>JAINUG010000195.1:1100000-1742500 GCA_029706075.1 Aldrovandia affinis | reverse complement strand
ACCTCCTTCAGGAAGTGATAGAAGACCTTGTCGTTTGAGAGGATCGAGTGGGAGGCCACACGAAGCAGGAAGTTCTCCAGTCCCACTCTACGCCTCTCCACAAAGTCTGGGTCCATGTTATCAGCCGACAACTTGTGCCACACAAACTCAGCCTGTGGGTTAACAAAGGGGTACATGAGACACTGTTTCCTAGGCTGTGCTTTTGTGATCAATGAAAACTACTGATTTCAAGGGGAGGAGGCGACTTTGCATGAACTTACCCTTTTCTCGGGCAATGGGGGAACAACCACAAATGGATAGGTGACTAACAAATAGTTCCTCAGAAGCTCAAATTCACTGTAGCGCCTCCACAATGCGTCAGGTGCGGGGTTTTGACCTTCTGCCACTGCATCAATGGGCCTATCAGAAGAGACAGGGAAAGTAGCAGGATGTAAACGCACGTAAACTCATGGCTACTCATGTAGCGGGTGTGCTCTGGTACGTGAGCGTCCGCTACAGAAAGTGACATGGATAAGAGTGCGATTAGTTCCCAGAGTTAGGGACTTGAGTCTTTAGCTCAGCGAGCTTAATCGCTCTCTTGTCGCGCCGAGATCCCTAGGTTCGAAACTCGCTGCGGGCAGAGCCAGCTCCGTTACACTCGCACATATTAAAGTTTTATTCACCAGAATTTGATAATGTGTGGTTCTGTGTGGCTCAGTAGGTAGAGCATGGCAATGACAACGCTTAAGATTGTGGGTTCGATCCCACTGGGACCACATATACTGGAAAAATGTATGCACTGTGAGTTGCTTTGGATAAAAGGCATATATTATAAATAATGTCTTAAATAAAAACCAGTACCAGAATAAGATTAGTCAACTGGTGATTTTCTGTGCTGTATTTAAGAGAAAAACAACTATTAGAGATTATGGCGGACGGCGAGTGAGTCAGGGGTAGTTGTCACCACAGTGTACTGTGGGCTTCTCAGAGGGTGGGTGTCTCTTACCGAGTCTCTATGAGGTAAACCGTGTAGGTCTCCTGTATATTGACTGAATTCTTCCCCATTCTTTTGTCTGCCTCAGCAACACTGATCTCCATCTTCCTCAAGGGATTTGTGCCTTCCTCCACCATCTACAAGACAACAAGACACAAAACCCACGAGGGCAAGCAGAACTTATGTTATTCAGTACCTGCAGAAAAAAAAATCTGTTATTATTAATAACTGTTAGCAGGGAAGATACAGGGATGTCTCTACATTTTTGGCTTTTGCAACACAATTTTATATTTGAATAGTGATTATTGGGAAATGTGTATATTAGTAGTAAGTGTCTACATTAGTAGGTGTGATAATGTAGTAGTCACACTGTTTTTGTGCAGATATTTGCCAAAATAATATTACAAATAAATATCAAAAACATACTTTATCATATAAATTGTGCATAAATGCAGTTACAGTACTGCACACGTTGCCATGTAAAAAACATATTGTATTTGACATTTTAACAACTGAATGTTGTTTCCAATGCATGTATTCCAAGTATAGATATTCCATGTTTTCTTTCAGTGCAATATAAAACATGTTTCTAAACATCTTCTAAATTTGAAATGATATGATGTTCAAATTTTTCTATTTGGGTATTTGCATGTACGTTAGGGAACCCTGATAGTAATTCGAAATAAACAGGGAATTGGCATGACCCTTTCGGTTTTTAAATGTGTCATAAAGATTCGTCCAATAGAGAAAGGATAATTATGTATTATGATTATTATTATGGTCATTATGTTATCACTACGTTATTTATTTGTTCTCAATAATATGACAAATACAACACCACCAGTTGGAATTCTGTTACTGGAAAATTTGTTTATTTTATGATGATCAATGCTTAAAACACGGATACATTGCAATGTGAGCAACGTTACGTCGGAACTGTACAATATTAGGTGTAAATGCAAGTCAATATAGTACAGTAACTATATATATCTTAACCTAATAACAATACATTAATTACATCAAAAATCGGACAATCCTTCCTACTGCCGTTAGCAAGACAACGTTGGCTATCCCAGATTGGATTGCCAGTGGCAAATATTATGTTTACAGACATCCATGATAAACGGACATTTTCCAGCATTAACGGTTTTACTCGGTGTCTGTAAGTAGTTAGCATGCAGCTAGCTATACAATGAGCACACAGACAGTTGGGAACAAAGTTGATCGTAAACAGAACGCACAGATTCAAACTAGACCACTGGACAATCTAGTAACTGTTTGAGGAGCTAGGATTAGCAAGGATGCCAAGGCTAAACAATATAGCCAGAGGCAGTGCTAGCATGCTTGCTACAAAAGTGAAACCTTTTTTGTAAATATAACTAGTCAAAGTCTATTTGCGATCGTCATTATGCAAACACGTCAGAGAGAGTTGTCTGTCTGTCTGTCTGTCTATCTAACGTTGGATCGTTTAATTTAGATCAGCTGTGAAATTAGATGCTCGTCCGAGCCACTCCTAATTTGATGTTACAGCTGCATTATATTCACGCGTCGCTAAATTTGGCTGAACACAGGCCTACATTGATAACCCGGCAAAATGACCGGCACTGGACTTTGCAGAAACATCCCTGTTTCCGCATTCATGTGCATTCTTAAACATTATACCGTGTTGGTTTCGTTGCTCTCCAACTCGGCAGCAGTAAGGTCAGTATCCCCGCTATCCACCGTTGTTATCTCTTCGCTAGCGGTACCAGCCATCGTTTCCTATGTTTTCACTCAATTCAGAGAGAGGCGAAGTGTCCGCATGCGCATAAGGGCTATTTTGCAACTATGGTCACTTTTGATATTTATTTTCCCCAAAAAAAAAAACTATCACAAAAAAAATTATACATCTTTATTACATTTAATCAGGAACTTGAAACTGATAGTGGTCTCACATATGTTTATCATGGTTTTTTTAAAATACGATTTTCACCACAACCCTTGGTAAATGTCATTACCACCACGTCATTAAAAAGTATATTTTTAAATAGTGCTTATGTAGTAAGTAACGTGAAAAAAGTATAGTTGTATTATATGTAAAATGATCATTATGAGCATTATAACCTTGAAACCAACACTTATTTACTTTTAAAACGATTAGCACTTCAACACACATCTTTTTTCATTACATCAAAACAGTATTGTGATACTGAAAATGGAAACGATTTATTTTAATGAAAATGAGCATCGCGATCATAATTACATCAATAGTTAACGACCAGATGTTTTGGTAATGACGGAAGGCCATTGGCCAAGGAAAGGTAGGTGTGTTTGCTGCTTTCTCATTGGTCAACAATAACCCAGTGTACCCTCCCCCCCCTGAGTTCACTGAGTCCATACACACGCCTGCCCTTTGGACTACACCATGGTATGCATCTACATCTCGGCCATCATGTGTGTGTGTGTGTGTGTGTGTGTGTGTGTGTATATGTGTGTGTGTGTGTGTGTGTGTGTGTGTGTGTGTGTGTGTGTGTGTGTGTGTGTGTGTGTGTGTGTGTGTGTGTGTGTGTGTGTGTGTGTGTAAGGGTCTGTACTGTGTGGTGTGTGTGTGTGTGTGTGTGTGTGTGTGTGTGTGTGTGTGTGTGTGTGTGTGTGTGTGTGTGTGTGTGTGTGTGTGTGTGTGTGGGTCTGTACTGTGTGGTGTGTGTGTGTGTGTGTGTGTGTGTGTGTGTGTGTGTGTGTGTGTGTGTGCATCATACATGTAGGATAACATGAGGAAATGACACTACCAAAGGACACATACCTAATGTTGTTGAATTGTTTTCTCTTTTTCTGCTTATCCTCCCTGTTCCTAATTCACATTTTCCCTTTTCCTCACTCTGCAGGCAGGAACCCACTGAGAAACAGATGATCAGAGTTCGGCCTAAGACTGTGTTTGTCTTTTTAAACAATGCTTTTATTCCTGAAAAAATAAATACATAAATAAAAAAATGGCATATTCTAAATTCCACAAATTCTGCCTTATTAGTGCTGAGGTACGGTATAGAGGCCATATTGTATATACATATACATATACATGTATATCCATTTATTAATCTGCATCACGTGGGTGGTCAGCTGTTCCAGCAGCAGCTGATTCTGCAACACAGTAGGCATTGTTGCGCCATTCAAAATGAGGAACCCTCAGCAGCAATGCTTACTTTGGAATTTCATCAGAAAGAGGAAACCAACACCCTGTGTGCCAACATTTTTTTGAGAATTGAGGTGAACCACAGCACCTCTTAGGCAGTAGTTGGGCCACATTACCAGAATACATTTGACATTTTAGGCATTTAGGAGACGCTCTTATCCAGAGCGACTTACACAGTTTTACATTTCTTTCTATACAGCTGAATATTTTTTACTGAAGCAATTCAGGTTAAGTACCTTGCTCAAGGTGTCCCACCTGGGAATTGAACCAGCAACCTCTGAGTTACAAGCCCAGCTCCCTAACCATTACACTACACTGCCAGCCTACACTGCTAGCCTGAATGCTACCTAACAAAGAGCAGGACTTATTCCCCAAGAACTGCCAGTCTCTTCTGATCAATACATCTAATACCTGACATCAGCTGTTTCCACTGTAAGTTAACAAAGGGGTCGAGACATGTGGACATGTGACTGTGTGTGGAGAAACTGCAAACCACAAGAACGTCATTGCCTAACATTGTTAGCTGTGGAAACAATGCTCACCCATTCCCCAACAACTCTCATTAACACTGAAAAATAGCTTCAGAGAATGTTATCCTGGTGGTCCCAATTGAGATATTGTATGTATGAGATTATTGTATAAAATATACATATGAATGTTGATTTGGATTGTGATCTGCTGTAAATCGCTGCCTGTGCTATCTGTGGCTGTCTGTGAAATATGTCCCAAGTTCAAAGTTGTAGGCCAAGGGTCATCAGGTTCATTGTTACAGAGATAATCCACCTCACGTCACCTGGTTTATTGGGTCTAAATTGGCTGTGTAAAACAAACACACATTGTCTAAGTGAACAGGCAAAGGTCTCTTGCTTGGAGAAAATGAGAACAGCCCATGCTCGCTAATTATTTGTAAATTACACCCATACAGCAAGGTAATAGTTCTGAATACGTGGATCGTGATGAGTCTACTAATTGCCAGACTAAATCTTGATGTTTAAGTCTGATGCTGTGCACGTTTCTCCCTCAGATGAAGAGTGAAGAATATACTACAGTATTTTAGCCATGACTGGTTTTAGAAATATGGGTTAATTTCAACATTTCTGCAACAGGTCAAGTTTACTTCTACAGTATATTGTATAAATTCACAGCTCACTGTCAGCTAAATTGTTAAATAAAAAGAGGGTAAGGTAAGAATAAACGCTAGAAGGCTTGAATGTTTTGGGACTTGACTTGCAAACCAGGTGGGCAAACAGCTCTAAAATGATAATAATAAAAAATAAATAAAGGGTAACCATTGCCAGTTGGATTGAATGCGTGTAAAATATATATTTGAATTCATATAATACTTGCACCGATGTTTTCAGGCTTTCTAAGTCTTTCGGGAGAGAGTTTGACATCTATGACAGAACATTTAACTGGCGTTAATCGTGCAAGTTATGCAGGGGGAGGGATATCTACGTAGTTGAGTCTCGCAGTTCTATTGGAAGCGATTGATACCAGACACGACAGGTAGACAATGGAAAGCAGCTTTAAGAAATCCAATGCAGCAGGTAAACAGGGGCATGGATTTGAAGATCGTCTTCCAACGTCGTCATATGGGTTAAATCTTACTTCCACCAAACAGGCGTGTCAGGAAGTTGACGACTGGAAAGTAGTTTGAGCCGATTTCGGGACAAATTGGTTTGGCAGCGACAGTATTTGAAGTCTAGGCAAAGGAGACATATTTTATAGCAACAATGCCTGGAAAGAAAGTGTGTATCGTCGGATCCGGGAACTGGTAAGAACAAAATACTTAAATAAATAAACAAATAAATAAATAAGCCAGCTAACATTAGCTCGATAAAACCTCAATGTTCGCTAGCTAATACATTTGAAGTTGGTCGATTGTAGAATCTTGTTTTCTACAAGTTCTGTTTCGCAGATTACGAAGTAATGCAATTAAAACCCCATACATACATGCATAGTGAATATAGTTAGTCAATGAACCACGCTTGCACAAGATAGCTTGCTAAATTTGCTGACTATAGCGAACTAACATTAGATAGCTAGC
The DNA here is from genome assembly GCA_029706075.1 of Aldrovandia affinis. Lineage (NCBI taxonomy): Eukaryota > Metazoa > Chordata > Actinopteri > Notacanthiformes > Halosauridae > Aldrovandia > Aldrovandia affinis. Next base: position 1,736,311 of record JAINUG010000195.1, on the reverse strand, counting down.
TGTAATTAGAATCGAATGAGCTAGCTATGTGTTTTGGGGAAATGGAAAACTGTAGTAAGGTAACGTGAATCGGGTTGCGTTTGCAACTTGAACTAAATTGGAGTTGTAATGGTAACGTTACCTTGTTAGCTATCGCCCAAAATTGCATTACAGTTATCGTATTCAACCAAGTTCAAGTACCAAGTTCCGAGTTAAATTAACTCTATTTTGTCGTTTGCATGTATTGTTATTAGCTGGTTGGCGGAACATCGTCCTCCGTTGTACTAACGTTTAAGCTTTGAAGAAGAAGAAGAAAAAAACATGATTGCGTTTAGGACTACACTTTTGATACAGCGTTCTACTTTGTTTGCAGGGGTTCGGCAATTGCTAAAATCGTGGGGCACAATGCAAAGGGAAACAACAGATTTGACCCTGTCGTCAACATGTGGGTGTTCGAGGAGATGATCAATGGCAGGAAGCTGACAGAAATCATTAACACAGAGCACGAAAACGTAAAATATCTGCCAGGTCACCAACTTCCAAAAAATGTGGTAAGTACCACTGCCTACTTGGGGGAGATTTGATTTGTCTTTCTTCGTAAACTGTCTGAGACCTTTCACACAGTACAGTATGTTGCAAGTGGAGACGCATTGTAAAATGTTTTTTTTCTTGCACACACAATCACATGGTATACTGTATTAGTACATACCCCTCTATACCTAATGAATATACTAAGATAAGATACAGTGAAATTGTGAAGTTTGACCTTCCATAAAGCACTGTTGACAATCGCTAAGAATAGAATGTGCTTTTGCCCACTTGATGCAGTGCCACGGACAAACGTGTACATCACAGCTGTCGATTATGTCTTCTAACCTCTAAGCCAGTTAGTTACATTTTGCTATGCACTAGAAAGAAAACACCTACAAATTAAAAGTGTGTGGAACTGTCTGTCTACATTGTGGAAATGTATAGTAATTTGTGACAAACCCAAGGTGTTAACTGAGCAATCTTATTGTTGTTGTTTATTTGAAGGTGGCAGTCCCAGAAATCGTCGAGGCCATGGCAGGAGCAGACATCTTCATCTTTGTTATCCCCCATCAGTTTATTGGAAAGTTGTGTGATCAAATGAAGCCTCACGTCAAGGCAGGAGCCATTGGGATCTCCCTCATCAAAGTAAAGATCCAGAACATCACTTCTCTGTTATGCTTTTGTAGGCACGTTTGTGTCATGGCGTAGAGGAGGCAGTTAAGCACTGATATGGATGTCGAGAGTTTTTGCAAAGCTTGTGTATTCGGTGTCAGATTTAGAGCTTGTGGTTTGGGCTCTGAATTCTGGACTGGTAATGGTTTCTAAGTCAAGAGTCAGATTCAGCAATGTAAATGGTTTCAATAAGATTTATAAAGGGGCTCTTTGCGTATTCAGCCGAAGCACTGGTGCATGACGTGCCCATTGTCTGGAATCTAATTCCAATGTCTTGGCAACGTCCATACTGACTCACTGGCAGTGGGGGATGGGCGGGGTTGTATTAATGGCTAGGGACAAAGGGAGGGTTTCCTGTTGGTGGGCGATTCCCCACCTTATTGCGCTGAATGAGCTTGAAAGTTTTGGTCACTTCTGTTGGCCGTGGACTGGAGCTCAACAGAGCAGGCCTCCTGAGCCCTGGTAATGGTCAGACCATAGACACGGCCATGGCATCTGACCCACGATCTGTGTTCAGGGTATTGACGAAGGCCCAGAAGGTCTGAAGCTCATCTCTGACATCATCCGTGAGAAGCTGGAGATTGAGGTGTGCGTGCTGATGGGCGCCAACATCGCCAACGAGGTGGCCGATGAGAAGTTCTGTGAAACAACCATTGGTAGATACCTTCATTTTGGGCCAGGGCTTGTAATTGAGTCCCTAGAAAAGGGAGCACATTACTGCAATAGTACAGCATTACATTTTTTGGGTGGCCTGGAGTCCTTTAATTAAGATGCTGTGAGCTGATGTTGATCTCTTTTGGGATTAATTCAGGACTATTCAAATTAAAATATGAAAAAAAACAGCAACAGTATGTAGCACCCTTCTTGAAGTCAGCATCCTACACTCTAAAATAATTATTTGTTTTTTTTTAAATGTTTTAATTTTGTACATTATTATTATTAAAATCATAAAAATGGGAAAAATATATGCAAAAAAACTTTTTTGGGAAATGTGATACTTTTAATATTTAATGTTGCAACATTTTTGCGTGAGACAACCACAATTTTATGTTTCATCTTGCATGCAGGATCCAAAAACATGCAGAATGGCCACCTCTTCAAAGAGCTACTGCAAACCCCAAATTTCAGAATCACTGTGGTGACAGAGAGTGATACCGTGGAACTATGTGGCGCCCTGAAGGTATGAACGTGTGCAGTATGAACACGTTTTATGACACTATTAATTTACAGCGAGCTTTGTTAAGCAGGACCGGTTTGGAGGAGACCTTGATATATCCACCCATACAGTGAACAACAGGGTTACTCAAATCTGGCCCACGAATCCAAATTCGGTCCTGGTTTTTCTTTATTCTCAGGTAGGTCATTGAACAATTAGTGCAATTTATTGGCCAGAGCGTCTTCACACCTGTCTCCCAAGTAAAGGGAGGCTGGAAAAACAGCAATGACTTGAGTAACCCTGGTTTACAGTATTCGACTTGACTAAAAACTAGCATCTTAAAAGGAACCGCATGTCATGTGCTATACTTGTATAACTATACCATAGCACCACATTAAAAACACATTGGTTTTGTATTTTCTCCAGAAGTTCCCTAGGAAGTGCATGCAAACAGTCTGTGTGACAGCAGCGGTAGTGTACCATGTAGCTACGTGAGCTAACCTGTTGCTAAATGAGCTGAACTGGTCCTGCCTGGCAGAACATTGTGGCGGTGGGGGCGGGGTTCTGTGACGGCCTGGGCTTCGGGGACAACACCAAGGCGGCGGTGATCCGCCTGGGGCTGATGGAGATGGTGACGTTCACCCGGATGTTCTGCAAGGGAGAGGTGAGCTCTGCCACGTTCCTGGAGAGCTGCGGCGTGGCCGACCTCATCACCACCTGCTACGGCGGCCGGAACCGACGGGTGGCCGAGGCTTTCGCCAAGACCTCCAAGGTGAGCCTTCCTGCTCGCTTAAGTCGCTGGACGTGAAAACGGTATTGATAATGGGAGTGCTGGGGCCTCCGATAGCGTAGCGGTATAACGGTCCACCCGCATTGGCTGGTCCTTTACGAGTGTGAGCCGCCTATCACGGTCAAGGTTTGGAACCCGACTGTACCAAACCGGCTCTGATGGGGAGCCCCGATCGGGTGTGGGGGCGTTTGGCTGTCCGCCCCAGGGGGAAGGGGGGGGAGGGAGAGCTGAGACAAGCTCGCCGGGAGCGGTAGGGCGACCTTGTAAACCGGGTTGGGCGAGTTCCAACTTGGAGGAGACTAACGTTGCCTCGGGGTATTAGGTCATCCTGTGGAGGCGGGCGGTGAGTTTGTGGGGGAGGGTAAAACAGAAAAGAAATGGTGATTGCTCCACCGTGGTGCCAAAATTCTGCAACAGCCCTTTTAATGTTGTATTTCTGGGTTTTTTTTAAAGAAAAAAATAGGGTCATCAGTTTGTGGTTATAGCATTGTCTGAGTCCTGTCTTGTGTTCCTTCTTCAGTCCATCGAGGAGCTGGAAGCAGAGATGCTGAACGGGCAGAAGCTGCAGGGCCCACAGACCTCAAGAGAGGTCTTCAAGCTCCTCAAGAAGAAGGACATGATCAGCAAGTAGGTGAAGGCCTTCCTGTTCGGCACTCGCCTGATCGGTGTTATTCCTGTTCGGCACTCGCCCGATCGGTGTTATTCCTGCACAGCACTACTGGAATTAACAAGAAAGCATTAAAACAACCAGTAACAGAAGCAGTCAGGAGACGGCCTGTGCACCAAAGCTCAGAATGTTTGTAGAGGTCTATACATTGTACCGTTTGCTTCTTCCTCCTCATTCGGTAATAGGAGTTGGAATATTCAAGGGTTACTTCTGCAAATAATGCGTAATGTAACGGTAGCTGAACACGAGACTGCAAAATTAGGCAGCGATGGGAGGTTCAATCTTTCTCTGCATGTCCTACACAGGTTTCCGCTGTTCGTGTCTGTGTATCAGATCTGCTTTGAGGGTCGAGCTGTGGGAGACTTCATCACCTGTCTGCAGAACCATCCAGAGCACATGTAATGGCCCCCACAACTTCTCCTCTCCGTATGTAGCAACCATGGGCTGCAAGGCTTGAGACCGAACCGTCCATGTTAACAAGACGCACAAAATGCGGTCAGCAGTGACCTTTTATGTAACTGAACGCACATAACGCTAAATAAAGGAGATAAACACAAGTTTCCTTCTATTGAACGACCTTGACAATGTAGTCACACTCACCATGGGGGGGGGAGAATTGTGATATGGTTTGTTATCAGTGGGGGGGAAATGTACATTATGACAATATGGGAGGCTCCTTGGATTCATGATATTGAACAAAAAAGCAAAATACAAAAAGAATAATTTCTTTAGTTCGTTTAAGTTTACTTTGTTTATTTTGTCATGGGTTTTGGACACATACATTGCACTTAATACAGCAGCCCTTTTTGAATATAAATAAACCAGATGTAAACTTCTCAAATGCAGACCACAGAACAGACAATGGCCCAAGACTGTGCCAACTCTGGTCCTGTAGGGATGCCAATTCATGAGCCTGTTCAGTGCCTGCCCACCTGTGTTGTGGTAGATGTATGCATCTTTGTATTACATAAGTTTAATTTAAACCCCATTCATACTTTTAGGGATGTTTTAAGAGGGGGGATGCCCATTAAATAATTATGTAACTTCTGTGAATGTACAGATAGTAATATAAATGACCTTGATTTCTGCATAGAAATGTCTTTGGTCCCTGTACATTAAGAATAGTATGGAGCATCGTGATTTAAGATAGACTTGTGATGTGACATTCGATTAGTTCCACACCACTACAGGACAAATCGCTGGCATACCTTTGAACCGTTTCCTTTAATCCGTTTAAGCGGTTTAAAGAATTTTATATATGGTCTGTTTTTAAATTAAGTTTAAGGTAATTTCATTTAGATGACCCCACTAGTCAGTCGGCCTTGAGTTCAAGACAACCAAGGAGCAATGCAGAAGTAAAGATTATCACCAAGTAGTGCACAGATTTTAGTTTGACAAATATAAAAATGATAAGAACCATAAACAAATGTAAACATTAAATACTACACTATAAATAAAAACATTTACAAACAGGAATAAAAACGAGCCACAGAACAAAGCGAACACAAGAAACTAGTGCTAACAATGTTCCCAATAAATAAAGTTAACAATGCATACAAAAATCTCACATTAACACACGACTCTTACAGAACACAAACAAAGAATTGTTAAGTCTTCAAATAAAAATGTGGGAAACATGAATTTCAGAAATATTAGAAGAAACCTATCAGGGGTCAAATATTTGCTTAGCAGTAAAATAGCTACTCATGTCTGGTAATCTGCAACATGGATTAATGGTGGAAAGTGATAAGAATTGATAACCATTAAACCACATGGTTGGTTTCAAGCTGACCAATGCCCGCTTCCCATGCCCAAGCACCCTTTGGATGTGAAGGGTATTTTCACTTTCCAGGAATACGACACAACACACAATTTCTCACCTAAAAAATGGAGACTCAAATGATTTTGCAGCTACATAAAAAAATAAAATAAAATAAAATAATAATAAATAAAAAAGACATACAAAACTACTTAAAAACAACACCAACAAAAAAAACCGTATAGTTCAGTTTTTAAACTCATGTTTACTTAAGATTTGAGGATTTCTCTATGGCATGGTAGATGCCTATACCATTTTCTAATGCCCACATTTTGCACATGGAGGTACTTCGACTTATTACAATTACTGAAAGCCAGCATACAGAATGTGCCCTCTGTAACATACACGAAGACAAGACCTAAAACACCTCTACTGCCTGTTCTCTTAAATCGTAGAAACGGTAGATAGGTAGGCACCATGGTGCAATGTTGATACTCCTGCTTCCTCTCGGTCTCCTGTAAGACTCGTCTCTCAGGATATTAAGGCTTACTGATGATGTATTTTTTTTTTTTGTGCATTTAGAAAGCAAGGACCATACAAAACCTCTTTCAGGAACCCCTGAATCCATGTACAAAGCCATACATCTTTCTGGTTCCAACACACCACAAGGATTCTACTCTGACATTGCTACAGTACAGCTTAAGTTTTACACTTGAAAGGCTACCCCCAGGACAACGTCTGATAACCCACTTTTTAATAACTCAATTTATATGCAATTTCGTTCCATCCTACAAATTACGCGCACAGCATTTTTCGTGATGTAGTTTACATTAACATTACATTCTTTATTTCCCCATCTTAAACATTCAAAGGGGAGATACTCTGTAAAATTGCATTAGTCCGTGCCAATAATCCCCTCAGTGTCCAATTTTGCGTGGGCTATCACATTTTCTGGGATAAACCTCTCATCTCCCTAACACATCTTAATTTATGTTCTCTCAAATCAATGGAAAAATATGACCTCAACATTGTGCATCTCATACAAAATAAATAAAATACAGTAACTGCTTAAACATAGTCTCCCCCCTTTGATATGTAGTCAAGCTTTGATGAATGATGGTGTTTTGCCAGCTCTGCTGCACCCTGTCTGGGTTGAGTTCTACTATGGAGAAGGGTGGTGAGATGAGACAAAACAAAACAAAAACTAAAATATACACTGAAATATTCCCTCATGTTGTCGGGACATAATCCCTCACATATCGACCCAAATCCTGCACCCACCTTAAACGTAGCTATGATGACTTGATTTGTTTTAGCATGCGACTATTTGCTACAGACACTGAGCTTAAAAAAAAAAAAGCGTTTAAACTTTTAAGTACATCAATTGTACATTATCTCTGTAAGGAAATAGACCACCGGTTTTTACTCATTTTAAAATCAAGTGACAGCTCTTTACCTACGCGAGCTGCAACACCTACAACACCTTGCATGCTAACAAATACCTTAACGAGAATTCGGTTAGCCAACTATCTACTGCTCCCTCCTGCCAACGCCCAGCACAAGGTCGTCTGCTTTTTGTGTCTACCTTTCTGGTCCAGACCACAAGCGAAGATATTTTTTTGTCAGAATTACATTTTAAAAATCCACATTGTTCCTCATCACAAAGCATTCTTCCACATTAGCGTTCTGCTCAGCTTGAATAAGAACTGTTGAAATAATATGGTTTTCCTACTGCACTGCTAAAGCTTTGTACATGTCTGCTAAACAGCGTTTAATCTGCGTGTCCACCTCTTCCTGACATAACAAGGCAGCATAATGAGCCAGGGATAACTGTGCCCCCCACCCCCACCCCCTCACAGGATCTTCAAGTAAAAATGCAGAATCCATTGCACTGAATTCTATTAGCGCATCTGAGATTTAGATATGAATAGCAATGCACACTACACCTAAAACATACATAGACATTTACATATACACTGTACAACAGCTAGATGTACAGTCTTGAAATGGGTCAACGGTTGTGCAAATATTAGACGGCAACAAATGTTCAAATGATGCTTTCCTTCACACTCCCAACAAGTGACATTTTACATGACATTTTTAGTAAATCATGCTCATCCTAGGGTAAGCAACATACAAAACCGCTCAACTCAACTCCCTTTTTTCTCATGGTTAGCGATTAGTAAACCCAACAGACCTTTGGTGTCAGTCAAGACAAACGTATGTTAAAACACAAAATGGTACCAAAGCAAGGACAATAATCGCATTTTTGGGCTCTATGGCTTTTTTAGCCGGTTTCATTTGACGTGGAGCTCTGGAACATCGGGAACAAAAATGACACCGAAATGTTTTCAATTCCTGTAAAAATGCAGATGCACTTCCATAACAAGACTGTCCAAACAATTCCCAGACACAATGTCCCCCAGCTTGAACGCACCAATTCTAACAATGTTCAATATTCCTTCACTATATCACTCTTTATCTGGCCCTCTCCTGACTACGCCCACAGGTCGCCATCACGTGCAGGATCTCTTACGCACGCAGGTAACTGCCAAAATAAAGGAAACACCAACGTAAAGTGTCTTAATAGGGAGTTGGGCCACCACGAGCCACCAGAACAGCTTCAATGCGCCTCGGCATAGATTCTACAAGTACAGTTTTCTGCAGGTATTGACGGTTTTCTCCATTTTCCTGATTAGACCCCCAGTTATCTGCATCTTGATGTTCAAAATATATAAAGATGTCAGTCTATCGTGATGTGTCCTTGCATGTGAGATTGACTATAGGCTGCGTGATGTAAAGAGTAGCACAGAGACCGTTACGTATGTGAAGCCGCAGACTTTTCGATCCGCCCGTGATCACACTACGTGTTGTTAGGACACCAATGACACACCGCATGATTTAAGGATCAGGACGAAAATCGTCCTGCGAATTCTCACTTTTTTTAAAATGAGTCTAAGGGCATCTCCATGCTTACTGTATGACTAATAAATGTTGTACTCTGGTTACTCAAAATGTTTTCAAAGTTTAAAAAGTGTTATACTCTGAGCTACAAAATGCCTTTTTAAATTAATATATTAGTCTTGCTTTAATAAATTAAAATCAATAGCTTTTGTAATATACAGTACGTCAAAGGTTTTACATTTCATGCCCTACGTTATACAAAACAGTAGAGTAACATTCAGTCGATTTCCATTCGCCATCGATAAAACGTAATGCCACGAGCCTGAGAATTTAGAAATATGAGATTTAGTCACATTTATAATTCAACCACGCACTACATTACACCACACACGTACAAACAACGTTTGTTCCCCTCGGGTCAATCCGCTCCATAAATTCGATGGCATTCCAGACGCCAACCAGACGCCAACCTCCGTTCAGAGTTCACTCCGGAAATGTACCGCAAACCGTCAAGCGCCAGCTGCCATTTATAAAGAAAATGTACCAAACTCCCACCACAAGAGGGCGATGCAGCGCACCCAATCTCCATCGCCCCTTGTCACCCTCCTCCGCTTGAGGTATGGCTTCTCGTGTTGCCTACAGCATGATTACCGGCACTTGTTAGCTCAATACAAAAGGAGTGTGACGATGGCTTTTTCGTTCCTTCAAAAATTAGGCCGAGCTGGCAGATGCCTAGAGATTTTTCGGGGGCGCTGACGGATGTACGGTAAACAACTTCTCCGGATCTCTCTCCCACACGAGGGTGCCAACAACGTCCACAGTGGGAAGAAGAAGCCTATGGCAGTGGTGTGCTCCCAGACCAGACCCTCCGGTCTCTAGCCCAATGGACTGCCCGGAGATCGCCGCTTCAGTTCCACGCGCACAGGATGAACCCGACCAACAGAGGAATGATGTTGATCAGGAGCAGCCACAATGTCACCACCAAGCTGGAGGAGCTGGAACAAGGGTCTGGGAACGATGGGTACAAAGAAAACCTATTATTAAGATCACGGTAAGCGGTCATGATAAAAGACCACCGAGGTTAAACGATCAAAAGCCTTATGGCAGGGGTGTCCAATCTTATCCGAGAAGGGCCGGTGTGGGTGCAGGCTTTTGTTCTAGCCCAGCACTAAAACACCTGATTCAACTAATTCACCAATCGTGGTCTACATTACATTACAGGCATTTAGCAGACGCTTGATTACACAGTTTACATTTCTTTACAATCCATTTATACAGCTGGATATTTACTGAAGCAATTCAGTTTAAGTACCTTGCACAAGGGTACAACGGCAGTGTCCCACCTGCAACCTTAACGTTACAAGCCCAGTTCCCTAACCATTATACCACACTGCCTGCCTGGTCTACAATCAAGACCTTGATTAGTTTAATCAGGCCCTTCTCGGATAAGATTGGACACCCCTGCCTTATGGCAACACATTTATTCCACATTTAGTACTGCAGCTGTGCAATCTCATGTTTTCTATTGGGGTCATAATTCCTCAAAGCAGACATCACGCAATGCAATGTTTCATGTCACAATATTATTATGTATACGTTATGATGGATGCTGTATATTGTGTCATGCATAGTATAGATCAGATTTGTCTATTATAATAGGCGTGTTGTGACACTGTGATACGTGGTGTGGAAATGCCTGAGTGTTGTACAGTGCCCCATAAAAACATGCACATGCAGCAGCTGTAGCTGAAGTTGAAAATCTTCCAGGGGAAACCCAGTCAATGTAGTCCTCTGACAGGGTAATGGCTAGATAGTAACCCTATTTTTCCCGATTTTGTCCAGCTCCCGTGAGGTTTGACTGAGTCCCCATAGTAACAACGGAAAGTGTCCAACCTTTGTTCCAGCGGTCTTACACTGAGGGTTAGGGTTACGGTTAGAGTTTAGAGTTATGGTTACCGCTCATCTTTGAAACGTACCACTTTAGTGGCAAATGCGCATGCGCGAGATCTGGGGAAAAATAGGATTACTATCTAGCCGCGACCCTGTTAGAGGACTAAATTGACTCACAACTGATCTATACTATGCATGACACAATATACAGCATCCATCATAATGTATACATAATAATATTGTGACATGAGACATTGCATTGCGTGATCTTGTTGTTTTTCTGTGGTTCTGTGTAGCTCAGTAGGTAGAGCATAGTGTTGGCAATGCTGAGGTTGTGGGTTCAATTCCCACTGGGAACACATATACTGAAAAATGTATGCATTCACTACTGTAAGTCGCTTTGGATAAAAGCGTCTGCTAAATGCCGTATGTATGTATGATCTCTGCTTTGAGGAATCATAACCCCAATAGCAAACATGGGATTGCACAGCTTCAGTACTAAATGAGTTAGGGTTAGGGATCTAGCCCAGGGGTGGGCAAAGAGGGCCGTGTCTGTTTCTGGATTTCGTGCCAACTTCTGTTCTTAATGATTTAATTAGCCCCAATCATTTACATGATCTCACATTTTATCCAAGTTTTCTGTTAAACTCATGAATGACAGCTGAAGACTGTTCTTGAAATGTTTACTGTAATCTAATCTGAGAGTTAACCGGCATTAACGCGTGCAGCTAATTAGCTAATTGAGCCAGGTTAGTTGGTAGAAACAAAAGCCTGCATACACACCGGCCCTCCAGGACCGGAATTGCCCACCCCTGATCTAGCCTGTAACAGGTGTGGCAGCCTAACTTCCAGGCCCAAGCCATGGTGACCGTGGCCAATCCAGTTGCACTGGAGCTGTTCCGTGTCATGCTGTGGGGATGTTAGAGACCAGGGGTGGGCAATCTTACCCTGTGTGGGCCGGTGTGGGTGCAGGCTTTTGTTCCAGCCGAGCAGTAGCTCACCTGATTTAACTAATCAGCTAATCGAAGTCTTCAATCAGGGCTTTGATTAGTGGAATCAGGTGTGTCACTGTTCAGTTAGAACGAAAAGCCTGCACCCACACCGGCCCACACAGGGTAAGATTAACGGGTATAATAAATATATAAATATAAAATGTATACACTCATTACTGTAAGTCGCTTTGGATAAAAGCGTCTGCTAAATGCCATATGTATGTATGATCTCTGCTTTGAGGAATCATGACCCCAATAGCAAACATGGGATTGCACAGCTTCAGTACTAAATGATTTAGGGTTAGGGTTAGGGATTACTATCTAGCCTGTAACAGGTGTGGCAGGCCCAAGCCATGGTGACTGAAGCTGTTCTGTGTCATGCTGTGGGCATGTTAGAGACTCCAGTCTGCACTGGAGCTGTTCTGTGTCATGCTGCGGGGATGTTAAGAGACTCACCAATGGGGACTCTGCTGGAGGTGTTGAGGGGCGGGAGCTGTTCTGTGTCATGCTGCGGGGATGTTAAGAGACTCACCAATGGGGACTCTGCTGGAGGTGTTGAGGGGCGGGAGCTGGTGCGGGAGCGGGCAGGAGCTGCAGAAGTCAGCGCAGGCGGGGTCCGCGCAGACGAGCGTGCCGCTGTAGACCCAGTCGCTGATGCGCAGGTTGATGGACAGGAGCTGACCCGTGTGGACACACTGGAAGGGCGTGTCCCGGACCCAGACCACCAGCCCATGGATGGAGCACGATGTCTGGGGAGAGGAGGACGCGCCCATCAAAACATGCACTGCAGCGACTCCCACACTTTGAACCGCCACGCACTTACATTTACATTACATTACAGGCATTTAGCGGACGCTCTTATCCAGAGCGACTTACACAGTTTACATTTCTTTAGACACAATCCATTTATACAGTTGGATATTTTTTACTGAAGCAATTCAGGTTAAGTACCTTTAGCTCAAGGGTACAACGGCAGTGCCCCACCTGGGAATTGAACCTGCAACCTCTGAGTTACAAGCCCAGGTCCCTAACCACCACACTACACTGCCAGCCCTACACTTAATGGGCACGTGCGTTTTCTGTGACCCCACCCCTTATTAAAATGTAGCCGGACATGTTTTCGTATACTGAATCAAAATGTTATTTTAGTACAGATGCTCCTCGGGTTCCGAAAACCTTGGCTTATGGAAAATTCGACTTCGACGGAAACTTAATTTTACTGTAATTAATTTTTTTAAATTGCCCCCCAAGTTTGCGTTAATTACGGAAAGGGCGGGCAGACTTGTCATTGAAAGTGATGGAAAATACATAATTGATTAAAATTGTGATTTGAGTTTTTTTTTTGTCCTTCTAAATCTCTTAAATACAGTATACAGGATATCCTGACTTACAGAAAATGTGACTTATGGAAAGCCTTCAGGAACGGAACCCTTGCGTAACCCAGGGAGCGCCGGCAGTTGTATGTCAAAACAACTACATGTGTAATGTAACAACTGCAGTATACAGTTTTTCCACAAGTGACATCATTTTGTGACCCGCCTCAACCTCACTCATGACCCAAGAGTGTGGAAACCACGGTGCAGCAGTCAAGGTCCCAAAGGAAGGGACTCCCAATTCATTATGATCTGGATGGGCATTAGTTGGGGCATTAATTGCGGGTAGTTATTTGTGTAGTGATTTATGATACAAAGTGGCATTACACCCAATTCTCCGTAATGACTAATTTCAATAGAGTTGGCAGTGGTCAGATACATTTACACAGAACTTAGTCGATGTGGAATTACACTGTTCAGTAAGGCTACTCTGAATACAAGAAAAAGAGCCATTACTGAGTAAACATGTCCTATTGAAAATAGAAAAAAAAATAGGTTTTTTTGTATTACCATTACTGCCAAATTAACTTTTGCAATAACAGAGAAATAAACTGTCTATTCAGGGTCTATGTGTTCAGACGGGGATCGTGGTTAGCCTGTGGAATTCCACAGGTTTGGCTGAGGAACTGAAACGATCAGAAAAAACTCAAAAGACATGTCCACGGTAATTGGCGACAGTTGGGGAAACAAGCTGCCTGGTTTCACGGTTTTGCGCCGCGGTTTCACGGTTTTGCGCAGCTGGTCTTGCCTTGTAGCAGCCGCTGCCCCAGTCAGGGTAGATCACGCGCTTGGCGCACTGCTCCATGACGAACGCGGTCCTCTGATAGAGACACACCGAATCCGGGCCGTACTCCTCCGCGCCGTAGTTCCTCCACGAATCTGTCAGGGGGCAGAACTCGCTAGTCAGACCCACGACATACAAAGAGCGCCTGAAATGACTTGTGGGAACCATGACGCGCTAGCCAGAAGCACACTGCCGAGAATGAATTACGAATACAAAAGAGAAGCAGGAGGGTGGAATAGAAATCCATATTTTACGTATATATATATATATATATATATTTTTTTTTTATTTGCTCGGACTGGCAATGAGGAGAGACGGCCAAGAGGCAGTTTATCTGAAGCACCTCAGTGAAATAATCCACTGCGCAATGGGACAATACGCCAGTTAAGATGGACATGGGTGGGTACATTAAAACTGCAGTGCAACACACGTGTCCGTCTGAAGGGGGCGTTAGCGTCTCACCAGGCTGGTTCTCCAGGACTTTGCAGTTGGAGCTGCGGTGGTATTCCCCGCTCAGATGCCAGCTGAACTCCTGGCTGAAGGGGCAGTAATCTGCAATCTCCACTGCCCCTCCATAAAAGGCCAGGTCTGTCTGGGGGATGCCAGCGATGTCATCAAAGTACTGCGGGCGGAAACATCCAGACACAGCCATTTTCATTTACAGCAATGCTGGCAGCAGCATATGCCACCTTATCTGAAGGCACTGAAGGCAGAAAATCTCACCGAATGGAATTATTAATGAATGCATCTGTAACACAAACGATATCACAAAGTGACAAAACCCCTGATAGCCAAGAGATTCTTGTGTCTCGCATAACCTTTAAAAAATAAATATTACAATGAAAAACACACGTTAAAACATTACCGACAATCTTTCATAACACGTCTGTTAAAAGATTTCACAACACACCTACAAAACAGTGTATTTTAAAATAGTAATATCTTAAATTGTACCTTATGGAATTGCCAAATGTTTCAAAGCACTCGACACATTCACATGTCAGGTTCTCGCATGCACATTAAATTATGAACACACAAAAACGCCAATGCCAGGCTTTAGAAGGCATTACTCATTTAAAACGTGTCGTCAATAACAATTCCAGCATAGCATTGCCTTGTGAATGCATGCCTTTCTTCCAGTGAATTGTCTAAATTGTCTTCACCACTGTTTACTTGTTCAACACTATACTATACTAAAAAATTCACTAACCGTTTCCTTCCCGGTGTTACAGGTATGGTACGCAGACGCCTGCAATGATGTCTATCGCTGTATTACTGCACTGATGTCGTGCGCAAACTATGATTGTTCCTACCATGTATTAATGCACATCTTGTAAGTCGCTCTGGATAAGAGCATCTGCTACTAAATGCTTAAAATGTAAAATGTAAAATGTAATGTAATGTTCTCTGGGACAGTGATGCAGAAGGGCGCTGACTCTAGAGATGATTTTGGTGGGGCTGGTGACACACGACTGCTGTAGCCATTGGCAGCCAGGACCACATGTCAGGTTCTCGCATGCACATCAAGTTATGAACACACAAAAACGCCAATGCCAGGCTTTAGAAGGCATTACTCATTCAAAATGTGTCGTCAATAACAATTCCAGCGTAGCATTGCCTTGTGAACGCATGCCTTTCTTCCAGTGACATACCTGGTACTCCAGGGGCAGGTCGTGGGGATACTTCTGCAGGTTGCACACGGCCACCGCCAGCTGGTCCTGCCTGCAGGTGAGCTGGAGGGGCGTGCCCCTCACCGTGTCACAGTAGGGGGTCACCACCTTCCTGCTGTCCCCACAGGACACACGGGTCAGCCGTGACACAGAAAGACTGAGGACACCAGTCATGTGTGGACGTCCCCACAACACCCCCATAGCTAGTGCTGCAGACTGTTCCTGAGAAAGGACACTAGGCTGGGAAGGGAACTGCACGTTGTGTGCGATCAGTTTATTTCATTATTTTTTATCAGTTTATTTCAAAAATTTCAAACTCCCAATTTGGTTGCCGATTATACCCTCTATTTATCTCAATTCCCCTCCCCTACGAGTCCGCCGCCCGTCCTCCGGGTCGAGACACTATTTCCGGGCCGATTTATCCGCCTCTTCCGAGACGGAACTCTACCACGGACACCTTTTTCCTGCTCCTCGACGGACTCGTGGCGGCTCACCCTCCCCCCTCCTCGGAGGCGGACAAGCGCCGCCTCCAATCGGGGCTGATGACTGGGGCCGGTCTGGTAGAGATGCAGGTTTCAAACCGCGTCCCTGACAGGCAGCGCCCACCACACCGGACCAGCCAAAGTGTGGCGCGTTAGACCGCTACACCATCCACCGGCCAGTGTATTTATTTTTTAACATGGAGTTTGGCCTTTGAGCCATGAAAGGAACGTACAGCCAAAAGAACGTTTGTGAGCTCAATTTATTTGACTTTCCGTTTTAATTCAAAATATGATCGCGTGTAAGCGCCAACGCGAACAGGAATACATGGGTACGGAGCGCGCCGGAAACTCTAAATGGAATTATGAACACGATATCGAGGCCGCTGCTGACCGCTTCAGTACGGCGACTTACTTCTGACGCTGCTGGTCGATCAGGAACTTGCAGCTTTTCATCACGAAGTCGCAGCCCATGCCCCGGCCCCAGTCCAGCCTCTCCGCCATGCTGTAGTTGGCGCTGTACCACCTGCACCAACAGGGCAACACACAGTGGGTCACAACTTATTAAACAATACTACTAGTCATTATTACTATTATTTCAACTTTACTTAAAATATCTCCAGGGGGTAGACCTCGTGTGGGAGGCATTGGGTCTGCTTATTACAATATCTGCACAGTAGAATTACAGCCAAGGAATATAAAGCCATTTTAAGCGAGCAGGTGCACCCTGTAGTGCAAACATGGTTTCCTCAAGATGTTCCCATATTCCAAGATGGTAACGCCCCCATACACACTGTGAAAAGGATTCAAGACTGGTTTCATTAACACCAGGATGAAATCAAACACCTTTCATGGCCTCCCCCAATCACCAGATCTAAACATCATTGAACCTTTATGGGAAGTTCTGGAAGTGCGGCGTAGATTTCCACCACCTTCATCTTTCAAAGAACTGGAGGCTTTCCTTTTTTAAGAATGGTCCAATATCCCACTAGAAACAGTTAAAAACTTGTATAACAGCTTGATGTTGCAGGTTGAAGCAACTTCCAAGCACTGAAGCTGCTCTGAAGGCAAAGGGCAGCCTAAATATTCATATATTGTTTTGTGTTTCCATTATTTTGTCTACCCCCTGTATATCAGTTTGTTTATTGACTAGATCATCTGGACATTGCATCTCAACACAATGATTGTCAAGTGACAAATTCAGAAGCTCAAAAACCTTTCTGATAGCTCACGGGCTGGTCTAAATCTCTTCTGCTACATCCTATTCATGTGCTTCTACTATATATGAGCCTAAACCAGTCCACTTCAAAAACAAACGTTGCCCCAACATTACATGACTCATCAAGGAAGAAAAAAAGAAAAATAAACACGCACACTTGAAATCCTTCCTTTTTTTTACAAACCCTAACAGCGTTTGCACTCTACACCTCCAAGAATATTCGTACTGTGTGAAAACACCAAACGCTGTGGGCAGAGCTTTATCGCCACACCAACTACCAACTCTGTTTCGAGATGGCACCTATTTGACTGAAATGAACCGAAAGAAAAATACATTCTTACCCAGTGTCTTCCATTATAGCCAGTGTAATCCTGGAAAACACTCTGTTCTGTGTGTGAGATCCTGTCATCGCTTCGTTCTGGAATAGATAAAGACGATGAGTCAGATCAAATTTAATTTACTTTCCCTCCGTCCCCCAGTTTTTTTAATCACCAATTGCACTCTGGGAGCACTGGAGCTGAGCTATAATTCAAAGCCACTTTGTTCAAAGAGGATTTTCTGAACAACATTTGTACGACTATTACTGAATATTAAATTCTGGGTTATTCTCCCAGAGTCTGCTCCGGTGACTGAATTACATTGGGGTAACAATGAGTGAGTGCTAACCTGCATCCTGCAAACCCCAACAGATGTCAGCTACTGCCCCCCACCCCTTTTCCCATTTGCAGAGGCCAACTGTGCTATGCTCGGACACAACCACCATGCCACCTGCAGCCCCACAGGGAGCACTGGGGCTGAAGCACTCCTCGTGCACTCCTCTGTTCAACCAATAAATGGCACCAATCGAAAAGGGAAGCGCATCTTACTAACCAGGGGGACGTTATGCTGTGGTAACAAAGGGAAACCAGGCTGGCTCAAACCCACTCTACCCCAGTGGGCTGAAGCCAACAGTACCCTGCCACTGCAGACTACCACTGACACATAGACCGGCTATTCACATAGCCCAGACTCAGACTAGCAAATGTTTGAGCTATAGAGCTCAGCCATCGCTTGGAGCACCTGCCTTAACAGACTGTGGCCCATGTACAATTTAACTTGAAAATTAAATTAAATCTATTAAACAACAACAACAGTTTTTCTTCATCAGGCCTTTTCTGAACTCAAAAAGGGGCCTTGCTAGATCAGTCTTACATCACCTCAAGACAGTGTTCAGTTGAATCCGGGGTTAAGGCACCTGGATAAAACAAAAACCTGCAGAAACGGTGGCCCTCCAAAGACCAGGGCTGTGCAGCTCAGGCCCACAGAAAACACAGCACACGAGGTGACCCCATCCTGATAGGGAACGGCGATCTGGATCCCCAATACAGCACTAAAACCACAGGCATTGGGCCCCCAAACGCTCCCTCCACTCACCTCCAGTAGTCTCTTCTCCCAGTGGTTGAGCTCCGTGCCGAGCCCTCCCTGGTTCTCCAGCTCCATGCCCTCCAGTACGGGGCAGTCAAAGTGCCTCCGGGCCTCCTCCTGGCAAGACAGTCATCACCACTGCTTTGAACAGAGCCGTTTGAGAGAGATCACTGTGCAGCTGAAAACTATGCACGAGCCCTACTGATTACGACGCGGAGCTCGAAAGACAAAACTTTCAGAACGGTCAAATACGACATACAATTTAAACCAACTTAAATTGCGTGTCATATTCAATACATCCAAAGCAAAAATAATATGCTTCAACAATTATTGCTAGCAGAATGGAGGGCCAATTTGAGACATTTAAGAGGCACCTAGGTTTATTCGATGACAAAATAAAAGCCTTTGCTTGAAAGTACCAATCATTTATAAAAACAAACTGGTGAAGACAACATACTTGCTGTTGGCACGGCACATCCGGTTAAACACAAGAAAACATCATATTAATTACTACTTTACAGTGACTTTAAAGCTGGAGTTTAATAAGCATGCAATTACATAATTGAGGAAAATCTTTTAGCTTTTCTCATTTTCTACCATGAATGGCTTGTTTTGTTCAAGTTCCAGGTGGTTTTCCAATATTCTCCTGACCTGGCGTGTAAGTAAGGCACATATCTGGATTCAGCAAGCTGCATAACTACATTGCTTCTTAGCACTGATGCTAACAACTCAAGGGATAAACACAGGGAAGAAAAAGAAGCATGCGAACAATGCTTATCACAGTAAGTAATATAGAAATAAGGTAAAAAAGTTTACATTTTTTAAACCAATACTGCATTTAAAGTCCTGCTAATTGACTTAGTCTGAGAATATGCAAGCTTTTTTCCCATTTGCATCATATGTCACAGCTCTGGTTGAACTGCCGGCAAAAGCCAAACCAGGTCAGAGACCTTTAGCGCCAGCAGTGCTAGCCTGGATCCAGCTCTACAGTGGAAAAGGGGTCTTTGTAATATTGCATGTTGTGAGACAGTAACCAAGAAGAGAAGCATAAAACCCTCACCACCACCCGAGGCGTCACCAAGAGGTGGACTTCATGGCGCAGCATCCGGTTTCCTCTGATGTCCCACAGTCTTGAGGCTTTCTTTATAACCTTATCACTCCACTGGTACAGGCCCAAACTGTGAGGAGACCACATTTTACACGACACTGTCTTGCATACTTGGAAGAACTGCTTCAAATTATATCGCACATTAAACCCTGCAAAACTCTGTAAAGGCACAATTTTCTTTGTACAGAAAACACCACTAATGTTTCTGTTCAGAGCATTAAGATCAGTTTATAATACTTTAAGACAGACTATTGGTGCCATCAACAAATTGGTTAAACAGGTATCAGAAATCAAATATCCAATTAAGAGCAAGGGATGGATGTGAACAGTCTACTTCCATAAATGTTTGTTCAAATTCACATTTTGTATCAATTATCAGATTAAGCACAGTATCAACGTTTTTTTTGTTTTTTGTCAGTGCATACATTACATTTGATAGAATGTATTAATATAATACGATTATAGGGTTTTGAGAATAATAATAAGGTATTTAATTTTGTGAAAACCAATGCATCACCAATGCATAATAATGCAACTATTAACTATTTAATATGATCATCAGTTTCCCATACCTCTCATTGAAGGGAGGCAGTCCGCTTGCATATCGTTGTGTCAACGGCTTCCCATTCTCATCGTGATAAAACGCAAAGAGCCCGGCGGAAAAACCCTATTTGACAAATAGAAATAAAATTGTATTTTATTGTATTAAATTATTCTTTAATTATCCTTAAACAGCAGAAGATAGAGGCTTCAGTTTCTACTGTTTTCAAAGGAACTGTTTTTTATTCCTTAATGATTTCTTAAACAATCAACTTTCTTGGCTCAAAGGTTAAAATATCAGACCAACGACAATCCTTTAGACTAAACTTGCAAGATTACTTCCACTTTCAAATACTTTTGTCCAATCAAACAGACGCCCATATAGAGCAAGTACTATTTATATATTGAGATTGTACATTTATTTTTAAAAAGCAGCATTTTTCAAGGTCTACAATATTTGTAAATAGTATAAATCATTTAAATAGAAAAAAGGTCTTGCTCACATTAAAATTGATTACTTTAGTATTAAAAACATGAGGTTTCAGCCACATTGGCATTCATCAGACGATATACATTTATATAAACTGCATACATGAGTGAACAGGCTGTAATATAATATTCTATCCTGAGTGTGTGGTTCTCTGTGGCTCAGTAGGTAGAGCACAGCGTTGGCAACGCTTAGGTTGTGGGTTCAATTCCCACTGGGGACACATACTGAAAAATGTATGCATTCACTACTGTAAGTCGCTTTTGATAAAAGCATCTGCTAAATGACATACATTATTATTATTATTACATAAAGAGTACATGAATATATGTGTTAAATGGTCCTACCAGGGCGTGGATGATCTCATGTTTGACAGTGGACAGCATGCCCGCAAACTCCTGAGGTTGTGTGGAAATCATACTGGGACAAAGGTTTGCGTATCCAGCGATGGGCCTACAGAGGGGCAGGAGGTGAAGGGGGCACACTCTTATTCACACATACTACACAGTTCACAATAAAGCATATATCAAGCAATCAATCTACAAAAACATGCTTTTTTTAAAATGCAAAGACACACTATTACTGATGTTCACATAAATGCATGCATACACACGTACACACGCAGACAGTGAATTTCATAGCAGGCGCTGTTGATGACGCAAGTTAATCAGCATAATGACATGAACAGATCACGCTCTTAAATAAAATGCATGTGCACCTGTAACAAGAGTTTTTATTTCCTTGATAATAACTGGTATCTCACGGTCAATCAATCGACAACTGAATCAATATTCAAAATCTGTACACTATCTAAAATATATATATATATATATATATACATACATTTTAAATAAATGTAAACTTTGTTGTGGAAACTTTTCTGCACACACGTGTGTTTGGTGTGCTACGACACTTACCTGTCCAGCTCAGACTCCAGCTGGCAGTAGGCAGCATAGGCCACAATGTTCTCTTGCCCACAGCGCTCTGTGGTCACCCCGCTCACATACAGCACAAAGTCAGCCCCCTCCACCCCCTCCCCACTCAGGGGTCCTGTCGGGCCACACGTCCTCCCCGACTCACTGCACACCTTGCATTGCTGAGGAGAATACACAAGGTCAATGCATCTTTTCCATTGCTGAGAAGGATACACAAGGTCACTATCACTTCTGCACTGCTGAGGAAGGTACGCTCATGCCTCTATGTAGGCCAGGCAGGATTGTTCACTGGCTGGAGCTAGGAAAGATAGGATTGGTAATTGTGTCCAACTAGTAAAGGCAGGATTGGTCAATGTATCCAGCAAGGACAGCTAGGATTGGTTCCCTCTTCCCCTTGTTCTTTTTCTCATTTTACATTTTAGGCATTTAGCAGATGCTCTTATCCAGAGCCACTTACAATGAGCGCATTTAAAAATGGCAAGAATAATCACAAGACACCTATGCCCCATGTGAACAGTGGGCCTCCAGTGACAGAGGACATCTGGACCGTTTAAACTAAAAGGTAATCGGTGACAACCTTGCGCACGTGGCGATTTTCACTAATCCAAATGATCCCCTCAATGCCAATGGCTGATCCATTTAAGCACTGCAGGTTTTCAACACAGCACTGCATGCAACTTCAGCGCTGCATAGTCTTAAATACAGCTCGATTTCACACCTGTACTTTAAACATTCATCTCGCTCATCTTATCTATAACACATGGAGAATGCACCATGACATGCGACTGGTGACAATGGCCTTTCTTGGTGTAACACAGACCGAAGACACTATTAATAAATTATTCAAACTGATTTTATTTTATTTATTTATTTTGCATGTGTCTGCATGTACGAGATAAGAAGGAAACCAATGGACAATAAAATGGACATTTATTTTTGTACATCCTACATCCTACATCCTTCCCTTGGAACAGGCTGGCAGAAACATGGTCATGGTGACTTCCTGAAGCTCCGGACTGACCTGTAAATGCTGTTCGGGGACGACGACAGGCCCACATTTCGTCACGTCCGCGCACGCTCCTTGGCAATAGCGGTGCGGGTCATCTTTCTTCCGCAGATACTGGTTGGTTGCACATTGCCTTCGCAAAAGAATAACACCACAAGCAAGGCTTAGGAAAATGAGATTACATGCACCTGCAGCTGGCCACTGACAGGATTAGGAGACCCCAGTGATCAGTTTACAGGCAAAACATTTTTGTAAATGCTTTCATTACTGCTGACTGTGCACATTAAATCCAGTTCAAAAGCGGTCATCAAAATGGTATTTTGCTGAGATGCACAGTTAATACATATAGTCATACTTACAGCACTCACTTTGAAAATGATGCAAGAGAGCATTCAGTCTTGAGAGGGGATTTTCAAACTTTTTCTTGGGGAGACTCACTGTGTATGCTGGTTCTCGTACTAAACCATACTTGCAACGCCTAAATTGTAAGGAGCTGTTAACTGCTCTTAATTGGCATTTTTAATGTATACTGAGGGATGATTTACCCTCTTAAAGCCAGAGAGAGCTATGCATGACATGAAGAATAAATGTCCTATTTTCACATCTCAGGACTTTGATCAGTTCTAATGTGCTATATGGAATATTATAGTATACTATTTTGAATGCTTTTGCTAATTGGTTGCATTTGCATAATTAATAGGTTATATAAAGGTTTATGGAACTACAATGCATGCAATAATATACACACAAACAAAAGAAATGCAAACTCTCGCACATAGTCTCACGTGGGCAATATAAATCTGGGGGAAAGGCTACCTGCTGAGAAGTACTGGGCCAGTTTGTCTCCGAACTCGAAATGTCTTCTGTAAGTAATCAATCGCTTGTGGAAACAGCTTCTCCTGTTATCAAAGGACGTGGACAAAACATTAAAAACACACAGACATGAAAATGAATTCCCTGACTGAATTAAATCCACCCACTTTCTCTTTCATGTTTTGAGTAGTAACACAAATAAGGGAAGTGTTGCCATTTTCCATTACTCATGTCGTGTACGTAATGCAGAAACTTGCATTTTTTTCTTTTTCTTTTTTTGCAAAGTTGGCAAAATTGCACATGGTGGGGGATTGAGTTTCACCATAACCATAACAGTGAGTGCCACAATATTTACAATGCACATGTTTTACTAGACAGTTTGTATGAAACAGACTGGATTCAGATATGTAACCAGTTAAATTATCGGAGAATGTTTTGATGTTCTACCTTTCTACATCTGTCATATCTCATGTGAGGGAAAAAAGGCAAGACAAAGGTTTATTGAAAGCAAACAAGTTATTTAAAAACACTAAACTAGCTAACACTACATTTTACAAATTAGGCATTTAGCAGATGCTCTTATCCAGAGCGACTTACACAGTTTCACATTTCTTTACATACAATCCACTTATACAGCTGGATATTTTTACTGAAGCAATTCAGGTTAAGTACCTTGCTCGAGGGTACAACGCCAGTGCCCCACCTGGGATCGAACCTGCAACCTTTGCGTTACAAGCCCAGTTCCTTAACCATTATGCTAACACTGGCTTCAAACTAGCTAAATAAGTAGCCTAATTGTTTTACGCAAGCATTCTCATACCTTCACAAGTCTTCTCTTGTCTGAATCCAACCTAGCAAAAGCAAATTAAAAATGTTAAGGTAGCCAACAAAAATAAGCTTAATTAAGTTTAAAATGAGTGAGCTATTCAAACGGTAAAACTCAGTTTTTTTTTGTGTGTGTCTGCTTTTGCATGATCTGCTGTGCCTTTAGCATTGTTCAATGTTTTTGTGTCTCACATTTATTGATTTTTATGCTCTGTAAAGCACTCTGTGCATTCGTGCTGGGAGGGGTGCTATATAAATAAACCCTTACTTACTTACTTACTTACTAGAATGGTTAGGAATAGTAGGTCTGGGTTGGTAATGTTGAGTAGCTAAAGTTAGTTAATCCAATTACTTACTCTTCCAAGCTTGAATCATAGGTGATTTTTATTTTCAGTTGCTGGTCGACACTTCTTTTCGCTATTCTCTCCGACTTCAAGTAAACTTTGTGAATAACCTACAAAACAATAAGAAATTAAGAAATTAAGCTGTTTTGACACATTACTAGCTTCGTTATTATACATTCTTATAACTTATTTCAACAAAACATAATTAATCAAGCTAGCAATATTGATACTCATTACTCAAAAAGGTCCTTTCAGAATGACTAGTTACATCTTTGAAAATGAATGTAGCTATGTCAGGATAACTAGGACCCAGGGCCAGGCAAAACTGGAAGCAAGAATAGCAGTTGTACTTATCTAGCCGGATATTTTAACAAAGATACTGTATGTGAGATATCCGGCTGTCGAATACATTACGTGAAAGTAGTGGCCAGAGCAGAGCAATGTTACTCAGAACTCCAACGATCAATTAAATCAATATTACAGTTAATTCACCCCAACCCCCCGGCATCTTGGGTCCAAATTGGTTTTACTGATTTTAAGGTGAAAACAAAAGTAAGCAACAGACTCTGTGGCTCTTCAAGACCAGTGGTTTGGTGACCCCTGCTCCAGTAGCTAAATTAAATAATGTTATACTATAGAAGCGCTAGCTATGGAAGGAATAACCTCCATTCATTCATATTTAACAAGCTGGCTTGAGCATTACACGTATTTAAGGGAGATAGATAAATGGTATAATTCGTGAATAACTAAATAAAATACATGACGGCCCTCTGTTAGCTAGAAAGAGTAGCGAGTTAGCTGACAAATGTACATGTCGTTTAGCTACCTAGCTAGCTAGCTAGCTAATACAACTCAGCGAACGCCTAACGTTGGCTAGGTAACTAACAGAACTAGCTAACGGGACGATATTCCGCTAACTGTAGCTGACTGCCAATAGAAACAAATCGATGCGCCATCACACAGCTGTCGTTGTGTCATCTGTTCTAAGCAGAAGTGCTGAGGACACTGATTTAAGACGAGTATCTATCAAGCTACCAGTTAACACTGATAGCTAGTTAGCAACACAGATAATATTTATATTTGGCTAATATTCAATATTGTAGTACACCGGACACTTACCTCCGACGGAGAGGGCACTCTGTGTTTACAAGTGTGGCAGTGTACTGACAGGACCAGAAGAGAAAAAGTGCAAATCCGGCTGAGGGATCCAAACAGCTTCCACCAACAGCTCAGCCTCGTCGCCATCATACGTGACCAGAAGATACTGGCAAACCCGCGACGTGAATACCGGTGATTCGCTTGCTACTCCCGCACAGCCAATGGCTATTGCATTCATAGCTAGCTATCGGTTTAAAATGTGGAAAGGAAACAACACCATCCGACACTCCCATGCAATGCAACACTTAGCTAAGCATAGCTACATAACACTCGTTTCATCATCTCCAGGACTTGGACACGACGTCACTTCCTTGACAACCATCCGTTACCTTCTCATCCTGGAAGTGTGCGCTGTCAAGGGCTGATCCGGGATTAGCATCTGCCATTTACACAAAATGGTTTCACTTGTGTTACAGTTAACTAGCTACAGCTATATTGAACTGATCCTGGTTTTAATATATTATATTAGTAATGTTGTCTTTTCTTCCTTTTAGGTTTTTAGCTTCATAATTTATATTGGTTAGTATTTATACTTAGTCAGCGGTTTGAACTTGTAAATTATCTTGGAACACTGCGGTCCAGGCTAAAAGACACTGGATGCCAAATTAATGATACCTTACAAGATAGATACAAAAAATATTTTAAATAGACAAGGGAATAAAATAAAATAACCAGTGTGGCAAAATGTACATGCCAATGTTACATTTTTGGTTGTCCCACAACTTTAAAAAGAGCAAAATATACATTTTATCCATTAATGTAAAATGGATTATAGCAATCAAAATAATTTACCAAATTACTAAGAACACAAAGAGGGATGGACCTTTTGGGATATTAATTCAACCCCTATGCTATGAAGCCTTTTCATTTTTTAGGCGGTACTGTTACGAAGGGGGGGGTTGCAATTTATTATTGAAATGTGGTTTATATGAATTATATATTCATATTGTTGTATTGTCAGAATGAAAGCAAATTCTGATCGTCTGTGTCCAAAACCATAGGTGATGTACTTTTGAAATATAAAGTATTTAGTTTAACAAGAAATAGTTTCCCCAAAAATGTATTATTTACATCCCTAATAATTATTTTAATTAAAATCTCAACAAAAATAAATCTGTATTAACATGCTACTTTTGTAAATTAATCTCAATCTTAGGGAACTATGTTGTGGCCTCCCATTGATTCCTGTTTCACTGGGGTATAAAAATGAGGTAACACACATGTGAAATTCATTTGTCATCCATCACCATGGGGAAAGGCCAAGAACTCTCAGAAGAAACGAGATGAAGGGCTGTTGACTTTCACAAGTCAGGAGATGGTTACAAACAAATAAGTAAAAAACGAAAGATGCCACTTTCAGGTCAATAATAGAGCTTGACTGATCGTTTCCACCTATATTTGACTTTGCAAAAGCTATTGGTATCAACGTTTTGTCTGTTCATTCATTGTGTGATTTTACTTATATTTATTTATTTGAACGTTCATTTCGGGTATTGACAATATAATAAAATAATAAGTTTTTCGAGAATAATTTGATGTAATACATATGTGTATATATCCGCAATCGTTGGCCCAGGTTACTCCACAAATCGGTATCGGCAATAAAAAAAATATATATATATATATATATATATATATATATATATATATATATATATATATATATATCAGATGTTAGTCGAGCGCTAGTCAATAATTACATTTAAAATAATTATTTATTTTAAATAATTATATTAATTTTAAAACCACTGGAACAGTGCTGAACCTGCCTGGTAGAGGATGCAATTGCACCATGCCCCCAAGCACAGTGAGGCAGATGGTTTGAGGAGCAAAGAAAATCCATACCAGTAGGCTTCTTGGAAGGGTTTCCATTTGGCAACCCTCTATCGAGGGCAATCAACAAAAATAAATGTCTCGATGGAGTTTGCTGAATGTGACAAGATGTGACATTATTAGCTTCACAAAAAATGATCCCTCCAAAAACAATTCTGAAATCATCCCCCTAGATTATAAAACTAAACGTAGGAATTAACAGTAAGCATGCATGACTGTTGGAGAGTGCTTTCATATTATGGACATAATGATGAAACGCGGAGGTTTCACTCACTTGATCAACAGATAGGATGGAATTAACGATCAGTACCTCCTTATGCCCAGATGGGGGCGCATAAACACCATTCTGAGGAACTGGCGCGGTCAGTTTGACGTCTGCGTGTTTTCCAGATACACCCAACAGTCCAAAGACATTTTAGTTTAATTAGAATCTCTAAAGTGTATTTATGACTTAAATAAAGATAAAATGCTTGTCTCATCTCATGTCATGTGAGATGAGATTTCAGAGATAGGGGTCTAGGTATGCCTTTGAAGGCACCGTCAGAAGGGACTATCGTATCCGTCGCCGCCATCCCATCGCAGTAGACCCCTGTCCCACAGCGTTCACCACTGTGCTGTTCACAACACAGGCCTCTCAACAAGGGCCCTGAGAAAAAGGATTTGGGATCTCTGGCCAATCAAAGGATTGACATAGGCAAGACATCAGAGGGCATCAGAGAGGGGGGGGGTCCCTGTTTCCCAGGGAGGCAGGAGACAGGTGAGCTTCAGCTAGCCAGATCCCTTCATCTCCCGCTGAGCTGTCATCGCCGCTTGACGTCCAGCGAAACAAGAGCGGAGTCTGGGGCTGAGGCACATTCGGACCAGCCTTGAAAGAGCAGCTTAATCGCCATGGTAACATAAAGGGAGCCACCCAGTGCCCATGCACTGTCTTGACAGAAGGGATCTTCTGTACTTGCTAAAAAGCTAAAAAGCAATACTATAAAAACACCCCAACATTTCTAAATGCACACTTGCACACCTAGAATAAAGTTTAAAAATGAGTGCAGTGTGTGTAATCTGTGTTTAATTAACAACAAATGTCCAACATACCGAGTAACAGGAAAAGGCTTTGAAACAAATATTAAGGAGGTATTCCAACAGGACGTCTGTGTGATCATGAGGCAAGAGCCAAACAAAGAAGTAGTGTTTGATTAAATTGGTAAGGTAGGTAAATCTCTCAACATGGTTTCTTCACTGTTTTTATTTCATTACAAGTGCAGTGTGTTGTGTGTGTGTGTGTGTGTGTATGTATTGGGCTTAATACCATTGAGGATGTGGAGGTCATGGTCATGACTGAAATATGGGCCAGACAAGGAGCCACACTGCTTGACTCCAGTATTATGTTGCTTGGTTATTTGATCCTGGAGTCTGATTTCCATAGTACAAGAGACACTGACTATATAAAATTAATAAACCAGCATACCCTGCAGCTCTCCAGGACCAGAATTGAGAGCCCCAAGTTTAGCGGAATATGTTGCCAAATGATTAAAGGCAGGGGGGCAATCTTATCCGAAAAGGACTGGTGTTGGTGCAGGCCTTTGTTGTAGCCCAGCACTAAAACACCTCATTCAAATTATCAATTGATTGAAGACCACGATTCCTTGATTAGTTGAATCAGGTGTTGCAGTGCTGTGCTAGAACAAAAGCCTGCACCCACAGCCCTTTTTGGTTAAGATTTGACTTTAATTTAATTCTGAATGAAATTATTATTCACAACATTATTAAACATTATGGTTAGGTAGCAGGCAGGCAGATTTAACATAAAAGTGTGTATCACAATTCTTTCTGAATTGAATTAACTTAGCAGTGGGGAGACTCAGGGTTATTAAAAAAATATGGTTAATATGGTTTTAATAACCATGGAAACATGCAATGATCTCTTGCATAATTGTATGTTTTGTGATAGTGTGGTTCCTAATTATGTTTTACATCCAAATGCGAGTGATCAAAATATCTGCTTCAAAGAATTGGGTCACACAATTATCAATAGAAGGAGTTCAGGGCAGGGCCCCCAGGTGACACAACCGGTAAAGGCATTCGCCCGGAGTGCACATTGCATCAATCCCCGGCTGCGCCAGCCTGGCACTGGTTGGGAGTCCCGCTCGGGGCAGCGATTGGCTGTCTGCCCCAGGTGGAGGGGGGAAGGAAAGCCGGCACGAGCTCGCCGCAAGCACAGAAAGCTTCCCTGTGGGCATAACGAATAGGCGAGTTCTGTCTCAAAGGAAGCGGTTCATTGCTGGCCCCGGAGTAGTGGCTGATCCCATAGTTGCAGGCAGTGGGAGAAATTGGGGGGAAAAGCGGGAAAAAAATCTGAAATGTATATATTTATTTTTTTATCTAAAATTGTAGGAGTTCTCAAACTCTGTCCTGGGGACTCGCTGTGCATGCTGGTTTTTGTTACAACCATAATTGCAACCCCTGCTGTCAATTGTTTTTAATTTGACACTTTTAATGTCTATTGATGAACTACCATCTCAAGGCCACATTATGTCAAATGGCTGTGCATGTGATGAAGAATAAATGTCCCTTATTCATATCCCAGGAATTTAAACTCTGAAACATTCTAATGCTTTCATTTGATGTAATGTGCTACATGGCAAATTCCTTTAGAAGGGGGTTACGTTTTTAATATATTCAATTATAGACTGGCAGGTAAAATCAGTGGGGTCCTAATTGCTGAAGGTGTGGCCACCTGGTCACTGAAACTTAACCATTTGTGGAAAATGAAGAGTTCAAAGACAAAGTCAAATGTGCATTATGTTAAAATAGGTTTAAGGGAAAATTATGGAATTGCTTAAACGTTTTCAACAAAGTCACAGGTTTTCCTGGTTTCCATTTTGTAAACTGTGGGCCAATCCCAGGGCTGCAACCTCCTCTATCAATTTTGGGAGGGCACACACCAGCATGCACATCGCCCCGTATGTGTGCTGTCGGCCATCTCTTCTTTTCACTCTGCACACCACCAGCTGAGCAACCACAATTTCAGTCCCAGAACACTAAGCAACTGCTGAAGGGGTGGACAGGAGGAAGAGAAGTGTGTATTGGGTGGCAGTGTAGTATAATGGTTAGGGAAATGGGCTTGTAACCGAAAGGTTGCAGGTTTGATTCCCAGGTGGGGCACTGCCATTGTACTCTTGAGCAAGGTACTTAACCTGAATTGCTTCAGCAAATTGCTTCAGCTGTATAAAAGGATTGTATGTAAAAAAATGTAAAATTGTATGTCGCTCTGGATAAAATGCCTGCAATGTTAATGCAATGTAATGAGAAGGAGGCACAGATAGAGGAGTCGCTATTGGGTAATGCCGCTTGGAACCTTTCCTCCCCGCGCAAAACTATTGCCAATTGTGAGTCCTTGCGGGACACAGTTGGGACTGGCATGGTCCTGATCCAACTGTAGGGCACACCACTGTACTAAGTGCCTGAACTAAGTGCCTCAGAAAGTCCAAAAGTCACATGATCGATGTCTCAACCACAAAAATATTTCAAATGGAAAACATTCAATATTGCTCGAAGCATTCATGTCACGTTCAGGGCCAACTACTCAAAACTGATCTCCCTCTCATTGATGCAGCGTGCCAGTGTCGCATTGTCTGTTTCATCATACGCTTGGAAATGTGGGTCATTACAGCATCGTCTTCAGGCTTATCGGTGGAACACAGGCTCGGGGACGTGCTTCAGGCTCCTCCCGCAAACGACATCCCCTCGTGGAATCCCTCTGCTTTGCCTCATTCATCAACGCAAAGAGGCAGATCATCCGTCACCCTGACGGTCCGTCCTTTCTGCCAGAGCCAATCAGCCGGCTGCCCTTGTGCTCTTCTCGGCGTTGTAAATGAGACCGCACTCGACCACAGCGCTGAATGGGGCTCTCCCGCGAGGCCCTGTGGTCACAGCGTGTCTGGCACAGAGGCAATCAGAGGCAGCCCTGCTGGTCCAGCTGTTCGGGTTGCCATCCTGTGTAAATGACCGTGGCACGGTTTTGTGTTCGACCCCCAAAAATGAATCCCAGCTGGTAGCAGCAGAGTGGTGCCCGGCTACAAGCCCCAGCGAACAACCCCTCTTTTGGGGTGCTCCTCATCTGGCTATTCAAGCACCACCCCCAACACCCCAAACCAGTGCTACTTTGATACTGTCTTTCATAGAATTATAACAAGGGAGTTTTTTTTTTCTTTTTTTTTTTTTTAACCCTTTGGGCCTCATAAGTTTTACCACATGCCATTTGTGAAGGGCAGGGCATTTTTTGGCAGGCTGCCTGGTCACACCTTCAAATGGCTCTCCTACTGCAAGGTCACCACTGGGGGATCGGCACCAAGGGTTCTGAACATACTGTATGACATACGAGTCTCCTTTCTTTTCTTCAGATATGTGAGGACGTCTATTGGGCTGTGAGATGAACGGAGTTGCCTTGCCTGAGCACTGACAGGTAAGGGTACTGTCTTGATCAGAACCGCTACGGTTTATATTGATTTATCCTGTGTGGATTTCATAGCTTACATTTCACACATTACCTATTCATGCATTGCTGTTGTACCTTGTTTGCAGGTACGTCAGCAGTTTGAGTAAGTTAATGTTGTTAATGTTAATTGTTTCTCCTCTTACAAATGGCGAGAAGAGACAATTAAAATAAATACATGTATTGTGGAATAATTAAAAATAATAATACTTGCTTAATAATTGACTTACATCAAAATGGTCAGTATAAAATCAATATGATGGAGTACTTTTAAGGGAGTACATTTGGTCCCTATTAGATTCATATAAACTAAGTTAATTTAGCGTTAAGCATTTTGCTTTGCGGTTAGATGGAACACCTCCCTAGCAACATGTCTTGGCAACATGGTGACAACCAGAAAGGGTCTGACTTTGACCAGAGTTTCTGGTTACTAATACTTGCGGTGCTGGACTATTTTAAGATTAAGGGGGATCACGGGCCTATTTGGTACATGGGATAATCAGTTCTTTCTGGCAATGCAAGTTTGGAATTAACACATCAATGGAGAGATTAACTGCATTTCAGTGGCACAGAGTACTTTTTATACTGTAATGAGCTTTCATTTGCTTCTGAATTAAGCCGTGGAAAGGACGTCTCTCCTAAAGGAAGACCGGCCTTCGACGCACAAAGCACGCAGTCACAGAAGCTATAATAGTTTCAGCTTTCATTTCACGAGCGATATGAAATGGACTCATTTAATTGAAATGGATATTCAGAGTAAATTAATGGCTCATTTGAAGATTTAAAAAGTGGACCACGGCTGCAGGGGAGTTGCTTTTGCTCCTGAGCCCGTTCCCCTGTGCAGGGACACATGCACGTGAAGCCTTCTCTCAGATCACCAGGTTGAAACTCCGCGCAACCGATTACACTTATATACACTACCGTTCAAAAGTTTGGGGTCACCTGCTGGAAACTATTTTTATCTCATAATTGACAATGCTTTACACCGTATACATTTCTGTAAATACTTTAAAATGACAAAAAAACACATGAACAAAATGAACATCAAAGAAATGTTCAAGAAAATTATATTGAAAATTGAATCTTGGATTCCTCAAAATAGTCACCCTTTGGCGTGAGAATAGCCTCACAAACAGTGGCCATTCGGTTAATAAGTTTTAGTAGGAAATCACCCGACATGTTTTCCCAGCTATCCTGCAGCAATTCCCAGAGAAACTTGTGGGTTGCTTTGCTTTGACTCTTCCTTTCCAGTTTGTCCCATACAAGTTCTATGGGATTGAGGTCTGGACACTGGGCAGGCCAGGTCTTTAGTTTGAGTTGTTGTTCACATTCCTCCTTCACCAGATAGTTCTTGCACAACTTCAAGGTGTGTTTCGGGTCATTATCTTGCTGAAGAATGAAGGAGTGCCCGATTAGCCATAGTCCAGATGGAAGGTGACCCCAAACTTTTGAACGGTAGTGTATGCCATTTAAGCAGACGCTTTTATCCAAAGCAACTTACAGTAGTGAATGCATACATTTTTCAGTATATGTGGTCCCAATGGGAATCAAACCCACAACCTAAGCGCTCTCAGCGCCATGCTCTACCTACTGAGACACACAGAACCACAACAGAACACTTGCAATCAATGTGCTCTGTGACTGCAGCTGGGCCAGACCGTGGGCCTGTTCCGCACAATAAACGAGGCACGGTGCTTGGAAGAGGTCTGCCATCTCCGAGCAGCCACAGTCTGCGAGACGTGTCGCTTCTCGCTCGTAGCTCGTGTTTTCCATCACAAAAGGTGGATGAGAGGAAACCATCTGCAGCGTGTCAAAAACCTACATGCAAGTTTGTTTGTGTAGACTAAGCTATAATGGAATATGCAATCCTGACCGTGAATGTTTTTTGCATGTTTATAATCATGAAAATATGTAGTTAAAAATCATTGCCCAGTGTGAGAACACTTTACATTAGAGGATCTAATGGTCTTGTAGGTGCCTTTTTAAATTCCTCCTAGGGTGCGGTATATGGGTCATAAAGTTTTTAGCTATACTTAAACTATTAGGGGGAGATCCCCATTCATGTATAATGTTTGTCAGGGTGGGCTAGCATATGATGCAGCTCTTTGCTAAACTGTGAAGCCACATGCTATCAAACTGCATGAATTGAAGGGAGCAGTACGTAATGCAGTGTTGGAAGGGTTTCAAAAAATGTGAAATGTGAAAACAACGATGTCATTGATGTGAAGGGGTATTTGAGATGGGGTGGCAAGTGGATCGTCCCTGCAAAGCCTGTGGCATTGCTAACAGAACAGCGCATGGAATTTGTGCCCTCGTCTCTGTGGCCTATACAATGCTGCCGGTTGGTCCGCTTCAACCATGTACACACTGATGTCTCCGTGTGCTCACTGTCAGCCAATGGCAACAGTGATAACAATCACTTATTCTTCTGCGTTCAATGCTGAAATCAACATGTTCTTTCGCCACAATAAGCCATTCTTGGAACGAACCAGAGATGATGCAGCCTCCAACTTTTCCTTCTCTCTCATTTTTCTCCCACATTCTTCAAAGGAAAGATTCTCTGTGGAATCGTTGAGTCAGTGACCAAGGCATTTGCATGGGACATAATGGCGGCATTGAGATGTTCAGTTGTGTTGTTTCATTTTGGTGGATTTTTATGCAGTTTATTCTCCACAAGAAACCAATGTTTTATGTTCCTTCATGACCTGAGGACAAATGTGTTTTCGATAACATTGTCCAAAAACAGAACTAGCCATAGGCAAACTGACCTCACCATCCGATGAAATAGGTTAAAGCCACCATTCAATTTAGCAAATGACAAGATACTGCATAACTAAATGTCAAGATGTAGACAAGGATGTTGATAAAATTGTCTTCATGAATACAAATCTAATGCAATTTTTGTGGGAAAATGTCCTAGAGTCAAATTCATCTATTCATCAAAACAATATCTACAGAAAAAAAAACACGTGCTTAAGTAGCAATTTGAGTGGTAAATAATGATCTTTTTGCTTAATGAGACAGAAACCCTGAAAACAAAGTCAAGCCATTTCCCTCAATATGGAAATTAAATAGTAAGCAAAAAATATGGCTTCTAATATTATTATTTTTTTAAGACAAAGAACAAGCTCAGTTTGAACACGTGCAGAAATATAGAAGTATACAATGCTTTATTCTTAAAATAAAAGTTATGATGATAGACTTAAGGCACTCAATTTATTTAAACTTAGCAAACGCAGACTTAGGGGATTTGATTGAGGTTTTAAATTCCTAAAAGGGATTAACAAAGTAAAATACCAAAGATTTTTAAGATAAGTGGGGTCAGCAGAA
Organism: Aldrovandia affinis; assembly: GCA_029706075.1. Lineage (NCBI taxonomy): Eukaryota > Metazoa > Chordata > Actinopteri > Notacanthiformes > Halosauridae > Aldrovandia > Aldrovandia affinis. The sequence goes on along the minus strand of JAINUG010000195.1, from coordinate 1,701,174 downwards.
CAAGAGGCCCACAGGTGGAAATTAGTTAAAGGCAAATTCCGCACAGATATTAGGAAGTTTTCTTTACACAGAGAGTTGTCAATGCCTGGAACAGCTTGCCAGGTCAGGTAGTAGAGGCAGAAACGCTCGGGCTATTCAAGGCCAGGCTAGATGTAGTACTAGATGTTCTTTAGATTAGGACATGATGAGCCAAGATGGGCCGAACGGCCCGTTCTCATCATTATGTATTCTTAATGCAAACGGGCACTAATTTAGTTCAATGGTCATTTTGTGAATGGGTCATACTGTTTTTTCAGCTTCAGGTTGTTGATTTGACCTCAGGTCAAGAAGCCCTCTGACCGCACAGCCGCAGAATGTTAGTGCTGAAGTCAGGTCATTGCCATTCGATAAGTAATGAGTTCAGAATGTCAATAAGCCTAAAGATTTCACGCCAAATTTAAATTGCCACTGAGTGAGTGGCAGGGGCAGTGAGACATACAATGGCCATTTATTTTTCTTGAATATTGCTTTTTTTTCCCCAAAGATTTTGCTTGTCAGTGTTTATTCCTGTCGATCTAAAATCTATGCTGACAGAGCATAATACTGAAGAGAATGAATTAATGCAACCAATCTGAAATATGAGTTCAAATTCAAAGCAACACATTTTTTTGATGGGTTGTTTGGCTGGCCTGGAGCACTCCTGGAATGCTTTTTGAAGTTTGATGTCGGCACCTGTGGTCAGAGTGCTTTATGGCAGCTGTGCTGGCCTGCTGGACACAGGCCTTCCTCTTGTCCACATCTGAAATATTGTTTCCCCCCCACCTCAGCTTTCACTTCCTCACTGTTCCCCTGGGGCTTTGACCCAGGACATTAAAACAGTCAGAGTTCTCGACCCAAATGTCAATTTTTAAATATATAATGGCCAATATATAGAGTATACGAGTAACCTTGTATTGGAGATGGCTGAAGAACTTGACACAATTTACAAACCTATTACACGATAATTTATTTCACCATCCATCTGAAACATGTATATGTAAATTAAAATGAAAACCTCCAATATAATATTATGGGGCTGTTCTTATGTCCATATATCACTTCAGTGTCAGGCATCAAGGTCTGATCATAGCCTGCACCATCATCTACACAACATCTACTGCATCAGCTTGCATAGGTAGCCTTTCAGTCCTATAGCCTAGACACAGCTAGTCTGGGAGTAGGCCAAGTTATTAATGGGCTCTGAAGCTGCTTCAGTGCTCACCTTGTCATGTACCTGCTGAGAGATGTGGCTCGTCTTCAACTGGTACCGGCTCTCCTGTATTACAACATGTAGGTTGTGCTTTGAAAGATAGTCGCTGGCTCACAGGTGAGTGTATCAGAGGAGTGTGTGCGCTTCAGCTGGATGGGTGCGGGTGGCATAGCAGTGAGAGTAGAGCACAGTACAATCAGTCATTCAAATCAGAGAAAAAGGGGTAAATCATTTACGAAAGTTGTGAAATACGCTTGCATTTCCATCGTGCAGGCAAACTATTATTTTGGTGTATCGTTTTCAGGAAACAAGATTTCCAAAAAATATATAGCTTTTACTTGGGCCATGTTTAGATAAGTTCATAACTATCAAGTAACAATCTCTGTGCAGATGTTCAAGCTTTTTCCCTTTTGTGGTATTTCAGGAATGAACGGGGGATCTCTTTCAGCTCGTAATTTTGAGTGGAAATACAGCTATACTACATTCTTCTTTTCTTCTGCTGCTGCTTTAACATATCTACAAACAATTTCTGCTACAAGGCAATAATTGTACCTCAGACATTGTTACTTCTGTTTAGTGAGTTTTGGGCATTAAATTAAATTAGCCGGCGCTTGTTCCAGGTGGATAATTGACTAAATAGCCGTCCGCACACAAGTCAGCAATCCGCTGCATTCTCATGCTGTTCAGTCGCCTAATGAAGCCTCCCGCACAGAACGCACTGCAATTCTCAGCCTGCCCTGTGCACACAGAAAAGGGAACGTAATCACAACGAGAAACAGCTGAACGATGGAAATCACTTATATCAGGGGTGTCCAATCTTATCCGAAAAGGGCCAGTGTGGGTGCAGGCTTTTGTTCTAGCCCAGCACTAAACAACTGATTAAACTAATAAAGGTCTTGATTGTAGACCATGATTGGTGAATTAGTTGAATCAGGTGTTTTAGTGCAGGGCTAGAACAAAAGCCTGCACCCACACCGGCCCTTCTCGATAAGATTGGACACCCCTGACTTATATCCATATCTATGTTTTTGACTATGTCAGTGGTTCTCAATCCTGGTCCAGGGGGGACCACTGTGTGTGCTGGTTTTCGTTCCAACCATAATTGCAACTGCCCTAATTGTAACAAGCTGTTAATTGATCTTAATTAGACATTTTTCATGTCTTTTGCAGGGTGGTTTACCCTCTTAAGGCCACATTATGTCAGAAATATCCATGCATGTCATGAAGATTACATGTCCCATATTTACATCTCAGGACTTCCCCAGCATTAGTTGATCTGATATCCATAAGATCAACTGATGCTTATATTTTCTGTAATGTGCTATATGGCAAATGATTCCTTTAGAAAGATGTTATAATCAATCACATTATAGAAAGATGGGTGAAATCAGTGTGGTCACTGAAAATGAGGAGTTCAAAGACAAAGCAAATGACAGAGCCAAACCTGTATTGCAGGGTTACTCAAATCACGGTCCTCGTGGGCCGAGCACTGCTGTTTTTCCACACTCCCTTTTCCTGGGAGCCACGTGTGAAGGCACTCTGGCCAATCGATTGCACTAATTGTTCAATTACCTACCTAAGAAAAAAAACTAGAACCGAATTTGGATTTGTGGGCGAGATTTGAGTAACCCTGTGGTATTGTGTTAATACATTTTAAGGAATAATTATGAAAGAACTTAAAACCATGTTGTCAACAACCTTAATTGATCAAGGGATTGGCTGTAACAAGAACCAGCATACATAGGAGTCCCCCCAGGACCAGGATTGAGAACCACTGATCTATGTTATGTATTGTTGTGTGTGTTCTATATGAATAGCAAGCGCATAACCCTGTTTCCCCCCCCCCAATCCAATCCAATCCAGGGGTGACCAACCCTGGTCCCAGAGACATAGGGTGTGCTGGTTTTTGTCCTCACCTTAAAATCAACCACCAATTTAGACCCAAGAGTATAAAGTGTAATCACCTGCGATCGTTTATCAATTAAGTGATGATTGACAACAAAGACAAGCAGACCCTGCGGGTCTCCAGGACCAGGGTTACCTACACCTGCCCTAATTTATAACTGAATTAGACATTAGGCAAGTACAGGGGTACAGGAATACAATTGTGTAGCATGGGCTATTCCCTCTATTTCAGGGGTGTCAAACTCATTCCATCGAGTGCCGAGTGTGTGCAGGTTTCTGTTGTAACCAATGCATTACACCAGGTGATTTCAATTAGGTTCCCTCCTTAGTTGAAGAAGTGAGCTAATTAGTTAAATCACCTGGTGTAGTGCATTGGTTGCAAAACCTGCACACACTCGGCCCTCGATGGAAGGAGTTTGACACCTGTGCTCTATTTGGTCATTTCTCATTCACCACCATACTTATTAAACTTCACAGCTCAAAACAACCACAACACAAAATGAGGAGACTTGCCGCCTTGCCACGAATTGAGCTACACTGTTGTATTTAGCAATGTCTTGCTGAAAGGGCAGTTTCAGTGCAACGCCTAAGTAAAGCTGGCTAATGATGCTCAGCCATTGCACGAGGAAAGCTGACTAGGCCACGAGACTGCGAGTCACATGGCTACCTTTTAAAAATGTTTTCATTCTGCGGCGGAGAGGGGTAGACAATTTGAGGAATGTACCCTGCTGGGCCGACTGCATAAGCGCTGGCAAGGCGAACACCATCAACGAGCCAAAGCACGTCCCGTCAACATTAAATAAACAGAGGTAATTCGCCTGCTGCACCTTCGTGACAGAGACGTCGCAGATGCCATAAAAGATGATGCCGTAAAAGGGATAAACGTACTTCTTCGTAACTTGCGTATTGTGTGTCTAACTGCCGTAGGAGTTGCTGGAAGGCTCGACTGCCGCTTGTTAATAAACACCGATAACCAAAAGCTGCTAGTGATGTAATGCAGAAATTCTCCAGCTGCTCGCGATGTAATGATGTAATGTAGAACGCCCCTGTACTTAAAAGTAGCAGGGCGGATTCTCAGAAGGAATTTACGACTGCGTGTGTGTGTGTAGCCCGCCGTCTTCAAAGGAAATGCCGCGCTGTACTGCATGCAACACACAAGTCTCGCAGTCTTGTTCTCAGTTGCAAACTTGTGTACGGAGATCTGCACAGAGGATTGGCAACTAAAACGTAGGTTTGTGACGTGTTTGCGTAGGTACCATTACTTGATAACCTATTTGTGCTGTGTGCACTATGCTTACTATTCGTTTCGGCTCAAGTTCACATTGATGTGTGGGAAAATGTTAACTTAGGTTTTGATGCTCAATGCTTTGAGTGTTATTTAGATGCTTTTTAAATAGCTTTTACTGAAACGGGGGCTGGGGACGCAGTTTTTGGTTTTCTTGGTTCTTGCATGTGTTGCTTGTTGTAAACTGCTGAGATATTTTAAGTGAGACTGCGCGTGGCACAGTGAGCATGTGGCAAACTATGTTGTAGATTTTTCAAAATTTAAATCGCACATCGCACTTAAGACATGTCTGTACTTAGCAATGAAATACAGAACCATTTTGAAAAAACGGCAACAACCAAAAAAATAATCTAAAACTAAAAAAGGGCAGTTATTCCTCTCCGAGTTGACAGTGTCTAATATTATTTTCAGTGTCTCTTCAAGCTGCTGTCAGTTTGAGAGTGTGCTCAGAATGAAAAGTGCCCTACTGACAAAACCATGCCATGCACGTCTCTCCCAGTGCAGGAAACCCCTTTGGCTGTGTCAGGATGCTGCATAACTTCCTAGCCTGCAATGTTTTGGGGCGGGATCAGTTTAGGAAATCGACCTTTCCTGTTAGGTTTAGATGACGTTGTTAGGACGTGCCAGTTGCATTCTGTGGTGAAAGTAGATTTTAAAACGTATTGCTACAATGCCATACCCCACATGTAGTAAATTATAATAATTTGCTGTGCGCATACAATCACCACAGTAACTATTTATGTTCCATGTCAGAGGGACATCAGTCCAGCTTCTAGTTTAATAGAAATACCCTTTGACAGAATGACAACATTATTTTAATGGATGAGAAAGCTTAACCCATTGTTGACGGAAGGCAGTATGAAATGCAACGATTGATACAGATTTGTTTGTGTGTTTGTGTGTTTGTGTGTTTGTGTGTTTGTGTGTGTGTGTGTGTGTGTGATAATGACACTGTTTCATCAAACCCTGCTGACGTTCATGCAGATCTATGACGGCCTCGAAGCATTTAAGAGTCGCAGTGTTTCAGAGAGGACCAAACCATTTCATGGTTGGCCTTGCTATGTTCTGCACATTGTGCGTTATACAGCATCAAATGATTGTCACTCACTTTGACGGGCGCATTTATGTTTGACATGCATGTACGACATGCGTACGTACACGCGTGTATGTGTGTCATGCGTGTATGAAAGGTCATGCCTTTCAGGATTGAAAGGTCTTTTGTCACTTTCTCCATTGATGATTGGTCTGTATTACAGAGAGAATGCTTCGTTTCGTCACTGCTTTTTTCTGCTCCATTGATGATTGGTCTGTATCACTTTAATATTATGAATATTCTGTGAGAATCAGTTGGTAGACACAGCGTTTTTGCTGGCTTTCTTCATCCCCACTGGGGCTTTAGAAAAAAAGTGGAAGTTGCAGGAATTGGACAGTCATTGTTAATTATTATGATTAAAGTGCCATCCTGCACTTGAATTCTTGACAGTAACAAAGCTTTCAATTGAAAATCATCCATCTTTTTATCATTATTATTCCTATTAACATGATCGTAATTATTGTTTTCTTAAATTTTATTCATTATTTTTTTTTTTTCTCCCACGGTTTGGAATGTCCAATCATCACTCTGGGCCCGTCCTGTCACTAATGACCTCTGTCAAGGCGGGGGGGGGAGGGCAGGGGCAGGGGCACACTCTAGTGCTCATGTCCCCCGAAACATGTGCGGCCAGCTGCCACCACTGTTCATTCTGCAGTCCACCAGCTGAGCTACGCTGTTATGGTGCTGGAGAAGCGCGTGGCTGACACAGCTGGCACAGGCAGACCGTGGGCACCCAATCGATCAGAGGAGTCCCTATTGTGCAGTGAGGGGGGGGTACCCTGCCCCCCCCCAGGGTGATGCTATGGTAAATTATGTGTCGCCCCATGGGACTCGGGGCACAGACGGAACTGGCGTGGTCAGGATTTGAGACCAGACCAGACCATGGGGCTGAGAGAACATGCCTCAGCTGGATAAGACACCTGGGAGCCCAGCTACACACTATTCTAATACACTGCTCTTTTCAGAGTCTGACAGGGAGAACGGTTTTGGAAAGTAGAATTTCCCAATTATCAGTCCAAATTGAATGAAGTGTTCTGTGTGGCTCAGTAGGTAGAGCATGGCATTGGCAACGCTTAGGTTGTGGGTTCAATTCCCACTGGGACCACATATAGGCCTACTGAAAAATCTATGCATTCACTACTGTACTTTGCATTCACTACTTTGGATAAAAGCGTCTGCTAAATGGCATATATTATATTATTTTTAAGTGTTGCCTTTGTCAGCAAAAAATTATATGTTTTCCAGTCTCCTAAGCATAAAACAATAATTCAAGGCTGGACATGTGAATGTGTGCAAAGGCTCAAAGTTTTGGTGTGCTGTTTTGTTCCCTTTAAAAAAAAAAAAAAAACCTCTGACTGACGCTGCGCGGGAGTTCCCTTTCACCCAGTGTTTCGTTCTAAAAGGCGCTGAAGTGAATTCACCTCATTCACAGGGAAATGCTCATTTTCCTCGGTCCTCCCTGCAAAATGACTGTGATTTCCTTGCACCTGGCAAGGCCCTGTCAACCTCCCATTCATGGTGTCTCCATTGGCTAATTTCTGTCCTTAACACACACAATGGGACCTCAAACTGCGCATCATTACAGAGGGCTTGTTCATTTGCTGGTGAACCTCTTGTGTGTTGCTGTCTGTACCTCAGCGTCACAATCGGAGGGAGATGGAAGGCTCTGATGAAACAAAATGGTGCATTAAAATCTACAAGAGGCAATTACATTTGGAATAAAGCTGTTATTGCAGCTGCTTGGGAATAAAGCTGAGGTGTTACACTGGTTAACATATCCGTACAGTGCACCTAAAAATAGCCAACAATACCCTTTTAATTTTATACTAGAATATAACCAGCTGAAAAACAAGCATTTGATCATGCATAAGAATTGTAATATAGTGACTGCAAAGCTGACAGAAGACAACATTAAGGCCATCGGTCTGCTATCTTTTACATTTTGTTTTCAACAAAATCAATATGTTAAAAACTGTCAAATGTTGCATATTACTTTAGTGACTCGTATTGGAAGTCATTGTAGCGTACTACATTCTGGCCTGGTTTCACACCAGACCCATCTCCCCGGTGTTTGCCCCACATTCTAATCATAGGCCTGGGGGTGTGTGGTTGATTTAGTAGGAAATGACCCTGTATAGACTCTGATTGGCCCAGAGGGTGGTGGGGACCCTGTGGGGAGAAGCAATCCCCTGTCGATTTTGCAGTGCTGAGGAAAAAGTAGGGCCCAGTTCGCACATCCAAAAAGTGTAATGACTAAGTTTGCGAAAAGGATGCAAAATTCAATTGTGAGGGGAAAAACTTCCACGCAGCACCGAATAACTTTGCAAAATGTCGCAATGATTCAATTCGCTAAGCTTTCAGTCCACAGACCTTCGTCGGAGCGTTTTCCAAGTGTTGAAGTGCCGGACAGCCATGGCACCCAGACTGCTGCGCAGGCTCGGTGGCGGTGTTGGGGGAATTGTAGGGCACCAGACATACAATAGGAGGTCTGATTCAAGTGCCAGGTTGTCCACCGCTTTCTAAAACCGATCTCAGTGGAATGTGTGAGCAAGCAGGTACGCGTGTGTGCTAGAAGAGAGACAAAGCACAACTGTAAACTCCCGTCTGAGGTGTTTACGAATGGAAAGCCAATCAGTGTTCTGAGTATGGGAGCAATCTGTGGGCCTTGTGTCATTTACAGTTCTGTACAGCTCTTGTGTAGTCTAAATAGATGATGCATGACAGGCCCTTCATGTTTGTGGGCATATTTCAGCCAAGGCTGTCATAATATTTTAAACGGTAGGCACAGTAATGTTTGGCCCATGGGATCAGTGCAAGGGCATAACCACATTAAATATTGGAGGGGGATATAATGAAAGGGGATGTTTTATATCTACAAAAGATTGTGCGGGACAGATATGACTGTTTTTAATATTGTGGGGGGGCTTGTCCCCCCCACTCGTTACGCCTATGGATCAGTGATTTGTTTTTACCAATAAAGGGATCTTTATCTCTGTCTTCCCTCTTGCCATCCTTGTGCGTCACAGATTATCCCTCACATGCATTTGCTTCCTCGGTATCTGAAAATCATAGTTATGGTAACAATGAGGACGATTGTTACACTCTAGGTCATTTACCATGCATGATATGATATGACATGAGATAACTGTGCTATTAAACGAGATCTGTAGTAATAAAAAATGACTGCGGAATAGAACAAAGAGGACACCGCACTCATGAAGACGAAGGCAGAATTAATACCGGCAGAAACCGTTGAGATGAAAATGTATCTCTTGTGCTCAAATGGGCTCCGGTTTGTCCAGATGGGCAGATCGTGTTTCGCTGGCGTCCTGCTCTCGAACCAAAATGAGTCATTCACAAAAACTAGGTCTCTGATGAAGTGCTGTGCTGTGCCCCCTTTCTGTCTCCTCGTTCAAGGCACGGTGCACACAGACAATGGACCTTTGGTCTGGGAGGGCAAGGGGGTGCACCAGTCAATTTCCCGATCCATTCCGACCGGCTTGGCACTTCCTGGTGCCCTGGGTCTCCATTATTGTATATATATTTTTTTGGATGGTATTGACCATTTCCGTTCCAGTGCCTTGCCCTTGCTGAACTCCACTCTCAGCCTGCCATTCGAGTACTGGGTTTGGATTAACTCATAAGTCTGTGTTAAATGACTGCTCATGTGAATTCCAATAATTTAGGTCTCCTTCCTGCACTGTAGCATTCTACCCAGACAATACAATTGTTCTCATTCTCTTTTTTTGTGCCTTAAATAGTTACGTCAAGTTATTTAAGTCATTTAGGATACGATCGTAAGGGTGAACGTTCATTTGAGGTCCATCCTAACCCATCCTTAACCATAAGGCACATGTATTGTAAGGGAAATATTATGTTACGTTTAAAGAAGTCATTGTCTTTTCTTTTCAAGCAACCATCTTTTGATCTCAACAGTGAAGTGATCTTTATCCTAAAATCTAGCCCAACATGCAGTATATGCATGAGAATGCCTGCAATAAATTGAAGCTCTGTGTGAATAATGCTCCAATTAATTTTTAGACATTAAAGTTGATCATTTCCATTTCCTACCCTATGTACTTTATTTTGACATTTAAAATGATTCCTTCTAATGTGGATATCATATTTTAATTAACTGGTTCCAGATTGTAAGCTTAATACAAAACCAAATACGGTCTGAGAATTGTTGTTTGCGTGGAACCTCATCAACTAAAAATAAGACTTGTAATGTAAATGTAAACTAAAACTATGATAGCTTCAATCTGATGTTAGGAGTGTGTCTCATTCTTCTCCAGATACACATTTCCATTAATTGACACGCATTATTTTCTGATCCCCTCTGTGACTCTGCTGTGACACTGGCCTGTTTTGTAGCAGATGTTAACAGTCCCCCGTCCCCCCGCCCCTTAAAGCAGCCTTCCTCCCAGGTGTCTAATTAGCACCTTCACAAAAGATTCACAGATGTCATAATTGTCTTCGCCCCCTGATTGCACCCATTCTACTTGGTTTGCTTGCTGTGGCAGGGCCAGAAAGTGTTCGACTGATTACCCATATTCAGTCATTGAGATGGTGGCAAACTGTATGACTTGCCAGCGGATTGAACTAGAGGAGTAGAAATGAGAATCATGGTAGAAGTTAATGACGGGAGGAAAGTGACCATCAATTGATGGAAATATATGAGCAATATATGTGAGTGATGTCATAACTTTGTGGATATCCCGGATGAGGATGTAAAATGCCCAGAGTGTGGCCTTTCACACCCCCTTTGTGGCAAATTTTTAATTTCTTATTTTATTGAGTATTGTAAAGGGCTCAATCTACAGCCCTTGAAAGTCCGCCACCAAAGACCCGTGAATGATCCGTCCAGAATTTGGTGAGCTAACCAGTATATTTTGAAACACACTTTGGCTGTCAATATATTTGGTATCGACTGTAGCAATGAACCTGGTGATTCACATTTGCATGTAGGAACACATTGGTATATTCTGCTCGACTTTTTTTCATGATGAGTTATCAGTTGTTTTATTAGGGCAATTAAAACATATTTTACGGTGGGATATTAGTTGAGCGAAGATTTAATGTGGGACTTGACCTTGTTGGCATAAAACACATCACAGACACGCAGCCAAAATATACCTATAACACCATTGGTCATTTTCTTCATAAATTCTTCATATGTGTGTCCCCCCACCCATATTTCTCCAAAGGGATTGGAAATTGAATGTCTGTTTGTAGAAGGAACAAAAGAAGTGGAAGAAAAGACAGGGGGCAGGGATTTCCCCTGGGGGGGGGCTGCTTTGAGAGCCTTTCAATAGGATGGCAAGTGAGGCTGACTGTTTTTGTTTCGAGAGGGGAGCGGCAGAAATCTCCCGGGGCACGTTACGTTACATTATTTATCTGCCTAGAGCAGCGCTTTATCCAGGGCGGCTCACATAGCTTACATTTTTTCATGTTTATACAGCTGGGTATGTGCTGAAGTAATAATTCAGGTTAAGCACCTTGCTGAAGGTCATAGCGGAAGTGCCCCATTTGGATTTAGGACCCTGGTCACTCCTCATTATTCTATACGTTTTTATTTGAGTTATTCCTCAAGCTTAATTCTGCTTTTAAAAAAGAAAGAAAAAAAAACCATTCATTAAATGTTCAACAGAAATACGAAACCGCGATACAAAAACTGATAATTTTAGATTTTGACCGTGAGGAACATTTTGTGTTGATATGAATGGGATTTGTGATGGGAACAAATTGCTGAGCTGATGATACACTTGGTGGCATGTCTTATAACAGCGTTGTGTTTGCTTGTGCTGTGAGCTGTTGGCAGCAGTCCATCATAAATGAGCTTCTCTCTATGAGATCAAAGTTGCCCCACTTTGGGGCTTTCTATGTGAATTTGGTCACAAGGTTCCAGAAATTGGTTTGTGGACTTATCTATGTCTGCTGATGTTTCTGTAAAGTTAAAGTCTGGCAGTCTGATACTCTTACTCTCAAGTGAAATCAAGTAAATAACTGCAGTGTAAATCGGTTTTAATTCACTCTCCTCTCTCTGAGCCCTCAAGTTCACAGGAAGCGGGGGATTTCATTTTTGCCCTAATTTCTCTCTCGGAATGAAGATCGTAACATAATTGCAAACGCTACTGCGGCCTGAATGTAGGGCCACATCTGGCCTGAGCCACAGTGCACACAAGCGCTGGAGCTTGTGTCAGTAAAGCTGGGTTTAAAAAAAGAGTGGAGCTGTCTGACGTGGCTGTTGCGTAAGAAGACCCCAGCCTGGATGCGTTCACTTCAGGGAAAAGCATTATGGTCTTTGTGCATCACTGAGCCTTGGGCCTATTCAGGGCAGGCCTTTTGATGTTGTCAGCCTGTTATCAAACGCCAGGGCCCTCTGGTGAGTCGGGAGTGTGGGAGGAAAGTGTAGCTTTTGGGGAGAGGAAGCGTGCTAGTCGAGCTGTGGCTGGGACACTGGGATCACAGCTGGGGGGGGTTGTGTGGTCTCACTAAAAGTTAATGGACAGTGCGGTTGCCCCCTGTGTTAATAGATGACTGCATAAAGCACTTGACACACAGTAGGTGAGTCGATTAGCACTCCGCACAGACCTGACTAGGCAGGATCCTGAAGTTTTATTTTCATTGCCTGGGAATGAATTGGTTTCTTTTTTAATAAATTTGTTTAAGATTTTTTTTCCCGTTTTTCTCCCAGTTTGGTAGCCAATTACACCCTCTATTTATTTTGATTTACCCTCCCCACACAGACCCACCGCTCGTCTCTATGAGGCAAGCTAATTCTCCGAGGGCAGCGAACTACGCTTCCTTTGAGGCGGAATTTTCCCACCCACGTTTTGGAGACTCCTTTTACGTGCTTCACAGTGAACTCGAGCCGGCTCTCCCTTTCCCCTCCTGGGGCGGACAGCCAAATGACAACCAGGACCGGTCTGGTAGAGACCCGGGTTTCAAACCGCGTCCCTGACAGGCAGCGCATACCGTATCGGACCAGCCAAAATATGGTGCGTTAGACTGCTACGCTATCCGCCGCCTCATGAATTTGTTTCTGATACCATTGTACTGACAGATAGATTGGAGGGAAACTAATGACCTCTTGAAAAGGAGCAGAATTAATTTTAGCATCATTTTAGCCTGTTCTACCTGCACATACTCACCTTGGTGCCCTGTTGGAGAAGAAAGGATGAGGAAAGAGTTATTTTTGAACATCAGGTATTCTTGCTGAAGTCGGTGTATTGGAAGTTGTGACGTGTATCTGAACCTCCCTGACCTTTGACCCCTGGTGAGGGAGGTCAGTGCTAATGGAAAGTCAAGCCCAGCCAGTGCTAGAGCCAGGGTTTATAAATGAGTGCTACGTGCATTGATGACATCAACGGCAAGATGGTCATTTTCTCCGATGCATGCTGCCTCCTTCTCAGTCGTGCAGCGGTAGGTCATTTGGGCCATGAGTTTTACTTACCGACCTGAAGGATGCTCCTGCTGACCGCTTGGGTGCAGATGGTTATATATATATATATATACCAGTGAACTCTGTACATCTAACTAATTGTCATCACCACTGCCTACTTGCTCAACACTATATACCCCTGCTTACTCCATTTCATAAAACAAAACAAAAATGTACGATCCTTTCCTTCCCAGTGTTACAGGTATGGTACGCAGCTGCCTGCAACGATGTCTATCGCTGTATTACTGCGCTGATCTCTTGCGCGAACTATGATTGTTCCTACCATGTATTAATGCACATCTTGTCAGTCGCCCTGGATAAGAGCGTCTGCTAAATGCTTAAAATGTCAATGTAAAATGCCCTCCCCCCCACAGTGGTTCCCGTGATCACGGAGGGTCTGAAGAGAGTGGGACCCATGAGCGCGAATGGACACCTGGGGAGGAGGGATCCCCTGAAGAGGCTCTCCCTGGAGAGTGGCCTTGTGGTAAGAGACGGTCTCACCTGAGCAGTGGAGATTTTAGGGTTTTAAAACAGGGGGGTACAATGCTCAAAAATCATTTTCTTTTAAATGTTTTTTTGACATTGATTTGAAAATTGTAATATTTCCATCCCAACAGTAGGGGGTGCAAATGCACCCCCTGCACCTGCGATAAAATCGCCACCGCACCTGAGGACTTCAAACCAATCAGAGACATGGACACTTGCTCATTTGCAAATGTTTACAACGAAAAGAACAACATGAAAAACCTTTAACTCAAAGCAAAATAAAGTTGGAGGGGGGCATCGAAGTAAAGCAAAACTACACGCAAGTGTGGCACCTATCATTCACCTGGCTCAGTTGGTAGAGCACGGTGTTGGCAACGCTTAGGTTGTGGGTTCAATTCCCACCGGGACCACATATACTGAAAAAGGTATGCATTCACTACTGTAAGTCACTTTGGATAAAAGCATCTGCTAAATGGCATAGATTATTATTATTAACCAAATGTGGCACAGCTTGCCATGTGCGGCCTCTCCGATGACCTCTCTATATGTAAAATATTAAATAAGACCAAACCAAAATTAGTTGAAAGTAATGGTGGGGTCTTCCCAGCCCAACAGGATTGATTTCTTAGATGAAGTCAAGTCTGCCAATGAAAGATGATGTATTCTCCATCTGCAAGTTTGTTTCATTTGGGTGTCCTCTCCAAACAGGAGCAGCCCACAGGCACAAGGGCATGTCTTCACCCACTACCAGGGAAAGTATATATAAAATATATTTGGACATGTATTTATATATATATATATATATATATATTAGGATTTTTTCCAAACCACTTATTAAAAGCTTAATCCTCAAAAACGTTCATTTTAAAGCAACACTGAGTCAAATAGACTGTATGTACAAATGTAGTATCTATTCGCTGGTGAGCTAAAATGTAAAAAATTATATTCTCATTAAAATTCACATGAAAAGGATAGCCCTCCCTGTCTCCAAACAAAGGTTATATGATTTTTGGAATTTAAATAGGATCCCGAGTGGTATCAGAAGTGGTGGGGGAGGGGGAGTAGAAACGTTCATCTATTGAGCTACACCGAGCTTTAGGCCCTTATATATTTGTTTTCATGCTTTTTAAAATCGCTCGTGATATGGGGATGGGATTTCTCCATGCACCGGGGAACCTTTCTGGTAGATTTACCTGGAAATAACGTTTTAAAATCTCGCTTGGAGGGCCAAATGTATTGCAATTATACAGTTCTGGAGGACTTGACAGGCATGTTATTAGTTTGAATTTATCAGTGGCAGTGCAATCTGTATCTGCAAATAACATTTGAAAGTGTATAACTCTCTTGCATTAGATCATCATTACCTTTGTATGGAGCATAACCATATTAGTCCTCATTACCAGAAGATAATTAAGGTAGCACAGCTAGACTGATTGTGCACGGTCATGATCTAGTTCATAGTAGGTCTGATGTATAACTACATACAGCCAGCGTAAACCTCATGGCTTGAGCAGTTAAAACACAATTAGCCCCCCTGGTAATCTTAGCGAAAAGAGGGCTGTGATTGTAGTCCTCCCTCATTTTATAACAGCTGTGTGAGAACAACTCAATGGCAGAATTATCTACCCAAAAGTGGATCGAGGATCACAAACCGAACACAAATGGCCATTGTTTAACTTGTGGGTGGACTGTTGCTCCGACCCAAATACTAAATCGATGTGTTATGTGTGATTATCAGTGTTTTTGTTGTCATCTGTCCTGGGCCTCAATTGCATTAAAAAAGCATTACCATCCTACAGTATTAACTGACATTGTACATGGTTTCTTCATTTAAAGAGATTATAGAACGGGATCTATTTTTCTTCATATAAATAGCCTGTGTGAATTTATGATGATAAATCTATTTAAAGAAAATTGTAGCCACTTATTGAGGCAGTGATTTATAGTGACATGGACAGATAGCCTTACCATAAGGTGAAGTTTTTTATTGAAGAACAATGGTAGTTGTCCTTTCAATGTGTGCGATGCAGTGGTCAGAGCACTGAGTGTGCACAAAGAAGTCTGCCTCAAGTGCTCTGATAAAAGATGATAGACCCACACGTAGCTGTACCATAAAACTTGGTTACAGAAAGTTAGAGGTGTAGAACTAATTTCTCCCGTATAGGGACATCTGAGAAGGCTTCTGTGTGCTATAGATGTGTCTCGTATCTTTGAAATGATGGTTTGGACAGAGAATTTGTGTCCGTGTCACCCATTGTGAACGTCTTATTTGAGAGAATGTTTTCAAAGCCTCCTTCTGAAGACGTATGCACAAACGGAGAAGTCGTATGATGCTAAATCAAGCGGCATAATAAAAAATAAAAATGACGTCTGGTCTTCCGGACAAGAAAATCAGACACTTCCCAGGCGCCGGGCGAAACGAAAACAGATCTTTTTGAAATAGTCTCGCCTGTAACACTGATGATGTTCCTTCTGTAGCTCTGTGATGTTGCCTCCTTACATGTGCGTCTCACCTGGGTGTGCTTGGCCCAGCTCGGCGCGTGGAGGAAATGGAAATGGAAAAGTCTGACGCCTCTCATCTGCCAGCAGATCCGACAGTACAGATGGGTTAAATACGGGTTCAGGTGTCCCACGGATGCCCTCTGTGTTTCTTGTAGGAGTATATATTTTTGACGACACCGAAAGTAAGTAATAAATTATAACATTTAGATTTTGGGGGAGAATATCCCTTTTCATCAAGTTTTCATCAAGCGAGACTCATTTATTGGCTCTGTGCGATGGGCCTGATGTGACCGTTGCACATCAAAGTGAAACATTTCTCCTGGCTACAGTGCTGTGCCATGTGCTCAATGTGCTATGCCTATTTACAGTGAAGCAGCTTGGGGTTTTTGGTGGGGGGTTTTGGCACGCGCTGAAAGAAGGAGGCAAACAAACGTAAATGGGGGTAGGGAATCCGGATGTGAAGAAATACACTCGGATGGCACGTTCCCCCTCTTCTGTAGTAATACTGTAAATATTTACTCTCTCAGTTCAGTGTTCCTGTAGTGTAGACCCCACATGGAGGCTTACCTGGGAAACCACTGTGCAACTGGACGTAAAGATCGTAAGCACTACCGGCAGGTGCCAGAATTAACTACCCCCCCCAAAACCCTGTTTGTTTGGACAGGTTTGCTTCCTCTTCCTCTCATGCATTTTGATACCTTGTTTTTTCAGCTCTCACTTCAAACCGCTCCAGTTGCTCACCTGTTATTGTCCAGTCAAGCAACACTTTCTAATCATCTCAGAACCCTGGGACTTTACTAGATATTTACAGCGCAGTAAATAGCCAGCCTACTTATTACTTACTTATTACTCGTACGCGTTTTTACTAGATGTGTTTTCTGTCTCTGCTTCCTGTTCTCTAACTGATTTCACATGTTTTTGTTGCTTACATTGTCCATACATATTGGACAACGATTACAAGCATTTGATCAACACTATTTTACAACAGTGCAAATGATCAACTGGGGATTGTTTATTGTTTATTGTTTATTCAGGATCCCCATCAGCCGACGCGCAAATGACAGGCTAGTCTTCCTGGGGTCCTTATAAAATATTCAAGTTACAACAGTAAAGATACTCAAGTTACAATAAAAGTCAAAGTTCACATAGTTAATAGTAAAATATGCAGGTTACAATAATACACAAATACAGTTACATTATGCCATATCATTTAATATTGTATTTGAAACGCATGCATGCGATGAATGGTGTGGCCTCCAGTCGCTTGCAGTCGCTGGCATGTTTTTTAAAGATCGGACATCTGTACCGCAGTGCCTTTAAGACCGTATGTTCGCATGTGACTGACAGACACCGTTTGTCCTGGCAGACCTGGATGGTGGGGCATACAGAAAGCTTCACATTCACCGGCTCGCATTCATTTCAAAGCCTTTCAGTGGTTGTTCTAGCGTGGCGCACGTCAGAAAGGGCCAAGGGGGATGTTTGCATAAGACCGCTGTTTAACCGCCTGATGACACGCGAGAGAATCTGACCGGAGGAAACGATGGGTGCAACTGGGGCATGGCGTGTGTGTGTGTGTGTGTGTGTGTGTGTGTGAACACGTGTGTGTGTGTGTGTGTGTGTGTGTGTGTGTGTGTGTGTGTGTGTGTGTGTGTGTGTGTGTGTGTGTGTGTGTGTGTGTGTGTGTGTGTGTGTGTGTGTGTGTGTGTGTGTGTGTGTGTGTGTGTGTGTGTGTGTGTGTGTGTGTGTGTGTGTGTTACATAAGGACTGCCGGGGATGGGGCTGTAAGTGTGTTTGTGTTTATTTTTATCTGTTGAGTGTCATCCAGCAGAGTCTCTGAGCCGCGCGGTGTGGCTGTAGCGGGACGCGCGTCCTCTGGACAGCCAGCGGCGAGCAGGGCCCAAACTGGGTCAGAGGAGAGCCCCACAAGTGTGTGCGGTCACGTGCCGCGCCTCCACGCAGCACATGCTCGCGGTTTTACCGTTTCCCCCCCCCCCCTCGCTAAACGGCTTGGCCGGATTTGCGATCTGTCTGTTAAGTGCAGCATCATAGCGACGTTTTCCTCTGATGTTCATAGCAACACTGAGCGTTTGCGTGGATGCGTCACATTACAATTAAAAACGGGATTTGGTGTCCCGTGTTGTTTGCGCCATGACATTCTGTAATTCATGGATGGATGGATTTTTGTTTTTGTGCCCTGTTCAAATCACGTGTGGATACAATGTGGGCACTGACTTTAGGCATTGACATTATTTGCCGTGTGAGTCAGTATTTTCCGCACCCATTGCTTAAATCTGAAGTTCTTTGCCGCACGTGAACGCAATCACTTGTGCACACGAGCGAGCGGCCCAGTATGACTCAGCCAAGCAAGTTGTTTCAGTCGCCAAATGCAACCTGCCAACGTTGCTGTTCGTGCTGCGGTTCAATTATGGATGCCGATAATTGATGAAAATGGATTGAAAACACTCAGTTGGGTAGGTTAATGATCACATTCTCCAAATGACTGATTAAGCACTCTCCATTAAACTCTGAACTTTGTTGAATGTGCAACATTTGGGGAGGGAGGGGGGGCATTCCTCTAGTGCGTGTGCGTGCGTGTGCGTGAATGCCATTTGCCTTCATGGCTTTAGGAGGCTATCACGCCAAATTTAATCTTTCCTCGTTTTATTTTCCAGCGTGTTGTTTTACAGACCTTGGTCGACATATTTTTTATTGACCGTAGCGAGCCCGTTGGTCTGTTGCTGGAGAGGCATTTAAAAGCTATGAGATGGGAACTGCACCAACCCCCAAATTTAGTTTAATCCACGGTGCAAATGAATTGGAAGACACCCTTGCACGAGGTGTACAGGGTAGATGGGTTTTCCGTTTCCCATCTGGGCACGGTCGGGGAGTGGCAGTGCCAACTGGGAACATTTTAAACTCAGCAGGGGACCAATATCTGGAGGCTAGATGGGGATGGGAGCGCTAGAAAGGGTAAAGCTGGATCTCTGCCATTGGCCCGAGATGAGAAACTGCAGATTTTAGAGCAGCGTGGAGCTGTGGAAAACTGAGTGTAACTAATGGGCCAAAAGCTTCTCAAACGGGCCACAGGTGCAGTGGAGGGCTCGTCCCTTGGGGATAAGGGCCAGAGGGATTTGGATCCTAGGTGGGACACTGCTGCTGTTCCCGTCGGTAAAGTGCCGTACCCAAATGATCACGTACGAACCCAGCCGTCTAAAATTTGTGTGCTCTGTGCGTGCATGTTGCCCTCTTTGAGGATATTTTGCAGTCAGGATGCATGGATAATAATTTGTGTTTTTCAAAGTATTATCCATTTTCTTTTCTTTGTTAAAAGTTATTTCTGTGTGCCAGTAGCTTACAATGTAATGTGTTCTGCATGGGAACAAATATTACATACCCCCAGAGACCATGAGTGCACTGGTGTTTTACTTCAGAATAATTCAGAATCCCTGTGCTTTGCCTTTGATTGACTTACTGACTGAACAGGTAAAATAAGGGTTCAGATGCCTTTCTTTCATGAGATATAACAAGGAACAAAGACACCATGCTAAATTAAACTCAGTTTTGGGCATTGAACATTATGGAGATTATGCCTGAGCCAATATGTACAATGTGCATCTAACTAAATCCATTGATCACAACAGGCAGTTTGTCTCACAAGTTTCACACAATTTAAGTATGCAATATGACATATTATTTTGTAATAATTTTTTATTCACTTTTAAGCATTTACAATGTATATATTTTCCCATGAAGGAAAAATGCATTCAGATGATTGAGAGAGAGATGAAAGTGAACAACTACTTAATGTTCAAACAATCATGCAACTTTGGTTTGAAAGAATGTACACACTTTGTGATGAAATTCACTTTGAATCTAATCTAATCACAATTGGCTGTAAAGTAGGCTACATGGAATGATGGAGAGAAGAGAAATACGTTTTTGTCTCATCTGTACAATATTTCAATCCAGATACTGTGGGTTCCTTGGCTCCCCCAAAAATTAAAACATTACAATCACACATTCTTACTTTACTATTGTGTTCATTCTCAACCTGCCTGTAGTTTAGCAGGCTGGTGGATTTGGGAGGTAACACACATATGATTGAAGCTCAGAGAGAACGGTGTGCATTATGTGTGTGTGGTATTGTAAGGGGATAACGTGGGAAGAGCTGGACCACACGCGTGGTCCTAGTACCCAAATATTTGGAGCCGGCATGTTTAAATAAAGTTCTGTCCAGGGGTGCCATTGCCGAAGACACGCTTAGGGCCTTGTGAGTGGCAGGTGACATGCCAGACATACCTGCCACAGCCATGTGGCTCGCTGTGGGTCACCAGACTGTGGGAACCCGGCAAGCCTGGCTCCTCAAGGTCACAGGGGTGGGGGGTGGGATGGGGGCTTTGTGAAAGAACTGTTCAGCATTAACGAGAATAGCACCCGTTCCCATCAGCCACAACACAGCCTGTTCCAGCTTCCTCTGAGTCAAGTGCCTCAGGTCTCGAGTGTTGCTCATTTCGGATGGGTGACATCTGTCTTTTACAACGTCTTTCTTTTAGCTCAACTCACCATAAGGGCTTCATGGCATAAAGTATCCGTCAGGAGGATGTGATGTTAACTTCCTGGGTGATTTGACTGGACGTTAAGGTATTACTCGATGTTGCCGTTATCTCATTTAGTTATGGTAAATAGGGTGGCTTTAAACTGTGACATTTTGATGCCTCAAAGCGCATCTTTTTTTTTTTCCCCTTTCAAACTTTTTTCCTTTTATTCATTCCCTGTATTTTCCAGTATTTTGGGAGGTTTTCTACACAATGTATGAATCAAATGTTACGCTTGGTGAAACTTGAATAACAAGTGAAACTTTAACTTTTTGGGGCGTTGCATATAAAGTGTTCACATAGACAACATCAAAAATGTCTGGCACCTGCTGAAGGGGTTTGCATGCTGAATTATGACTGGCCTACAGCTGACGTGACTTTGTTATGATGTGATTCACGAAATGAACCAAAAGACAGCAGGCAGAAAACGTCCACAACATCCCTGTTTATTTGGTAGTACGTGTATTGTTTCCGAGTGCTTCATAAGCCAAACCTTTTAATATATTTAGGCTTAGTCTTGGGGGATCTCGCTGTGTTAAGCCCAGACTTTCGTCTCCTCATTTGTAAGCTATCCTGGAAAATCTCAGTTTTGGGCACAAAATGAAATGCTTGTAAAATATAAAAACGGGATTCCTTCTGTTGCTTTGTGAGTCCATTAACGTGATATTTTTTGGTTTGGCAGGATACGTATCCATTTACTTCTCTTTCTGCAGTTTTGGGCCAATATGCCAATTCACACAAATGCACGTGACCGATTTTAATAGTTGTTTGTTTTAGTTGCTGGAAAATAAGTGCTCTTTTTTTTGCTGTAGTCAGGACTGTATCTCAAACTCAATAGGGGTTGACTGATTGATTGATTCATCTGAGGCTATAAAAACAACTATTTTAAATAGCATATAAAAAGGCGTCAATTTATCCCTTAACTCAAAGAGAACTTCATAAAATCGGTGTGTGTGGTTTTTATCCATGGAAGAAAAGCATTCCATCTGAAATCTTTTACACTGGGCACTCTTGATATTCCGTTGCTGTGGGTTCTGTCCCAGCCTTGGTAATTGGACGTCAGATTTCCAGTAAGATGTCCCTTTGTGTCCAGAAGTGTAGAGCCCCCAATTAGACCTCTTTTACTCCCTGTCATGTTGGGGATCAAAGCCTAGGCTGGGCCATGTGCACTGGGCCTCACATGCCTCACTGGCACACACTGGTGCATGGTGCAGATCGCTTCTGCACCCAAACACACTGTTCCCAGATCTGTGTCTATCTTTTACATCAAATGCATTGATGTAAAAGATGCACGCAAAGGGTGGTGTGTAAACTGATCCTGGATCAGTTGTTGAAGATGGGGAAAACACCCAGAGCCCAGTGCACATGTCTCCTATTTACTGTCTTTCTGCCAAAGTTAAATGGGGGGAACTCGACATCGAAAAAAGTGACTGCGTCTCTCCTTTCTACACATTGGAATTGCCAAATGTTTGGTGAATGCATTGCAAAAACGGAACTGTACAATGACAAAATGATGTTAAAATAAAAATAAGCAAGTTTTATTTCCATAGTTACTTCCTCGTTTTAATAAAGAAAAAAAAAAGTACAGATATCCCATGTTTCCCTTCATTTCACTTCTTTCCCCATAAATGCTATTGAGTTATTCACATTTTTTGAAAAACGTCAGCCGCTTAATAAGATGTCTGAATATTTTTCCCTGTCATCAGACACACAATCTTAAAGCGATAATGACAAAACCCATTGTCTGATGTCTGTCCAGATGAAGCCTAACTAACATTGCCCCCTCCCTCCCCCCCCCACACAATCTAATTGCTAATTACAGCCATCATAGCATTAGTGGCTTATCAGCGATTTACTCTGCCAGCGAGCATGCATGCCAGCACAAATTACTTGCTGCTAAACTCAACGGGATTGTGGGACTCTGCTGCCATTCTCATTTGTGTTTTGTAACTGTATATGGACACGTTGCTGTCCATGAGGGTGTGCGTGTCTCTTTGTGTAGGGGTTGTGGCTGGTGGGGGACTTCAGTGTGTGAGTGAATGACACACCTGGCAGGGAGCAGGTACAGTAACAGGACTGGGTGTGTGGATTAGGGCTGAGTTTGTAGGGTGTTGAGGGACAGCAATGGCAGGCTGTCAGTGTGTGTATTTGGAAGGAGAGGGGGGTCGGGAGAGGGCAGATTCTGTAGCTGGAGATTAGGACTGAGTTTTCTGTGGACTCTGGGTGGAGCTACATTATCATCCTGTCACTCAGTGTTACCAGATGTCAGTCACACAGTTTGGAAGATGATTGGTCATATTTCAGGAAACGGCCCTAGAGTGTGCCATGCCAACGTCGATATAACACTCAACACTTTATCATTTGGCGAATTATTATGGCATTGTCGCTCATGGCGTGGATGATGAAATTGTACATGCTACAACAGTTTTTGTTGGTCAGTGTTGAGTGTTACCAGATATCTTCACTTTTATAATCCCAGTCAAACAGTTTGTTTGTAGTGAGGCGTTTCCATTGGGGTATCCAGTAACGCACTCTCATCTTGCTTGCATGTGACATTGTTTTATGTGTTTTAAACTTGGAACTTGACAGCAATTTAAAATATCCTGGTAAAAAGTCAATGCATGGAAATGAGTGTTTGGTTGGTTGGACATTTTTGGTTGGACATGCCAAGCACACATCAACAGAGTGGCTCTGGTACCTTTTAAATGGTTTTATCCTGTAGTACTACTATTCACATCAGAGTTATCAGTAGACATTGTATTGCATGCTGTGTGTTATCTTATGAAAAGGCATGTCATATTTATTTGAGCTAATGCGCATCATGCGATTCATTGTTTTCCCCCAAGTGTTAAATCCATGATGAAAGGGATTTTGTATTTAATTAAATGATTTGGTACGGCCGTCACAAACTGAAGAAAAACAATTATTCACTGCTACCATGGAGACATGGAGAGAATAAAGAGACCATTACTTCACTAATGTAGCTAAACATTTTCAGATGGACTACAGGAACACAACACAAATGGTAGCTAGGTTACGTTCCTTTTAAGGGTTCAGATGTTCAGATGTGAGTGACCAATCTCAAATTTGCTCTCAAGCTCCATACTGTTTATCACTTCTATAACAAAGGACCTCTTTTTGTCTTTCTAAAATATGGATAAAATATTGAAATCCTATCCAAGAAATCATGTTGAATACATTTGTTTCAGTGTAATTGTCAAGTATGAGTTCAGCACCAAGTACAGCTATGCTTTACCTTACTGTGATGTTGTATAGTCTTGTATCTGTGATTGTCAATATTTACAGTAGCCTGTATGTAAATCGATCCTCATCAGTATAATTGTGATATTGTATGTACGTGTGATCCATAATGAAGTACTGTTTATTAAGATGTCTCGTATGTAAAGCACAGGACAGGAATAACAGGGATCTTAGTGGAAGAGGTTGCTCCTGTGAAGAGATTAACAAAACGAATTTCAAACAAACCCAATTTCTACAGCAGCTGCATATGCCAATGCATTGTCTTAAAACGTGCTGCATAAATGTATTGTGATTGTATTATTTTTCTCTAGCGGGTGGTTAAAAATGTGGTAACTGGAAAGACAGACGGGTCACATTGCATCTTAAATGAGCTCATGGCGATTTGCATTTATGCGTTTTGTGTCTCGTGTACAGTCTGCTTGTCAGCTGAAGCAAAGTACGGCTGAAGCAAAACCGCTCTGGAGGAAAATGTCACAGATCTTTCGCTGGCTCTGTCTTTCTTTCTCCCCTTCTCTCTCTTTCTCTCTCCTCTCTCTCTCTTCTCTCTCTTTCTCTCTTTCTCTCTCTCTTCTCTCTCTTTCTGTTTCTCTCTCTTCTCTGTTCTCTCTCTCTCTCTTTCTCTCTCTTTCTGTTTCTCTCTCTCTCTCTCTCTGTTTCTTTCTGTCTCTGTCTCTCTCTGTCTCTGTCTCTCTCTCTCTCTCTCTTACATAGCTAATTTCCTCCTCTGGCTTTAAGTCCACGCACGGCCCACGGCCCATCCTCCAAGCCACCAAAACACAATGACGTTTTCCCCCCTCCACGTTTCGGCAGCCCCCTTTTGGGCCCATCCCGTTCCCTGGATTTAGGGGATGGATTCTGAACAGGTGGAGGGGGGAGGGGGCGCGTGCGGAAATGAGCCACTTCAGAGATCACGCCATGGTGTCAGTCTGTGGGAGAGTGTGCCATGTTCCGCTTCTCCAGTTACTGGCGGTGAGTGGGTTTCTCTCCAGCCTCCGGTAGTGTCCTGTGTCCTGTGACTCCTCTGCATGTGTGGACGGAGGCTGTGGGAGGCAGCCTGGACCCCTGGTATATGTGCTCTGTTGCATGAGTCGGTGATCACGCTAGGCGAAGAGGCAGACTAGACAAATATGTGCGATTGGCACTGAAAAACGTAGGTCTCCTGTGGGTCTGTAATGTCAGTGTTAAGTTGGTAAATTGACCTGCGAATGTCATGGACGACCCGGAAGAGCGAGCATGCTCTAAGCATCCCCTTTATCTGAGAGATAATGGAGAGGAAATTAAAAGTCTGCAGACAATTTTTCTGTATGGTAATATGCCTATCATTTCCAATTTATAGCAAATGGATTTTGAAGCAAAGAGTACTATACATAGATATATATAACTCTAGACCTTTGGCCAAATATAGGTTAAAATTAGCTTTGGTAAGGGTAAGAAGGAAATGAAATGATTTTAGATCAAAGAGCAGAGGCAAGGCTCCACTTATAATCTAATAAGGGAAGGAATCCTTCCTGGAGAGGGTCTTTGACTGAAAGTTGTCTGTGTTCTGCAGGGCACGTGCAGATCTGCAACACAGGCATGAGAAAGATCTAAGAAACACTTTCTTTTGTGTCCGGCCAAATTCTGGCCCAAGCGGCCCGCATAATTATTTACCTCCGTGTTTTAAGATGAGAGAGAACGGAGACTAGCACTGCTCAGGGTTCAGTTGAAATGGCTTGTTTACAGAATGTCTGCAGCCCCTAACCACAAACCAATACATGTGGCAACATAAAATCCAGAATGGAATAAAAGATGTGTATGACTTATCGGCACTTTCATGGTTTCACGTTTTATTTGGTGCTGTACTCGTGGAAGCCCAACAAACAAAATAAGCATTTTATTATTATTCCGGACCGATGTTATCCGCCATTTACTACCCGCCATAGCCCCAACTTAGTCTGCACTCTGCACAGGCAGAACAAAACTTAACATTCCTGAGGAGTATTCAATTTCAAAATTGATTATGGTTGCTTTTGTTTTTGAGCGGCAGACATTGTGAAACATAATTACCCTTGAATACTAACAAGTTCTTCAATCTCATGCCAAGTTTTGGACTTTGCAAATCTGTTTGAATAACTTTTTTGGTGGCGTGTAGAACACAAAGTTTTCCTCACAGGTCATGTAGTCCAGTTCGTCATCCTTATCATCAATTCAAAACATGTCTTTCCCAAAACAAAGGCAGAGTAAATCTAAGGATCTTGTGAATTCAATGTCTGGAGTACTTCTACTTCTCGTTACTTCCCAGGCTGGAAGTCTATATGATGGACTGGGCCCAGTATACACCTCACTGGTACCTCGTGTCCCTTGTGTCTCTAATTGATTCAAATTAGTGCCCAGTATGTTTCTCGATATTTGCACACTCTTTACTGGAAAAAGGTCTGAAGTCCATGAATTAAGGTGCTCTTTGGATACAAGGCTTGTATGTCAAAGAGTGAAAATCGGAAGGCCACGCATAGCATATCCAAAAGGTCCAAGGCACACTTACTTGGAACGTTTAGTTGAAAAGCCTTTATTGCTAGTGCATATCCATGAGGAAATGTTAAAAACACTGCAGTGACTGAGACCACAGCCCATGTGTATCTGCTCAGAATGCCTTCATCAGGGCATTGTACCCAATGAGTGTGCAGGAGTTCACATGTAGAATCGCAGCTACATGGGTTCTGTCGTCTCCAATACACTTACAACGACCATATTACATTGATCAGTCGGAACCAGATGACCCTGGTGGGATGGGTCAACTTGATGTAATACAGGCCTGTGAGATGTCATATTTTGCATTTGTATTCCACCCTGTCACCTTGTGGTGTCTTGTATCATTTAAGTTTGCGAAAATTCACATTGGTCAAAAGCTATGAATTTGCTAGTGTATTTGAGATGCAGATAGTGGGCAAAAAGGTGGAATCACTTGGTATAAATGAAGGATACAAAGTATATTGAAAGCCGGTCCTTCTATATACAGGTGTTGTTCCTTCGTTCCTGAACAATGAACATCCCAGGGACGTGTACAAAAATGCTGGGCAGGCCTGGAAGCCTGTAATTATGGCTAGCATGGCTAATGGATGAGACCTCAGTGACTTCAAAAGGGGGTGGTTGTTGGGGCACGTTTGGCAGGAATTTCAGTGATGAAGACCGCTGAACTTCCTAACGTTTACCGAGGAACGGTGTCTAAAATGTTGTCGGCATGGAACTCTGAGAGAAGGACGTCATCGCCAAAGGGCAACTGGGTCAGAAGCGCACACTGGATTGTGATGACCGTGAGTTAGTTTGAGGTGAAAGGCTAAACGGGTGAACAGTTCTAAATCAATTGATTGCAAATTTCAATCTAGGGCTTAAGCGGGCAGTTTCATCAAGTACGGACCATCGAGAACTCTACAGAGTAGGATGCCATGTTTGTGTCTTATTGGCGTTTCCACATTTTTGGTCACTGTTTGATGAATATGCGTCATAGTTTCTGTATGCTGAACTATAGACAGGGGTGCACATAATTGGTACACCAGTACGCATTCGTGTCCTCAAATGTTAATTGCGTATCGAACAAGACACCAAACTTTTGAAACATACGCGACTTTAAGATTGATCAGTCCATCACTTGTGAGTTAGTTAATTAATTAAATTACCAGTGATGGACTGATCAAACTTAAAGTCACGTATGTTTCGCCAATGCATACTGGCGTACTACTTATGTGCAACCCTGTCTATAGATGTGTTTTGCCTGGTCTGTAACTATTGAGTTTTTTTTACAAACCTCCCCTTGGCTAGCCATTGTAGAGCAGGTGGTGCCAGATGAGCCAGACATGCTTTCAGTTCAAATCAGTCATGTTTTATTTTCTTATCATGGAACAGTTTACCTCGTCTACATAACCCTATATATTATTTTCTCTGGGACATATGGGACTTAAACTATAGCAGCACAGATTTTTATTCAGATCAATTTCAATTTCATGGGAGCCTGGCAATAATAGGTTTTTGTATTACAGAAAATACCCTTGCCATTTTCAGATTTTCCGACAGAATTCCCCTTTTTCCAGTCCACTATTACAAAAATATACTTATCCCTGGTCTATTGCACTTTAATTAAAATGTATGTATCAATCATTTGTTTACTGAATTTGACCTGTTAATTTTTATATATACAAAATATATATTTCAATACCAATACCTGATATTTAAATATTTAAATCCTATATATTGACACATCTTTATGGTTTCATGAGGGCGTTGGGAAAGCCTCGGAACAGGAGCAGATGTCTCTCTGGTTTCCGGTCATTGGTTCAGCGGGAAGCGAGTGGTCTCTCCCCGCAGCCTATGCAAATGTCTCCCAGCTGCACCCTGCGTCCTGCGGACGTGGACGGAGGGAGATGAAAAGGACGCCAGAATGATAAATTGATTCTGCCCTCATTCCACTGGGTGGGGTCTCATTGGCTTTCGACAGGCGCTAATTTCAACCCCCGCAATGCCCAGATATTGAGGTCAGTTAATTCTGGCCTCAGTGGCTACTGTTTCACTTGGTTATCCGGCTTTGTGTGTGCATGATGAATGTAGTGAAGTGGTTAACAGACTGGGGCCGTCATTTTTGTGTAATGTTGACAGGGTATGCTTTGTCCTTGGCTTTAGTACATGGCTTGAATACACAAGTATTGAAATACAACTTTCAATGACCACTCAACTCATAATGTTGTGTGTAAAAATATATTTTTTAGATGAATAATATAGACTAGCAGTGTAAATTTTGGATTCTAGACAATTTGTGTGTGTGTGTGGTTTTTGTCTTTTGTCTTGGACTAAATTATAGACTTAATTTAAAATGGATTCAATTTATCTTTCTGCCATCAATCTACACACAACACCCCATAATGACAAAGAATAAACATGTTTTTAGAAATTGTTTATTTACAAATGTTTAAAAAATAAAAAACTGAAATATCTAATTTACATAAAATCAGACCCTTTATTCAGTACTTTGTAGAAGCGCCTTTGGCAGCGATTACAGTCTCTTCTTGGGTA
This sequence comes from Aldrovandia affinis, assembly GCA_029706075.1. Taxonomy (NCBI): domain Eukaryota; kingdom Metazoa; phylum Chordata; class Actinopteri; order Notacanthiformes; family Halosauridae; genus Aldrovandia; species Aldrovandia affinis. Next base: position 1,672,335 of record JAINUG010000195.1, on the reverse strand, counting down.
TGCCTCTACCAGCTTTGCACACGTACATTTGGGGAGTTTCTCCCATTTTATCCTTGCAGATCCTCTCAAGCTCTGTCAGATTGGATGGGGAGCGTCGGTGAACTGCGATCTTCAGGTCTCTCCACAGATTTTTAATGGGGTTCAAGTCCGGGCTTTGGCTGGGCCACTCCAGGACATTCAGAGACTTGTCCCGACCAGAATAGTGGCATTACATTCCTAGCACCAACTGTTGTGAAATTGGAGAGCTACTGCATGCAGAGTAGCAATGGTGATTAACTAACTAACCTGTCCACTAAATTCTAATGATGCCAATGGGCTATCAAAGGAACCACTAGTGTGTAGCTTATCTTTTTTGAGAACCTCCACATTCACAAGGTTAATGCTACTAAAAACAGCTTATGATGACTAGCACTGCGGAGAGGAAGCTTACTGGAGCATGCTGATATCCTGGGAGAAACATGGCCGAGCATGGAGATAATCAGAAATCAGGCCAACAGCAAAAAGGATTCATATAATTTGCTTAGCTCATACCCATATTCAGGGCTATACCATATAACCCAGTCTAACATGGTACATATTCTGCTTATGCATCTGAAGTTCTGCTGGAGCAAAGGTAGGGAATATCGCCCCCAAATTTCACAGCAGGGCCAGTACTGTGCCTCACTCAAAATCAACGATTACACCTCTTTGAAACAAGTGGTATGTTCTGTTCCGTTCAAAATGTTATATATTATAGCATTGAAATGACCGCTTTACTGAAAATGGCATACTAGAAGGTCTTTATTTAATGATGTTGGATAGCAAAGGTTTTATGAATTAAAGTTAAAAATAAAAATAAAAATAAATACAAATGTTCATCCATCCATCCAAACAAATTTCACTCTCTCCTTTGAGACAAAAATGAATGTAAACCTGCCTGAAACTACATGGAACCTACACCCGTATGAGAGCAGGCACTGGGCCAGGCAGTGACACATGGTCCGATCAGTGTGTTTCAAATTGAATCGCAGCGCCTCTTCCCTCTGTAATTTTAAATTTATGACCGCACGTTTATTTGAGGAGACTCCCTTTAGTGTACCAAATCCACTCCGTCCTGATTGGAGACCGTTGGCAGCAGGAAGTACAATAGAACTGTTGTTCATGCCCAGGGGAGAGCTTTTAGCCTGGAGCGTGCTCACATCCCGAGACAAAAGATCACCTGCCTTCCTGCTCTACAGCTCAAGGGGACGGCCTGAGCCCTTTGCTGGAACCTGTAAGGCGTGTGCCGCACGCTGTGAATTATCCCAGTAATGATTCCTGACCAGTCGAGACATTTTCTGCTCTCCGTACAATGAGTACAGTGTGAGTTTTGTGTGTGAGAGGGAGGGAGGGAGTGAGTGAGTGTGTGTGTGTGAGTGCGTGCATGTGAGAATGAGTGAGTGTGTACCTGTGTGTGTGTGCGTGTTGTCTTTGTCTTAGCGGTCCTCTGGCTTCTCTGCTTTTGTGTGTGGAGCGTCAGCCGTAGCTCTCTGATCGTCTCTGACGTCTGCAGGAGCATTCCCAGTGAGCGTATTTATGGTTGCATTATGGGCAAAAAGCAAGCAATTTATTTTTCTTATTGTCTGTAGGCATGTGAAGACTGGGTAGGATTCCGTGATCCATTTGAATGAAATTGGTCATTGATTTTTTTTTTCGTCTCAAACACAGAAAGTCCTATGCACAGCCATACCTGGTCGCTCCTCTGAAATAAAACCCGATGCCACAATTCAGTTTCTCCTCCTCGTTCTGTAGCACAGTAATGGAGCAGCGCGGATATTTGATTTGCCTTTGATTTGAGTCGAGCGCTGGAGTCGAGCTGTAATATGTTTATTTCCAGCAGACCGACGTTGTTAATGTACCCTGTCAGGAGCGTTTGCAGTCAAGCTGATCCTCGTTTTTTTATATTTTGTGGGTTTTTTGCCGCCGAGATGAGGGTGACAGGGCACACGCTCTAGCGCGCCCCCCGGCACATCTACGCAGGCGATATATGCCACGAGGATGCACTGACCTTCTCTGGTCTCGTCCACTGTTCTGTGTGGGTGACATCAGGGAATGCTGTCAGTAAGCCACGTTGTCAGCAGTGTGCATGTGCGGTTCGGTATGGAGCGGTGAGGAATTTTTATTTTCTTCTTTTTTTTTTTTCTTCTTCGCAAATCCAATTTTGTTTTCTCGCGCTCGGTTTGATTGCAACTCTCACTCAAGGCACTTTGTGGAATATCAACCTGGACATATGCTGTCCAACAGCGGGACACAAACGCGTTTCCCGCAACAAGGATCACAATCCCAATATTTCATTTCTGTACATCTCGTTCTCATTTTGCTCCGAATGAGATTCCGTTAAAGTACTGTGAGACTTTTCGTTCACCCGCACCTGTGCCCACAGTTTCAATTTTTAAGTGGATTAAATAAAGGGATGGAGAGATGGAGAAGGCCGTGCCTTAGTGTCTTATGGAGTGAGAAACTCCATACTGTCAGTTAGGCTTGTGCTCCCCTGCTCTTACATAGTGAGAAGCCTTTTCTGTGTTGGAGTGCTGAGGTGTGACATTGTGGAAAATAAAGGGATGGAATTGTAATTATGCTCCGTGTCAAGCAGACAACAACATGGCATTTGATTAGTGTCAGCATGAGAATTAATAACCGTTCATCTGGTCAGCCCCACAATGAGCCGAAAGTGAGATGTCTTCAGGAAAGGGAATGGTGGAAAAATGCTAATTTCAGCTTTAAGTTTCCCATATATTTTTTTGTAGAGGGGAAGAACATCTTCTGTAAATTGTATTCATTTTATGGCTAACATATTTCATACTTTATTAAAGTCCCCCGTAAAATGCAATCCTTTCCCCGATTATCCATTAACGCTGTTGAGTTACAATGTTAAACCAGATTTTAAAAGGCCCATTTATAAATTGCTAATGCATTACCTATTCGCTATTCATCACTAGATAAATCACATTGAAAGTGATGGGCTTATGGCCTTCAATGATTTTCTGAAACTCTTCAGAGTCGACATAAGCGCGATGAGCGTTCCCCCCCCACAATCACCAATAGGCCCCCGTGGTCGTCAACTGCTTGAATTATGTGTGAGGGGTTGGGTAGCCTTTTGACCCCCTGGTCATTGTTCCTGATGTCAGCGGCCACTGATAGGCTTTGTATTTGATTGTGGCGGTCAATGATGGCCATTGGTTTTTGGGCGGTAGTGGTCAGCAGGCTAGCATGCTGTGCTCTAACTCTCATAACCCCCAGCAGCTGGTCAACAGGCCGAGAGGAGGGCATTCTGGGAAGGATATCCTGGTGGGCGGGAGGGGAAGGGGGCTGGTCAGATGATGAGCTGGAGGTCATGAACCCGGCTCTCCAATGCCCAGCAACCACAGTTTTGTTAGTAAGGCCCACTAGCACTGGACTTGTCCATTGAAACTTTGAAGCCCAACCCTTGGATAATTTTTAATTAAGCACTCCAAGCCTGTGGTGCAAAGAATCAAACACAGGGCGGCATGTAGTGTAATGGTTAGGGAACTGGACTTGTAACTCAGAGGTTGCTGGTTCAATTCCCAGGTGGGACAATTCTGCCGTTGTACCCTTGAGCAAGGTACTTAACCTGAATTGCTTCAGTAAAATATCCAGCTGTATAAATGGATTGTATATTAAGAAATGTAAACTGTGTAAGTCACTCTGGATGAGAGCGTCTGCTAAATGCTCAAAAAAACCACAAAAAAACATGAAGAGTAATTGATGTATGTTGCTCTGGACACTGCCTGCCCTCCAAGATCTGATCCAGGATCAGCCTACCCATCCCTGCTCCTGAGCCCAACCACATTATGTTAAAGGTGAACACTGTTACTGGGTCAGTGGTGTAAAGGGACGCGTGCCTCCCTTGAGTCAACTGGCACCGTTTGTTACCCTACAACAGCGGTATTCAAATCCAGGCCTCCAGGTCTGCAGTGTCTGCAGGTATTTTCTCCAACCACACACTACACCTCCTGATTTCACTAATTAGCTGGCTTCCTGGACCAAGGAGGTAAACCAATTATTCAAAATCAGGTGGTGTAGTGTGTGGTTGGAGCAAATACCTGCAGGCACTGCGGACCTCGAGGCCTGGATTTGAATACCCCCGCCCTACAGGTATTTGGCCTGTTTTCTGTGCAATTGGAGAATTCCTGCTAATGTGAAAATGAGTGCCTGGATGGTTTATTTTCTTGTTCTTAAGCTTTCCATGAAAATAGGTTCTGTAAGGTACTATAATGCTTTTCTCAGGGGCCAGAAACTCAAGGCTGGTTCTTTGATTGCTTTATCTCGCCAATCTTGACCAGAGGGCAGGATGGTTTAAATAAAATTAATCTGCAAACCTCAAGCAGATTAATATTTTTTTGTTTGTTTTAGGGTCAGGAACTGCTCAGACGGTTCTTTTGTCTCTTTGTCCCTGCCCGAGAAGGGTTTCATTGTCATTCACAAGCTAAGGTAGACCGAAGTGCTGAAGCCAAAGTGAAGAGTGCTCCTCCTTATTGAGTTGAAGGTTGTCAGAAGACCTCACTTGTACACTTTCACAATTTTTCCATCATTTTCAGTGCTGATTCAGCTCTTTTGCCTTTGATGTTGCTCTTTTTGCAGTCCTCTGGTTAATTTAAGCATTTTCTAAAATGGATCAAATGGAGCATTCACTGCAGTCAGTCTTCTGTGTGTTGGGGGCTGCAGTGTGCTGTTGTGGTAAGGGTGTCAGATTAGTAACCCTAATGCTGTAGGCATGGAAGAGGCACAGTTGTTCTACCTTGGGTGAATATCCAGCTGCAAAGATGGGCATTTTGTCAAATATTTTAGTATGTCTCTATGTCTTTGTAAGCAGATAAATAACAATGTCATGTTGTTGGCTCCTGCCAGACTTCTCTGCTAATCAGTCGAACGTTGTACATTTCCCCCTTCCTACCTCATGGTTTCTTACCCTCTTATTTGCACTCTCACCTTCACAAGGTTAGTCCTCTTCCCTGCATGTGTCTCATTGCAGTAGTCTCTTACCGCACTGGGAGGTAAATAACTGACAGGGCAATCGCGGGGTATTGAGGATCGATGCTGGGGAGAGTGCATGTCATCACAGTGCTCGGAATATTGACAGTGGGAATGGGAACAATGATGAAAGCTGGCTGTTGCCACTGCCTCCTTCCTGTCTCCCATATTGCACTGCTGTTAGGCACCCTGACTCATTGTGCATAAGTGGTTGGATGCAATAAATCAGTTTCATGAATCAAGTCCTGAGGCGTGTGACAGATGTGTGTTCAAAATGTCAAGAGCGCAAGGCTTTCAGCAGCAATATGCTTCAGCAGTGATTTGAAGTTTCTCAGGTTACATTGGAAAGATCATACTGTGGAAAAGGAAGGATAACTGGCAGTAGTGGGAAAATCTGTATGTGTTTGTGTGTTTGTGTGTGTGTGTGTGTGTCATTCTGTGAATTTATAAATGGTACAACTATGAATTTGCCTAGAACAGGCTGTCCTCCAAAACTGAGCATCTGTACAAGAAGGGCACTTGTTATGGTGGCCACCAAGTGGCTATGGCAATTCTGACGGAGTTAGTCTTCCATGGCTGAGATGGGAGAAATTATCCATGGGCCGGGCGCTTCACAAATCTGTGCTTTATGGGAGGGTGACAAGAAAAGCCACGGTTGAAGAAAACTTGCATGAAATCTCACATAGAGTTTGCCAGAAGGCATGTGGGAGACTCTCAAACCAAGTGGAGGAAGATTCTATGGTCTGATAAGACCAAGATTGATGCCAATCTTGGTACTATGTTTGGAGCAAGCCTAACACTGCATATCATCCTAAGAACACTATCCCTACTGTGAAACATGGTGGCAGGAGCCAAATGCTGTGGGGATGCTTCTCTGCTTCAGGGACTGGGAAACTTATCAAAATAGAGGGCAAAATGGATGGAGCAAGATATAGACAAATCTTGGAGGAAAACCTGCTGCAGTCTGCAAGAGACCTGGGAGAAGATTTATATTCCAGCAGGACAGTGACCCAAATCATACAGAAAAAGCCACATTGGAGTGCTTTAAAAACAAAAATTATATGTCCTGGGGTGGGCCAGTCAAAGCCCAGACCTCAATCCAATTGAGAATCTGTGGAAATATTTGAAAATTGTTCACCACCAGTTTCCATCCAACCTGATGGACCTCAAGCAGTTTTGCAACCCGCCCCAACATTCCAAATATATTTTGAGAATTAAAAATGTTCACTCGCTAACACGAGGTTCCACCGGCAGATGGCATTGGAAAGTTGCTGTTGTAGAATTGTGGGTGCGGTGTATGCATCATGAGCTAAGCCTTTAATGGGTAGCTACTGTCCCCAGCACCCACCATCTCAAATGGTTGTCCCTCTGAATGGCTGTAGACGGGTCAGAGCTGGCTAGGATACAACAGTTAACGGGCATACCCAGATTAACTGGTGGACACACGTTAAATTAAATGTTATATTTCAGACCACCTAGACATTGATGGAATGGACTATATGTTCACATAACTGGCAGTATTGAGTAATGGTGAGCACAGCTGCATTCGAGCGCAGTCAATGGCACCTTGGACACGCGGGAATCCAGAAACGCTTTAAAAAAATACTTCAGATTTTTTTTTCTTCAATTCACCCTCCCCCACAAGTCCAACGTCTGTCTCTACAGGACAAGCTAATACCCTGAGGCCAGCAATGATCCGCCTCCTCCGAGACAGAACTCGCCCGCCTGAATTACAGGGACACCCTCTGCGCTTCTCGGTGAGCTTGTGCTGTCTCCCCCTCCCCCTCCCCCTTCCCCCTTCCCCCTGGGGCAGACAGCCAATCGCTGCCCCGAACGAGGCTCCCAGGCCAGAGCCCACTGGTACGGCCGGAGGTCGAACCCCGGCTGCAGTGGACAACCTGCATTACAGGCGAATGCTTTTACCGTTACACCACCCGAGCCCCACTCCTGTGTATTTTGGTATTGTCTTGTGGGGGAAATTTTTACGTATGCAGGAGCCTTCCCAGCCCAGCCTGATATAACATGTTCACATGTACAACATGATAGACAGCGCTGACAGCTGCTTTGGACATGTCCGTAAGCAAACCCAGGGGGAGCTTGGATGAGCCGGGTGATGGAGAATGACAGAATGGGTAGCTGTCACCCTTACAGAAATGGGTAAGGAAAGCAGACACGGTGAATAAGCTTTGAGATCTGCTGCAAGCACGCGATGGATCCACCTGTTACTGGTTGGGTACCATCTGATGCATCCTGCATTCGTTATGGCCCAGTGCGTTCTCCATGGAGCTGTTAACTGAACAAAAAATAGCAGCTGAACTGAACAAAATGGCAACCTTTGTGCAACTCATTTTTTGCCATCTGTGTGAATGGTTTTGCAGTCCAAAATACCTTATTTTTCTTTTTTGCACCCACAAAATAGGGCCCATAGATGCATAAGGCTGAATTGGTACAGACTGTGGAGAAATCATATTCCTCAAAATCACCTTTAACATAGATACCTTCAGCTACTCTCACTACAAGAGGGCATCTCTGCTTACTGCAATGAACAAGTGTGTGTGTGTGTGTGTGTGTGTGTGTGTGTGTGTGTGTGTGTGTGTGTGTGTGTGTGTGTGTGTGTGTGTGTGTGTGTGTGTGTGTGTGTGTGTGTGTGTGTGTGTGTGTGTGTGTGTGTGTGTGTGTGTGTGTGTGTTCGGCATTCGTTTTGTCTCTTTCGATGAAATCTCTGTCATGTCTCAACTCTCTGCTGTGAGACTGAATGAGATGATGAAATGCATATTAAATAAGTTTCTGATTAAATGGGGATTGGAGGGGGAAGTGCCATCAAATATTATTAGTCATTTCTATGCATGCAGACAGTGAATGTGTGGAATCCACTCATGTAGAGGAGTGCACACACTAATTGGAGGACAGATGCTGCATGATTTATCTTCCAGACCAGTGAGTTTTATTACTGGGAATTGAGCAAACAATGCTTCCACCAATTTGGTGTATGGATGGGGGAAGGAACCAGGCTGAAAATTAGAGGTCAGTTATCCAGGAGTCTGTCCTGGTCATTGCTATAATTGAAATGCCATTTCCTTTGATGCAGACAGAATGACAAGGTGGCCGTGAATGGCAGGATAAGGGTTTGCAGGGAATGAGCCCCTTTTTGCAGTTTTGGCTGTGTACAGTTCAAACGGGTGTGGATCACATCCTACATCCTCCTTGTTTTTTATTTGGATGCATCTCATAAGTAATCAGAATGGTGGGGTAGATGTCCATCTGCTTATAGATGCAACTAGTTACAAAGCAGCCATGCCGAAGTCTGCTCCACGTATGTGTGTGATGCACGCGCAGTCTGACACATTCTGAGAGCCATTGATACAGCTGCAATTCTATTGAGTGACTGTAAACGTGTATTATACTGTGATGTCCTGTATGTCTTGTGTGTTCTTTCACTGCCTCCTGTATCATTGCTGCTGTGACAAACCAAATTCCCCCGGGATTAATAAAGGCTATCTTATCTTAAACGCTATTGCGTTAAACTTAATGAGAGTGGCTTGTTTCAAACCAAAATCTGTTTGCCATTGGACCTAGAAAAAAAAAGATTGGTTTTAATTTCACTACTGTTTCCACTGTTTTATGATTAGTAGGGAAATTAAAAGCTTGGTCTCATTGCCCTCCACTGTCATAAGCCAAGGTGCAAGGCAACCTTTGATGAATTCAGGACAGTGCTGCATGCCTTTTTGAGTTTAGTTTTCATTTTTATCCTGTACTGTAAAATGTCATGTGTAGGGCCCTGGCTGCTTGTTGTGAGCACCTTTACCAGCTGAGCCCCTCGGGAGCTAAGTTTATTACATCACATTAATAATAAATTAATTAATGCAAAATATGCTAAATGACTTACATATTTGTTGAATTCATGGACTATTTATGTGTCAAGCGTGTACTACTTGTTGAAAATCACAAATCCAACATCTAGGTCAGACGTATTTTTATATGAATATAATTTTGGGAAAGCATATGCATTATTTAGAGTATTAAAATGAACTGAATAATGAATTTAGAAAATTTCTATTGTTGGGGTAAGTGGGGGGAAAAACGCTTACATGTGAGAAAAAAATTCAAGTTAAATAATTTGTTGTATTTGTTATTCCAGAGGGATCCACTAAGTGAGAAGAAAAGAAAATGAATAATTAATTATTATTTTCAAAGAAACCTGCAGGTCAAAAGACAGGAATTGCTCTTGGCTTGAGATATCAAACAATACCACCAGTTTCACTGTCTAAGTCCCTAAACAAAGTATCCAGAGAAACATTTTTCTCAAAAAAGGAAAAGGTGAACAATTATAAACTCATTGACTGATTAATTTAGGTATGGAATATGGGTATGTGTATTATTTGTTTGAACAGCAAGTAACAGCTATGATTTGTACAAAGGTATAATTTGTATAAAGGTGGCAGTGTAGTGTAATGGTTAGGGAACTGGACTGGAGATTGCTGGTTCAATTCCCAGCTGGAGCACTGCCATTGTACCCTTGAGCAAGGTACTTAACCTGAATTGCTTCAGTAAAATATCCAGCTGTATAAATGGATTGTATGTATAGAAATGTAAACTGTGTAAGTCGCTCTGGATAAGAGCATCTGCTAAATGCCTAAAATGTAAATGTATAATCTTTACATAAAAGTAAACTATTGTGCTCGAGCGTAATAGTTTCCTTCTCAGTCATATTTTGTGGCTCAAACCAGATTTTCAGAGTTTAACTTATTGTGATACACCTTTAAGGGTGTTAGAGGTCAGGGGTTATCAGTGCCGTTTTTATCCAGGCCTTTTGATATCCCCCACATCTGCCTCTCAATCGGAACCCGGAGGCGATCGGCAAATCTACAACACAGAACATCTGGGAGGTATGGAGAAGTCATGGTGGCTAAAAATAGACGACGCTCTTTTGAGGTTACGAGAAAAGAAAACTATTTTAAACTTCTCAGACGCAAACGGAACATCGGCCATTTGTCAAACTTCAAAGACTTGTGAAAGAATATGCATCAGGGGAAAAAAACATTGTAATTGAATACCTTTCAAGATGTCCCCCGAGGGACGGAAATGCTATCGCTATTAACAGAAATACTCATAAACGCCCCATGATTTATTGCTTCATATGTCTTGGAGCTAAAAGTTCAAACCGTTTCTGATTGATATGGCATTAGGGAAGTTCATTTTGTATTTACTCATCAGTTGCGACCGAAAGCAATGCGTCTCGCTTCTCTGCGTTTGCCCTCAGTTGAAGCAATTCTGTCCAAGTGGATGTTCATTTTGTGAACAAAATTAAAGCTCACTGTTATACATCATGCTTTAAAAACCAGCCTACACTATCTTGTCTAGAATCTGAACTGGCATTCTAGTCCAAATGGGACTTTACATAATTTGTTTTATGTACATGTATAATATATATTATATACAAAATTATTGCAGCATTACTAATATTTCCTGGAAGATTTTCTATTGATGTATGAGTAGGCCAAAGGTTAAAATGAACCCAGGCCTGAATTTTGACAGAAATGTGTAATTCAATATTCTTCAGTCTGCCTTTTTGTTTTATTTTATTTGGAAACGGCTTACAGGCACTGAAGTGGACCAGCATAATGTACGATGAACAGTGCTCCTGATGATGAGGGTTTGGCAGGTAGAATCTGAGGATTCTGTTCTCTGCTCCGAGACACTTTGCATTTATTAACTTAAAACAGAATGATTTAAGCTCATTAAACCACTGAGCACAAGCTTCATTTGTTCAACATGGAAAATGGTTGATTACGTTAAAAATGTATTCCTTCACTACAATCAAAACCTGCAGACACCGAAAACCAGGGTTGAGTGGCCTCATCTTTACAGACAGTATCACAGGTGTCACAAACACATTTGTAATCTTGAGCATTTAACTTCACCACTAATCATAAGAACATAAGAATACATAATGACGAGAATGGGTCGTTCAGCCCATCTAGGCTCGTCATGTCCTAATCTAAAGAGTATCCAGTACTGCATCTAGCCTGGACTTGAATAGCCCAAGTGTTTCTGCCTCTACTACCCGACCTGGCAAGCTGTTCCAGGCATTGATAATTCTCTATGTAAAAAAACTAAAACTATAAACGTCCTAAATATCCGTGCAGAATTTGCCTTGAACTAATTCTGGGAGATCAGCATATTCCCTCCCTCTATTTCATCAGTCATTAATGGGCACTTTATACCCTTCAAGAAGTATTAACTCAACACAAACCTGTAAAACAGGTACAAGTGGCACTTACAGCCTTTTTTGTTTAGTTGAATTTAAACTAGATGCACTGCATCTCTCCTGTCTGCCTCCAGCCTCACGAGAGAAGCTGGTCCTTCTTCTCTGTCTGTAAGCGTGGCGCTACTGCAAAGCTGAAGTAGATGTAGAATCATAATTCCAAACAGCAAGAAACAAAGCGGGTTTATAACTCTGCGTTTACAAAAAAAAAAAACGTCCTAATAATCAAAAGCAAATTCCAGGCACTTGGCTGGATTCATCGCTAATATAATCATTCACGGCTGATTAAATCTTTGACATATACAGACCATTAATCTGTCTGTGGAGTAATATGCAGACCAATCCATTACAATGCGCACTCTTCTGATCTGTTTTGGACAAAACGTGAACAAATGTGCTTTAATGTACACACCCGTACTGAAATTCCACCATCACAGTGGGAGCTCATGACAGACTTGCACTCACTGTGTTGTGTACGAGATCAGGGCTATTTTTTCATTTGGCTTTGTCTCCCTGGTTCTTGTTTGTGGAAATTGTTGTCTTTCAATGCATTTGACATATTATTTACAGATTAGTCCAAGAAAGCCCCTCCAGTTTAATTGTATTGTTGAGTCAGTTGGATAAATAAACAAATAGTTAATCTCTAGGGGAGCTAGTCTATGGAAGAATAAGATAATTTTTTAAGTTTTTTTATATACAATATGCAGACCATGTATCCCCTAGCCTACAATAATTTGTTAACTCGTAACAAAATTGAGGTGTTTTGGTCAAGGCAGTAACACTATGGAATCTATCAAACAGGGTAAGGATAGGCAACTTTAGCTAAGCTCATCTCACCGCACGGATTGAGTACCTCTTGCATGCAGGCATTGGGAAGTGTGGTAGTGATTCAGTTAGAAATGGCATCTATACTTGCATTTGCATGCTGGGAAAGAAAAAAGGTAATTGGACAGGTGCCACGAACAACGGTGCCAACCGTACAAGGGCTGTGGTAAGACACCTCCCTCGCCACTGAATCTGATGTATGGTGAGGGTTTTGGTACAAAATGGCTGCCATGCATCACCCTGGTGGGTGGTTGTGAGCTTCTCCCCCTTCACTATAAAATGCTTTGAGATTGGGAAAGGTGCTATATAAACACAGTCCATTGTTAATATTCATCACTGGTATTTCACATTTCAATTCACCTGGTGTCCTCCTTAGCAAACAATTTCTTAAAACAAAATGTCTCCCCATGAATTAAAATTGCCTCGGCTGGTGTAGCGGTAAAGGCAATCGCCCGGAATGCAGATTGGCCAAGACAGCGAGGGTTTGTTCCCCGGCTGCGCTAGCCCGGCTCTGGCTGGGAGCCCTGTTCGGGGCGGCGATTGGCTGTCCATCCCAGGGGGAGGGGAGAGGGAGAGCCGGCATGTGCTTGCCGAGAAGCGTGAAGGGTGTCCCTGTAAGACAGGCGGGCGAGTTCCATCTCTGAGGAGGCGGATCACTGCCGGCCTCGGGGTATTGGCTTGTCCCATAGAGACAGGCGGCAGGCTTGTGGGTGAGGGTGAATTTAAAAAAGAGGAGAAAAATCTTAAATAAAATGATAAAATATTATACATTTTTTGCTGTGAATGAGGGCTCGTGAAAAATGACAAGAGTGGAAGCAAATGGTGTCCAGTCAGTGCGATCCAATGTATTCTTTATTCGGTTCCCAGTTTGGCCCCTGCGTTCAGGATGGTACACTTCAGAGAGCTTGAAATTGCATTGAACCTGACCTCCGTCCATTCCGAGGAATTTTAGTCCGTCCCCACATCTGCTGCACACATGAGTCAACAGAGAAATGGTTGAATCAATAAATCAGATTGAACATAGAAGAAAAAAAAAAGGTAATAAACCCTAAACTAAGATGAATACATGTATAAATGTTGGAGAGCTGTCTAAAAGTTATGCACCCTGTGGTCATGAGAGCTCAAGCAATATATTCCCCTTCTGTTGTGTGCCATGTGTTCTCCTCATACTCCCAGAACTGAGCGGAGATTTCTACGGTTCGGTTGGACAGTGATGCGTTTAACTGTCGTCTGGCCTGGTGCGTCCGCAATAAAACACTTCACTTTAACTTAATATGTCTTGTGGGGAATGTGGTCTTGGGTGGGAAAATAAATATCTTGCCAAGCCCCCCCCCCACACACAGTGAAAACACTGGACTGAGCCTGACGTGTGTGTGTGACGGTGTTGGTTCTGAAGTTTGTGCACACGACCGGACTCGCCGCTCAGTCCACGTGTGGAATCGGAACATGAAAAACCTGTCCTGTTGACATTGTGGAGGTGCACGTATTCACTTGATTTTGCAACTCAATGAAATAAAAATAGAATCAGCTAAGAATAAGCGGGGAGCATAGCTAGAAGCCTCCTGTTTAACATCGCTACGTGTGCAGTAATGCTCGCGTAAGGTCTCTGAGGTGAACGATGTCCCCATTTTGTGGCAAGGCGAGAGAAAATGAAGGTCATCCGTTTCACAGTTCCACATATTAATATTTTCTAATCCGGCACCGCATGACTACGTTAAGTTGTTGCGATTCCTACCCATCGACGCCTTTGCTCAGCCGCAGGACAAGAGACTGCAGGCTGAATGAGCTTCTGTTTAGTGTCAGCGCTCTCTGGAGAACTTTCATTTCTTTCATTCCCTCCAAAGCATTTTCTTTCTCTCTCGCCGTCTGGGACTTCGTCAAAAAAACTTTGAGCGGGGGGGCATTATTGTGTTCCTTTTTTCCTGCCGCTTTTCAATCATCTCACCTGCTATATAAACACACCTGATCCAATCCCCCCGTTGATCACAGCGTACCCGTAACTGGCCCGCAGAGAAGCTTGTAAAGCCGGAGCGGAAAATGTCAGCCGCTGTGTCGCTGGCACTGAATTGGAAACACGGAACTCAATTTGCAAAGAAAGGTCAATACTAAAATGCTTTCCTTGGATGGGCGTCCTTGCAATTTAGGAGCAGATTTCTACCCTCCTAACAAATCTGTTTGGCAAAACCAGACGGTCACTCTGTAAAAGTGTTCAGTGAAAAGAGATTGCCTTTGGCAGAACCATCCTCAAGTCAAAATGTGTGATTCATACATGTTTATTTTACTTTTTTTACATTTTTATTACAGAATGAATAAAAGTGCTTCTGGTTTTACTCTGGGATGAGGGCCCAGGCTGTACAGAAGCAGGGGTAATTCGAGCTGAGACTCCAGCTCAGAGTCTGAGTAGATTATCTGAAGAATCACAACAGTAGCCCCACTTTGCATCAGACTGGGACAGGTTGCAGGGAAATATTGACCAAAGAAGAACGCATTGCCTTCAGCATGACAGGAAATCCATATCCACAAAACCATAGGTATGTGAGAGGAAGACACAACAGTGACATTTTGGCGTCTTTTTTTCAGTTTCTTTTTATTCTGAAGTCCTTTCTCCCTAATGTGCGATTGTGTTAGCCATATCCACACATTGCTGAAGACACTGGCGCTGGTGAAAATGGAAGGTGCCATACACAAGTATTCTCTTTGCTTGAAACCATTTGTTAAAAATGAACTTGCATGACATTTGAAGTCCCAAGTAATACTACTCTTATTTTTTAAAGGATAATTTAACAATCCATTTAAAATGTCATATGTTTGCTACCATTGCTATTATTGGTATAGTGGTATAGCTGGTCATTTGTTTTAATAAATGAGACAATTTAACTTGTTTTGTGGTTTAGTAATGTAATGGTAACCTACTTCAGTCAACATTATGTACCCCACTGGGGCCACATATACTGAAACATGTATGCATCCACTACTGAGAGAGCTTTGGATAAATAGCATGTATTCTTATATTATATGACATATATTTATGTGCATTTTGAATCATGTTGCTGTTGCTGTATACATTTTTTTTTTAAAAAGCTTTGAGTACTCTTGCTGCATATTCTACACTGCGGCAGTGTAGTGTAATGGTTAGGGAACTGGACTTGTAACTCAGAGATTGCCAGTTCGATTCCCAGGTAGAGCACTGCCGTTGTACCCTTGAGCAAATTGCTTCAGTAAAATATCCAGCTGTATAAATGCATTGTATGTAAAGAAATGTAAAACTGTGTAAGTCGCTCTGGATAAGAGCATCTGCTAAATGCCTAAAATATAAAATATAAATATATCTACTTCAGCTTTGCAGTAGCGCCACGCTTACAGACAGAGGAGAAGGACCAGCTTCTCTCGTGTGGCTGGAGGCAGAGAGGAGAGATGCAGTGCATCTAGTTTAAATTCAACTCAACAAAAAAGGCTGTAAGTGCCACTTGTACCTGTTTTACAGGTTTGTGTTGAGTTTTTAAAAAAACTACTTCTTGAAGGGACTTGGGTATAAAGTGCCCATTAATGACTGAAATAGAGGGAGGGAATATGCTGACCTCCCAGAATTAGTTAAAGGCAAATTCTGCATGGATATTTAGGATTATTTATTTTTTTTTACACAGAGAGTTGTCAATGCCTGGAACAGCTTGCCAGGCCGGGTAGTAGAGGCAGAAACACTTGGGCTATTCAAGTACAGGCTAGATGCAGTACTAGATACTCTTTAGACTAGGACATGATGAGCCCAGATGGGCTGAACGACCCGTTCTCGTCATTATGTATTCTTACGTTCTTATGTTCTTAATTTTAAAAATGGAGAAAGGAAGTGGAGGAGGTGAATAGTGATTACTACGCTGTGAAACCAGTTGCTTGGGTTTCATTAGGTATGCCTAATAGCACATTCTTTAGTTGGTACAGCTGTGTGTGACCTATAAAATGTATTCAGAATCACTGTTATTCCTTTTGGAAATGTAAATATGAATGTGAAAGACTGTCAGGATGAGAGATTGGGTGAGCATACTTTGCTCTTGCTGTGTGTGTAATAGCTCTTAGAATTGGATCTTATTCTAGTGCCATAGACCCACTTTCAAATTTCTTACTTACCTGAAATGTCTGTTCTTTCATGTTTTGGAACAATATTTTTAATGTCAGGACAGATGTGTTTTGCTTGTGACCACACATTCGTGCCGAATCGTTTCCCATTAATAATTTTCTCCATTCAATACCACACAGGCTGGGTAATGTCAGAACCAGATGGTCACATAGCATTTTACACATTCCACTGAGTGAAGTCTGTTGAGTATTACCACCAGGTGACACTTTGGCTTGTATGAAATGCTTTCTTTTAGAGGTCCCCGCAATAAACGCACAACTTAAAAGAATTAGTATTTTTAGACTAAACAAAACATGAATGATTTCAACAGAGTTTTTAGCTCTAAATTCTATCTACTGTACATTGCAAACGTGTTGTGTACAGCACTACAGTGGGAGTACAGTTAGTATGATGCACCATTTTGATAGTGAATATCAATTTAAGACCGTGTCCTTCTGTTGGAGTGAGACACAACCCTGGGTCCTCCGTAGTGTTTGGCAGTGTTCTAGGCTCATGCTGGTTGATGGTTTTGGGACTTTGCCAGATCACAGAGGGCACAATGGACTTACCCCCCCCGACAAGTCACAAGCAATCGCCATAGTAACTCCCACCTCATTATGGGAAAGATCTGTCCCTCCCCCCACTCTGATGCAAGAATAAATCTAGCCAGAAAACAAGGGAGAGTTTGTTGTGGGGGAGGACTTGGGGACAGATGCGGGACATGGATGGGGTGCACTGATCTGGGGAAGGGAGGTTGCTAGGATTTTGAGAAACATAGACCTGTATATGAAGTGGATGGAGCCGGGTGAAGCTAGGTGTGCACGTGCAAAATGGTGGATTGCGACATGACCCCGTTGACCAGCATTGTGTTGGTTGCGATCCATTGAGGTCCATTATGCGGTAAGCGATGCCGGGAAGAACACACACACACACACACACACACTGAGAGATGAGAAGATGAACAGAGGGAGAATACAGGATGACGGATCCTCCAACCTGTGGGAAGTTTCACCATGGAAATGACTTCTCCATATGCCTTAACGGTTCCTAGAGAGGAAAGGCTGGTGGGCCTTATGCGTGACCTTTGACCCCTCTTCCCCCACCAGGGGAAAGTTGTTTTCTGCTCTGAAATCCTTTCTTCACACAATGCCTATGGTTAAGTCTTAAGGTCCACCTTGTCCTTCTCTACCCTCTCTATCAAGTTCAGCCCGCACACACAGATGCACGGTCTTAGGGGTGAGGGGTCGTGACCTTGTCTTTGGCTCCTCAATCCCAGAATGCAAAGGGTATCGGCAGCTGACCTGTCTCCTGGCTTTGCCTCCGTGGGAGAAGCTCTGTATCACGAAAGCGGTTTGATTCTCAGCATTGCAGTCACCACCCCGGTCTCTGCTCTTCACCTCTGTATGCCTGTAGACCAGGGGTGTCCAATCTTATCAGAGAAGGGCCGGTGTGGGTGCAGGCTTTTGTCCTAGCCCAGCACTAAAACACCTGATTAAACTAATTCACCAATCATGGTCTACAATCAAGACCTTGATTAGTTTAATCAGGTGTTTTAGTGCTGGGCTAGAACAAAAACCTGCACCCACACCGGCCCTTCTCGGATAAGATTGGACACCCCTGCTGTAGACTAATCATTTGAATAAAAGCACTTACTCCAGAGCCTTAGCCATACCACCAGCAAGGTAGCAATGATTTGAATAAAAACAGATTTAATCTCAGAGCCTTATCCTGTTTAATAAACAAATTTCAACTAAATTTCAACTAAAAAGGCCTGGAAATGGTCCTTTGTATTTGACGATTTGTCGCATCAAATAATGAAGGGGTTGGTCTTTATTACATTATAGGCATTTGGCACTGATATACTGATTGGATTACCCCCATTTGTACATTTTACATTTACATTTTAAGCATTTAGCAGATGCTCTTATCCAGAGCGACTTACAAGATGTGCATAAATACATGGTAAGAACAATCATAGTTCGCGCAAGAGATCAGTGCAGTAATACAGCGATAGACATCATTGCAGGCAGCTGCGTACCATACCTGTAGCACTGGGAAGGAAAAGGTTAGTAATGAAAAACATATATATATATATATATGTATTAAATTGGGGATACACAGTGTTGAGCAAGTAGGCAGTGGTGATGATAATTAGCTAGATGTACAGAATTCAGTGGTAGTGAAGTCTGAAAAGGTGGGTTTTGTATTGAACAAATCAAACAATGACTAATTTCCCCATTGTTGGTCAGAGGTCTTGAACACACCCCCACATACACACACCGTTCACAATTCTATATGTGAACTGTAAGTCAGTCAGCACGCCAGACCACTTTTTGGGTGAATATTGCTGTCTGGAATGAGCTTCGATGACAGCAACACAAAAGGGCATTACCAGACCCAGTTGGAACATGGCTACGCTAAAGTGATACAGCTCTGGTTCTCCCAGGCTAAGCCTAAGCAGCACCTGGCTGCCTGCCTGTGACTACTGCTCTTAAAGTTGTGCTGAGATATTAAGATGGCTTCCCTTTTCATCAAGATCCTTTTATGAGGACAGATGTGGAACTCATTAGGGGCCAGACTGCATACGCTTAACTCCTGGTGGTTAGCCTAAGCGGTTTTCCTGGTTAAATTCCAGTTAGGCTCCATTGAAAGGGCAAATAGGGGGTTAAGTCGAGTGTTTTGATTGGATGTACAAATCATTTATTTATCACCCTTTGCAAAGACCACCAACTTGGTTTGTGCCTGGTACTTTTTTCTTCTTCTAGGAAACCTAAAATTAATTACAGCCGAATCGGATAAACATTTCAGCTGAATTATTGTTGCAAGAAAAACGACAGATTTTTTCCTTTTAAGATCAAAGCAGAAGCTCATTTTCCACACCAGATTTGAGAAAACAGGATTTCCCCAGACTGTGGAGATTCGCTGTGATGATTGTATCACTTACAAATAACATTAATATGCATGCAGGGTGACAGGGTAGAGAAATACGCACACCCAAAAATGAAATGCGTTTTATGTTTTTACATTTCTGGCGACAGACTGAATTTGAGAGTTGTGTGTGTGTGTGTGTGTGTGTGTGTGTGTGTGTGTGTGTGTGTGTGTACGGGGGCTGGGGGGGAGGTTGGGGGCTTGTCATTTTTGCCTGGCACTGCAGGGGCTGCAGCAGCAGGGGATGGCAGCCCATTTTAAAATGTCATAAAGACGGGGAGGCCACACTGCGTGTGTGAAATAGTGCTGGAGCTGAGGGAAACGGATGGATGTTCGTCTTCTCAGCCATGCTCCAGTATTGGGTAAACATGTCTGAAAGCATTTGGTAATGGCCCAAATGTACGCATGCATGCACACACACACACACACACCATGCAGACACATAGACACACGCTCACACACACGCAGAGTGAAATTCCCACACAAAGCTACCACACACCCGTGCACGCACACACACAGGCACATGCACACAGACATATATATATATATATACACACACACACACACAGTGAAATTCCCACAGACACAAGTGCACACAAAGCTGCTACACACACACATGCACAAAGACACACTTACACACAGACAGTGAAATTTCCACAGCCCCACAGACACAAGTGCACACAAAGCGAATCCATCTACCAGTGATCAGGTATTCCTAGTTGATTAGGTCCAATTTTGAATCTGCTGTGACTGCCACCCTGAATCATTTTTATATATACATTTTAATGCACAATCTGACGTGTTGATAAAATTTGATTGATGTTTATGACAGCATTCCACCCAATCTAAGTTTTTTAAATTAAAAAATATAGAAATGAATGCTGTTGGAGGACATTAAATTGTCGAAAACCAGGAAGACGCTCAATGATTAGTGTCCTGAACATTGTACCCAGTATGGCGTAGTGGGCAGGGAACTTGATTTACTGTCCCAAGTTTGAACGATTCACTGCCATTGATGCCTTGAATTAATTCAGCAAACTGATATTATGATAAAACATCAAAGAGCGAGTTTGCTGAGGCACAGCACTTAAAGCACACGTCTCTTCCGCTGATCCATAGATTTTTGGAGTGAAGGAGTGGTTTCTTAATCTGCGAAACACATAGTTCTGCTGACTGTATTTCCTTTTGTGCGCAGACCTGCACCAAGGGGCTGGGGAACAAAGGCAGAAACTGGGCTCTGAACAGTGTTTACATTCAAGTTCCCTTCAGCCAAGTAACAAAGCATGTTCTCTTTTATCACCATTTGAGGTATTGATCACAGTCGGCCTCATGCATGGTATATTAAGTTTTGGCAACTTTTACTTATGGCCTTTATGGTCATTAAGTGTGTGGATTAGACTGGCATCTCGACCAGAGGCCATGACACATCCTCAGATGGTGTCGGTGCTTCTAATGAAACTAAGTGTGTGGTTTGGCTGTTAAGTAGTGGCATTAGTGTTAGGAATAGCAAATGACTCAATCTTTCGGAACACATACGGCATACATATTGTGATCCTTGGAAGTTCTGCATTCGGTCACGTGCTGATAACATTCTGCAACTGAGGACATTTCCCGTCAGCCAAAAGTAAATGTTTAATGCGTGTTAAATGTTCTGTAATGCGTCTTTGGAGTCGCGTGTTTGCAGAATGAGAATAGGAGTGGGTGACAGGAAGTCTAAGCTCATTTTAAAACATAATTGGGAAAGGATGGGATGGAGCCTAGTTTAGACGTGGGATGTGAGCAGAAGGTTTTTAAACAAATTTTCCCATGGATGACATATTGATCATTATTCATAAGAACATAAGAATACATAACGAGGAGAACCCGTCTAGGCTCGTCATGTCCTCATCTAAAGAGTATCTAGTACAGCATCTAGCCTGGACTTGAATAGCCCGAGTGTTTCTGCCTCTACTCCCTGACGTGGCAAACTGTTCCAGGCATTGATGACTCAATAAAAAATAAAAAAAGGAAAAACGTCTTAATATCCGTGCAGAATTTGCCTTTAGCCTTTTACTCCATTCCGTGGAGTAAGCAGAGTTTTTGGCAGCTCTGCCTGCCCCTGATGGTCACCTGGTGTGTCCAAGCCTGGCATCTCCGCAGGACCGCTGGGACACGCCCTGTGCTCAGATGGCACTCTGGAACCGCCTGCGTGGGGCGGAACTCCACCGAGCGGAGGGTAAGGGGTTAATTGCTTCAGTATCAACAGTGGGGTAAGATCCCCTGCAAAGCTGGGAAAGACTAATGCAGTCTGTAAGTGCTGGAATGGAGAGGGAGGTTGTGTGTGTGTGTGTGTGTGTGTGTGTGTGTGTGTGTGTGTGTGTGTGTGTGTGTGTGTGTGTGCGGTTGTGTGTGAGAGAGAGAGAGGGGTTTCCCAACCAGAAATACTCTCTGCCTTGTGGTCCCCTTTGTCTGGAGGTTTTCTCTTTTTTGTGCAGCTGAAAGAACAAACAAAGAAGATGATTTCAAGTGGCAACTACCTTCTGATTCCAAAAATAGATTTTCTTTTAACAAAAAAACATGTTCTTTCAAAACCACGTTCCAGTCTATGTTGCGTTTGTCAATAAGCAGCTTTTTTGGTGGCGTCTTTCACAAGGGTTTTAGCCATTCTCATTGTTTGGTTTGTTGAAAGCCCGAAACCATCTACTTGGTTTGAAAGGGGCCCATCTCTTAAGCATACGCACCCGGGAGCTCTCTGCACTCACAGCACAAAGATAATGGAAAGCTCTCGGTTTGAGTGATCCTGGGAAATTTCGCCTCTGGAGTTTGATCATGTAACATGGTGAGGAACAAGAGGAGCCAGGTTCCGCCATTTAGCTGTCGTTGCTGGCCTCCTGCAAATGCTCAAGAGGGCTGTCCGAGAATCCCTTCCAGCTTGTACTTGGATACGTCATTATATTTGTTCCCTCACAATTGGTCCCTCTTTTTATTCATTTGAGCTGTTTGTGATGTATGGAATAAAGCAAAGTGCATAAGCACTGATGGCACTCACTATTCTCGTGTGTGGTTTTGGCTTTTGCTACTTCAACCTGCATTGTTCAGTAATGGTATTAATCATATTAAATGTCGCGCCAAAGGGGCCTCCCGGGTGGTCTAGTGGTTACAACGTTCGACGTTGGCCACTGCGACCGGGGTTCGATTCCACCGGCCACGCCAGAGTCGGCTCTGGCCGCGAGTGCCACCGGGGGCGGCAATTGGCCGACAGGAAGTTCTCTGCGCACAGGAGTGGCTCTGTAGTACCGGAGTTTCGGTCGATGGCTCTCTCACTACTGGTGACAGGGCTATAGCAGCGAACTCACATTATGGGGGGGGTATTGACATGAAAAATAGGGTGTAATTGCCTACTAAATTGGGATAAAATGGGATAAAATCAGAAACAAAAAATTAAATGTGTTTTTCAATGAAATGTCGCGCCAAATCAGGTCAAATCAGAGCGGTTGTGTGGGTTCCAGTGTGGCTCAAGGCTGTAGGAGCATTTTTCTTCCATAAGGAGGCATTGTTAAATATGTGTTGGGTGAATATTATGGACACACCAAGAAGTTGGCCTACATATTCCAAATGCTTAAGTTTTTGTTATTGTATTATTGTAAGTATTATTGCCGTGCAAAGTACCAGATATCAGATGGTTGAAGAGGTATCAGACTTTGCCTTGTTATAGAGCTTTAATATACCCGAAAATGTTTAGGTTTGCACTACAAGTAACATTTCTTCATGTGACAAGTGTGTGGCTCGCTACCATGCTGTGTACGGATTTTGAGATCTTGCTCAAAACGAATGCCTGTAGGAATAACATGTCATATTTTACCTGAAATTCACATTATTGATGCAAATTCAGTCACATACATTTAAGCAAACATGTTTGGGCTATGCTTCAGTGTAATGAATGTAGAATGTTTTAAAAATTTTAATAAATTTTAAAAAAAAATTACAATCTACATGTATTGTGTTCTCTTGCATTCTACAAATATTTGCATTGACAAAATGTTCTCCCCACTGATCTCACTACTGAGGCACGTAGGGAAAGAGCAGATATCATTAAAGGCGAAACTATCGACTTTTGCGAAGCAAAGCTACTATTAAAGCTGAACATCGCCTTTCCCCACGTTGTGTGCAGCCGCTCGCCGTTCTCCTCGAAGACGCAGAACAGCAGATGGAGCTGGTGGATGAGCTCCCTTCACTTTGAACTGCTGGCTTGAACTTGGATACGACTTGTTTTCACCCTTCCAAATGGAAAACCTTCAACCAATTAATGTTAGCTTTTGGAAAGAACATGCCAATGAATTTTCTGCCCTTTGTAGATCAATCCGTGGAAAATGATGCAATCGATAAGAAAATGCACATCATATGTATGGATTATTTCGTAATTTACTGTGTTTATTTTCAAACCCCTGCTTGTTCTCCATCTATAAGGAACCAGTCCGGTTGCCATGGCTTCAACTCCATCTTTTCTTCTCTTTTTTTTTTTTTTTTTTTTTGTATGTCTGTAAATTATTAGTCAAACAACCTTGACCCATTGGGTCATTGGGACAAATCCAGCCTTAATTGTAATGAATTTAGCATTGGGATGCTACATAAATCACAGGCAACTGCTGGACTTGTGTTGACCACATTTGCACTCGCTCATCATAAATCTTCAACCGCAAAACAGTGGAAGCTGACTTTGAATTCTAGATGGCGCTGGGACCGACATTGAAATGAATTTGTAACAACCGTGTGCTTGCTAATTTTAACAGACAGGTGTCACTTTGCAACATTATGGGTTGATTCACAATTTTTGCAAGAGATGAAACTTAATTTGAACATTTCAAGTTCAGGACAAAGTGAATTGAAGGATGAGTGCAGATTGAGTGAATCAGTATTTTAAAAAAAAAAAAAAAAAGCCTGTTTTGAAGGTGAATTTTGTGCTAGTTATAATTCTTAGTATTTGTAGATGAAAGTTTCACTAATGCTATGGCATACTGTGCTCTGTCCTCTGCAGGAACACATGGACTCTAATAAATGCATTGAGGAGCTGCTCAAACAGTTGGAAGAGGAACGCCAAAATGTGAGAAGGCAAGTGAAAACCACGAAGGAATGGTTTTGACACTGTTGGGCGATTTGCTGCATGGATGTGAATATGTCAATGGAAGTAAATTAAGTGAGGTCATATCTTGAAAACGGTTGGTGAAAAGGCGGAAGGCACCAAAATAAAGAGGCTAAATACTGAAAGGCAGCCAGTGTATTGGGGGGGGAGTTCTCATCGATTTGTTTCCGAGAAGATTAAATAGACACAAAGACAATGTGGACAGAAGAGCTGATCTCGATGTGAGGTGCGTGACCCTCGGCCCATGGCAGGCCCATGCCTGTGTCACAGTAATGTGTCACACAGTAGAGGCAAAGGAGGCGACTTTTTAGATTTTGCTCAATTGTGTCCGAGTTTACATCTCAATAGAGTTTGGGGTCCCCAGTCCATGGGCAATTTTCCCCCTCAGTGAGCAGGGGGGGCCCCGGGAGATGCTGGTCAGAAGTGGGAGGGGTGGCGGCTGGGTGACTGGGGCGTTTGCCTTACTCTGGCTCACGACCAGAAAGGAGCGAGGAAATGGCCTCTTCCTCTGTCACACCCGACGGTCGCTTCGTTTGTGCGGTCTTATTGTGCTGGCCACGGTCTTGCATCACTAGCCGAGCCGAAGTCTAGGAAAAATTCTGCCAACATTAATTTTCTTTTATAAAATTGGAGAGGAAAATATTGAAATAAGAATGCACAACAGTGTTTTTTCACGTGTTAAGAACAAAATAAAAATCGAATACATTTTCTCAAACACATTTTCCTCTTTTCACATTTTTTTTTACATTTTCTTATTTTTAGTTATTTATTTTTCAAAACAAGAAAAACGTTTTTAGGAAAAAATGGGACCTGTTCAAGCTAAGTACGTATTCTTATACTGTACATAAACAAATATGCCACTATTTAAATGAGACGTTTTTTATGGTACACATTTGCATTTTTCCAAGAGGCAGGGACAAAGGCAGTTTCACTCTTGGGGTAGGGGGGAAAAAAAGGAACCTTCAGTGTTGATGTGTGTGTGTGTGTGTGCGTCCGTCAGTGTGTGTGTTTCATACGATGCATCTGGCAGATGATTGACACTGTGCTGCGTAGCGGCTGTAATAATGATCATGTGCTCACGCTGAAATGCCAGGGTTGAAAGTGATTGTCTGGTTTGCTGGAGGTGACCATATGCAGCCATTATACGTCAGTGTGAAATATCCTCTGTCTGCCCTTAACTCACTAAATAAGGACACAGACTCAAATGTATATCTGGCTCGGAGCAGGTTGTCGTTATCCTTGCATTAGCCACAACATGGATACTCTCAAAGAGCAAATGCACTGATAAAGACAAGAACGAATACTGTGAGACTGAAGATTTCAGAGAACAGCTGTAAATTAATTGGCGCATTAGCAGAGGAGGGAGAACAGACCTGACTTAACAGAAAAAAATATATATATATATATATATATATATATATATATATAATACAGTTTCTGCAGCTCATTTAGATAATGGCATATGCGCATAGCAGATTCGTCTGGGTCGTTTGGACAAATCTAGCCTTAATTGTAATTCATTTAGCATTTGGATGCTTCATAAATCACAGGCCAATGCAACTACTCAAGACCTTCCATTAGCCCCACTTGCTCTCGATCATCGTAAATCTTTGTTGCAGAGCAAAGTAAAGGACTTGGGTGCGTGCTGTGAATTTAGTTTACAACTGAGGCACAGATTCAGTTCAGCCGCAATATGCAGTTTCCTTAACGCTGAATAATGAATTGAAGCAATCGCCCTCTCAAATGTATTCGTTACGCAGCATATTTTGTTCATTTAAGTAACAAAGTAGAATGAAATTTCAGGACCTAGCACAGTGAGAGACTGAAGCCCATTATGTGTATGCAATGATGCATATAAAACATTATTTGTAATAAATGCATATTTTTGTGTATGGAGCACTATCTGGTTGCATTTGACATCTGATGTCCCATGCCATGCAGGTGCAATGTAGTACAGTTATTTATACGTTGCTTAAATCTTCATGAATTGAATTATATAGTCCGGGTGAACCCCCCCTAGGCTTGAGGTGGTAAAAGGATAGCCCCTCAGCCCCGAGCCTAAGAACATACCCAAAGAACATACCCAAACGAAGAAGAAGAAGAATTGCTAAACTTGAATGATTTTCAATGACTTGCATGAAACTCAAAAGATGACCTACAAAATGGAATCCTTAGCCCTTTACATTTATGTTGCTCTGAATTAAACACTTCTTTTTACACAAAGCAGAACAGAAGCTACCATGGAAGGCCCAGAATGTGGACCGCACATGCACCTGAAACACACACTGGGGGAACGTTGTCACTGGGACAGATGTCCCAATAGATCATATCAAGAGTTTCTCTTTTCAACGCGGTCACTGTGGCTGCCTCATTCTCACTCTCCGTCACTGGGTCATGTTATTCTGGAGCCGACAGTGAAAGATTGCCCCAAACGTACATTTGTCAACCGGGGGAGAAAAAAAAATGCAGGCATATGTGGGGACGCCTCTGTCCCTCAGCCCTCGGTTGAGCAGTGCTGAGGGGACCTCTCACAGAGAGTTGACTTGGTGACTTTCCCCCCACGGACAATAGAGCAATGATGGGATTCGCTGTCAGAATAATCTGCAATGGACATCGGAGGAGAAACATCAATAAAGTTCATTGGGGGGGAAAAATTCTGATAAAGAAACCCCATTCCACGTTTGCACTTCCATTTTGAGTTTTTAAACGAACGTCAACAGGTTTTGGGCCCTTTTTGTTTTCGCCACACAAGCACTGTGCATTGCCCCCCCCTGAGAAACGGAAGCAATGTTGTTGTTTTGTGCCTTGTTGACCCTGTGCCATCTCATACAGGATATAGTATATCAATATCCCCACAGCTGTGACCTTAGAAATGTGTTGCATCACTGTGTGCTTAGCCCGTATGCGTCGATGCACTGCAGGGATAAAGCCGTTGAAGGGTATACCCAAGTTTGCGTTGGTAAAGCAGATTCATCGCCGCCCTGCAGTGAGAACGCTATGCGCTGTACTGTTGCACTGAACATTGGGGCCTATTGTCTTGTAAATAACTGCAGGTTTGTGCAGTGTCACTGATGTTGGTAGAAAGCGCCTCGGGTATAGAAACCCAAAACCAAAAACAACACGATCAGTCAAAGAGAGGAAAGCCACATTGAAAGAGACATGGCTGAATTGAGAAAAATCACAAAGGCAGAGTGGCACGATCAAGATGTTTGGTCTGTTCTCACCGAGCCACGGAGCAGATCAGCTGATGAAAATGCAGGAGCCCCAGTCTGAGCACACAGGTCCTCCCCGACCCTTTCCCCTCAGCTGTCTGGAGCATCTGCTCCGAAACAGGGAGGGGGTGAGGTGGGGGCCTTTCTCCCCACACACACACACACACACACACACACACACACACACACACACACACACACACACACAGTCAGGCACACACAGTCAGGCACACACAGGCATGCACGCACACACACACACACACACACACACACATAGTCAGGCACACACAGGCATACACGCACACAGTCAGACCCATGCACACACACACACACACACACACACATACAGTCAGGCACACACACACACACACACACACACAGTCAGGCACACACACACACACACACACACACACACACACACACACACACACACAGTCAGGCACCCACATACACTCACATACACATCCCAGGACACACACACACACACACACACACACACTTCCTTCCTCCCAGGATTCGGTACCAGTGGGTCTTGGGTGGGACCCTGTCATTGTGCATTCAGGCGAGATGCTTCACACGGCTCTACTGTAAAAATGAGTTTCACGCTTTGGGTCAGCTGAGTCTCCGCTCCTGAATCTCTTCCCTTTTGTTGGCCATCCTTTCAGTTTCAAATCCATCCGTGAAATCTTTGCCATTTCTAAAGATTCAAACAGTGTATAATATGATACTGCACCTGCATGGCATGGGACAGTCGACACAAGATGCATATTACCAGATGTGCCCCAAATTATGTTTATTACAAATAATTGTTTTCACACACTGTTGTGTTTAACTAGTACTAATCTTCTCTCTGGTTAAAATGACTTATTAATGCAATAATTGATATTTTCATTTCTCTTTAAACTGAGTCACAGTGTGATGCAGTTCTGAGGTCAATTCTGTTGCGTATGCGATGTGTGCTCTCCGTACATAGGTTTTTTGCGTTTCAAGTAACCTATGTCATGCTGGTTTAGCTTTTCAACACGTATGGTTTGCTGGTGGTTTTCCAGTTAAAAAGATGGTGGTGGTAACGTCGTATGGTACCGGATCGGCTGATGTGGAAAGTTCCAGGATTTGGGTCTGTGTACGTGGCAGATTGGCCTTTCTCCTAGGCCTCTCAGCACAGTAGAGAGGTGCAGGTGTGCTGTCTGTAGTAACATATGGATGCTTTTGGACACTAAACAGCATGACGGACTGGGGCAGAGGTCACATGCCCTTTCCAAACTGGGAGGCGGCAGTCTATAATCACCCCTTACTGGGCTGAGAACAATGCAGATTCATTGTGTGTGTGTGTGTGTGTGTGTGTGTGTGTGTACAGTGCAGACACACACAAGCGCTGTATGTTTGCTGACACTGCCTGCTGACGTTCTGTGACACACGCAGTGTGTATGCGCACCTGCTGTGTGTGTGTGTGTGTGTGTGTGTGCGCGTTGCACTTCAGTGACTGCTTGCTACTAGCGTATGAGTGTCACTATGAGGATTATTGCAGTTAATGGGAGGGCTGTTGCAGTTTATCTGGCTTACATCGTCCTTGGAGTATTGACCTTCATCCAGAACTCTGAGGCATTGCTGGACGATCCTCCACAGGCCCACCTGAGTGTTGCTGCCCTTGGCCAATGATGTGCGCCCGTAGGGTGTGGCTCTGAAGCCTGGGGGACTGGAATGGGTGTGGTGAGGGGGTGGGGGGGGGGGGTGGGGTAGGGTGGGGGGTGTGGGGTGGGGTAGGGTGGGGTGGAAGGGGGCAGGTGGGGTGATTGATGGCTGAATGAGGACTATGCCTCCTATTTTTGCTACAAAAGGAAACCTTAAAACTGCTCTCCTCATATGGGGGAAATATCCTGAAAAAGTTTGTAAACACATGGGTTTTCTCGTAATAGGTGAACGCATAAGAAAACGATTTAATCATTTAAATCATTAATTTAATTATTTTTTGTGTAATTTTTTGGGCATTGTAAAAAAAAAATAAATAAATAATAATAATAATTCTGCAGTTTGTCTTTGGGGATGATGGGGAATCCGCTTGCGATTCTGCAGGGCGTTGATCCCACAGCGGAACGAGTCTGGCCTCCAAAGCCGCCGTCTCAGGAGATGAAAGGGCCTGATCCTCTAGGAGAATATGCGGCCGTCTCTCCCTCCCGATGACGGCGATAACATTCAGACGCCGCAGCGTTGAGTCTCAGCGGCCTCGGAGCGCCGGAGGAAGGGATTTCGGCTCTGCTCGGGCGGAGGTCATGTGTTTTACAAGTTTAATGGGCCCGGTTGACCGGCGTCTAATTCAGTAATTTGATAACGCTAAGCTCAACTGAGACCTAATACACTCAGTGCTATCTTTACCTGCCCTCCCGGGAGAGGGATTTGGAGCTCTACATTGATTAAAAATCTATTTGCCAGACAAGTTATAATAAATATTTATTCCAAAACCATTTCTAAAAAGGATTTTGTTGCTATTGAAAGGAGCATTATGGGAATGTTTTTGATCTTCAAAGAATGCAGTTTCTTGCATAATGACACATCACACCAAGCCACACATCCCTGAGAAATTAAATGGATTTCTGAAGTAGATGGAAATCGATTACTTGTTTTTTTTTTTTTTGTTCGTTTTTTCTTCTTATATTAAGGATATTAAGGGGTTTCATGATTTCATGATTCTTACTGTCTTTCAAATTAAAATGCATAATCTTATTTCTTCATAGCATTTCTTCTGATTTACTTCCTTGACTTCCCTTGCCGCTTATAATATAACATATGCCATTTAGCAGACGCTTTTATCCAAAGCAACTTACAGTAGTGAATGCATACATTTTCAGTATATGTGGCCCCAGTGGGGATTGAACCCACAACCTAAGCGTTGCCAACGCTGTGCTCTACCAACTGAGCCACAGAGAACCGCTTCCCCTCTTGTAGAAATTGTTCCCCTTTTGACAACATGCTCCCAAAGCGCCTTGCCCAGGCCTTTCCTTATTTGAGCTGATCAGTCCTTCCTTGTTTGGGCCTGTTCTGCATGTCCTTCACCTAATAAAGTTTTGACTCCTGCGTGCTCGTGCCATACTGTGTCCCTCAGCTCCTTCATCCGACTCCACATTGCGCAGCGAATTTTACCCACGTTCTCACTTGCCTACTGGTAAACGCATTTCTATAAGCTCCCCATTTGTGACACTGTTGGGATTTGGACTAAGCGGGCTCTTGTGCCCCTTTTCCATTGAACTAGTGCCGCTGGCTGGCTTGAGCTGGCGCTAAAGCTACTTTGCACCGCATTATCTGCAGCCAAAGCTGTAGAACATGACATTGTGCCTATGAAAGTTGTTTGGTTTTTTTTTTTTTTTTTTTTTTTTTTCCCCTCTCTCCTCCACAGTTTCACACACTTAAACCAAGCCAAGCTGGTTGATTAGGTGGCAAACCTGTTCACTAGGAAGTGTTGAATCCAGAGTCCTCCTGAATGCTGGCGTCTGTCCAGATCTCAGACGGTTGTGAACGCCATTAGCTGCCCTTGATTTGTGGTTCATACGTTCACGGTGCCAAGTCTTGTATGTGCTGCTGGCTGGTGTTTAATGGAGTCGATTTATGAAGCTTTTTATGAATACTTCCTCCTTAGTCGCAGCTTCACGCTTGGTTTTCAGAAATATACTGTGGCTTGTCATCAGTGAGGGCTTGCCTGGGCGCGATTAGCTTTAATTCAGCGTCCTTTTCCTGCTCACCCGCACCCTTCCGGAGGATCGCTTTGCCCTTGAGGAGAAACGCACATTTCTCAATACGCTCCACTCAAGGTCAGTGGGACCTCCAGGCAATCCAGAGCCAAAATGGAACTTCAGACCGTTCTCTTTAGACCACAGAAGTTGCCAGCCACATCGGTGCAAGAGCGTTTGCAATGTCCACGTCAAATTCACGTCAATCCGATTCAGATGAGAGGAATGACGCACACAAGAGAAACTAGTCCGGAAGCACGGCCCTCTGCCTCATCGCCGAGTCGAGCTCAAGTATGACGCGCCGTCCGTCGTGCGTACTGACGACTGATTCGGTTTGGCGCCATCGTCCCTTTCTGATGCGGCTGCTGTTTTTAGAGCCGCTCAAGTTACATTCTCATCCGGTTAGATAACGCAAAGGAAAACGGATAATGGGTTTGCCCTTCCGTTATGATGTCACGCGATTGAGAGAAACCGCTGGTGTCCGCTCCACTTGGCTCGACATCAGTAACCCCATTTGTAGCATTCTAAACCGTACACACTACATTTCCACACAAAGTGTTTTAAGTGGTGCGAATGCAATGCATCCTGGTGCTTTTAATATTTTAGAAGTGTGTTTATACGTTTGGGAGTTGATGGCATTGGCTTTTTACTGGCTGTTCATGTGCATGTGTTTTTTAAAATGTAACATAATTAAATGTCATTTTAACATTGTTTCCCGGTCACTGGAAGTTAAACATTCTAAAATGTGCATGTGAGGCAGATGTTGGGGCGTTTTTATTTCAGTCCATAATTGTTTTACGAGTTTTTTTCTTCAGTTTAAAAAAGAATTGAGCACTGTAAGATTACTGCATAGATATATAAGCTATGCTGGCTTTACACACGCACACACA
Source organism: Aldrovandia affinis (assembly GCA_029706075.1). Lineage (NCBI taxonomy): Eukaryota > Metazoa > Chordata > Actinopteri > Notacanthiformes > Halosauridae > Aldrovandia > Aldrovandia affinis. Next base: position 1,640,253 of record JAINUG010000195.1, on the reverse strand, counting down.
CACACACACACACACACACACACACACACACACACACACACACACACACACACACACACACACACACACACACAGATAGTCATATGAATGAATTCCTTTTTTGCTATTTGCTATAGGCCCCCTTTAAAAAAAAAAAAAAAAAAAAAAGGCCATATTTTATGGGTTTATTCCCCCTCAAAAAATCACCTTTAATTTTTTTTTTTTTTTATACCTTGACATCTTTGGCGGTTCTCTTCCGCACTTCCTGCGGCGAATCCCCTGGTTGGCTTTGTGCTGCGCGCAGTCGCTCAGACGTGACCCGTCAAACCGCCGGCGTAATGAGACGCGACAGGACTGCACTATAACACGCGCTGCACCGCGCACTCGATATCGCCCCTCTCTGGGGTTATGTAATTGCATTAGCGTGCGTCGCGGCGATCACAAGGCTGGGCGTGCGTACTGTCCCGAGCTCGGGGGAGGGAGGGAGGGAGGGAGGGGGGCGGGGGGGGGGGGCACAGATCACCATCACATGCACTAGATCCAGGGTGGCGCTGCTAGGGCTGGCCCAAACTGGCCCAGCGCGCCCCGGGGGCCATCACGTTACACAACACAGGCGGAGGTACGCTGAACGTTCGCTCGCGGTCACGCAGCGCACACGGCCTGTCAGGAGGTGGGCGTGTAATTGAAATTTGCGTATTTTTTTAGACGTGGCGGTAAACCGGTCCGACTAAAGTGGGAGCCGTCTCTGATGTCCCGTTAACGTTTTTGACGTGGGACGCTCGGTGCGAATAACGGCGAGTCACCGCTACGGATGGCGTTCGAGAACCGGGGCAGAGGGAAACGGCACGGAGGACACGCCAGCCTCGGTCCAGCCGAACTGGAAAAGAACAGCCAGGAGTGTGTCTGTCGGCAGTGATTCTCCCTGGCAGTGTAGTGTAGTGGTTAGGAAGCAGGGCTTGTAACTCAGAGGTTGCAGGTTCAATTCCCAGGTGGGGCACTGCTGTTGCACCCTTGAGCAAGGTACTTAACCTGAATTGCTTCAGTAAAAATATCCAACTGTATAAATGGATTGTATGTAAAAGAAATGTAAACTGTGTAAGTCGCTCTGGATAAGAGCGTCTGCTAAATACCTCAAATGTAAATGTAAATGTAATCCCCCCCATCCACCCACTACTGCCCTTGGCACCACCTCCCTGCCTCTCTCTGACTCTCTCATGCAGCCGGCTATGTGGGGGCACACGTATGTTTCCAAACACAGGAGTCTGTCACCTGCCCCCCTGCAGTGTGATAAGCAGCAGGTCCTAATGAGTCCAGCGGATCAGGCACTGGCACTAGACAATGCAAACTCCACCGTAAGCCCTGGGCTCCCAGAGCAGCCTGCAGATTTTGTCAGGTAGTGGGTGGCAGTGCACTGTGGTTCTGCAAGGGAGGGAGGGTCTTTTAACACAACGGTTGCATTCTGGGGATTCTCTTGTGGGTTCCTGCTGTGGTGTCCTTCAATGAACAATGAAGTTAACCGCTTCAGTAAATAACCAGCTGTAACGAAGAGGAAATGTGTGGAATATACCTGCAGCGGAAGATTCTTCGAGCAAGGAGGGTGTCTGATAAACAATTGGCGATCGTCAGTGGAGAGAGAACATGATGTATAGACATCAACCTGGGCTTTCGTTTGGTGTTTTACTAGCAATTGGATTAATCTGCCAGTGTGCCATCACTAAATTACCTGAGTGAGAGGGGCCCCTTCTATCTGCAAGAGCCTGGGCCTTCACTGGGCTCGTCAAATGCATCAATTTATGTTTGGGTGACGTTTTTAAGGGCGAGACATATTTCAGAAATGAACCGTAAAATGATTCAAGCCTAGGTGGATTCAAGGGAGCAGCGATGGCACTGGAATCAGAAGATCAATGCCTTTGTTACAGAGGGATCTAAAGGCAAAGATAAGGATCCAAATGTATATATTATGATTCCGAGAATTGTGGGCTTGATTTTCAATCCGAAAGGTTTCAAATAATAATAATAAACCTTATGACAATTTCATGTTTCTGAGGGCAAGCTTTGTGTTGAATCATATCGAGGTGGATTTCAATTTTTCGTTCGCCGTTGGCAGCTGGGTCGTCAAGGTCGAGATTTGTCCTTTTGTTTTTGTAACTTGGTTTCGGCGTCACTTTGCCGTCCAGAAAAATGATGTCCATGCCTCAATGTAAGGAAAACGGGGCCATTGATCAAATTAAAAGCAAGTCGACTTCTCAATATTTCATGATTATGCCACGCGATCATCCCTCAAGGCTAGCCTGCTGCGGCATATTGACTCATATTCCGTTCATCTATCTTTCCAGTTTGGTGGGAGAACAAAAGCTCAATTGGTGACCACCTGCTTTTGGAAATCAAATTAGTTTCACCATGAATAAACATTTGCTTATGAATCCGCTGCATTTATTAAGTGCACACCGTTTTGGTCTGAGACTTTGGACGTTGCTAACGAAGCTGAAAAAGTGTTATGTGGAAATAGCTGGGAGGGGAAAGCTTTGAACGATTTATTTCCAAGATGTTGGCGATAAACATGGATGTTTAATGATGAGCTCACTGGACCATAATCCGTGAAGATTAAAAACTGAATTGCACTGTCAACAATCTAAAGAACGTCCAACTGTCAAAACAATCAACAATCTAAAGAATATACACCATTTACAATTTGTAACTGCAAAATGCACAGGCATTTTTCAGTATATGATCCCAGTCCCAGGCCAACGCTGTGCTCTACCAACTTCAGTCCCACGTCTAAAATGCGGTTTCAAAAGAAGGCAACACATGCTTGTGTCTGTTGCATGCAATAAAGTAAAACTACTGTAAAAAACAACAACAACAAAAAAAAAATAACCCACCCGTATCCATCTGCCTTTCAGTGGAACTTCGGTTTCATTCATTCCAAAGTGACCCTTGAGGTGCTCCCTTCACCTCAAATTGCTAATCTGATTAGTGTGATTGTTCATTCGGTACATTAGTGGCGGAGGATGCCGAGCAAAGTGGCAGTGATTGGGTACTAGGCTCTCCTTGTTCACCAAGGCTGCAGTATCCAGGAGCCTCTTAATTCCCCTTTCACCCCCCTGGCTGCCGCCCCCTTTTCACTGTGGCCCTATTTGGGGGTGGTGGAGACAATAGACGGGGTCCCCCCCCCATCCCATGCAGGGTTGTGTGCTTTGAGCCCTTCAGCCGAGGCTCACTGTGATCGTGGCAGATCGGACGGAGCTCTGTCGGTCTGCGGCCAGTGGCCCTTCTCCCTCTCGCCTCCGTATCGCTCTGTACTTCTCTCTTCCTCATTCTCTCTTTCTTTCTTTCTCTCTTTCCCTCTGTTTCTTTCTCTCTATTCCTTCTACTGGCTCTTCCTCTCCCTCTTCTTTTCTTCCCCATCCCACTTTCCCTCCCTGTTCCTGCACTCCTCTCGGACTCTTTCTCTCCTTATTCCTCCCCCTCTCCTCTCTCTTTATCTTTATCTCCATCTCTCAATAGGTCCCTGTCATAAGCATTGTGAGTAAGTGCTGCTCAACCCCCTCATACCCACGGGCACACACACACACACACACACACCCTCTCCGCCCCCTCTCAGAGGATAGGGCCATCTTCAAAGGCAGCCCCCCCTCGCTGAACACATGTTAAACGTCCCAGAGGCTGAGTCTGGTGAAATCGGTGAGAGAGAAAGAGAGAGAGAGAGAGAGAGGCAGAGGGAGAGAGAGAGAGAGAGAGAGAGAGAGAGAGAGAGAGAGGGAGAGGGAGAGGGAGACAGAGCGAGAGAGAGAGGGAGAGAGGCAGAGAAAGGGGAAGGGAGTGAATGAGAGAGCAGGAGAGAGCGAGAGAGAGAGCGAGAGAGAGAGCGAGAGAGAGAGAGAGAGAGAGAGAGAGAGAGAGAGAGAGAGAGAGGGGCAGGGAGAGGGAGGGGAAGGGGATGAATGGGAGAGCGACAGAACGCGAGGGAGAGAGAGGCGGAGAAAGGGGAAGGGAGTGAATGAGAGAGAGAGAGAGAGGGAGGAGAGGCAGCGTGACAGAACGAGCCAGAGAGGCGAGCGAGGTGGAGAGGAAGAGGTGCCGTGGTGTTGTGCGCTGCGTCGCTCTGTGGATGTAAACTCGGTCGTCTCGGAGACCCCCGGCTGTGGGCGGCCGTCTGCAGGATTACCATGCGCGCTCTCTGAAGACCGTTCCTCCAGGATGAACCAGCTCCGTCAGGGTAAGGAGGATGCGCCGATCGCTCTGCGTTTCCCCTTTCATACCAAAGTGTCCGATCAGACCCCGCCGTGTTAGACTGCGCCGATTCTGTCCACACCCCTTCTCCTGTACTGTACGCATCTCCTGCATCAAGCGGATTTCTCATTTATTTATTCTGTTTGTTAACAGAGCTTGGTGCTACGCACACTTGCACTAAATCCGTTCTCCTGAGCTCAGAGGAGAGTTGACTCAAAGTTAAAGGGTCGCTCCCCTGCCTGCTACCCCCCGCCCCCCCCTCCTCAAACAAGCCAGCGCTTGCGACCCGTAGCGAGGGCGTTGTGGACCGTAGGAAGCCGGGACGAGTGCTCTGTATTTAGAGCAGCCTCCCAAATTGCAGCTTTGGGCTCCGGCTCTCCGGGCCCTTTCAAAGAGCACTTCTCCAGTCTCAAATTCTTGCGTGTGCAGGATGCGATAAGCCCCAGTTATTAGACTTGTTATTTTACCCGGCGAAGGGGAGGGGGGGGGACAATCCCGTGCCCTGTTGCTACTAGCAACTGCGCAGGGGCTCAATCGGAGCGCGGTCGTACAGTAAAGTGGCTTAATGCTGATTGATGACGGGGGAATTCAGCCCAGGGTCCGGGGAGGACCAAAACAAACCCCAGAGCCCTGAATGCAGGAAGCCTCTTTTTACGATGGCTTGGTGAGGGGCTTCGTGCAGCGTTTTTAAATCCTCAGTTGACAATCGCTGCACTTTCCACCAGGGTGTGACTAAGATCTACTTTTGTGCTTACTTTTTTTTGCGTGATCGTTGGGTAGCCCAACATTTTCCTGGTCTGTCGAGCACATGTGGACTCGTTAGCCCCACGCAGGAGCGCTGAAGTCTCTCCCTCCAGACGCACGGGGAGGGACGGCAATCGCAGCCCGTCCAGACCACGGTTCAGTTGTTAGGACCGATTTGACACTTTTTTGGATCGCTAATTGATTGCTCACTTTCAACGCCGTTTAAGCGTAATTGGTTTCCGCACGTCCGCCTGGATTGTGTGCGGCTGCTGGCTGGGACGCTCAGCAACTTTGAGTGCGTTTTTGTGTGTTGTGATTGCATAGGTCTGTGGGAGACCAAGCCAAGCTCAGAGAGTGGTAGCAAACTCTGCAGGTGTGTAACTTTATGGAGACTCATACCTACCATGGTATTTTCATGGCAGGTGATCCCCATAGATACAAAAGCAAGCCCAGGTTATGCTGTCTGTATTGCGCTTGTCCATCTACTGTACATATATCCAGACCTTACAGTTTTTAAAAGTTAATATTAGTGGGTTGACTTAAATTGAAGTGCCACTTCTGATATCCGTCTGTTAAAGTAAAATACAAAATTATAATATTACAAACCTATACGATTGTTAACCAGTTATTCAGCAAGTGCTGTGTTTCACAAGCAGTGAGGGATTTCCTGCACTTAATAATCGTTAAACTAAGTCCTGTGCCTCCAAAAAAGCAGCAAGCTGGAATACAAGAATGTAATGTAATATATGTAATAATAAAGATTCAATGTGAAGCGTGTGAGTGCCAAGATGGAAATACACAGCGGGCAGAAGCGGAAGATTAGGGATTTATTGAGCTGTGGCAAGAGCGTAAGCGCCAGGTTTTATTTAATTTACACGCAGCTACAGCTACCACCACAAACAATGGAAGTAGGATAGATGGAAAGAAAAGGCAACTTAATTGAAAAATGTGACCGTGTATCCTGATATTAATAACCTGGGCAGCATAATGAACATTATTCCGAGAGTGTGTGTGCGCAAGGCTTTTTTCCTCTCCTGTACAGTATGTGCAACTCATCTGTCGGCTAAGGAACAGATGTGTGTACTGTATATATACACATGGATGTGCGGTTGACAAAACAACATTAGCTGTATACATGCCTTCAGTGTCACTCAAAGTGCTTCCACACACTCATTTCTACATTTACACTGTAGAGGTATTGATTAATTTGTGCCATCTAAACCCAAACTGTATTGCAGAGCGAGTCCTGGTGCACTTGCCTAGAATCTGGTCCCAGATGACGTGCGTAACCTGATGAATCCGGGCGCACTTGCTGAGGTGGCCTTGTCTTGTGTAAGCTGGCTCAGGGGATGAGGTTATGGGAGTGAAGCGCTGCCGGTCATGGCTGTTGCCACGTCACTGTTGGCAGCGAGTGTTGCATTTATTTTGGCAGGTACTAAAGGAGGAGTTGTTTGTTTTGAAAATTGGCAGGGGAGTGACAACAGAGAGAAGGATAAACGGAATACCTTTTAGCTATATGGGGGAGATGAAAGTATAAAAGTGCATCTGTTTTTGCACAGAAACACTGGTTTTTTTGTCGTTTTTTGGAAGGATCAGTGAACTGCTTCAGGCCAGCGCTCTCAGAAGAGGCGCAGGGGACTGTACAAAAGTGGAAAAGAAATTATGGCCTCAGCTAATTCTGTAAGTGCCCTGGGTGTCCAGTGCTGTTCCACTGATCACATGACTGCATCACATGACCTGTATCCAAATTTTGGCACGCTTAGACATTCTGTGCTCCCAAAGAAAATAATTCACTTCTGGAATCGATCCAGTGCAGCATACCAGAGAACAGATTGCAATTTGAAGGTACCCTTAATTGCTCTCAGTAAGCCAAGTTGGGGCGGGGGGGGTTGAGTGGCTCAGATTTCAAATGCGATGGAGATATGGAGATATGGCCTCGCTGTCACTTGAACTTTTTGAAAGCTGCCTAATCTCTTCAGTAAAGCACAGGTCCTGGACTGTGCTCAAATTCCTAAATGTGAAATTAAGTGAAGGAATTTTTGATATTTTTTACCTTTCTGTGCAGACATCCAACATTACTTATTTAGATGAACGTGAGGCAGATATGCGTTATGGGCATTAGATGGTTACGAGTGCTGCTGTGTGGTCATTCCTCCTGAAGCAGACTTCAGAATTGAATTGGAAGAAGATGCATTCGATTTTCCTCACAATAGTGGGTAATATATATCCTGTGAGATTCTGGTCAGGTTATCAGCTGTGTGAGAGGTGAGAAGGTGAGATTTGTGGATATGCTTTTGGACAGCAACTCTCTGGGAAACGGCTACTGTCGGCGGTTCGCCAGCAACTCTGATTTCTAGAACGACCCCAGTTTGAAAACGAGCTTGGTGGTATTTCAGTGCTTCTCTATGCAGTCTACGTTGTTTAATCCGTATCGTGGTCGTGCGATAGCCTGCTTGGTTTGCTCCTGTGTTGTATTGCAGTGCGGTGGCTGGGTTGTTCTTGTGATTGTGTGCATGAAGGCTTTATCAGTGTGGCCACGTGGCCTTGTGAGAAGTGTGCAGCAGATGTGTTGGGGGGAGAGGAGCAGTGAAATGTGCCCGGGGCTTAGTTTAAGAGGATTGGGATGTGCAGAGATTACATTTTACAGAATTAAAAATATAATTCTTGTCATCGCGATGGAAATGAGAATGAGAATTATCCGACTTTTTATTCATTCAGTTGCATACATTTCCAGCGAAAGGCCGGAAGCTCATCTGCAAGCGTTCTGGCTTGGAAAACTGTCAACTTAACACTGTCAACGTGCCTTCATTCGACCTACATTTGACCTCTGTGGCTCCCAAGGCCAGCGCATAATTGCATTTAGATAGTCAGGATGGGAGAAATATTGAATAATACATAACAATTTTGGATTTAAGATATGAATAATCAGTATAATTTCTGAATTCATGGTTCGGGTATAAACAGAGCGAATGTTTGCTTTCTGTGCGTTGTGTGTTATACCACGGTAAAACCCTGTGGACGTGTGGAGTGATGTGGCAGGTTTGGACTGGGACCATCTGAGAGGGAGCGCAGGGCGCACACACGTGAATGAGCATCGCCACGTCTTCGCTTTCGCGGGGTTAGGACTGGAAGACAAAGCATAGGAGGCTCTTTTAGTTTCATCCGATCTCTCAATGAGTTCCTCTCTCGGTGACTTGCTTGGGTCAAAGAAGAATGAAAGGCATACCTTGCATTCCAAAGAGTCCGGCAATTGCCGGTTTTTGACAAGAGACAATGGTGGAATTTGTCAATGGTGTGGAATTAAGGCCCTTCCAGAACCTGGGCCAACTGCCCCTGGTTTCGCCTCGTTGCACACTGTTTGTTTGCATGGCGACACCAGTCAGGGACGGGGGTTCGCTGTGGGGACCCCCGACTTGTCCTGTCACTGGTTGATGGAGGGTTTCTCTTTTACTGGCACTGACAATGTGTATTGTTACAATTTGGATGTGTGAGTTAACATCGCCTTCTAGCTCCCTCTGTTTTTCTGGTCACTGTTGGCATCTTGCATCAAGAAACTTCACTGATTAGTATCATTGTTGGCATTAAAACATTGCAATGAATGAATACATTTTTTCTTATCGTTTCTTAAAAAAGTGTGACAATTGTCAACAGGTGAGCGTAACGGACAGGTTTTCGATGCAGTGAAAACTGAATTTGATATTCATGTTGGCTGTGACTCTTCTGTGGGCCCTCAGCTGCCTCTAGTGGTCAAATGTTTTTACTGCAGTAGCTACTTGGTTGGTCATTCACTCAGTCAGGTGCAATTATGAATAAAACCTGGGGATAATTTTTTGTTGCTGTTAGATGTAAGAGGCAATGATTTTGTGTTTTTAATACATCTGAGTAAGCACAATACCAAACATTTTTTTTTTTTTTTTTTTTGTTTTCAGTTCAATCCGGTGTGCAGGCATAATGATAATTGTGAGGTAAACTAACTCATTTAGTGGAGTGCTGTGTTCCATTTCTTTTTCTTTCTTCTAACTTGTATAAAAAACACTTTGAACAATGGCCATCAATCTCTACCAGGTCTGTGCATGGCATGTGAGTTTGTTTTGTTTTTTTTCTGTTGCAAAATGCAAATGTTTCAATGCTTGTTACCAAGTGAAGACTCACTTTGTTTGACAAACAATACTCCTTGTATACATTTTTGATACAGTGTGAAAATGACAGTGACACTCTTGTCCTGAATGATGGATGATGGATGGATTTATTTCTTATATCTGTATCATTTTCTATAAAACACACGTTTACTACAGAACACCTGTGAGAAATGAGTGAAACCAGTCACTGTTCAGGTTCTCAGACTAAACCATCAATTGGATTTATTTTCGCTTTGATAAATTCACAGTGGGTCATGGAGTTATATAAAATGTCCATATGCGCACGCATTTAGTGGGATGATCATTGCTCCAGTTGTTAGGCGTGTATGTTTTTGAGAGAACATGCAATATGTATATGCTTTCCAGTGCATGATTTTTGGGGGGATAAATGTCACAAAACGGTATAAATGTGGCTGAAAACACTGGACTCAATGATAATGAAATCAAATTATTTTATGTAATTTTCAAGCTCTGCAAAAATGGCCATAACGGTGATAATCTTGCATAAACACCCACTGTGACACAGTATATATTGTACAGTATAAATAAATGGACATCTATTCAGGTTGCCTAGGGCAGGGGAATTTAATAAAACAAAGTCCCCACTACCCAAATCATTTAGACCATTTGTCTTCTTCGGAGCTGTCTCGCTTCTCTCTGTGTGTTGAAAGGGTTTCTATTGTGAGGCCAGGAAGGCCCCAAATGGAATTAAAACTCTAAATCTTCTCAAATGATAATCTGATATCGATTGAAAAATGGTATTGGAAAACGCGAACACCCTTAGAGAATACATTTAAAAGCTTGCGGTTGTACCAAGCATGTGAAGAAAGGAGAACCAAGAATGCTGTGATTCGGTATTAAAGCAGTCTGTTTTCTGTGCAACGGTGTACATATTTACATGTACAGTATGTGTTAGGCCTGACGCACTAAGGAGGTGTGTGTGTGCTGTGGGCATGACCTGACCTTGTAGTTGTGTGTGGAATGTGGCACCAGTGAGTGTTCCCCTCTCCAGAAAACATCGGAGCTCAGTTACAAAGCGCATTACGTGTTCTGTAGTGATGTGTGTGACGTTCCATCTAAAATGGAATGTCTGTCAAACAATCAAGAGTGCAGCAGTCAAATGTGGAAACAACAGTTAGACAACATTTAATGAGCGTTTTTAGTTATGTTTTTTTTTAGGTTTAATGTTGGCTTTTAAAAAAGACTTAAATGTACACTTACACATTCCATTCCAGTGTCTGCTGGTTTCAGGTTGCCAAGGTTCTGAATGAAAGAAATCTTTCAGAGCATTTAAAATGCCATTCCGTGATTTAAAAAAACAGTGCATTCTTTGAATGTCTTGGCTGTTAATTTCCCTGAAGCTTCCTTTGAGATGGTCCAACTGAAATACACCTTGATTCTTGTCATGATAATGGAGAATAGTCAGAGCTTAGTGTGTGTTTTTGTATCGTTTTCATAAAGTACTTGGAGGAATGAATTCAACCAGGTGTTGCTTTTTCGGTTCTTACACAAATGTTTTTTTCTGTTAAGTTATGGCTGAACTCATGGTGTTGTTTAAGTATTGAATAAGTTGGCACATGCAAATGTATTTTTCAGTATTAGGGACAAATCATTTTGCAGTCATAATTAATGTGGATTTTTAAGGCCTATCCTCTAATTGGCTACATCCAGTCCCCTTTACAATATATTAATGACACAGTACGGTATCTTTATTCAAAGGCTGTGCAGGGATGAGATGGACTGGCACTATGGTTTTCAGCCAAAATTGATTTAACAGTACAAATAACAGGTACCCAGTGTGGATTGTGCATTTCAAAGGAATTCCCAGTGCATCGTCGGGGGTGAATTATTCATGGGCGTGATTGCTCAGGTCTTGTTCCACAGGTTGTCATGGCACACATGCTTTTTTCTTGTGTGCAAGCTTACTGACTGATCACACCCATTCATAAAAATGAAAATTCTTTCAGCTGGGTATTCTACAAATTACACAATCAAACATCCAAAAATATATGCATAAAACAATATGTTTGAAAGTGGTAAAAACTGAACGATTTTATAATTATGCCATGAATTTTGACGGATCTTAAGAGCACATTACTTCTGATTTGAATGTCCTGTTTTACCACGTGTTGGCATATGTATTAAGGGAGCAGGGGTTGCTGACTGGGCCGATGGGATCTGTGATGCTTGACCACCTAAGATGGCATCTGCGATGATCAACCACCTAAGTTCATCTCTCTGTGTTATGCAGGCTTGGTTTGGGCTTGGTTTGGGGTCTGTGGGTTGGTGGGGGGCCTGGTTTGGGGGTCTGTGCAGGGTTGGTTTGGGGGTCTGCAGGGCTGGTTTGGGGGTCTGTGCAGGCTTGGTTTGGGGGTCTGTGCAGGGTTGGTTTGGGGGCCTGTGCAGGGTTGGGTTGGGGGTCTGTGCAGGGTTGGTTTGGGGGTCTGTGCAGGCTTGGTTTGGGGGTCTGTGGAGGGTTGGTTTGGGGGTCTGTGCAGGGTTGGTTTGGGGGTCTGTGGATGGTTGGTTTGGGGGTCTGTGGAGGGTTGCTGGTTTGGGGATGGTTGTTGGGGGCTTGGGTTGGTTTGGGGGTCTGTGCAGGCTTGGTTTGGGGGTCTGTGGAGGGTTGGTTTGGGGGTCTGTGCAGGGTTGGTTTGGGGGTCTGTGGAGTGTTGGTTTGGGGTTGGTGTGGGGGCCTGTGCAGGCTTGGTTTGGGGGTCTGTGGAGGGTTGGTTTGGGGGTCTGTGCAGGGTTGGTTTGGGGGTCTGTGCAGGCTTGGTTTGGGGGTCTGTGCAGGCTTGGTTTGGGGGTCTGTGCAGGGTTGGTTTGGGGGTCTTGGTTTGGGGGTCTGTGCAGGCTTGGTTTGGGGGTCTGTGCAGGCTTGGTTTGGATGTCTGTGCAGGCTTGGTTCGGATGTCTGTGCAGGCTTGGTTCGGATGTCTGTGCAGGTTGCACAACAGTGGTTTAGACGGATTGACGGTGGGGAAAACCCTGGCCCATTGTCACCAGAACAACCATGTCTCTCCAAATATGTCATCCATGTTTGTAATCTTGCAATCCTGTCACATGATCCCACAAGATGAGATGTTTGAACTCGGGCAGTAACCTGTGCCAGTACATATTGCTTTCAGACTGACTGTTTCAGAAGGGAACAGTCTGAGAACAAGAAGAGAACGCCTGACTCCCAGTGTATTTCAGGCATTTCATGTCTTTAGCAGGTTGCTATTTATAATGTAATAATATAATAATATATGCCATTTAGCAGACGCTTTTATCCAAAGCGACTTACAGTAGTGAATGCATACATTTATTCAGTATATGTGGTCCCAGTGGGAAACAAACCCACAACCTCAGCATCGTCAGTGCCATGTTCTACCTACTGAGCCACATTTTCAGAAGCAATACTTTAAATGGCCATATATTGCTCTCAGTAGATTAATCTTCTAAATCTGTCTGAATAATCAGCAGATTAATTCTATAAATCTGTCGTGTTGATTGACATTCAATCTGTGAAACCACTCAAATTTTATATATACAGTATGTATGTGTTTGTTTGTGTGTGTGTATATGTGTGTGTGTGTGTATATATATATATATATATATATATATAAACCTTTTTTAACTGAGTAACACAACACCACTAACACAATCAATTTCTTTGGGTGGTACTGTATGCATGTTTCCACCTAAACTGTTAATAATATTGATAACATGCATTAAAAGGTGTTTTCAGTGATAATATTGATGAGTATGAGAAATGGTTTCTGCATTAGTGATATAAACATCATACTTGTTCTCTGAGGATAACAAAGGTGCCATGCACCACACATGGGCTGTGGAAGCAGTGCCTGCACACACAAGTTGGTCCACTTCTTCTAAAATCACACTCCTCACAGGTGGTTATCTGCTTGAAGGCACCCAAGGTGGTACAATACCATCAGAAACAAAATCCAAGGGAAATTATTCCCTCGATTGAACCAAGTATTTGTAAATGTGCCCTGTAAAGGCTGTGTGTGCATGGTACTGTATGTCCAATTAAGCACTTTTTCCCCATTGTTCATTTTAAAATGCTTATTAACTTTTTTCCAATTATATTCAAATGAACTCCAATGGCTGACCGTATAAATGTGGAGTGAGATGTCAAAAAACAATCCTTTAAAAGGTGACCTTTAACTGCAGCCTAGCGCCTGTAGTAGACACAGCAATTTTATTCAACTGTCCACAGGGGCACATCGCCAGGCAGGAAAAGAGGAGTGGCTGTTTAAGGTCATGTGACACACATGGAGAACGGCTAATGAGCTGGCCTAGACTTCCTAGTTTCCATGGCTACTGTCTTGCCCTCCAAAGAAGATGGCTGTTGCAGGATTTTTTTTTTTCCTCAAACGCATACATTTCTTATCAAGCATTATAAATGGTTATTAGGGCATTGTTCATTTAGACCTCTAATTCCACATGATAGCTCCATCATAACCATACATACAGTCATACTTTCAATACTATAGACTAATTACGCAAAATATATCCAAAATAAAAATACTTCTACATAACTTTTGCACACAGTTTACACACCTCGAGAAAGGTCCTGCATAAATTTGCCTCCATATGAACTTTTTCCTGTCTATACCATCTGCGTTGAATGAGGTCACAACTAACACAGTGCATGGAGAGACTTGATTGGCTGATGAAATGCTGAGTGTAGGAATGTGAACTGTGGCTGACCCATTGGTACCCCAGTTAGCAACCAGGGCGGAAGAAACGGTGGAACAGCCGGCATGTGCACCATGAAAGGCCGTCCGGCTCAAAGATGGAGCTACGCTGATGAAGGCAGAACGCGTGTGACACGTGCCCGCTCCACGTGCCCGCTCCTCGTGCCCGCTCCTCGTGCCCGCTCCTCGTGCCCTCTCCTCGTGCCCGCTCCTCGTGCCCGCTCCACGTGCCCGCTCCTCGTGCCCGCTCCTCGTGCTCGCTCCTCGTGCTCGCTCCTCGTGCCCGCTCCTCGTGCCCGCTCCTCGTGCTTCGGTCACCACGCCAACGCTGAGGTCAACGCGCGGACAGTCCTGCCCAGCGGCAGAGCTCACTCTACTTCCTGAACTATTTGTCGTAAATCGCGTCACATGGTATATGTCCTGTGTCATTATTATAATTCATCTGACCTGGGCTTGACAAGCAAATTTAGGAAAATGCCATTCATATTATGAAGAGCTAATGACAAATGACTTATTACGATTCTGATATTGTAATACCATTCTGTAATAAACTAGATACTAGGTTACAGAAATACTATGCCAAATTGTGTTTATCCGTGATTATCAGAATACAAATATGATCGTATAGGTCAGGACATTTGATGGAAACGGAAGCTGACAAGATAGTCTGTGGTTTTGAATGTGCTGTTCCCTACTGTACGTCTGCATCCGTCTGCCAGTATTGAAACCTAGCTTGTGCATTGATGAACTGCCAGGAAATTGAGTTTCTGTTACTTACCTAACCTCAACACAAGGGCAATTTGACCAGCATGCGATACTCAGCCCAAACTGGAGAGAGTACGCCGGAAAAAGTTAACTGAAACTGAAACGTTTTTATTCGGAACAGTTCTGCTCAGTTTACACTGAAATGTATAAATTTTAGTGAAATTAATATATACTCAGTGGCCACTTTATTAGGTACACCTGTACACCTATTCGTTGATGCAATTGTCTAATCAGCCAATCATGTGGCAGCAACGCAGTGCATGAAAGCATGCAGACATGGTAAAGAGGTTCAGTCCAGAGGTTCAGAAATCAGAATGGAGAAGAAATGTGATCTAAGTGACTTTGACCTTGGAATAATTGTTGGTGCCAGACAGGGTGGTGTGAGTATCTCAGAAACTGCTAATCTCATGGGATTTTCACGCACAACAGTCTCTAGAGTTTACAGAGAATGGTGCGAAAAACAAAAAACATCCAGTGAGCAGCAGTTCTGTGGGTGAAAAAGCGTTGTTAATGAGAGGTCAGATGAGAATGGCCAGACTGGTTCAAGCTGACATGAAGGTGACAGTAACTCAAATAACCACTCGTTACAACAGTGGTATGCAGAAGAGCATCTCTGAACGCACAACACGTCAAACCTTGAAGTGGATGGGCTACAGCAGCAGAAGACCACACCTGGTTTTACTTCTGTCAGCTAAGAACAGGAAAGTGAGGCTACAGTGGGTACAGGCTCACCAAAACTGGACAGTTTTGGAAGAACGTTGGAAAAACGTTGCCTGGTCCGTCTTGATTTGCTGCGACATGCAGATTGTACAGTCAGAATTTGGCGTAAACAACATGAATCTATGCATCCATCCTGCCTAATGATTCAGGCTGGTGGTAGTGGTGTAATGGTGTGGGGAATGTTTTCTTGGCACACATTAGGCCCCTTAATCTCAAGCTGGTTCCATGAACATGACAATGAGTTCAGTGTACAACAATTGCCTCCACAGTCACCAGATCTCAGTCCAATAGAGCACCTTTGGGATGTGAACAGGAGATTCGCAACATGAATGTGCAGCCGACAAATCTGCAGCAACTGCGTGATGCTATCATGTCAACATGGACCAGGATCTCTGAGGAATGTTTCCAGCGCCTTGTTGAGTCCATGCCACAAAGAATCCAGGCTGTTCTAGGGGCAAAGGGGGGTCCTACCCAGTACTAGAAAGATGTACCTAATAAAGAGGCCACTGAGTGTATAGGGAAGAGCTTACCTTTTATAATTCACAAACTTTCAAGAATTCACATGTTTTCAGCGAGCTCTTTGGCAGCGCGAACACAGGCATATAGAACGTGTCATTTGATTACAGATCAGTTTGAGTCTCGCTGACGCGTGCACGCGTACATTGTTTATACTATTAAGAGTAGCACAATTGTGAACAGAAATGGGAAGCAGCACTTTGAGAGATAACAGGGCCTCCGGAACAGTTAACGCAGGTCTGAGCTGCCTCCCACAATGCGGTTCAAAGTGCGCCCCGCTTTGCCTGGCTTGCCGGGGCTTGTCGGCTAAGGTCTGCAAACGAGATGTTTCCGAGCGAGCCGATTGATCCTCCCCTCCATGGATCGCGTCTCTGCACGCTTCACAGGTGGCGCCAGCACTGCCACGCTCACGCTGTTCAACCGCGTCAGCACACGGCAAATGCACAAGCTTGTCCAAACGGTACAGCAAAGACAGGAGCGTTGCAAAACAAAGCTTGTTTGATTTACGTTTCATTCACTTTTGTTTGACCTATCAAACTTTCTTTTGCATACATCTAAAAACTGGGATTAGGATGGATGTCATTGGAATGAGTAGGTTTGGGGTGGATGTTGTTGGAGCAGACAGAATTGGGGTGAATGTTGTTGGAGCAGACAGAATTGGGGTGGATGTTGTTGGAGCAGACAGAATTGGGGTGAATGTTGTGGGAATGAGCAGGATTGGGATGGATGTGGTTGGAGCAGACAGAATTGGGATGGATGTTGTTGGAGCAGACAGAATTGGGGTGAATGTTGTTGGAGCAGACAGTATTGGAATGGATGTTGTGGAAGCAGACAGAATTGAGGATGGATGTTGTGGGAATGAGCAGGATTGGGGTGAATGTTGTGGAAGCAGACAGAATTGGGATGGATGTTGTTGGAGCAGACAGAATTGGGATGGATGTTGTCGGAGCAGACAGAATTGGGATGGATGTTGTTGGAGCAGACAGTATTGGGATGGATGTTGTTGGAGCAGACAGGATTGGGGTGAATGTTGTTGGAGCAGACAGAATTGGGGTGGATGTTGTTGGAGCAGAGAGGATTGGGATGGATGTTGTTGGAGCAGACAGGATTGGGATGGATGTTGTGGGAATGAGCAGGATTGGGATGGATGTTGTTGGAGCAGACAGAATTGGGATGGATGTTGTTGGAGCAGACAGGATTGGGGTGAATGTTGTGGAAGCAGAGAGAATTGGGATGAATGTTGTTGGAAGCAGACAGAATTGGGATGGATGTTGTTGTAGCAGACAGAATTGGGATGGATGAAGTTGGAGCAGACAGGATTGGGGTGAATGTTGTGGAAGCAGACAGGATTGGGATGGATGTTGTCGGAGCGCTCTGAGACGTGCCCCCGTGGCGCCATGCCGTCGGGCCCCCCATCACTCTGGCTCTGCCAGGCCAGTCTGGACGACCGGGGGACAGCTGGAGACCATCGAGGTGCCCGTCTCTGTTCGTAGACTGTTTTTGATTCGCCTAATAGAATTTGCTCGCTGGAGTATCCTAACCGTCAGGAAATGAGCATGGAGAGGAGGAGAGGGAAATAAAAAAAGGAGAGAACGCAGAAAGGGAGGGGAGAGAGAGCAGACTCATTCAGACGTGGGGAGTATTTCCAGCTTGGCCTGTGAGCCTTTGTTGCAGTGTGTAATAAGTAGTAACGGCATTGTACAGTCCTTTAGCCTTGGTGATGTGGAATGGTGGAGGGGTGTCAGAGAGAAGTGGCTGGCTGTGGCTGTGCCCCCCCTCTAGCCCCCCCCCACGCAGTATAGTAGGTGGCAACCCCTCCTCTTAAGTCCCCAGACAGCTGGCCGGCTGACATCAGAACTCAACTAATTAATAGATATTGGATCATGCCGGATTTAGCTCAAACGATCAGAGCCGACTGGCTATCCGGGGTGCGGGGGGATCAGATCAGATCAGGGTTTGAGGTTCGAGCCCACATTTAGGTTGAGTTCTGCTTCTGACAGCTGTGACAGCCCCCAAGATGGCCAGTCTAAGATCCTCAAGCCTTTCTTTATTTTTCACTGTGACTGGAGGAAGCAGCCCTAGAAAGGGATGTGTCCCTCTCTCCCTACCTACCTCGCTCGCTCAGCCTCGTGACAGCATTTTTCTACCGCTCCTTTCACATGGAAAACAAATCCTGAAATGGAACATGAATAGAGTAGATGCTTCCCTAAATATTCCACAAGACAAACCTGCAGTATTTCTTACTCAGTGTACAGTATTAAAATACCAAGACATAATTTCCTTCGAGGAGCCGAAATTAAATACGAGCATTACTGTTAAGTACGTGCAGAGAAACTGTTTTGACTGCTAGTGAAATATGTACCAATTACTATAATTATATTTTACACAGAATGTTAGATTAGTCCTCCTGGGCAGTGGCTCTCTCTGGCGCACTAAGCTTTCCTCTCAAGTCTCCTCTATTTTCTGCCTGGCGTCTGTAAATGAATTGAGTATTAACCCCTGCCGGGGTTGGTCTGGCGGAATCGTGGTTTGTGAGAAAGATAAGGGGCCAATTCCGACAGCACAATGCTGAATGTGCAGAAAGCGCAGTGGCAGGCTCTCAGTTCCTCCGTTCTGCTGAAGCGCTTCCGTACACTGCTGCCGGGCAGTGGCAAAACACCAGAGTAGCGGAAACGGAGGTTGCTGAAGCGGGCAGAAATGTCTCCGCAACTGGGCGTGAAAAAGCATGCCCGGAATTTCAGGTGCGAGATGACGGTGTGCGTTTTTCTGCAGCTCTTGCATGCTGTGCTGTTCAAGACAACAGCTGAGCTCTCTCTCTCTCTCTCTCTCTCATCTTTCTCTCATCTCTCCTTCTCCCTCTCTCTCTCTCTCTCTCTCTCTCTCTCCCCCATCTCCCTCTATCCATCTCTCTCTCATCTCTCTCTCTCCCTCTCTCTCTCTGTCTCTATCTATCTCTCTCTTTGTCTTCCTCTCTCTCTCTTTCATGATTTCTCAGTCAGTACACAGGGTTCACCTTTTCATTCTGATTAGTTTCCTGTCATTAACTATTGTCTGAACAGCATGCGCACTGAAAATATGCATACGCTGTTTGTACGACATTTACTTCTAGTTCAGTTCTAGTTCACATCAGACATCCTCTCCCTTCATCTGTATTATTTGGTCATGGAGAACCAGTTTTGACCAAATGGTAATCTATGTAATTTATCAACATTTTATTATTTTGTTTCACAGACTAGCACGGTGAATTCGACAACGTTTCACCCCTGAATTCTCTATGAAGTTTGCGAACTTTTAATGGCTCTGTGTTTTGGAAAATGTTCAGAAGATCATGATCTATGAGGGAATGGGGAGCGCTATTAAACCAAAAACATCACATATTTCAACCTGTTTGAGATGTAATTTAATCTAAAAAAACATTTCTGAGGAAAAATGGAGGAGGGTAAAACCGCACTGTGTTTTGGTCTGTTATATCCAGACATTGAACTATGACAACTATGTATGGCCTACAGGTTGCTTGAAAAAGAAATATTAAAAGCAGTGGATTGATGATGTTTGTTTTTCCACAATGTTGCGTGACTGTGTATGTTTGCGGTTCTAAGAAAGAGCGTAGTGTGTGAGCGAGTGTGTGTGTGTGTGTGGGTGTGTATGCGCATGTTTATTTAATTTACTGGAATGTGTGTGCATGTGTAGTCTACATTACTCTGTGTGTGTTTGCGGTTCTAAGTAATGTGTGGGTGCATATGTGGGTGTGTATGCCTGTGTGTATTTAATCACAGGAATGTGTGTGTAGTTTGCATTAGTCTGTGTGTGTTTTGGTGGTGCATGCGTTTGTGTCTGTGTGAGAGAAAGGGTGAAGGCCTGTGTGTTGTGTGTGTCTGTGTAACGTGTGGTTATGGTGTACTGTGGCCTATTTTTGTCCGGTAGGCTCCACTTTTTTAAATGTATATTTAAAAAAAACAAAAAAACAGAGAGGAACTCCACACGCGTTCCAATCCGAGCTGACGTGTCTCCCAGTCCTCAGACGAGTGTTGTGATGCCGCACTCCGCATTTTTGTCTAGGAGAGACTCTGTGCAGGGGAAGCCGAGCCTGGCGAATGAGGAGCGAGTCCAGACTTCATCGCCGATGAGAAACGACCCGCCACTCACTCTCTGTTGTTCTCCGGCTCTTTTGTTCAGGGAGAAGCTGGCCGCGGCACGCCTGCAGAGAGAAGTCTTACGGACCAAAAGCCAAGGAACAATGGTACTGTTCACCTCTTTCATTCAGCACCCTACCGCAAACCCGAGACCGGCGTCCACTCTCGACCCTCACTGTTTTACACCGAGACGGCCAGAGCGTAACCTCGGTGTGGCGTGCCCGTGAGACGCGACGTGCACTTTTGCGCCGGTGTTGTGTTTCTGTAGTGTCGCACGACGCTCGCGTGTAGTTTTGCTTCCTGTGCTGCAGCCTCGTCGCGTAAGAGGGGGATTGAATGCAGAGGGAGTTTTAAGAAGCCGATCTCTTAATCTTCTGTAAAGCGTGATTGTATAACCGGGTATAACCACGGATAAACAGAAGTGCATGCGAGTGTGGGCACGACCTCAGGGCAGGATCTCGGGGCAGAGCGGAGACCAGCTGACCACGGTGGCCAGACTGATGGCACGGCCGTGAGTCCAGCTGTCCTACCGCAAGATAACCAGCCCCCGGCAGGGACACTCCATTTTCTATTTTCTTATAATGAGTTTTTCCCCATAAGAACGTCCGGTACAAACTGATATTTTCTAAAGGCCTTCAGATTACATGCCCTATTGTAGACCATTTTAAATGTATCTGGTTTAGTACTACAGTAAATGATGCATACATTTCTATGCATTCTTTATTTCTTTATTCAATTATTTTTTTCTTATAGAAATGCATTCCAACATTGTATTGCATTGAACATACGGTATTTACATATGTACTTTTTATTTCACGGTAGGCACTTTATATCTGTCATCAGGGGATCTGTGATTGGAGACAGCAGAAGTGTCACAGAGTCTTCTGGGAAAATCTTGGGATGGTGTCTTAACATTACTGTTTCACTAACATCACAGCAAGGTTTATGCGAAGGATTTGACTTCACTTTGATTTAATTTAGTCCTGAATGTGTCGTCTCAGCGCTGGAAAGTCCCACTGCCTCTGGATGTGAAGGTGATTTGTTTAGAAGCACATGCTTCAAATCAACAGCAGCAATGTGGAGTGGTGGATGGGTCATGTGGTGAGCAGACCACTGGAACATTGGACTGACCCAGGGTGGTGAGGTCACTTCCACGAGAGGTAACATTGTTTAATGGTTAGGGAGCTGGGCTTGTAGCACAAAGGTCACAGGTTTAGTTCCCAGGTGGGGCTCAGCTGTTGTGCCCTTGAGCAAAAGGTACTTAATCTGAATTGCTTCAGTAAATGCCCAGAGTGTATACATGGATTGTATGTAAAGAAATGGATTGTATGTAAAGAAATGTTAAGGGTGCAAGGCGCTCTGGGTAAGAGCTTCTGCTGAATGCCTGTAGTGTAATGTAGGTACCCTTGAGCCCACCTGAATTACTTTAGTGAAAATCCAGCCAAACATACAGGACATAAATCATACCCAAATCTTGTGGAATTAAACTAAAGGTGGATTTAGCACGAGTTTGTTTGATTCCGGGAGCAGTGCACTGTTTTGACTGCTCCTTGATTTGGAGGGCAAGTGCACGTCCTGAACAGTTCACTGGGTGGACCTGCACTGAACGACTGGAAGCTTTAAAGCCCACGGCTGGCTCATTAACTCAGAGGAGAGCTGTGCCCAGCACAATTTACTGAGTGTGCCTGCACTCGCTCAATTCAAGTGCTTGAGAAACCTTCCGGTAAATAAATAGGCCCCCAAACGCACACGCACGCACACACACACACACACGCGCGCGCACGCAGGCATACACACACACTCACACACTTTTGATGCAAAAGAAACATGCATCCTTTTGCAGATAGCATTATCTGTTCTCTCTTGATTCTGAGTTTGTTTTTTCATGATCATTATCTCATTTGTATGTTAATTGAAGGTACTCATAAATGTGAGCTCTTGAGCTAAAAACGTGTATGCATACATAGACTGCTACTCTGTCTTTTTCCCTCCATTATGCTTCATATGAAATATACCCTTTAAGTCATTTGAGTCATCTTGTGACTTGCAAAACGCCTGCAATCCATTTGGTTATTTTTTTATTCATTTGCTGGAGAGCGACATTGCCTGACATCGCTTACATTAATCCATTCATAAAGCTGAATATTTACTGAATCAATTCAGGTTAAGTGCTTTACTGAACAGTACAACCGTAGAGAAAAAAAACCTGTAGGATTACGAGGCCAGACCCTTAATCACTCCACCACAGTTGCTTTAATAAAACTGATTGTTCTGGAGGACTTGACACACATAAGTAAAAATACAGGATATTCTCTCTGTATTAAAGGGGGTGGCTCATCACTTGGTTGGGATTCTTCTAGTGGCATTCTTGTGTTTTGTGTTCAATTGGGCACGTGCTCTTCATTTATGATTCCAGTCTATGGCTGGAGGACTTTCCCATGACTCCACGCTGTGGCCCTCTCCCCAGGACTCTGTCACCTCACTGTTCACCTCCCGCCTTCCCTCCACCTTACTGATCTCAAGCCACTCACTGTCTCACGCTGCGCTAAGGATGTCACATACTCCACACTGCGATGGGTCCTTCTGCCAAGCTATTCTTTTCCTCTGTGAGTGATCCTGCGCAGACTTGAGCATGTCATTTCCATGCTAATTATGGTCTGGAAAGGGGGGGCTTGGAGGATGAGTTATCAGTGGCAGACAGAAGGATCGCTGGAGAGGTGGGGTGTGTGTGGGGGGGGGCGGGCGTTGTAAATTGGGATTATCCTCCATGGAGCTTCTGCATAGACTTGGCTGTCAGAGAGCTGAAGGCTCCATACTCCAGTCCAACAGAAGCCGAACCCACACTGCGTAATGGCTGCGACTGTTTGCGGTTCTTTGCGCCCCTTAGTGGTAAAATTCCGTAACTGCGGTTTGCTGCTGAGGGAGCCATTCACTCAGCGGGCAGGTGACAGTCAGCCAGCGACACGACCGTTTTAAGTTGTGGACGCTGCTCCAGGCGGGTAATCAGGATGGCGCTGGCGGAATGGTCCAGCCTGTGCACATTTGCCCCCGCACCCCTCCCCGTACAGACCCCAAAAACCGGATTAGGCAGAGTGAGCTTTGAAGCGCGCATCCTCCGGCTGGGCCATTCCCCCCTTTTTAATCATCCCCGCTACCGTCGGAAGCTTGGGTTTCATTTCCGTCTGCTCGCGCGGGCTATATTTAACCGGAACCGAAGGAAGGAATGGGATTTGAAAAGCACGGGCTCTGTCCCAGCCTCCCATTTCCCTGTGTAAAGGTTGCAGCTGGATTATTCCAGAAGGCAACATATCAAGCCAATCCTTTATTTATGTGCGCAGTTCCAGGCACAGTGTGTGGAAATCTGATCAGACCTGACAAATTGAAAATGATTTTCAAATTTGCTGTCAATACAGAACTGAAACTGCTTTGAGGATCAAGCCACAGACTTAAAGCGCTGGAGACTGCGATTTTTATGAGTGGGTGGAAAAAGTAATGAGCACAAAACTGAAAGCCGATGCTGTCTTTGTTCCGTAATCCATTTTCACGTTTTTAATCGGGGCTTGATAAGGCTTACAGTTTGAAGTCGTAGCTATTCCATACTGAATACTAATAAAAGGTAGGGTGTGCAGGGCTACTCAACTTGGCTTTTGCTCCAGCCTGGCAGTTAACCACTTGACTCATTGTCTTGGTCCCTTAGTTCAGAAAGTCTTGGCAAGATGGCTGAAATGACTTGCATCCTGGTTCATGTTATAGCCAGCATTTTTATTTTTTTTTGTTCCCCAAATTTTGGTTAGCTTCATTTTAGACCAGAAAAATTCAAATCAAACTTGCATTAATTTGCTAATTAACCGTTTGTCCAGTTTCACATCGCTAGATTTCAATTGCACTTAGTTCTCTCGCTGTTGACCTACAGTATTATACCTGTCAATTTTCTTGAAAATGTATACCAATTATACCCTCTATTAATTTAGATGAACCCTCCCCCACAAACTCACCGCCCGTCTCTACGGGGCAAGCTACTCTCCGAGGCCGGCGATGATCTGCCTCCTTCGAGACGGAACTCACCGACCCCCTTTCTGGAGACACCCTTACGTGCTTCACAGCGAGTTCGTGCCGACCGCCCTCCCCCCCCCCCTCAGGAGCGGACAGCCAATAGCTGTCCCCAATCGGGGCTAACGGCCAGGGCCGGTCTGGCAGAGATGGGTTTTGAACCACTACAAGCTCACACTTGTAGCCCGCTACGCTATCCACTAGCCCTTGGTTCCCTTTTGATAGTGGCTTGTTCCCAATAAATCTCCAATGTGTTTGCTTTCATACCAGGGGGGCACATTTTTGGGGGACCAACATTGCAAATGTACCACCAAGGTCAGTGCTCGTTACCCAAACTCAAAAGTTGTCATTTATGTGTTTACAGACAGTTAAAATCCTGGAAGAGTGGCTCTGTAGAAGGAAATGCAGTGGAAGCACAACGTTGTACCCTGTTCACTTTTTGGTCAGCTGATGATGGTTTGTGGTTTTAATGTTGGAAGTCATGCTGGATTTGGTTCCCCTAGTGATGAAGTAGACCTGAATACTGTCCAGTGTAGTATGAATGAAGTCCATTGGATGCAATGTGTTACATACAACAGTATTCCACGTTCTATTCTGGCTGCACACAAGCTTCCTGTGTTGTTTTTTTTTTATTTTATAAATATTTTATACCCAAGAAGCAGTGTGTTCCTTTGTTAACACCCAGGTGAGACGTTTTATCTCTATATATTAGCATTTTCTGTCTCAGAATATGGCCCCAGTCTGTTCAACGAATGCACACTGCTGAGATGGGCCTTTTGGAGGAAGTCACTGGTTCCCCTCCACGGAACTTCCACACTGAAAACACAGGAGTCTTCAGGCCAGGGGGCTGCTGAATTAGCACTCATCTGCACACGTGAATCCATCAGAAAGGGCCCTCTGGCACCATGCTGGATCCTGTGTGGAAATATGCATGTGTAATATATATACTATATATATATAAAGTTTAAAACCACAATTGTGCATGAAAAATATCAATTATAAATAACAAAGATAACTCGGGACAAGAGTGCAAGTGCTTGAGTTAACTGTCCAAACAAACTTGTAGCTTGTAGGCCTGTCCCTCCGTTGTCCTGCCTGATGCAGCTGGCGTGGGCCAATCACAGGCGCCCGCTTGACCAGAGTCACCGCTGGTGGACTATGAGGCGGGGGTCAGTGATTGGCCAATTATGCGTCACCCGTGGGTGGGACTCCCAATCACAGTCAGCGCAGCGCACACTGGCGCAGTCTGGATCCAATCAAATCCATAGAATGCACCTCTACACTCCGCACTCTTAAGTGCCTCGACCTGACTCCTCACCGCACCGCGCCGCGCTGTCTGAAACTCTTTCTGCGTGCTGTGACATGCTTGAGGCTTGGCGTCTTGAGTGCTGATATGGTGATCTTGAGTGGAGCAGGTGCTGTTGCTGTAGCCAGTGCTCTCCAGGCCAGGGCAGTGCAGAGAGGTCCCGGAGCAGCGCTCACACACTCAGGCTCTGACGTCTCCTGACAGCCAACGCCTCCAGTATGTCTACAGCCAGTAGAGCTGAGTCCATTCATAAAATGGTCAACAACTTATTCAAGTCTGGAAAGTGATAATGGTTATTATCTGGTAATATAGGAGTGATGCCATCATCGTCGTCATATGTTCGCGTCACCTTTCTTTCTTTTTTTCTTCCCGTTTGGACAGACCTACCTACAAAAAATGATTAGGCGTTCCAATCTCTGCAACATCATCTTTCAGTTTGTATACACTAGCTGTGTCCTCCAACAGAGAGTTCAAGACGCATGCAGACAGCCGCTGCTTCTCCGCGCTCATAGTTCACAAGCTGAGCTGCAGTTCCATTGGACCAAAGGGCTGCACGACTCACTCAGCCAGCGAAGAAAGATTGGCGAGGGATTCACTCTGACATGCCGAGGCGGTGCTCCTTCCCTGGGGTTTCACTAAGGCTAGCTATGAACCACACTGTTATAGTGTTAGTGTTACTGTTACAACAGCAAGGACCACAGTGGGAATAAGCCCTGCGACTTTTCTGTGTCATCTTTGATATGCCTTTTTAAAATGTACATGTACATCGGGATGTGACCATGTATTGTCTTTTTTAAAGTCAATAAAATAAACGTATCTAAACACACTGCAGGGCTGCCGGCCACAATCAGCGCGGGTACGATCGGGATCCGACTCCAGACTGTGGGGCGCTTCGCTGCGTTGAGAATGAGTACTTCAGCTGCCTGCTCCACCCGGTAGCCCCACCCCCTGTCTTTATATCTTATACTATTCTGTTATTAAGAACAAATCCAGTCTTTGGTTGAGGATTTTGACACTACACTGCAAACACAAATGCACCTAAGTTGTATTTGACTGTACTGTATGCCGTTTGCGTTCCCTGTATGTAAGGCAGGCTGGCAGTGTAGTGTAATGGTTAGGGAGCTGGGCTTGTAACTCAGAGGTTGCAGGTTCAATTCCCAGGTGGGACACTGCCGTTGTACCCTTGAGCAAGGTACTTAACCTGAATTGCTTCAGGAAAATATCCAGCTGTGTAAATGGATTGCATGTAAAGAAATGTAAACTGTGTAAGTCGCTCTGGATAAGAGCGTCTGATAAAAAAATGTAAAATGTAAATGTAAGGCTTGCCAGGCAGGTGTAATAGAAGCCACTGAGCGGGAGAAGGCCGGCTGCCTCAGAAACGATCTCGGTGTTGCCTTCCAGATATCTTTTGGCTGCATGGTATCCTAAACCAGGACGCTCACTGTTTCACAATAGAAAAATTGGACCTAATTTCTTTGCAGATAAAAAAACCCCCCCCCCGCCACACTCTACAATCTAGGCGGGTAATTGATAGTTGCCTCTGCTTATCACCAAACCTGGGCTCAAATCCCTGTGCTTTGTGCTCCGCTGGAATCGGAAGTGTCTGCATTGTGGTTTATTAATGAATGGGCCCTTGTAGTATTATCTGTCATTGTTTGCGCTGCGCGGGGTCGGGGGAGGGGAGGGGGGGGGCCCTGTATCTGCCACTGGGTTTGGTTTGGCGAGTGCTCTTATTGAGATTAAACGTGTAATGAAGAGATTATCGGGGCTTTGCCCTGCTTCCATTTCACACCTGCAGCCCTTTGTGTCTCGCACACAGCGGCGCAAACGCGACAGGATCTCCGTAGATGCAGCCACCGATTCATCTAAAGTCCTCCCCTTCGCAAAATCGCCCAAAAATAGACACTGTACTGCTTCTAACCACGCGTGCGAGTTGCAAATGCATCCATCCATCCGTCCGTCCATCTGAACCTCGAACATAATGCCGGTGTGTAAAAACATTCGAGAAAAGGTCACCGTTCTGGCGGTCTCAGTAATTTGTGATATGGTTCCTTTTTTGCTCGAGATTTGCAGGCCAGACTGTTGAACCACGGTCCTGATTCATATTGATCAAGGCCTTTCTTTTTGCAAGTGCAAGTGCAATGTGACGATCGAAAGGTGACAATTGGCAAAATACCACAATTGATGGAGAAACCATTGGTCACTGATGCATATGAACCCAATAAAACGAGTTTGCACTCCGCAGAACAGTGGCCTGTATTCACCTGATGGCTCCACTCATTTTGGGGTTAAGAAAGCCAGAAAAATCTCTTTCCTTTATCCTTTCCCTTTTCCTGCAAGTATAGATATGCAATAGCGTATGTGACACAGTAGAGGGCAGCGTTGTTTAAAATATGCATTCTTTGTTTACTAAGCCAGCTATTATTACCCACTGCATTATGTGACGCGTAAGAAGTCATTGGGAAGCGAGGTAACGGATT
This sequence comes from Aldrovandia affinis, assembly GCA_029706075.1. Lineage (NCBI taxonomy): Eukaryota > Metazoa > Chordata > Actinopteri > Notacanthiformes > Halosauridae > Aldrovandia > Aldrovandia affinis. Next base: position 1,612,482 of record JAINUG010000195.1, on the reverse strand, counting down.
CAGTGGCTAAATGAAAATAAGCACATTTTATATTTATTTTATTTTTTATATTTTTTATTATGTTTATGCATGTTTGTGGCTGCATTTCCATTGTTTTGTTAGTTTCTGGATATTCTACTTTTGGGGACACACAAAACGCTCCAGATCCAGAATCATCTTACTTAAAACACATCCCTAACCCCAAAATAGTGTGGAAAACGGTGAGGCTGACCCAGGATCAGCACACAGTCAGGATTTATCCGGATTGCCTATGCCTGCTCCCATTTCCTTAGGATGAGATGGCCATCTAGAGGAGAAATGGAGGAACATATTCCCACATATTTATACAGTGATATGTACAGTGCTGTGAAAAAGTATGAATTTCTTTTTTTGGGCAAATTTTGAATCAAAATGATATTTGACCATCACATAAGTCTGTGTGGCTCAGTAGGTAGAGCACAGTGTTGGCAACGCTTAGGTTGTGGGTTCAATTCCCACTGGGACCACATATACTGAAAAATATATGCATTCACTTACTGTAAGTTGCTTTGGATAAAAGCGTCTGCTAAATGGCATATATATATAAGTCCTAATATAATTAAAAGGTGATGTAATCTAGCAAACAACCTGTCCATGATCTACTTCTGCCACCGTGTTTCATGTGGTTTTCCATATTTCTTTGTGATGGGGCTCTTAAGCAATGCGGTTCATTCATGCTAATTGTCCTATTGAGTTCAATGGGAGAACTGGCTTGAAGGAGCCCCACCACTAAAGTACCCCCTTTTACATTGTGAAGCATGGTGGCAGAAGGGTGGTGATGTTTTGCACCGCTTTGACCGTTCAGGACCTGGACATTGAGTCAATCAGTGAGTCAACCGTGCATCATCCTATACCAGGCCACTCTGGAGCACAATACGCTGTCCAGCTGAAAGCCCTTTGAGATGCACTGAGAGGAACTGATCTGAGCTCTACATGCAAGAAAGACAGAATTGAAACAATTCTCTAAGGAAGAGCCATCCAGAATTCCTTCTAGGCAATGTAAGAAACTTATCAATACTTACAGGAGATTTTTTAGTTAAAGTTATTTCTACTAAAATAGCTTTCCACCGGGGTATTCAATGTCTGGTGAATGTTTGTTGAGTAGATTATGTGATGGTCAAATATCCCTTTGATTAGAAATTAGCAGCACTTTCACAGCACTGTAAATGATGCTAGGCTAGGAAATGTAGCTATAAAATGAATGAGTGAATGGGTGAATGAAAGCAAGAGGCACATCAGCACATTTTCTGCATTATTTTTTATTTTCCCTTTGGCAATCTTAGCTGACGTTCTCCCACTAGTTACATTTACCTCTGAATATGCAGCTAATGAAAGTAATGAATTTGTTGTGCGGACCTATTGATCTAGCCATAACAATTTGTCACAGAGGCTCAAACCTGTTAAGCTAGATTAATACTCCAAATGCATTCTGGTATTACTGGCATTGTTGGAAAGTTGTCTGTGTTTCAGTGCAACGATTGAGTGTGTAGGTATAGATATCAGTTGTTTTTGAGGCATTTGAGGCACAAATATTATAATAGTGATGGGTGAATATTTTCTCCAGCTGGCTGTCAGATTTCTCATTGAAGCCAATGTCTGGGCCTCAGTCTTACTGTCTAGATAGAGTCTTCTATCATGAGTATTTGATAAAGCAGATAAGTCAGACTTGTTGGAAGGATGGGTCCTATAGCCCAGTGGTTCTCAACCCCACTCCAGGGGGGACCCACTGTGTATGCTGGCTTTTGTTACAGCCAATCTCTTGATCAATTAAGGCTGTGGAAAACAATGTCTAAGTTGTCAGGTTTGGCTCATCGCCATTTGCTTTCATTGAACTCTTCATTTTCCACAAATGGTTTAGTTTCAGTGACCAGGTGTCCACACTCTCAACAATTAGGCCCCAATGATTTCCCCCGCCAGTCCATAATTGAATCAGTTAAAAAGGCAGCCTAAAGGAATCATGTGACATATAGCCCATTACAGAGAATGAGAGCATTAGTTGATCTGACTGATTTAAAGTTTTGGGATGTATGTGAATATGGGCACATTTATTGTTCATGGCATGCACAGCTATCTCTAACATAATATGGCATAAATCATGCTTTAATGGAAATTAAAAGTGTCTCATTAAGAACAATTAACAGCTAGATACAATTAAAATTCAATTATGGTTGGAATGAAAACCAGCATACACAGTGGGTCTCCCCTGGACCGAGACTGAGTACCACTGCTGTAGCCTATTGGATTGTGATAGACCAGTGTTTCCCAATCCATTCCTACAGGGCACACTGCCCTGCATGTTTTCATTCCAACCACCACTTAATCATGCTCAAGTGATCATTAACAGATGACCGATGCAGATGATAGGTTGGGAGCGGAGGTTGGAATGAAAATATGCAGGGCAGTGTGCCCTGTAGGAATGGATTGGGAAACACTGTGATAGACTGCAAGTTTCATCACAAGGGTGTGGCCTGGCCTGGGAAGGGTGTGGCCTGGCCTGGGAAGGGGTGTGGCCTGGAAATGGGTAAAGCAGGAAGGGGGGTGGAGGGGCCTCAATATGGGCTGGCACCTATAACCACTTTCCCCATCCTGTATTGATTGATTGGTTTGGTTTGGGAAGTCCATCCCAGATTCAAACCAGTTTGGATGTCCCTCTTAAAATTCCTTCAGTTGGGGGTGGGGTGGGGGGAAGTGTACATTATTTATATAAATGCATACATATAGTAAATGGCCTAATATTTCCTCACAAACACCATTTGGTATATTTTCACAATTGTAAATATAACAAATAAGTGTTGGGGGAATGTTTAGTGTGATGTTTGGTCTGATATCCTTTCATTTTACACTCAAGGGAAAAAAAACGGTTTTGTTCAATGGATTTGTCTGTATTTGTGTAGACCTACTACAGTAACTTTAGACTTAGAAAAGAAACACCAGTATCGCAATGTTTTTATTGCATTAGATCGTCATCATATTGTGTTTGCTGTAACATTTTAATTAGCATCACTTGCTTGCTTAATTAACTCAGGATATATTGTATTCATTTTTATATTAAATATTATTTTTAATTGATTTAAAATTGTATGCATGTCTTGTGCTATGAAGCCCCTTGGGCTGCAATGTTATTATTATTATTATTATTGACACTGCGGTAAAATCTATTTTGAGCACACGTCTAAAGTCGAGCTGTGATTGGCCACATGAAGCACATCGAGCTGATTAAATGATTGGGTTCATTAAGTAATTAGGCAGTGTGTGCGCACCATCCCTCCAGGAAATGCAGATTAGCTGCAGGTAGGTCTCCCCAGCCACTCTCCGCACGTCTGATTCATCTCGAACCCCTGCGCTATTCCTTAGCGGAGGGTCACGTCAGTCTACATTCATTTAAAGTTTTCAGCGTTTCTGTTAGCTTGGATCCCACGAGACACAGAGAGCAGGGACCTCTAGCGCAACACACACATGCCATCATGAGTTAATTTCACAAAATTATAGCTGTATTGGCTATATTGCAATTTCATTCTATTTTATTTGCAGCATTATTCTGTATATTTTTCTGAAAATTCTCCAGCATTCCCAGACCCCTTGTTTAAAAGGCACACAGTAATTGAGTTGATACTTCACTTTTTCACTGATAATATTGTAAAGTGCTCTGGGAATTAGCCTGTCATGGGAAGTGAATTGGGAATTAGCCTGTCATGAATACAAGCAGTCTGCATCCGTACGCAACTGTTTTGATAGCTGTAATTGTTCTGTTATTCTGCTCTAGTATTTACAGGGGACTAGTGTAGTCAGAGGTGTTTAGTGGCGTTGGTATAAATCACTGGCTGTTTATACCCTTCTCTTCACACGTTTACAACTTTCAGGGTTCAGAGTTTATAGCTTTCTTGGCCAGGGGGTATTTCTTTTTCTGCTTTCTTTACCCATCAGGCAAAGCTGTGCGTTTAATAAATTGATGAATAAGTGGCATTTTATCATTTAGTTAATATTTATTTCAAGATGAAAACAATAGTTCAAAGCATTTCACATCTTAAGGTAATATTACATTTCCATTACATGTTTGGCATTTAGCAGACGCTCTTATCCAGAGCAACTTACAAGATGTGCATTTATGCATGGTAAGATCAATCAGTGTTCATGCACAAGATCAGTGCAGTAACACAGCGATAGGCATCATTGTTGGTAGCTGCATACTGTACCTGTAACACAGGGAATTAAAAAGGTTAGTAGAATTATAATTTTTGTATAATACAGTATAAAAATAGATGCATAGATGTAAATGCATAGATACAAAATAAGAAATGCAGCATTAAACATGTAAGCAGTGGAGTAGACAATTTGATTCTGTGGTCCTGATTGAAATATGAAATTTAAAAATGTCAATTCTGTATTTTGTCTGCATGTTTACAGTGAAATTGCCTTACATGAGTAACAGAACTGCACAAGATCATAATTACAGATGTTGACAATCTTTACATAACTCTTAAAAATCTTTAAACTACCACTTAGACTACCACTATAACGCTGTTCTCGTGAACTACTTAATTTGAGATAGGAGTTCTCTTGACAACTCCTCCACTAGGTGGCAGTCTTTCTCAAGATATACAGACACGTTAACTGCGCTCAGGATAGCGCACCATAAATAATCAAACTTAATTGAAATATTTTGTAATGATAATAAATAAGTGTAATAAATGAATAATAGTTTGACTAATAACCATATATACATTTTCCTTAATATTAATTGTATTATTAAGAGGTAGGTATACATTTTTTGTGTTTGAGACTGAATTTGAATTTAAAATTGTGTCCATTGTTATTTATTATATTATTTCTTAAGAGATGTGTTATTTATTGGCATTTTATGAATAATTTGCCCCATCCTACTGACAACATATAGCCTAGCATAAACTTTAATTTAAAAGATGGCATTGACATTAACACCATTTATAAGTTACTACGCCATCAGTAGAATAGTCATGTATTTCTGAAACCATTAGTGCTGCTGTGTGAATCATGCCTGTGCGATAGCCTGTGCTTTGGGAACAGTTTTTCCATGTGGGGGCAGCTCCTCGTGATATCACGCGTGTGTGGGAAAGATATCAGGCTCGCCCGCCTGTCGAATGGACGTCGGATGTTGTTATAATTAGGCTTAATGGTTTTGGAATAAGTTGAAATCTGTTTTTGCTTATTGCCTTCTGTTCAGTCTGGCTTGCAAAAGGCATGCACAGCTGACAGTGGGGCGCAGAGAGCCAGTGGACCTCCAATAGCCTTGCATGCTTCAGCCATAGCAGGGAATCCACACAGTCCCCACAGAGAATGTATGGACTCCCCATAGCACCGGCGAATCTACAGACTTTCCTATAAGTGTTCAATTGTGTTGAGATCTTGTGACTGAGACGGTAATGGCATATGGTTTTACAATGTTTTCATGCTTTTCAAAACCGTTAAATGGCCACTTGTGCCCTGTGGGGATGGGGGCCAATGTTATTCTGGATGTGACCACTCCCAACAGGACAGACGTGCAAACCCCTTGCCCTCTAAGGGGTTGAGGGTGCCTAAACCATGCCAGGAAACTGCACCCCACACCATAATCAACTCGCCAGAACCCTTCACTGTGGGAAACAAGCACTCGACATTGTTTTGGCGTGCACCACACATGCACTCGTCTGCTTGTTGAGACAGTGAAGGATGAGTCATCTGACTGTATGGCTTTTTACACTGCTCAAAGCATTCTTTGAGCTGCTTTATTTGCAAACGTGCGTTTTTAGGTGTAATAAGGGGTTTATGAATGGCAGCCCGACCACGGTATCCTTTTCTGTGAAGTTCTTGACGGACTGTTCTTGATGAAACTGCCTGCTCACACCCTAGATTGATATTTGCAGTCACCTGACGCAGGGTTGCTCATCTGCTTTGCCTTGCATCTTGAACCAATGCACGGACATCACGGTTGAGGAGTATATGCTTTTGACCAACATTTATATACATGACCCTAAGCATGATGGGATGTTAATTGCTTAATTAACTCAGGAACCACACCTGTCTGGAAGCACCTACTTTCAATACAATTGTTTCTGTTATTTTGGCAGTTACCTGCACACACAAACAGACACATATATATATAAATCTTTTTAATATAAATTATAGTGTATATATAAGTATATAGTAATATGTTTTATAGTTTGATATATAACTATACCTTTTTAAATGAGTCACATAACAGCAGCAAAACAATGCATTCACATGAATTTAAAGTACAGCTGAATGTGATTGTTATTCAGAAGAACACCATTATCATCAGAGAGCAAGCTTCTCTTTAGAATTAGCATTCCAATAAGGAGAGGCTTTGGGGCGTCTCTCTCTTTTAAGCACTGTAGCCCACGTACACGTTGGCTGTCTAAAGAGAACTGCCCAAGGCCCCCCGGTCTATCTGGAGAGAGTGGGATTGTGTGAGACGAGTAATAAGACACAGGCTGACTGGGGGAGGGGCCCAGTGTCGCATCGCTGCTGGAAGCACTTCATGTTCTCAGGCCCCCGTCAAATGGACATGTTGACCCACCCACGCATCACGAAGCACGGACCTTTCTGAATATGTATGAAATATGATTGCAGCCAATTCACCAGGGGTTGTTCTGCCTTACTTTGAAAAATGTTTTTTTTTTTTTTTTTTTTTTTCTCAAAACCAGAATATAAAAAATGTACAACTTTGCCAACTGCTGAGAGCATCGATCTGTTCTTTGGTCTACCAAGAGCACTCGCTTGTACCCCACAGCTAAAGGCTGCTTGTACCTCATAAATAAATTAATCAACATCCATTTGCTAAAAAAACTTTTTTTTTTTTTTTTTTTCTCATTGTAATTGTGTATCACAAAATGCTGGACAGGTTATGGTGTCCAGAAGGAATTGAAAAAGTGGAAAGCCCAGAGGCGCTTGGAGTAAAATTGGAAAAATGTTCCCTGAACCCAGGAGAAGACGATCAAGAGACCGTCGCCGAAAAGAGACGGGGAAACCAAACGAACGGCAGAACGGAAACACGCGATTTAAAACCAATTAAAACATCGGTTCACGGATGATATGATCACTACCTCCCGATGTGTGGGTAAATAACATAATCAAACTGTTACATTAATCACATTGGACCTACTGTGGTTCTCTTAATGCGGGTACATTTTGTTACAGCTTCCGATGTGGTGTAGTTCTCCTTGGCCTTGGCCCCCATAACCTCTCACTCTACCCAAATTCAAATCCTAACCTTGGGGCATAACCCTGACCCCTTTTCATACAGTAATTATACCTGTTGCGCAGCAACGGCTAATTCCAGAGCATCAGCCGTCGTTGCAGGCGGACCGAGACTACAGTTCAATTGCCTGATTAATATTAAATAGTGATCTTCATTTTCATCACTTACCTCACTGCACATTGTAATACATCTACTCAAAGGTCATATAAACAGCCCTCTCTATTATCAATAGATGGCAGCAGGGGGGCTGTCCAAAACACTGTGGGGTCACCCCTGTCGTACCCTTGAGCCAAAGTACCGAACCTGAATTGCTTGGGTACATACCGAACTGTATAAATTATATGATATGATTATATGCAAAATGTACACTATGTAAAGTCACCCTGCACAAAGAGGCGCACGCTATGAAAATTAAGCACGTAGCACAATGAATAATTCCTTAAAACGACATGCATTGTTTGATCCTAGGTTGTGCATTAATGTAAAGCACTTGATTTAGCGTCCACTTGTTTTCCAGCGAGCAGATATTTCATCCCAGCCGCTCATATCCTCTTCCTCTTGGCATCGCTGATCCATCACCGTCAGCCCGCTTGCTGGCTCCGGGCCTGCGACACTCTGCCGATGATGGCTCATGAAATATGGCTTCATTAGCCTGGCCCTCCGACGGGCCGCTCCGCTCTGCCCGGCTGCTTATCCTAAAACAATGTGCTTTCGATCCCTCTGCATATACATCGATTTCTTAGGGGCTGTTCCAAGTGCAGATTTTTAACAGGATTGGACGTTCGGGCTTGCTGTGATTGCTCTTTGATCTAAACGCAAGCAAGTGTTGAAATTATTTATTGTTTTGGAAGAAAATAATGCGATATACATACAGGACAAAGGCCATAGGTTTGGGTTTCGTCTCTTAAATTATTTTCTTGGGTAAGATTTCCAAGAAAATAATTCCTGGTCTTGGAGCTTAAATGCGTTCGGTCTTAAGGACAAAGTGCCATTGTGGTTGGGTTTCATTTCTTGAGATCCAAGGTTCAGTTGTTCTATGTGTCCACATCTAACTTCAAATCAAAATAACTTTTTAAGATGTATGCATTACACTGGACAGAAGTGCCATAAAAATTATGGCAGCTGGTAGCTGAAAGCATGGAATATGGTGGTCTGCATTCTCACTAAGCTAACTTATAGAACTGCTAAACAATGTTAAGGTTAAAGTCACTGAAATGAATACAAAAACTTGAAAGAAAAAATATATGGTAAACCTGTTTTGATGTGTTGCAATTTACTTGTAAAAAATTAAGATTTACTGATCTTGAAATGCTGTCATCCAAAATGGTGGGCCGTAAAGTAAATATAATCAAAGACTGGGCAGAAATGAGAACTGCAGGACAAAATGGTTCCAAATTGGGAATGACAGCCTTTTGTGCATAGTGCTTATAGTGCGTTTTCAGACTGTAGGGAAGGAAAATTGCAGATAATTGGCCTCTTTAAAAAGGTCGTTCTAATACCGTAATACAGGGAGGCATAAATAAGATGGGCTTTCCTGACAGCATCAGTGTTGGGGTTAAAAAAGGAAACCTTTCACATGTTTATGCCTGTGGTGAATCATTTCCATTCTCCATTTCCATTCCGTATCATTTTAAACTACATTTTATGTTATTTCTCAGCTATAATGATTAATTTATCATTTCTATCGTAATTCATTTTGTAAAATAATTTAGCAAGTTATTATTACTCATTGCATTTCGATGAAATATGTTGTTGCTGTTGTCGTCGTTTCTTAGCACACATTTAGATCCAAGTCAACGCCACGCACAACCAAGCACAACTCCTAAAGCAACCGAAACGAAGGCAAAAACACAATTTCAACCCCTTCCAGGCCATGCCTCATATGTGCTACCCAACACACTACATGCATGTACTGTTATGTCTGTAAACTTGCCAGTATGAATCATCAAACCTGCTTTTAAAAATGCATTTAGGCTGGAAACGTATATAAACATGACTGACATCACTTGGCTCTAGATCAAACCCAGGGACACAGCGTATACATGGCCTTTGGAAAAATCCCATTTCATAATTAAACTGCAATACAGTATTCTTTGATCTCTTCACCCCAGTTTTCATGTGCTAATTAGAAGCAGGTAATTACTGATAAGGGCATGTCAAAGGCACTCATGTTAGTAATTATAAAGTATAAAAGTAAAGTACAGTGGCTCTTGCTCACTTAATCTTTGAGGGAAAATGTTCATGTGTGTGTTTTAAAAAAATCCCATGAACAGGCTTATGGTTTACATGACCAGACCCATCCAATTTGGAAAAACTATAGAGGAGCATTTATTTAGCATGTTTCATGCAAGCTTTTTTTGTTACAACTAATTGAAGTTGTTCAAATTTAATTTAGCAGGATAATTGTGTGTGTGTGTGTGTGTGTGTGTGTGTGTGTGTACTGCATGTCTACTGACACTCTGCTCACACTGTGTGTGTGTGTGTGTGTGTGTGTGTGTGTGTGTGTGTGTGTGTGTGTGTGTGTGTGTTCATTCGTTCTTGTTCTTGTTCTTGTTCTTTAAACATGGAGGGCTTATTTTAACACACAGTCTCGTGTAATCGTACTTACATCCCTCATGAATAATGGTCAATAACTATTCACAATAAAAATAAAAATAAAAATGAAATCCCCAAAAATAAGCGAGTGTAATAAGTAGGTGTAGATGTGCTGTGCTCTTCGCTGCGTGACATCACTCGAACCTGAGCAGAGGGCCCTGTCCAGACTCCATATTCAGCATGTGTAGCTGAAAGCTTAAAATGTGACTCAACTAGCCTTTATAGAGGGCATCTAGGGCTACTCGCCGAAGACATTTTCAGTGGCTAACCGTGCAATTATCATTCAACATGTGTATCTAATTGGAAACTGAAGTCAAAGTTTTCTGGAGGAAAAAAATGGCAGTATATAGTTGAAAACATGCCCCCCTGGGATACAGGGCATGTCGCTGACCCTCACAGCATCTGATTTAAAGCCTTTTCACTGGGTTTTATTTTCTCACAAGATTGAAATTAAAAGGCACATAACGTGAAGGTCAATCAGCTCTGAAAGACGCCACAGGCTGGCTCGGCTGCAGAGAAGGCAAACAAATCGCTCTCAGTCGAAGATCGTGGTGACTGTACGAGATCAAAAACTGCTCCTTGCGTTTACCGTTCAGGTTGAGAAAGGGGCATTAATATTAATTGACATTGGGGATTGGGAATTGATATTACGCTCATGATGGGTTTTTTGTCGACACTTCAAGCCTGGTGTTCAGGATTTGTATTGATCTCTGGGCCTGGACCATACAGCAAAATAAAATAAAAACTTCCAACGAGGTCTAAATACTTGACATACTTTTACATCCTTTTATACACCAGTAGAATTCTTGCGGATTACTGGCAATTTTAAAAGAAACATCTGTTTTTGGTGAAAATTCTCACAGATGTGGAGGAGGGTTTTCAAATTTGGCCCGCATCTAAAGAGTTAAAGTATTTCAGGTACGGTTTTTGAGCCCGGCCTGGTCCAAAAAGGAACCACGGAACATGGCGGACGTGACCGCTGGTCCTGACGTGGGCGGGCTCGGTGGGAAAGGGCACTCCTGACGCCTCCCAAAAAGTCCAGACGTCGCACATTCCACCGATCTGTGGAGTGGAAGGATGCCAGAGATTATCTCGTAATTTGATTGGTTGTGCGGTGCCGCTGAAGGTAAAGTGTGACCTAGGGGCATCCCAGGCGCCCCCTGACCGGCCTGCTTCCTGTCCCCCCCAGTGGGAGAAGCTGATCCAGGAGCTGAAGGAAGAGCGAGGCCTGAGACTGGACAGCGAGAAGCGCCTGCGGGACGCGAGGGAGGAGTCTGAGCTCGGCCGCGCGCAGATGGTATCGCTGCAACAGCACTTCTCCAGGTACGCCCCCCGCCCCCCCACACACTCCACCTGCTGACCCTGTGGTCGTGTGGTCTTACGGTCTACATGCTCAGATCCTGGGTCGCTTCTGAGGAGACGCTGGTCTCGTCTGCGCAGGTTTCTTCACAAGAAAAAGTGGTACCAGATTGTGCTTGCCACTGAAAATAACACCTGGCACAATGGCGCTTTGATTTTCTCTTCCATCACAAGCTTATGACTGAAGATATTAATTCACCGGCTGCTTAATATCCTCTGCGTTGCCATGACTAATGTTAACGCAACATGCAGTCTTTTGTCTTTGTCATTATGAAGGCCTAGCTGAGCAGTTTTGTAAAGTAAAGTTCCATGTGTCGTAAGTAGCAGGCCATGTCACAACGGTTAGGAGCAGTTCTGTGGTACTGCCAACCATGAATGAAATCAGCCAGTCACCCTCTCAGATGTTTTTCCATATCTTCTCATGTGCATTGAAGAATTGATCAAATTTACCTATAGTGTGCTAACTGGAGCATGAACATGAAGATGCATTGAGATTGACAGCCATTGATGTGAATTCGGAGTGCTGGCATCACATCTTGGTTGATGCCAAATCTCCCTCCATCATTGGGGGAGTCGGGGGCGGGGGCGGTTCACCTCATTTTGTCCCACTCTGAGGAGTCAAAGTATGCAGGAACCAGGACTAACCTACACCTACACATTGAAAGTAACGATCTCACTTTTTAGTGAACCTGTTTTTAACGTGAATGTGAGTTCAGCACTAGCTGAAACCCGCAGGCCGCCGACCGTAACCCGAAATAGTTAAAGTAAGTATACCCACGCGGGAGGCCATGATGTCACTTTTTAGTGAACCAGGTTGTGACAGCACTAGCTGAAAAGAAATAGTTAAAGTAAGTATACCCCTGCTTACTCCATTTAATAAAATAAAAAAATATAATAATAATAATAATAATTACTAACCTTTTCCTTCCTAGTGCTACAGGTATGGTACGCAGCTGCCTGCAATGATGTCTATCACTGTATTACTGCACTGATCTCATTCCTAACATGATTGTTCCTTATTTATGTATTTATTTACTTATCTTGTAAGTCGCTCTGGATAAGAGCGTCTGCTAAATGCTTAAAATGTAAATGTAAGTTCTCTGCACACCTTACAGAACATACTGTAAGTTATCTTTACTCAAACTACAGCACATACTGTAAGTTATCTGTAGTCAAGCTACGGCACATACTGTGGTCTACATACTCAGAGATGGATGACTCTCAGGTTTAAGTCCAGTGGGCTGCAGCACCAATCATAGCACCAGACATGGGTCGTTCCTGTGCGATTTATTCAGTCCTGGGTAGATGCCCAGAAAACATGCACACTCTGAACAGAAGGCGCTTAATAAAACACAACTGGAGTGAGCTTGAGCTAAGTGAAATGTATTATTTTCTGTTACAAGACACATCTCAGGTGCTTTATGTTTTTTACATTAAAAATGTTTCCGCGGACTTCCGTGAACGAAGGCTCGTGGGCCCTCTGAGAATTCATGACTCGTGGCATAATAATATGTGGAGGTTCTCGTATTGTATTAGTTACAGTTAGCTGTGTACGGTTGAGTCAGTGTTTCGTGGTACTCCTGTTGGCCATATGCCTGTATAGCATCACATTATTTATTTGCTTTTGGTCCTTATCCAGAGTGACGTCCACTTGACATATTATCCATTTATACAGCTGAATATTTACTGAAATAATTCAAGTACTTTATTCAAGGGCCTTGTAACTGCACTGCACTGCCTGTGAATCAATCCTGGAACCTCTGGTGGGGTTTCTTGCCAACCGCTCCACTTCCCCCAAATATTACTGAGATAAAAGCCACTGTTTTAACTTCATTTTTTTAAGCAAATAAAAATCTGTTCAGCTTCATTCTTTTCTCTCCTATATCATTTTATATTCTTTTCTTTGGACATCTGGGTAAGCCCCTTGTTTATTTTTTATTCCTAAACCGCAATTAATCTACTGTCTGCCGTTGGCAAAACATGTTGAGCAATACCCGACATATGGTGATGAACAACTTCTACTGCAGCGCATTTCTTTTAACCGTCCGTTCCCAGTCCCCCTCCGTCTGGAATCTGCCTCGACTCGTCCACCTCCAGAGCCGTCGGAATCCGCCTTGACCAGTTGACCTTCGGCACAATGCGTTCCACATGTGCACGCCGCATATTTATATCTCCAGTATATTTCATATGCGATAGGGATGTGCTTTCTCAAATAATGGCCACGTCAGCTTTTCGTTGACTGCTTGGAAATGATTTTGGCCGTGAGAGACGAGCTCAGCCCCCCCTCCTCTCCGCCCCCCTCCCCAGTGCTCAGCGAGGTGTGACATTAAGCAGGGCGATTTGGGAATCAGCTTAAAAGCAAGTTCATCACCCGCTCCGCAACTGGACCCGTAATTAAAAGATAGCATTCACGTTAAGTCTGAGCAGCGTTTATGGATTTATGGAAAATGACATTTCGTAGCGAACGCTGATGAGGTTCGGCTTTAATTTTGCGAATGTCTTTGGGGCACACGGTGGTCAGAATCTTCCATTTGTCACGCTGCACGGTGTGTTATGTTTGAAGAATTGCTGTCCTTTTATGACTGAGAAGGATGCTTCAGAAACGCCGCCGGCCGACAGCTAAACCCTGCGCCCAGGCGCTGGAGATGTGGCCGGTCTGAGCGGTTGCACATCCAGGCAGTGGTGCAATTCCTTGCAATGTTTTTGTGATGCCTTTCTAGAAAGTAACCAGAAAGAAGTATAATTGTTCTCTGTATGGATGCTGTATTCGATTTTGAATGTCCCAACATTTATCGGTTGTATTTTGTATTTTTTTTATTTTTTATTTTGTTTCTGATTTTTATCCCATTTTCTCCCAATTTGGTAGCCAATTAGACCCACTATTTTATGTCAATCCCCCCCTAGTAATGTGAGTTCGCTGCCGTAGTCCTGCGACCGGTAGTGACGAAGGCGAAGTAACGCCTCCTCCGAGACGGCACTCGCCAAGCCGTCGACCGTAACCGTAAACGGTACTATAGGGCCACTCTTATGCACAGCGAACGTCATGTCGGCTTCCCTCCCCCCCTCCCTGGGGTGGACAGCCAATCGCCGCCCCCTGGTGGCACTGCCGGCCAGAGCCGACTCTGGCGAGATGGGGAATTGAACCCCGGTCTCCGTGGCCAGTGTCGGACTCGGTTGTATTTTTGATGACCATCTACTTGCGTGCACATGTAATTCCCTGCCTTTTTTAAAAACTATTCAAGCTCTAATTTGATAAGGTGAAATATTGAGGCCCTGTTACAGAGTGCCAGTTGTGGTCAGTCTGTAAGCGGGAGAGAGGGGAAATAAAACCAGATGGACAAGGTTTTCCAGACAACAAAGTCAGATGGACAACTTGGACAGCGTGTTTTCCAAGTTGGCTTTTACCAACGAGCATTTCCAAGAACAAGAATTCAACAAAACGAGAGGAAAGCAACCCAAACATCAACACAAGACATCTGATGAGGCTTTGATATGGCACAACTTGCCATGTGCTACAATTCAAGCAAGAATAATAATATAATAATAATATATGCCATTTAGCAGATGCCTTTATCCAAAGTGACTTACAGTAGTGAATGCATACATTTTTCAATATATGTGGTCCCAGTGGGAATTAAACCCACAACCTAAGCGTTTTCAGCACCGTGCTCTACCCACTGAACCACACAGAGCCACACAGAACCACAAAATACAACTGGTCCTGGACTGAAGCCAAGAGAAAAGCTCTTCAAACAAAAAAGGCCTGGGAGCATTTGTACAAGCTCACCAAGGCAACAGGCTCTGTGACTGCGCTGATTAGGGATGAGCTGTAGCTCCTGTCAGGCCTGTCTGGGGCCTGCATCAGCTTTTTAATAACATGCATCTGTTCTGATTAGTGAACACTGCATAAAAAAACAACAACATTAAAACGAGGAACACAAATTTTCGCCACTGTTTCAAGACATATATTTGTAATGCCTCGATTTTCGGCGCACCTTTCAGGCAAGTGCATTTTGATTTGCCACACCATAAGCACCAGCTGCCATTTCCTTTCACTTTTTATTTCATATTTCATGACTAAGGGTACCGATGTTGGGAGTGTGTAAGGGAGACTAAAGCGCGCAAGGTAACACTTTAAACGAGAGGAACGATGGAGCAAATCAGATGGGACAGCCATTAGAGGCGAATCGCAGGCTGTTTTAATGAGCTACAGGCAGTACGCCTTCTCTCAAACCGGAATTGAATCCAAATGCCATTTGTTATCATCAGAGTAGGAACCTTTTGTTTTTGTAGCACCTGCCATTGCAGTCTAATTAACGACCTCTTAGAGCGGGGAAACTGCTTGTCTGTTTGAAGCCTGCATCTGATGCAAGCTTTGAACAAAACACAAATGGGCCTTTCATCGGTGTGTTTTAAATATCAATAAGGTAAATAAAACCAGGCCCTAAAAGGAAACAAAACCAAATGAGAGATGAGATCAAATAAATGAGATAAATTAATGGGGGGAAAAACAAAGTGTTTTGTTAGTCTTTTATACCACAGGTCCTGTTCAAACCTAAACAAAAACTTAGAGAAGGAAGAATACAAATTATTGTCTTATTGTTACACAAGTACCAATGTATAGGAAATAAAATAAAGGAAACACTTGAGTAAATGAAGGATTCTGGTGACTGTTATGGTGTGGGGTGCATTTTCCTGGCATGGTTTCAGTCCACTCAACCCCTTAGAGGGCAAGGTAAATGCCAGTAAATACAAATCCATTCTTAGTGATCACCTTCGTATGGTGAAGCATTTTTAGCCTGATGGGAGTGGTCTCATCCAGAATGACAATGCCCCCATCAACAGGGCATGAGTGGTCACTGAATGGTTTGATGAGCATGAAAGCGATGTAAACCATATGCCACAGCCGTCTCAGTCGTCTCATCTCAAATGTGCACTTATGGGAGATTCTGGACCAGTGCCTGAGACAGTTTTTTCAAACAAACAAAGCACCAAATGATGGAATTTCTCGTGGAAGAATGGTGTTGCATTTCTCCAACAGAGTTCTAGACACTAGGATCTATGCCAAGGCACATTTGAAGCTGTTCTGGCCGCTTGTGGGCCAACGCCCTATTGAGACACTTTATGTTGGTGTTCCCTTCATTTTGGCAGTTACCTGTATTTCATTGTGCACATTGAAATGCACACATTCAAAAGATGATCAGATTATATACAGCATGATACTGTGCACCAATGCTTCCCCCATTCACTGTGGACATTGTCTAATGCAAGTACAAAAACGTGGAAGTGGAGATTCAGTGAGTTTTGATATTGTCAAAAAAAGTTATCATCTTTGGTCAGTTGTGAAGAATTCCACAGAAACACGCTTAAAGCACAGTAGATTGTGCTTAGATTTTTTGGGAAGCCAAACGCTAGAGATTCCTACCAGGATAATGGGTTTTATGGCACAAACCTTTGAACACAGCATGAGGCACAAAATTACTAAAAATGCTTCTTTTCTTTACTTGCGTAATAAAGGTCTATCAGTATATTCATCCTGCTTTCACACCTTCATTTGTATAGACTGGTAGGCTACAGTTTGGTACAGGAATTAAGTTGGATAGCATACCCTTCACAAATGCTATTTGAGCAGGTTGAAGATGCAAATTGTGAGTGGAGCTGTTGTTCTCTTCAGCAAGGCGTTTAACTTGTTTGGTTTCAGTGACTACCCAGCCGAATAAATTAGTTGCAGACCAAAAACATAAAATGATGAGGCACAAGTTATGAAAGCGGCTCTGGATGAGGCCGTCTGCCAAGTAAATAAATGGCATAATTACGTAATGTAAAACAGCCATGCATAATGCAGTCAGGAATGCGAGTTAAGTAGGTTGAAAGCGACGTTCAAAAACACCCAGTACATATTCGGCGTACGAGAGGCTCATTAAATTTTATGCCCGTAACTCGAAAAACACTGGCGGTCTGGTTGCGCTCAACGAGCCGGCTCCCTGATTTAACCCCTCACTCCGCCTCTAATGCGTCTCCCGAGTGCCGGCGCAATCTGTTGCTCCGGCGGTCTGTGACACTTTAACGTTTCCCAGTCGCCACGGCACTGAATCCAGCGGATAAGTCGCCGATCTGCGCAGTGCGAGGCATCCTTCACCGCCAAACAACCGAGGCGCGGGAGAAACCGTTATGGGGGGAAAGGGGACGCTCGTGTGTGATTAGCGTCCACGCTTTCACTTCTGACAGATGCTCCGGCCTGCGAGCGTTGGCGTTATTAGGTGCCCACCAGATCGGAGCACCCGGGACGGCTTTTGAACGAATGTATGTTTTGCACGTCTGGTTGCTCTCTGACATCACGTTAAGTCCTGCTGTGTGACCAAACGGTTGCCGGGGATCCTGCTATCGTCTGGAGATGAAGGCGATGCTTTCAATGGCAGTCATGGGATGCCACCAGTTCATTTGGCTTAAGTCTTCTCAACTACAAATGTAGCTCTCTTTTTTCTTTTCTCCTCTCCTCTCCTCATTGTAACCATGTCCACTGTATCTGTGCGTGTTTCCTGGTATTACAGTCAGCTGCCTGAAGACAAAATGGAAATTACTTTTATTGTAGCCATTTTTCCCCTCGTATTCTCAAATGCATGTATCCAAGTCTACACTGGGGGACTTCAGGTAGAGTAATTCCCTTCATAGCACATGTTGCTTTGATAAATATTGGTCTTAGTGTGGAGTTACACCCCCCCACACACACTCCCCTTCCCTCCAGAAAAAGTAAAACCTAAATGAGCTGATTGTGAGTGGTAAAAAAAAAAGCTGAAAACCGCTTCAGTAATTGTATTTAAGATTGTGTGTGTGACCAACAAAAGTAGTGGAAGTGACATCGCACTGTGAACCTGCACTGCCTGTCAGTCTGTAATTTCCTGTTGCCTTCCCCGTACTGCGTAAATTGCACCTGCCCTGTCAGCGGATTAACTTGCTCACGGGGGGGGTCGGGGTCGGCAATCTGTAGCGGCCATAACAGGAGCAGATGGGGCGTCCGCGTGCTCCTCTTTGATTAGGAGCTCCGAGGCCTGGGCAAAACCTTGTCACCACGCCGCCGACACTGTCGCCTCGGGGTCCAGCCGAACTACTGCGCCACTAACACGACCCCCCCCCCCCCCATGTCAAATTCCTCTGCCAATCCGGGCTCACTGTGGAGCCATGTTTTCAATACACCTTCTGCATAAATCACAGTCATCCTAATTGACGAGTACATTTATTTCCCACTCTCCCCAGCCCGCAATCCCAGAATGCACTCTTGCGCATTTGTTCAAACATTTTCTGATGTTTTGCTGGAACTAATTGGGCGAGGCGAACTCGCGCAGCCTTCCGGGGGAGATGTGTACTTCATTTTTTTTTTTTTTGTTGCACAGACACTGATAGACAGATGTTGAGTGGGATGGGCATTTGGCCTCTGTGGGGGGGGTACAGTCAAATAAATGAGTCATTGATTTTGACTGTAGCAAGCAGGAAACTCTTACCCCCACAGAGATGTCGCAAAAAATGTTTTAAATTACGTGAAAAAAAAAAAGCAATTCTGCTAATCAACGTAAATCACAGTAATGGAAGATGTGTGTAAATACACCTGATTTACTTATTTTATGCTCAGGAAGCCAAATAAATGTTATGGCCTTATAAAGTTGTTATGGGGAATGCTCATAGTTAAGCACATGTTTAAAGATCAATGTATAACGCTATACATAAATAGTGTGTCAATGTGTATCGCAGAAGTTGATTTTGATTTATATCACTGATACAGTACCAGTAGTAATGTTTCTGTTCAGGGTGGGTGGTCATCCTCCAGGTAGCGTATTGACACGTTATTATTATTATTTATTATTATTTTGTTTACAAATTGATCAGTGTAAGCATTAGAGGGATGACTGACCGCACTTCTAACGGTCGCCCCCTTGGACCACAACAAGACCACAAACACATCTGTAGGTGGTGCTCCTTTGTGTACTTTTCCGCCTCTGCCTCCTAGCAGGGTGCTTAATCCCCAGATTCCATATTCCTTCAGGAAGCCCCCCCAGCGGAGGAGTTCCCCCCGAGGGTCACGTGACCTCGCCCCGGCCCTTGTCGCTAAACTCCAGGATTAGTGAGTCTCTCTCCAGCCTGGGATGTAGGTCAAATCTCAGAGGAAGTCTGGAGGGAGGAAGGGAATACAGTCAGAGAGGGGACCCACCTTGTAAACACGCGCACCGTGCACGATAGCCACGTTCCTCAGAGCTGCAGGGTCCAGGGAGGAAGAGGCTGAGAGGAAGAGAAAGAGGAAGAGGACTTTATCTCGTGTTATAACCGCTCCTACTTGGAATTGATTCGGTTTAGGGCAGGGGGGAGGAGGAAGGAAGAGAGGTGGGTGTGTGTGTGTGTTGTTGTTGTTAGCCAGGTGGCCAGGTCTGAGCTGTAGTAGTTCTGGGTTCCTGAAGAGCGATGGATTGGCCATGTGCAGCAGCCCCCGGGCTCTGGGCAGTGGGGCCGGACTAGCCCAGGGGTCAGAGGGAATACCCCAGGAGTCCGCGGGGAACGCAGGCCCTCCGGGGGTCACCTTTGGAGGCATCCATTTTGGGCTGAAGATGAGAGGGGCAGCTCACAGGTACCCCCACCCCCCCACCCCTGTGTACTTAGGACGGGAGGAATTCGACCCACAAGTCGAAGTGCATGCATTTTACTGTGACCTCTGTGAAGGCGGATAATCTGAAGACGTGCTGAAGATGTTGTTGTTGTTTTTTTTTGTCCTTTCACTGAAATTAATGAATTAAGTCGTTTAAGGGGAAGTGGCAGCGTGCACTACAGGAAACGGGTGGATGTAAGAATGAGTGTGATGGATGGCGGTGATAATGATTACAATGAAGATGGCAATTCGTTTATTTCCCCCCATTTCTGTCACAACACAAAGCCGTAAGTAGCGAGAACGATTTTATCTACGTTTTTTTATCCTGGCTACTTTTCTTCCATGCACAAACTTTCCGCAGCTCTCCAAAAAAAAAAAAAAAAAAAAAAAAGTGTCCAAGATGAAACTGCAGGCTTTTAGATCATTTCGATTTTTTACACGGGGAAACCGCCACGGAGCCTGCACATCGATAATGTATTCCGGTCATTAATTTAGCATGCGTCGCGCAAGCGTAATGCCAGCCAACGCTAATGGTCTCAAAATGAGTTCTGTGATTCAAGCCCTGTTTAAAGATCAATGTCCCGCCTCCCATCAAATGCCCTCCCGTCCCAGACGTCCGTGGCGATTTAATTAGCCGGGTGGAGAGAGGCTTCCCAGGGAAGCAGCTGCGGAGTTAATTTAGCCGGCGAACGACAGGCCAGAAGCAGCGACGGGCTGCTGTGTGCCTTCGTGTCTGGTGTCTTTTCGCGAGGAGCCGTGATTCGTATTCCTGTAGTGTCCTCAGAAGCCACCCTACTGTTACAGCGATCAATGCAATAGATAGCGGACTTCCTCGCAGTCTTGTAGTGCGAGTGCAGTTCAACTCACCTCCATTGACTGAGGCTTCTTTTGGCTCTCGTCATTAGCATACCATGCAGCATTTTTTCCCCTTAGTTTTGCACTCAACATTAACTTTTTTGTGGCTGCAGAAGTTGACCAAAAAAAGTTTTGCTTCTAAGTTCATTTTTATCTGACGTTTTGGGATGTTTGGTTCGATAAATGTATTGTATCGACTATTCGTTTGTGAATTATACCACGAAAAAGGGTGTCACGTTTTTTTAAATTGCCTTTTCTTCTCATTTAATGAATGTTAAGCATTCGTGTTACATACTGGCAGAGAATATAATGCAATGTTTATATTGAATGTTTACATTGAGTATGAAATTCATTGTTCTAAGAATGAAACAACAAAAATTGAAGTCCAGGAAACTGCTCAAATAAAGGCAACACTTGAGTAAATGAGGGATCCTTTAAGCGGGTAGTACCGGCAGATAGGCCTGGCTCGTCCCGTTCTGACGAGCCCCTCCCCCCTCCTAGTCCGGGCCAGGACTGTTTGAGTGTCCCCAAACTGTTGCCTTTATTTTGACAGCTACATGTACGTTTCCGAATGCTTAACGTTCCTCATATTCTGAGTATTCAAGTACATGTCATTTGACCAACCTGGGAGCATTGGTTAAGTAAACATACTAAAACAAATTAAAATAATGGGATAGCAGAATAGGAAGGGGTGGTTTCTTAGCCCGCAGTGCTGTTTTGCAAACTTTGCCACTGCACGTTTGGTCTGCTACAGAGATGCACTGGTCGAACACTGCGACACACCATTTGAGAACACTCTCTCCAGAGGGTGCAAGTTTCTTGGTTTGTATTTGTCGGACTCGAGTATGTGTGTGTTTCCTAATGAACGTTGGCAGCAGGCCGTTTTGGGACAAATGCCTTGTTTCTGGGTGTGTGGCCGGGCCAGGCTCAGAAAAGACAGACACATTAAAGAGCGTGTGTGGGAGGGATACTCTGCTCAGAATCTCAAAATCTCAAAAATGTTTTTTTTCTCACAATCTAGTGGCCAATTGTACCCTCTATTTATTTCAATTTACCCTCCCCACACGAGTCCGCTGCTCGCCTCTATGAGGCAAGCCAATTCTCAGAGGGCAGTGGACTCCGCTTCCTTCGAGACGGAATTCGCCCACCCACGCTCTGGAGACTCCCTTACGTGCCTCACTGCGAACTCGAGCCGGCTCAGGTTCACTCTCCCCCCCCCTCCCTCAGGAGCGGACAGCCAAATGCCAGTCCCGATCGGGGCTAACGACCAGGGCCAGTCTGGCAGAGACGGGTTTCAAACCGCATCCCTGATAAGCAGCCACACTCGTATCGGACCAGCCAAGATACGGTGCGTTAGACTGCTACGCTATCCGCCGCCCCTATACTGTGCTCTACCTTTAAGGGAACGGGGGGGGCTAATTCATGTCGCTGGATGAGTGGACCTTTCCCACAGTGGCGAGCGCAGATGCGTCAAAGCACTGTGTTTTAAGGGACTGGGGACGGGGATGAAAACTTGGGAGAGACACTGCACCACTGCAATGTGTGCGGATGCACTGAACTCCCTTCCACGGTGGATGAAGCTGGATTGTTACGGTCCTTTTTAGGGACCAGTAAAGGAGGTCAGATTACAGCTTTCTATAAAAGTAGGCCGTCCCACTTCCACATCAGCGAGAAGCCGGGAACTCGTTTAGCGACTCAGAGGGCAGTCACTGTGAGCCGAGGGGCCTGCAGCGGAGCGCTGTAGAATAGCCAGTGACCTTACGGATGGCGTATAGATCTGGGCCTTTGATGAAAGTAATTACATTTCACCGTCGCACGCACACGGGATGTGCAAACGCGCATGCGCCACCTCGCGCGCACACAAACTCAGGATGTGTGGCATTTATGAATAGAGTGGGTCAGTCTTCTAACGCGCTCAAAACCTCCAAACTCCCATTCTGAGCAGGTTTAAGAATGCACGCTGAAGAGCAGGTTTAAGAATGCACACTGAATGCAGAGAGTGCACCACGCTCCGCTGAGATTGGCTAGACCCATCACACCACCCCCCACCACCACCACCACCTCCACCACCATCGCCCTGACATCCCGCTCCCTGCTGCCCTAAGGAGACCAATCAGAGCGTGCCGTCCTGCACCAGCTGGGGCTCGTGGCCGGAGATGATGAGGTTCGTCCGGCCGTCTGCCGGACAGGTCTCTGTGGTGCCGCGGAGTGTGGGGTGGGCGCGAGGCGGCGGGGGAACGAGTCCGAAAGCAGACGGAGCTCTCCGGGCTGTGGAGGGCGCAGAGCCAGTCGTGTGTGAAATGACACCACCCCCCCCACGATGGAGCAGCACGGTCAGTTCTGCCTTCTTCCAAAGTGGCTTGAGGTTCCTTTAAAAAGTAAGGTAACGTCCATAGGGGGCGGTGGATAGCGTAGCGGTCTAACGCACCATATTTTGGCTGGTCCAATATGGTGTGCGCTGCCTGTCCAGGACGTCCATATCCGACACCCCCCACGTTTGATGCTCGGGGAGGGGAGAGCTGGTGATTGGCCGAGCATCCCCACTTGTGGCTCACGTGTCACAGAGCCCTGGGTTCAGCGTGGGCAGTGATCGCGGGGGTACCGGACCGTGATTATGGTGCTGCAGGTTTGAATCCTGAGTGGGCCCAGTACCTGTGACCTGAGGACAGTGTTGTGTTTGAAAAATGCAGCTGTACGCACTGATAATGTGATAACCACGCACCTTGTCGGTCATTCTTGATAAGGGTGATTAATATTAATCATTAAATTATAATGTCAATATATTTTGTTGTCGTCTCCAGCAAAAGTGTGAAATGTAACGTATTCTGTTTAGTGATTTTTGAAATGGTGCTCTGCTTTTATCGAACTCGAAGGGTTTGTTTCAGCAGAGTCCCGTCACATGAAGTTTGGATAACACGGTAACAACCCCGTTTTAAATAACGGTTTAACATCCCCGTCTGGGAAGTGGCCCCTTCCTACAGGATTTGGAGGCAGGGTGTCCAATACCCTGTGTGCACATTCACCGTTTCATCTGTGGGCTTCCTGTGGCTCACGGTCATGTGGGTCTCATTCAGAGGTCAGAGTTCACCTGGGAAAAGTCAACGGTCACCCGTTTGAAAAAGCGTGTAATGCTACTCCACGTTAACATGCGTGACAGTCCCTCCCTGGGTTTTCACAGCTTTTTTTTCTCCACAAAACCAGCTCAACTTCGAAACAAAATCGGCTGAGTTTTTGTGTGGCCGGAGCAGTACTTTTGTGCAGGGAACAAAAGGAGAGAGAGGGGTGGGGTGGGGGCGCACATCTTCACTCTCAAAGCCTGGAAGCGCTCGACTGTTTGTTGGCAAACAAAAGGCATAAAGGGCTTACCTGACTCTTCAGGTATTGGTGTGGTGGGCAGTTGCTCACCTTTCCAGTCAGCACAGGAGACTTACTAAGGAAAAAAGAAAAAGAAAAATGGCTCTTTGCTGAGTTGCCAATATGCAGTTGAGTGGCCGGTGAAGGTAAGATGTTACTATTTCTTCTGTCCTGTCAGTCACCTGGGGATCAGGTGACCTGAATCGAGGAATGCCCCCTCTAAGTTTTTGTCCTGCTTTATAGTTGAGTTTTTTCTATTATTGCAAAGCTGTCAGAATTGATCTATTTGGGGATGTGGGGTGAGCTGAGGTGAGCTGTTAAGTTCTAGCACAGCTTTCTTAAGTGTTTGCCTAGTGGACCGAACCAGCTGTAATCCTGTAGGTTATTCTCAGGGGGTTCTGCTCCCCTGGCGTCCAGACAAATATGAGCTCAGCAGAGCGGCCGTCATTCACAGAGCGGTTTGTCTGGGTCACCTTCTCTGGCTGTTGTGTGTTCCGGAGGGCATCGTGTGCATGTTCATACACACTGCTTAGGTTGACCTTGTCTGTTTGGAATGGAATACGCCTCATGAAATGTAGTCAGAAATGTGATTGTCGTCAAGTCATTTCTGAAACAGGTTGTGTTGTTGGTGGCTATCACAGCTTTGAGATAGTAAAGTGCAATCTATCACAGTGTACTGACTAAACTGTTTGGGAAAAGAAGACCCAGTCTCAGACAATAAAGCATGATTGGAACACAAACTACTGTAACAGAGTCTGTGGTGTTTTGCTCACAGATGCGTATGTCTGTATCATTGCAGACTCTTTATATGCTGATGGCCTTTTCCTTACATGCTGGTTAAAACCAACTAGCTCATTCAACAAGCTCGATTGCAAATAACAACTTTTCCTTTAATTCACCTGGGCTGAATTACCTTTCTGCCATTTGCATTTCGTTTATGTGTTCAAGTTACAGTGCAGAATATGATTTTGGTTGATTAAGAGTGTGTCGTAAATAAAAATTTTATGAGTTGCTTTCGTGCACACATAAATACAAATTTATCGTGATTCATAAAACTATGAGGCTAACACCAGCCTGATGTTGTTGTTTTTCTGATTCGTAAACATTGCTTACCAGTGCAATTTTGATGTTAATGGGATGGGGCCATAATAATGTTTTTTTTTTTAAACCTATCCCCATCTGCAGTTCAATTCATAAAAACACTTGAATAATAAACTTGTGAAGGTAGTATAATATGTAATGCATTATTTGTATATTATTTCTATTAATTATATATTATTATTTTTGTGTTTTAACCAGAATATATTGGGCAAATATTGGATATTTTGACAAATTATTAATAACTTCCAAGATAAGATACATTTAATTGTATCCATTAGAATTTATGCTTTCTTTGAGTTTTCTCAATCTCTGCAGCCAATGCTATGGAATAGGCAGCTCATTGATGACCACTATGTCACATATGGTCAACATCTAATTTACATTTTGCACTTTGATTGGTTATTCTTGCTTACAAGTTAACTTATTCTGAACAACAATGCAACACTGGCCTAGTGATGTAACGATAATAATCATGATGCTGTTTTTTTTAATGAATGACTCCCATTGTCTCCACTATTCTCCACCCCAAACCCCTAAAAATATTTTACAATTTACGATTCCTAAATTGGGGAGCATTGTTTAAAAAAAAATAGATAAATAACAAAGTGGAGGATATTAACATAAAATTGTATATGATTTGATATGATTTGATAAGTCTTGGATAACAGTGCAGACACATATCCTTGTACTGGGTATACAAACTCTATAATGGCCAAAAAATAGACTATCCTCCTGCTGGAATGTCAAATCCAGTTCCATAGCCAGTCAAATGCTTTCAACTTCTGGCCAAATGACATACATCTGCTTTAAAGCCACATTCCGGGGGGGTCAGTCTCAGAAGGGGGCCAGAGGGGGTCATCCCCTAACGTTTCCCAGTTTACAACCCTGGTCTCTCACAGCGGGACTGCTGTCTGTCTCAGGGTTTGCCATGGGGGGGTGCATCATAAGCGGGGGGTCCCTTCTGATCCATATCCTCCCCTGCCAGAGCAGAGTCCCAGAGCCGCAGTGATGCAGGCGGGACGTAGCCCACCCCGTATAAAAATTAAACAGGGGAACGGAATATGCGTACAGCGATTCCATACTGCCGCTGGACCGACCGTGGCCGAGCGTCAATGCTGAAGGCGCTGAGGCATGCCTTATTCACAACTGGCCTATTTCAGGCCCGAGACCCACATTCCCACATTCCCACTCTGTCTGGGTGGTCGCGCCAGTGAAAGCGGGCTCTTGCCTGTGGATCCGAAGGAGATATGCGTGCCGTGTTCGTGGCGTTATTCCGGAGCGACGCCGTCGACAGAAATGCACGACGACGACAAGGCCGCTGGGGGTGAGTGTCTCCCTCTCTCTCTCTCTTTCTCTTTTTCCAAATCCGTACCTGCGACGAAAAGATGTGACGTGTGCGCGAGCGTCTACCTCAAATCTGCGCCGCGATCGGAAGCCCCGGGAAAACGAGTTCATCGCGGCAGCAGCGCCGCTTCGTCGTGACAGGCAGGGTCGCGCGAGAAATCTGCACACAAGGGAATTCATTAATGGAGGTTTCAATAAAAGGACACGGCGATTGGTTTTGTCACAAAGCCTGATGTTGGGAAGCGGGAGAGGTGACTGTAGTGGGTCGAGCTCTTTATCAGGCCCGGACGGGGTGGGGGTGGGGGTGGCGGTCATCAGGGACCCGTGTGGCAGTAAACGGGGCAGCCTCGTCCCCGAACACCACGGAATGAGTCCTCACAATCTGCTTCTTCCAATTGCTTGGCAGTTTGAATGCCTTTTCTCCACATGGCAGTGCTCAAAGCGAAGGGTTAATCCTGTTTGACCATGTGTCTGGCACTCATACCTAGGGGTGAAATGGACTGGAGACTTAATTACACTTCCTGTCTGCTTACAGACATGACTGAAATTCAAAGCATACTGTCTGCAGTTGGGCCAATTGAGTGAGACTGTTTTCCTTCCTTCTCCGCTCAGGTTCCAGTACAGACGGCGTGCAAAATAACATGTAGGAAACATGTATGATTTTTTGTTTTTTGTTTCTCTTAATTGGAGAAGTGCATTCATTTGAATTTGTCTAGAAAAGTCAATTTTCTTCCAAGTATTTAGGAGTATTTTCATGTATTTGGAAAAAAGAACTGGGGGTTAGGAAAAAGTTGGTTGGATTTGCCAGTAGCTGTTTAGTACATTGTTATTTTTTAAACTGAAAATAAGGATGTCAGGTCAATTAAACAAACTTTACCAGTGATTGATGATTTTTTTTGTGGCGACTAAGCTACCCCAGAAATGTCTCTCTCTCTCTCTCTCTCTCTCTCTCTCTCTCTCTCTGTCTCTCTCTGTCTCTCTCTCTCTCTCTCTCTCCTCTCTCTCTCTCTCTCTCTCTCTCTCTCTCTCTCTCTCTCTCTCTCTCTCTCTCTCTCTCTCTCTCTCTCTCTCTCTCTCTCTCTGTTTCTCTCCCTCTCCCTCTCTCCCTCTCTCTCTCTCTCTCTCGAGTATCGTTGAGCTCGCATACTTTTTTTGTGCTGTGCGAAGAAAATTTGTCCTGAATATTTGCCCCCCAAGTATCTTGCGCAGCACTGTTGAGTGAACTCATAAACTCTATAGATTTGTCTACTTCAAAAACAACAACAAAAAGAGCAATGGCAATAGGCTATGATTACAATGAGACTACATCACGATTTCGCTTAACAATACACAGGAAGATAAGACCTATTAACAAATTGAACCCTTTGATAATATTTACACATGCATTTTCTTGGTTTTTGAGTCATCATAATTCATAACATGCCAAAGTGTTCATTGAATTAATCATAATTCCTGTCTGCAGTCTATCAGAGAGGATTTCTCTTCCAATCTTGGATTGAATTCAGAATCATATTAAAATATTCACAGCATTAAAATAACTTAAACGACTTCATCATAATTCCACTGGTATTTCCACTGGTAAATAGCTTCAGATATTTATTAGAATTGAGAATCGGCGCACCATCAAAATGTGATTATTTGGAGGTAATTGTCCATGACAGTCCTATTTGCAATGTTCCAGTACATAAATCACAGAAGAAATGTGGTGAGAATTAAGTGAAATCTTTTGCCGTTTGCCTGCAAAAGCAGCATTGCGAATCTATCTGAAAATCTGCTGTGGCACCTTCCGTAGACATGAATGAAACATTTCTTCTCAGATACTGATAGGCTTCGTTTTGTATCTTTTTAAGATGTAAGGAATGTGACCTGACAGCACAGAGTAAGCTTAAGGATTCTGTGCGCTTCGTTTAACGCGTCGCATGAGATACTGTAAAATATAAATGTATAAATAAAGTTACTACAGTAAAAAAAAAAAAACGTTCTCTTTTTTGTCAGCAAGAGCTTGGGTTGGAAAAAGGACTACTACAGTCACGCTGTGACTTCAGCTAGCCTCCATGAAACAGCCCAAATTCACCCCCCTCGCTGTGCATCAGGAGGTCAAAACATTCACCAAGTGTTTTGGCTTTTTAAGACGTAAGCTCATTTTGTTAACATACGTGAGCTGGTGAGGTGACAGAGAGAGTTAACACACAGCGCCTCTGACAGCTGTCCCCCTCTAAGAACTCCACTCACCCACTTTGTGACCTTTAGCTCCGCTGGCATGTTGCTAATAAAATCACCCTAACAAGCCATACAGCTAATCGTCTTTAATCCCCAATGAAGCAAAAAGAAGTTCATCAGTGGCTTGTCACAGGCAAGGAAAGCTTTGCTACCTGAAGATCTTCACTGAGAACCGTGTAGCAACTTGCCAAATCTTAACAAATCAACAGCATCCAACAAATCCACCGTCTGCCATTATCTCGGGCTACATCGCTACACACAATTTCGACATTGCTTTAAAAAGCTTCTATGAGTCAACACACGTTGTCGTCGTTTCACTCATTCCTGTCCTGAACGACAGCTCCAGTGCAGTTTAATTGCTCGGCGTATTTAATCACCCGTCAGAAAATGCTTACCACCTGGCAGTGCACTTTGAACCTTTGTTTGTCACAGATCAGACTCGCTAAAGTGTGCTGACCCCCTGCCCCTGCCGGCTTTGAGAAACATGGGCCTAAAAGCCCCCCTGCTGCTTAGCCACTGTGGTGCACAAGGTCGCCTTTTTTCAACATTTCCCCCACACACTTTTTAACTGAAGTAATTTATTGTTTTTGTGCAATTTTACCCTGGAATGTTACTTTACATTTTGTTATAGGCATTTAGCAGACGCTCTTATCCAGAGCCACTTACACAGTTGGAATTTCTTTCTGTACAATCCATTTATACAGTTCTTGGATATTAGTAGCTGGTAGCCTGTGGGTGCCTAGCATGGAGTTTCAGGAATTAACGCAGTGGTAACCCAAAGGAACATTAACTGGCTTAAATTTACCCTACGCCAAGCCCACCATGCCTAATATCCCTGAGCTCAATAATTGTGACGTCCTATGGGACATTAGCATTCACGTCATTGCTGAACACCCCGTACATTGTTGTGAAAAAGTTGTTGCTGTTTTTGGAAGGCCTATTCCTGTGAAGCTTTATTTAGATTGTTAGACTATTCAACATTATGCAGTCATGAGGGAAGTAAATCTTGGAGCTATAATATTATGTCCAAATGTTTTTTTTGCTGTTGTGTGTGCAAATGTTTTGTTTGTGTGTGTGTGTGTGTGTGTGTGTGTGTGTGTGTTTTGTGTTGTGTGTTTTGTGTGTTTGTGTGTGTGTGTGTGTGTGTGTGTGTGTGTGTGTGTGTGTGTGTGTGTGTGTGTGTGTGTGTGTGTGTGTGTGTGTGTGTGTGTGTGTGTGTGTGTGAATCTCTTGTTGAGCTGTGGAATGCATTTCCTCTTGCGTGGACCATAAAAATGAAAGATGAATCTGACCTGGACTCACCGGCGGTTAAGGCCAGCATTTCAGCAGAAGTGTGTGGCCGCATGCCATAGCCCCAGCCACTTGGTGGAAGAGGCGGCATTACGGACGGCTCTCGTTCAGCCGACAGATGGTGTGGCTGTCGGGACGCAGTGCTGTCAGAGCAGGGCCCCGCACACACATCGAGTGGAAAATTTAAATTGAAAAAAGATGCAAATGCCACTGAGCATTGTGGTGTGTTAAAAAAACATGATATTCACTCTGCATTTTGTACTGAAAGGACTACGTTGAAAAGTCATTCTAAATAAGGGAATTAGCACACGTGGAATGGCAGCAATTTGGAAAGGTTGCTCAGAAGTCAAGATGCAGTGTATGAGAAACTCCTGAATAAAACATATTTTACCATATTTTTCACATTAATCCTGTGGCTTAAGCTTATATAATACCACTTGGCTATAATGACATTTGAAAGTCCTGGCTCTGGATATTTCAGAAAATAAAATGACAAATGTATATGTGCCATTAAATGGAAATGATGGACCATGATGATGGTCCTCCTTGCTATATGGGGCACTTAGAGATGATGATGTCAAGCTTTCCTTCACTGAGGAAGGTCACCTTCTACTTCTTTTTTTCAAATTCTTTATTTATTAGGAGAAACAGATTCACAATTTTTCTATATCCCAGTACAGTTATTTCACACATCAGTTATTTACAGTCACATCATACAAACATTTCTCTGTTTGGTTAGACTTCTGTTCCCCTATCTTTTTCCTTTTTTTTGTTCAAATATGTGTTTACTACAAACTACGGTATGTACAATTCGACGAGGGAGATGTTACAGGCTCACTAGTCCAGATACGTATCTCAATTTCAGTTTCCTTCATTCTGTATTGGCACAAAATCAGGTCTTATAGGGGTTACATACACAATCCATTTTGCCCAATGCTTAACACATTTGTTCATCTGTAATCGCAGGGAAAAAGTCTGTTTTTCCATTAAATAAATATCATTAACAAAATCTATCCAGGCGTCTATTGTTGGTGTCTCCGGCAATAACCACTTTCTTGTTATGATTTTCTTACAAGCTGCCAAAAGTACCCCAAACAGATGCCTGTCTGTAGCTTCTACCTTCTACTTCTACGTGTTCTCTTCAGACTCAAACTGCCTGGAGGTACCGCTGGTCAATCGACGCACCTTGAACACCATACAGGCGCAGAAGTGTAAACTTTTAAGAAATCGACATGTTTCCCTTTTCGTCTTTATCTTCAAAGAAGATAATAAAGCGCATGGTTGGCCGTTTGAGTCATGGTCTTTCTTGTTGCCACATGTAGTTATCCATGGAAGCTCAGCGCTGGTCCTGGAGGGCTGTAAATGTCTGCAGGGTTTCATTCAAAACAGGCTCCTAACCACCTGAATCAACTAATTGCTGCCTTTGACTGAACCAGCTGGATACGCCCCCAACCCCCCCTCCCAGTTCTTGGAGTGTTGCTGTTTTAAAGAGAGCCTGAAAATCGACTGGACCGTGGCCTCCCAGCGAGAGCTCGACAGGCCTGCTGCGTCGTAAAGTTGGTTCTGACCGAAGGCTGTTTCCCCGTGTTCCCGCAGGATGGAAGAGACCGTACGGACCCTGCTGCAGAACCAGGGGGCGCTAGAGCACTCCGGCGTGGACACCGTGGACATCATGAAGGCCTACAAGGTACCGTCTGGGTCTCTACACACACTCTACACACACACACAGACACACACACACAGAAAAAGGACAGCCGGATTAAACTTTTTGCAAACTTTCCTGTGTGTTTTTGCATTGAGTGAAAACACACATCATGGATTCAAACATTGACATTGAGCTACAGGTTTGACGTATGATTTGATTTGAAACGCTATCAAATTATTGGAGCTGCATTGAGCTTAGACTTCTCATGGAAATCATAGTGGCTATAGTATATTCACAGGTTCTAGTGCCATAGAGAAGTCATTTTTTATTGTACTATTAAGGTTGTAAAAATTAAGCTTTTATAACGGAACTATTTAACAACAGAGACCCATGCTAATGCTCGGTGAACACTGGTCCAAACCATTATGTTCAGTAGCAGATCGGACCATTGAATGAGTGGCCGGACACATTTAATAGCATAGACTGGTAAAGCTTTCATGCAGAAATTGAAGTCCCTTCTGCAGTCAAATTGATAATTTACCATTTTATTTTTTATAAAGAAGCTAATTATTCTAAAAAGTGCACAGATACAGGCTTCTCGGTTTTTAAATTGTATTTATTGTTATTAACAGAATAGTCTCTGTCTTGGTTTTGGTCAGGCCAAAAGGTATCACTTTTGATGTAACTTTTGAATTGCAAGCTGTAAAGTAAATGCTGGCATAGAATTGACATTTCTCTGACGATGGCTAACCCATTGTATAAGTACAATACTTAGACTGTGAGGTGTGACTACAGAGGCTGGATCCAGATGTGTACTGTAAGGCATCATTATTCATAATGGAGGTCCTTCAGTGCCTAAAGGGTGAATAAAACATAGATAAAGATACATAAAAAACATAGATAAAGACTAACCTAAAGCACAGGGTAGACAGACTATTGTAGGTTCATTTGAAATGTCTCATTGTTTAAATGTGGTTGTTATGCCTCTATTATAAATTGGGGCAGTGGGACAAAAGAACATTATTCCACATCACATGATCTTAAAGATGAAGCTATGGCATCATAGGGCAACCTTTTTTTTAAAAATCTGTTTGATTGGACAATTAACAATAGATCAATAAAATCTATTGCTATTGGACAATAAAAACATGACCTTAACCTCTTAGCCTCACTAACAGGTCATGCATGTGTTATGCCTCGCGCGTGACCTGCTCTTGCGTCTATACTCCCGAGTACAGCCCACGTTTGGCCTTCAGTATTCAGCGGGCAGCGTTGGATGAGGGAGAGCACTCGTTACCAGAAGGGTAAAGGTTTGGTCCCATCGCTGCTATTCACTTGAGTGAGGCACTTAAGCGATGGATAAAATGTCAAACGCGCTGTTAGTGATGTGACTCACCCTGGATAAAAGCATCCGCTAACCAAATGTACAATTATAACCTCTCAAAATCAATTCATACCTGTATGTAATACTGTATTATCATTTTTTCAAAATATTTTCTACCAATATTACATTTGTTCCTTTAACATATTTCTCTGCCTTTTGTCTTACCTGCCTGAGACTTTTCATCCAGTTTAGTCAGTTTCTGCTTAACAAGATTATTTGCTGCATGCATTTATATGTATGTATATATATATACTGTATATATACATACACACACACACACAGACACACGCACGCACACATTTTAAGTATATATTTGATTAACATTTAAAGCACTGCTGTTTAACATTAAGCAGGCAAGACATTTGGGAACACAGAGTTACAGGAGAAAAGCAGAGTCTGAAACCAGCAGCAAGGCAACGCTCAACACCTCAGTAACAGATGGTCATGGCCCGCTAAGAACGAAACAAAATCTTTTCCACCAAATTTAAGATTGATCGTGTGATTCGTTCCTATGAAGGGCAAACTATTTGCAATGCGGTGAGCACTGCGCTGTGGAGCGGGCTGCATTCATCATCGCCACGAGCCCGAGACTGCTTCACCGCTTTACCACGGAAGTCACCGACAAACGTGACAATTACCTGTTGGGCAGAGGGCCGAATGAAAAATGGGCGTGATGTGAGCGAGGCACATTGTCACGCGGAAATCAGGGCATCCACACCAACAGCCCTTGATGAAAAGTCCCAATGTCTTTGAGGACTGATCGCATCATGTTTAGAGCCATTATTTTTACATATATCCAGCTGTGCAGTTACTGTAGATATGCAATTGCAGGTTCTGCTTTATTTTTTTCAATTTTATTTATGTTTCAGATTTTTCCCTGTTTTTCTCCACAATTTGGAAGTCAGTTATGCCCTCTATTTATTTCGATTAACCCTCCCCCACGAACTTGCCTGCACGTCTCTCCGGGGCTGCCCCCCCCCCCCCTCCCTCAGGAGCACACAGCCAAATGCTGCCCCCTAATCGGGGCTAATGGCCAGGGCCGGTCTGGTAGAGATGGATTTCGAACCACGTCCCTGATAGGCAGCTCACACTCGTACAGGACCAGCCAAATACGTGTGCATTAGACCGCTACGCTATCCGCCAGCCCAGGTTCAGCTTTGATGGTAAAGCTACAATATCCCTCCCATCTCAGTCCCATTTGAAGCCACAGACTTTGGCCACGGGCCCTGTTCCCCTACCGTGCTGTGGCATGATTAGCTTAGCAAAGATTGTCAATGTTTGCAACATTATAATCCCATCCATTCCGGCTCTGGTTTTTCCATACTGCTGTTACTGTGGCTGTAATCCAAGTAGCACATATTTTCACACACAGTAGCACATGGCTATTTTAATGCCCAGTATGGGAACTCTATCCAAAATTGGCTTTACATGGTAATGACATGTTTGCTTCAATTTGGGACCGACGGTATCAAAATGGAAAATGTCCAACTTGGGTTTTTTTTCAATTTTGGCCTCATTGTTTGACTGTTCAAAAACTGTAAGTTTTAAAGTTTGGACTTAGTTTACATTTCTACTGAGGACGTTATCCTGTCTAATACATATTTAATGCCTTAGAGCAAAATAAAACCTGTTCATTTATTTCGCGGACCGGGGTGCTACGCGAAATAAAACCGGACACCAGTTCATTTCTTTCGCGGACCGGGGGGAAGAGGAATAAAAAAATTGCATGAAACCAGTCCGTGGTGCAAAAAGGTTGGGGACCGCTGCCTAACTGTGTTTTTTTTTCGTCTTCTGAAATTTTGCGGCGGTGCGCGTTTGACGAAAATACCGTATTGAACTCAAGCAAGCGAACACGCACATTAAAAAAACAAAAACACAAACTTCGATATGAACGTAAGAGCCGCATGAAACCAGGCAAAGAGCCGCATGCGGCTCGGGAGCCGCGGGTTGGCCACCCCTGCCTTAGAGCTTATTTCCATTTTTTGTCCGGTAAGGATTTTGCATTTTGAGGTCTCTGCAGATTGTCAGTTTCTCCGTTTAAATCCATCTAAAACCTAATCTGTAATAATTCTGTACTTGGTAGCTGGAAGGCAGGCAGCCTGGCAAAGATGGAAACTGCTTGTTTTTGTAGGGTTACTTTGTTGCCAAGGGCGCAAATGGTAAACGGGAGAGGAAATCTCATCTGCCATTATTATTATTATGATTCAGATTACTGGGCTGGCAGGAAGGAAGGAATTAACCCCCCATACCTGAAAATGGTATTGAGATCATAAACATGTATAACACATGGAATTCTTTCTGCTCAGTTACATATATTGTCTGAGTAGAATTCTGTCTGTCTCTACACTGGTAGGAAGCAAGTTAGAATCCTACTTGTGACCCTGCTGTTGTCCCATTGAGCAAAATCCTGAATTCCTTCAGTGCACATCCAGCTGTACAAATTGATAACGTACAAACGTGCCAGTCAACCGTGATAAGTGTCTGCAAAAGCAACGAAGAAAGGCAGGGCAATTTCAAAGTTGTCTACGGGCCTTACATAGCGTTTCTGATTTGAATGTTGGTTCCCTGGCCTTTGAGTAAAGTGGGAGAAACATGCCACGAGATGTCCCAAGGTCCCATCGTTTGACTGGGAAACAAGGGAAATTAGGGATTAAGGAACTTTGGATCATCACCTAGTCCCCCTCTGTCTCTGTCTGCCTCCCCCTTCGTTCCTTCAGGACAAGCTCTCTGAGGGTGCCCGGAAGCAACGGGAGAGCCTGGTGGAGGCCAGCCAGCCAGCGGAGGAGGCGGAGTCCCTGAACGATGGCAGCGGAGCGGAAGAGGACAGAGATAAGGAGACCAAGGCCCTCCTGGAGAGACTGCGGAGCCTGGAGGTAATAAAGCGAAAGGGGCCCTTGTCTCCACCTTCCTCACCCTCATCTTCTTCTCCCAACCTGCTCCCCATTATCACCGCCCGGCACGCCGCGAGCATTGTGACGGATGATTGAGCTCTTTTCCACCTTCCTTTCAAATAGAAAGTGGAGCTGATACCGAGGGCCCCCCCAAATGTATTCACGGAATCCAAGAGAGTGAGCCTTCGGCATTCGGCAGGGCTGGAGAGCACCACAGTCTGGCTTCGTATCAGCCTCCCGGTTCTTAGCAGCACGCTGGAGCGATTGTTCTTGTGCACGAGTTGCTCTCAGGGAGAAGCTATTCTCATGTCACAAATGTATTCATTAGTCTTGATTCTTTCCAGCCTTGGCCACCAGACACTACTCTTTTAGTTCTCCAGTAGCACTTAATTCTGCGTGAATCCATTAAGAGTTCGACTAATTACGCCTGGGGCCCCTTCTAGTTAAATACCAATTACTTAGTGAAGGTATGAAGTGTTCAAAGGCTTTATGAAAATAAGGGAACAAAGCAGCAGGCCGATGTTTTCTAGGCCGATGTCTGATATCACTGGGAGGTTATCAGCTTTGTGGCAACCTTGCTGGAGAAGCTGAGCCACTGATGCATTGTGGGAAATGAGTCTGTCCCTGGGCAGTAAGCGAGAGAGAGGTCACTCATCAATGCCAGGACTGACCAGCCGCAAGGGGCCAACCCACATCAAGGCCTGCCAATAACTCCAGAATTAATCTGCATAAATAGTCAGGGGGCACCGCACGTGAGCAGATATTAAATAAAACGGTGACCCTAACGATGTGCAAGGATAATTAGAACAAAGTGCTTTTAACTGCACGCTGCTTTACAACTTCTGCTCCGTCTCATGGAGTGTAACTCAACACTCCTGGAATTAAACTATTAAACTCTCACAAAAAGGTAATACATGTTGAACTTGAGAGGCACTCCGTAGAGGGCGGGCTGTCCCTCTGCCATACTTTACAATGGTCTTGGCAGCCTTAAAGGGGAACTATCGTAGTTTTGTAGTTTTAGCAGGTTGAAATTTCCTCACCTGATGATATCGCGTGCATTTTAGACTACTAACTGAGAGTGGGAGTGTGCTGCCCCCGATGATACGAAATCTGTCACTCGGGCAGATTTTTTCAGGACCGGGAGACTGATATCTGAAGATTTGTATGTTATAGTTGGCAGTGAGCAGATGAATTTGCCATCAAGAAATTGATTCTGGGGTTAAGTTCCCCTTCAGGTTATTATCATTATTTTCCTGAAGCCAATAATTTCACCATACTTCCTAATCTGTCCATTTTACATACAGTAATGTTATCCTGTTCACAAACAGACAAACAGACATGCATAAAAACAGGCAGACACACAGACAGGGATGATCACATGACCTCCACTTCACCTACCAGTGGCAATGGCAAATGTATAATTAGGTCATTAGTATGTCAACATATACAGGATGTATTTCTAAACATATAAACTATTGTAATTTCATGTATGTCAGTTTAGGCCTTTATATTATATTGTACATTATATATTCAAATGATATATTCCATAATAATAGTCAATAAGATATTATAATAGATTCATGAATAAGTCGGTTTAAATCGGTATAAATCAGCTTATTTCTCTTGTAAATAATGTTTAGTAATATAACTACTGTCCTTGGCAATCAAATCCATCAATAAAAAACTGCTTTTTTTCAGACTGTTTTCACATGGGAAACACAGCATCCGACTGGATGGGTGTGGTGATATTCTTGAATAAATTATGTCTAGCCTGAACGACAGACCATCCGCCAACTCCCACCCTGCCCCACCCTGCCCCCTGCCCCACCCTGCCCCCTACCGATACCAATGCAGCTGTGAGCACACGCACATAAACTCCCTTTGACAAGTGAAGTAATTTGCATCAATATTGCCGCAAAATGAAGGAAAAAAAAAAACTGTAGGCTTACATTGTAATACTTATAAAGCATGACAAGCGGAAACAGTGAATACAAATGAATAGATTTCTTATTCCACAACATCAAGTTCTGTTGAGATATAGCCCAGCTATATTTTCAAGATGAACTGTGATTCTTAGAACAAGTTAAAGTTAACTACACACGGGAGTTTGCACAGATATGTGCACAGATAGAGGGTCTCTGTGGCTCAGTTGGTAGAGCACAGTGTTGGCAATGCTTAGGTTGTTTGGTTTCATGGGGCCACAAAAATGTATGTATTCACTACTGTAAGTCGCTTTGGATAAAAGCGTCTGCTAAATGGCGTATATTATTATTATTATATTATATTATATGATATAAAACTTTTTATATTTTGATGGGAGTACTTCTTTAAGGGGAGTGCCCAGAAGATGGAAGACGCATAGCCAGAGGAGTTTCAGGGCAGTGATTGGACGAATGGGCATGGGGAAGTCCGAGTCCAGTGGCCCGCATGAGCTGGCGTAGAAACAAAAGGCGTGAGGATTAACCATAAATCTCTGTTCTCTGCATAGAAATTGGCAAAGCGGGTGAGAGAGAGGCCTTAAACCAGAGTCGGTCACGCTGTGTTGCCGTCGTGCTGTAGCCATGCTGTCATGGTGCCGCGGCGTGTCGGCGACACTTTGCGAATGACCCTCATCGCCATGGAGAGGATGGCGAACATTGGAACCATAGACGCAGGGCTGTCATCCTGTCACGCACAGCTGGTCCCTTCGCCCCAAAGCTGGCACTCGTGAAAGGCCGTGAGTGTGTGCCAGGGGAGGACAGCTGCCACCTTGTCCCATCAAGAGGGGTGGCTTCTGGCATGTCCCTTAGCCCAGTGTGGGAAGTCTTTATAGAGCTGCCAGATACAGTCCTGCCCTGAAGCATGCCCACTCAGAGCTCCAATGGAAGATCCCCTATCCTCTCCTGCACTGGGTTGTCTCACTGCTGTTAATCTTAAACCGTGAGAATGGGATCGTGAGAAGAAGAGGAAGATAGTCATTGGAGGGACTTGGTTCCTCTTCTTCCTCAAGCTTGTTGATTAAAGTCATTCTTCGTGCAGTTAAAGGGAATGTGCATGGTTAAAATCCAAAATTACAGGTGCCATTTAGTGTTGCAAGGTGCCTCCCCATTGAGAGATCGCAGCCAATTTCAATAGCTGTACAAATGGACAGATTTCATTAACTATAAGCATAAAGATAAGCCTTATACCAATAGCTTATGCATGGTAAATTATATTGTCCTGTAAGAAAATCAGCTGTAAGTAGAGAGTTAATATTTACCTTTTTTTCCCCCGTAACCGAGTTAGAATATGACTTTTGACTCGTCACCAAGGAACTCCAGCATGCATTACAATATTCTTCTTGTTTTCTAGCCCGAAATGCACTGTAATTAAGGTTACAAGCTGAACTTAATTTCTGGAGGATGTAAACAAAGAAATCTCAGTGAGCTGTCGATGTCTGAAAGCAAAAAGGAAGGGGTGCGCCAAATGCACTCATCCCTCGCCCCCCTATTTTTGATAAATTGCCAAGGAGGCAGAGAGTGTCACTTAAAGGGCCGATTTGTTTGCGGAAAATGCAGAACGGCGATGAATGACAGCCACTCGACCGAAACCTTAATTATCTCTTAATTAAACATAAACGAATGTTAATGAAAAGTACCCTTTCCCCTGGGGATTCTCTGCTACTCCCATGGTTTCTTCTCTGTCCTCTCCACAAACAGTTGATTGACTGGTTTGGTTTTCTCTCTTTCAGTAAATACAATCTCAAGGGACAAATCTTGAAAATGTGATCAAGTGGAAGTAGATTGCATGTAAACAAAGCTCCCACGTCCTGGAGATTGGGGCCACCGCTAGATTAATCTTGAAACGACAAGTTCAACACAAAAACAATTGCTGATTCAAAGGCCCCATCGATGGAATTCAAAATGTGTTGTAGAGCGCATGCGACACGCTGAAACGGTTCATATGTTGCCTGTGGTATCCTTTGTTAATGAAATTTCACTCATCAATATACCGTAGATCTCTGTTTAATTAGTCTGTATGAAAGATGAGTGTTTCAGGCACTTCAGGAATAGTTTGCATGGGGAAATCTGTGGTAAATGTTTTACCAAATCAATAGCCACTTTTCTGCTGGCACCCGTTTTGCATTTTAGGGAAGCAGAAATTATAGCAAAAGCAAATTATAAAATTAAAGATTAATGAAAAATAATTTAAATATATATATATTTGTTTCAAGTCTTATACTGGTCACTTTTTTTTGTTGAAATGACCAGTATAAACACAATGCCAACAAAATCTAATTTTAGTTATCGATCACCCAACCACCATTCTTCTAATTGCACCCAGTTGTTATGGTGTCGATTGGTAATCAGGCTGACGTCAGGACCTTGTACACAGCTGGACAGGTTTCCACAGCACAGAATATGCCGTGACGTGTTTTTGCCAGATCGTTTTGTTGGTTTGCATGTAGTAAGCAGGTCTGGTCTAGAGACGGGAACATGATTTACTGGCATGGCGCGTCATTAAAGATCTCTGCTCCGGTCTGAATTCTGCTTCGCAGCTCAATACATCATAATCTCGTTCCGCAGACGCTAACTTCTTGCCACGAGAGGATTCTCTCAAAATGAAAATGGATTTCATTTAGCGGTTTGAAATAATGGACGGAATCCTGCTGCATCGATGCAGTCTCTAATGAAGTTGCAAGCGAAGATGGTGCCATAAATTAAGTTTGAAACAATAATTTGTCCTCGCCAAAGCATCCTGCTTTATATAGAATACAGAGGTAAAAGTAAGCCGGTACGACCCGGTCCCACTAAAGTAAATTATGCTGGTTTAGGACTAATTTATGCCCTTTCCATTTTCCCCTTTCACTGCCCATAGGGATGGAGATGAGAAGGGTCTTAAAACCAAGACAGGCTTTCCAGAAAGCAAAAGAGGATTCGGGTTAGAGAAATAAGTTTCATGCCAATTTAGCTATCTAGTTAATAAGCTTTTACCTACTGGGTCAATTAAGCTGGTCTGCCTACCAATGGTCTGTCCAAGATACTACAAACTATCTAGCTAGCCTGGCCATCCTTCTACACACACAGCTACACTTATTTCCAAAATTGGTTGGATATAGCCCACGGGGCTGAAACGGAGGGTAATATGTATCAGGATGATGCTCGTCAGATTGAGTTTGGCTCTGATAAAACTGGCAGTATCACAGTGGGTATTCATAAAGTGATAAAACAACTACTGAAACAAAATATTATACTTGTAGTTTAAGATGTTCTATTCAAAATTCTAATATTTTCTTTAGAGAAAGTCATGTTTTGCAAAGTATTGTTGGTCAACTACACTACACTAGGCCTGGCTCATATAACTCTTTATTTTATTTTATTGCCATCACACATTGTCCTGTCCAATGCAATTTATAGTGTATTTCATTTCAATCACCACACACAATGCTACCTTGCTTGTGGAATTGTCACCCCCGATTGATTTTGCCTCAAGATACAGTTTTGCAAATTGCAAGTTCTGTTCAGTTGCCACGCTGCAATTTAGAAAAAAAAAGACGTTTCAAGCACTTGAGACTCCGTGACCTCTCACTGTGTCCCCCTGTATGCTCGAAAACAAAGTGATATTTACATTTTATGCCATGTCATTATTGAATTCCGTTTGGTTCATTCTCTGGGTCTCTTCTCATTATAACGATAAAACGAAAAATGAAAAAAATTCCCAGTCCCTCCCATTTCTCAAACGCTTATTTTAATTGCGAGATATACAGTTTATACAAAACTGTAGGTTTTAGGCCCAGATTTATTCTAACCCTAATACATTTTCCTAACTCTGAGTTAGTAATTTAGTACTATATAAATGCTTTCAGACATTTTTAATGAATTATAAATCTCAGTGTGTATGAAAATACAATATTTTTTAAATTATTTGAGCTCTTTTAATTGTTCCTATTAAGTCCTTGTCTCTCTCTAGGTTCTTTTTTAATATGAAAATAAAACTAATTTAACTAATTAAATAATTTAACTAACAAAACAATCACATTTTTATATATATATATTTGTATTTCTTTTTTTACTGTTAACTTAATAATTATGTTAAATTCAGACACTGGCTCAAGATTGAATGATTTATATTATATTTCCAGTATTGCGAACACAGTTTGGAAGGCGCTTATTCATGTCAATGCGTTTGGTTTGTCATGCAGGCAGAAAACGCCGCACTGGCGATGGAGAACGAGAGCCAGAGGGAACAGTATGAGCGATGTCTGGACGAGGTAAGTGGACACGTGGACCTTGCTTCCTGTTGGCCTCCCACGTGGTGTAGCCACGGTGACCGGGGTTCGATTCCACCGGTCGTGCCATTTTCAGCTCTGGCTGGGAGTGCCACTAGGGGGCGGCACTTGGATATCCGCCCCTGGGGGGAGGGATGAAAGCTGAAGGAAAGACTCGCTGCGTATATGAGTGTTCGTGCTTCGGCCTAGACGGGCACTGGCTCGAAGGAGGCAGTCCAGTGTTCACTGGCCAGACTACGGCAGCAAGTTCTCATATGAGGGAGGGGATAATTGGAACGCAACAAGAGAGAGAGAATTGGATACTAAAAAGTGGGGAAAAACAGCAAAAAATAATTAATAAAAATAAAATAAATAAATAAACTCATCGCGCCCTCAATTC
Organism: Aldrovandia affinis; assembly: GCA_029706075.1. NCBI lineage: Eukaryota > Metazoa > Chordata > Actinopteri > Notacanthiformes > Halosauridae > Aldrovandia > Aldrovandia affinis. Next base: position 1,569,934 of record JAINUG010000195.1, on the reverse strand, counting down.
GCCCGAATGCAAGTTGCCTACTGCAGCCACAGTTCGAAACCCGGCTGCACCAATCCGGCTCTGGCCAAGAACCCCGAAGCAGGCAAGGGAGGACTGAGGGTGAGCCAACACGGGCTCGACGAGAAGCACGAAGGCGTCCCTTTACGGGAAAAACTGGCTTGACTCCGAGGACAAGTGGCAGGCTCGTGGGGGGAGGGTAAATTTAAAGAAATAGAGTTTAATTGGCTACCAATTTGGGAGAAGAACTGGAAAAATCTCAAACCAAAAAAACCTCACCGCCGGTTTCTGATGGGTTTTCCTCAGGTGTAAATCCAATGCCCAATCAAGTTGCTCTGGGAAATGGCAAGGAAACAAACAAACAAATGTCTGTGTGGAGTGTGAGACCTGTCATGGGAACTGGGTGATTCTGTGTGATTTTGTGTTTGGCAATCAATCTTCCTGGAAGGTGTTTCAGATGCGTGTCTTGTACCTAGTTCTTTCAGCAAACTTTGCACTTGGAGAAGAAACCTGGTGCTGAATGTCAAACTCAGTATTGTGTTTAGGTTGACACCTGTCAAACATGTTATGAGAAAAGAAAGCATGCAAAAAAAAAAAAAAGCCGATCAATATTCTCCATTTCACACTAGCATGGGAATTAACGATGGAAATGAACAAAAGTGATTCACATTTACAATTAATACCATAGGAGCAAGGGGCCTCATTGAATGTATATTCAATATTAGGCCTAATTTTTCACTGAACAAGATCCCAACAGAAACAGAGAAAGTCAAGGAGGCAGTATAATGGAAAATCTACCTGACTTGTGGTAAGATACTAACAGGGAACACAACCTACTGAGGGAAGCGCTCCGTGATGTTCCGTTCTGCCGAATAACAGAGGAGACACATGGCATCGCATGTGCCAGGGGCGACAGACCTCTTCTTAATTGGAATTGCCAGCTTAGGGGCCTAGATTTTAAAGTTGGCGCTGCAGACGGAATATCAGATATGCTATTCCCTGTTAAATCGTGCTGACCAGTCGCGTTATTCCACTCCCCAGGCGAAGAAACCTTCCATCGTGTACAAGCCTGTTGGCTGTTGTTTGGAGTTTTATGCAATGTGAAAGTCCTCCTACATGCCTCTGCCCTCACAAAGGGGCTCTGGTGTTGTTTCCTCACCTAGAACGGCCTCTGAAACCTTCCGCTTTTTTGATTGGAGTTCACTTACGATCATGTTCCACACAGCACAATGCTCAGTGTAAAATCAACTCTGAAAGAGTACTTTTAAATTGAATAGAGGCCTCTTATATAAACTGTATATAAGTAATGTTTAATTAATTTAACTAACGTTGACTTTGTACATGTAGTCTAATTGACAAATTGAGAACATCAGAACATCTCTCTCCTCCAATCTTTGCTACAAACCTTTTCCCACTCATTTCTCGTTATGAGGTTCTGGCATTGCATGGAAGGGGGGGGTGACATGAAAGAGTTCCCATCTTCTGTTGATCAAGATGTGTTTTAGTATTTTCTTATTTTCTGGGTATAAAAAGAATGATTGGTACAATAATGCACAAAGCAAAGGAAGCATGCCAACATGTTTCCCTTTCTGTCAGTGGAGTGGAAAGACCACTCTAGGAACACGTGCAAACACAGCACATGCACACTGCAGTTTATTCTGGATGTGTCCACCCATATAAACAGCGATTATGAATGGAATAATACGTTTAGCATGTAAACACAATATTCAGAAAATACACATGGAATGCATGCATTGGGAATTCCTCAATAGCGCACATTTTTTCAACGTGTGATTTATTTTACATTTTATTTTAAAAGAAGTATAGTATCATCATGTTCAAACAATAATAATTATAGAGGATAGAATAATGTATGCTGGGAGCCACTGAGGGAAAATGGCAAGAACATCAATCTTCCACTTCAAAATACGTTGGAAGGGCAGGCGCAACACATCCAGAAATAGTCCAGAATAGTACGTTTGGAAGCTAAAAAGCCTCTATTGCTTGGCAGGCTGAGCCGATACTACATCAGTCTTTTAAGAATTTGCTATTTGCTATTGGATATGCCCAAGCAATAAATGTTTAACTCAACATCCAAGTAAATGTGCCTTGGACTTTTTTTTTTTTTTTTTTGTGCTATGCATGTTCTTCCAACTTTAGTTTTTTGACATATGAGCCTTGTGTCCAAAGTGGACTTTTTCAAGAAAAGAGATATCTATCAATCTATTATTCACTGTATAATTAAAAAAATAAAGTAGAAAAAGAGAAACATCTTCTCAGAAAAAGATTATTTATATCAAAGAATACATGCTTTATTGATGTGCTTTCTCTCAGCTTGGATGAAGTACATTTCCACAGACTTGGAGGAAAACAAGTTTTTTTGGGTGTTTTTTTTGGTACCGAAGAAAGAAATGGCCAAAGACCTCATGTGGCCTGCACTACATTATGATCTTGAAAGTGCCTATGTTTTCTTATGAGAATGCTTCTACTTTTTTAAGTGGGACCACACACTCACTTACTCGTCAGCACACACACATACATTCTCAAGTGTATTTCAAGGAATACGGATACTGCATGGGTCTGTTTTATGGGCCTACTTTTTACCATTATTCTTCAGAAGAAAATATAATCACCTCAGAATTGGTCCTTTTATTTAAAGAAATATGTATTCTCTTTGCACCAGACCCTTCCCTCTGACTAGTAACGTATGAAGCTAATGCAGTTTAACAGAAAGACTAATCGATGCCCCGTGATCTGAATCTGAGTAGACTTGCAGTCTAAAATCTGCCACGGGGCAACACTGTGGGCAGCCTGGGCACAACAGCAGCTCATCACTGTACCAGGCTGCCCTCGTTTGAGCAGCACTCAACACAGGATCAACACAAATAAACCTCAAAACAGGGCCCTGTCAGTCTGAGCTGTTCCACGCTGCCACTGTCTCTCCCCTCATAACGGCCTCTTCAGCCATAAGAAACCAGCTCACAACCCCCAGGACAAGTTCAGTGTATCCATCCACTCTGAGCACCACATCGCAGAAGAAAATGAAAATGTTTAATTTGAATTAAAACTAATTGTCATGTTATTAAGCGCAGATTATGTTCACTGTAACTCCTGTAATTAGTTATTGCGTAAAGTTTCAACTGTCCCAAGAACTGTATTATCCATATGCAAATATACACTTCTGAGATTTTGTAAAGGGCTAGGGATTGGTTTAATGTTGTTTTTAGGCTTTTCTGATAACTTCTTTAAGATCTATATAATATATTCTGCCACGTTCTTCTTTTTGAATATGTAATGGTGACATGGGGAAACAGATTCTTTCTTCTGTATGTTTCTGGCCAGTTGCCCTCAGGTTGATTTCAATGAATGGTGAGAATTTTAATGACCGAAGCAGTTACACCATGGAAAGGGTTGTTTAGGTCCTGTTTACCTTTACCTTTAACGAGGTACACTCTGTGATGCAGGGCATACCTTGGAGATGGATCAAATCTGGCCCAGTAGCACGTGGTATTTTATATCCCAGAGTAGCCTGTAGAGGTTTGCTACATCTCACGATGTGAAAGCTTGTGTCTGATGCAGTAAAAATGCCCTTCTCTCTTTCAGGTGGCTAATCAGGTTGTCCAGGCTCTGCTTACTCAGAAGGTATGTTTCTTGCCCCAGTACAGCTTGTTATTAATTAAACCAAACCTTTTTTTACTATTGAAAACTTTTAGCACTTTTAAACCAAGTTTTAAAATGTGTTGCCATGTTTAATATTGATGAATTGCCTTGTGCAAGGCCATGCTGTTCACTGTGTGATTATTAACACTTTTAACACACATTTTCACCAGGGAGTTTAGTGAACATTCGGAAAAATGCATTGATATCAAATGAGTACAGTAATTGTCAAATTAGTTTTTCAGTCTCCTGTAAGTAAACATTGATCATTTTATCGAGGTGTTTCCTCCCAAAGTAGTAAAATAATAATCACGTTGCTGTTTGAGGTCCACGTTCAGGTTTTTTCTCACACCTCCCCATTCTCTCCCCAGGATCTGAGAGAGGAGTGTCTGAAGCTTCGGACCCGCGTGTTCGACCTGGAGCAGCAGAACAGGACCCTGAGCTTCCTCTTCCAGCAGCGTGTCCGACCGGCCTCCGACCTCCTCCTCCAGGTACGTCCGACCGGCCTCCGACCTCCTCCTCCAGGTACGTCCGCCCCCCCTCGCCCCCTCCGACTCATCCCGAAATGAACCCCACCACCCAAAGGATCCACCGTAGCACGCACACCCACACACACATCTCGCCGCCTCTACAACCCCGTCAGCTCATGCATCGGAGCATTGACTCACTGCTGCGGTTTGAGGCCATTTCCGGTGTGCACAACATGGTCTCCTTTTTTAAAAAGGAAAAAAAATTCAGATTTTACCCCATTTTCAGCAGTGGCCAATTACCCGTGTGCTTAGTTCAATCCCCCTTACCCCTATAGTTTGCTGCCGTAGTCCTGTGACCGGCAGTGACAAGGGCGAAGCGCTGCCTCCTCCGAGACAACACTCGTCGACTGTGATTCCGGTAGCCCAGAACCACTCCTGTGCACAGGACTGTGTGTGTCGACTTCCCTCCCCTCCTCCGGCCAGAGCCAACTCTGGCGGGACGGGGAATCGAACCCCGGTCTCCGTAGCCAGTGTCGAACGTTGTAACCACTGGACCACGCGGGAGGCTCAACATGGTCTCCTTAATTCAGCTATCGTGCTGCCACGTGCTGCAAATCCATCCTAGCATGTCTCAGTGCCTGAACATGTATGAGGGTAAATGGAAAAAAACCTTAAATGCTGTGAAATGCATTATTTGCGTTGGACGTGTCCATTTACATCCAGAGGCGAACGCTCAGAGGAATCCTCTTGAAGTATGTTGCTGTATGATTATATGTCCCCATGTTTTATTGCCCATTCAATGAGCCCTGAAATGAGTCACTCTGCTATTTGTCACAGTGCTATTTGGCCATTGGCTTCTGCCTCTGTGATAGGCATACATTATCATTTTAAGATATGCTTGTGCTGACCTGCACCTGCTTTGATGTCGCAGTAAAGTGGATGCACTCTGCTTCAAAACAAGGACCCTGGATCAGTTGGGTTTTTGGATAGGTTTCCTGGACCCTGGATCAATAGCAGGAGGCAGATTCAGACCAGAGACATATTGTAAGGATTATGCCTGGGGGGTCGTTGGGGGCTGAGGCCAGATGCGATGTTTCAGGTCACGCTGTGTATTCTGGGAAATGAGGGCACGACTTCCCACGCAGAAAGCTCTTCCTTCCATTCCGCTGCTGGGGGCGCGATACTCTCTCCCTCACGAAAAGCCGTCCCAAGATTTATGCAGCCTCTGCAGTCTACAGTTACAGCCTGATGAGTTTCCAACCTTGTTCTGGTAATGCAGGCTTTTCAGCCCAAGGCCTCAACTCTGGTTTCCCTTTATGATGTTTGCCCTGTCATTTTATTATTATCGATGATTATGATGGATCCCAAATACCCGCTGTAAGTCTCTGGAGTACCTCAGGGGGTACTTCCACAACCTCTGGTGGAGTAAGCTCTCTCCCGGGGTATGTAGGACTGCTCTCATTACCATTTCTAACTTTTATAATATCATTAGACTTGTATTGTAAGTTATTTTGTGGAGATTGCGTCAGTAGCTCCCCTTACACACACACACACACACACACACACACACACTCACAGTAGACACATACTGGTGTCTGGTATCCACTTCTGTGTAATGGGCAGAAAGCTTTTTTTAAAGTAAATCAATGATACATAGGAGCAACGTTTACTTTATTTGAGTTAGTTTGTCAGCTGGTTTGCCATGTCATACGCATGTTCTGTTTATCCCAGTCGGGGGACCTCCGGTCTAAAACGCGCTTCGTTGGCGTCGTGCGCTTCGTGAGACGAGTGGGCCGATTTCCCTGGAGGCGCGCGATTCGGCGCTTGAAAAGCCTCGCTCCAAACTCAGAGCTCGAACGCTCAGCTCCACGTGTGGCCGCCTTGCTTTAATGAGCGCTCACCAGCCTTCCCAGTGCTCAGTCCCGCAGTGTCTCCTGCCATCGCCGCTGAACGCACAGCACAGTGGTTAGAGCTGAGAGGGACGCCATGCGGCTCCACAGCTGTTCTCCCGGGCAGGAGACTGGTGAACAAGCGCGCTGCTGTTACTGCGCGGAGGTTTTCTGCCTCTCCTTCTCGCCAGTGACCTCCATCCTTCGTTATTCTTACTCAAAGCCGTGACAGAGAATCACACACACACCCCGGGGGGGGAGGTACTGGGGCGGGAGGGGGGTTTGGGACGGCTGCCAGGAACTACGGTCGATGAAGTGGGCAGGCACATAAAGCCACTCCTGAAAACAAATGATAATATTGAAATATATTTAATGTATAATAACATTTAACAATAATAATATAGGGTAGTGCAGTGACATGAACAGGACTTATCTTCACACGTCATTTCAAATATCTTATTGAGTTTGTCAAAATATTTGGTTTATATTACATATTATCAAATAAAGACTATTTAGTAATATATTTCAAATATTTATGAGATAAAGAAAAAGTAAATTTGTTGCACTTAAAAAAAAAAATAAATCCTCATAAAATCACGTTTTATGCCTGTTTTGCTTCGTGGAATATGATAACAGCACAGTATCCTCTAGTGTTATTTGATATTTTTCTTGATACATACATCACATATTGATGTGATGCATTCCTCATATGTTGGTAGTTTTGTGTGAGTACATTGCCAGGCTCTGATGGCACATAAATAAGTTTCCCCTGCAGAAGGGCTCCGCCAAGGGCACCCTGTCCTGTTCCTGAAGGACCAGTGGGCACAGCGGAGTCCCTGGGATATTTTTAATGTCCTCCGCAGTCGTGATGCTCATTCAAGTAAGCCAGAGAGGAATGCAATTGGGTGATTACTAACCAGGCTTGGACTTGCAATCTCTTGGGCTGCCAAACTTTGATTGGACAAGTTATATTTCTTGTAGTGTTTTATATAGGATTGCATAGCATGAAATTATATTTTTGTTTTTGTTTTATCCCTTCAGTTTTGTTGGGGCAAAATGCATTGATTATGTCTATCCGTATGTTACTGACATGGCTTTCTCGAATCCTATTTGCGCCATCATGTTTGTGTTGGTAAACACCTTGTTTCCGATTAACTTTTCCATCAAAGTGTTTTGCTTAATTGATATTTACCCATGTGCCGTTTACGTTTTTATAAATGTGTCTTGTAGGCTGGGGATATTATCAGGTATCGTGTGGCTATTGCCAAAAATATGAGAACGAAACATATCTTTGTTAAGAAGGAATATGTCGTTGAAAACGGCTCCCGTCAATCAGTGATGTGATGCAGACGATGCGCTTGCTCACAGCGATCCTACCAGCCGACTGAACTGGGCACAGAGCTGATTGGAAAAACCCGGCGCCCCGCAGCGTGTGCAGTTACGACCCTCAGAAAAACGTTGATGCGGGGAGCCGTCGATGCAGTTATGCATTTTAAAAACCTCTCACAATTGGGGCTGTTTCTAACGAGAGAGAGAGAGAGATGACATCTCCCGTGTGACTGGCGTGAGCCATAGACTTACATTTGAAATCGATAGCGGCTATTCATTTGACAGCGTTCTCTCCATTGGCTGGTGGAAAATCACTGCTGTGATCAGAGTTGATTATCAGGGCCCCTGGAGAGACAGAAGGCACTTCAGTTTTAATTACACAACAAAAAGTTTTATAACAAAATTACTCTGAAATATTATTGTGGGAGTGGAAATTCTTCTTCTTCTGAGCCCATGAGAATGACAGGGAAGTACAGTGTTCTAAACTGTGTGTCCACAAGTCCATTTTAAATGTAAGTTTTAAATATTTTTTGTGCATTTCAAAAGGATGAGTCATGTGTCCCTCTCTGATGGATTTACAGCCATGGGTTTCCAGGACCAAAAAAATAATATGTATGTGATGAAATAAGGACTCTATTAACCTGGTTTAGCTTTTTTCCATGCATTTCATTTATCAAGCCACAATGGCTTTGTAAATCACTCCAGATAAAATTATCTGCCAAATAAATGATATAGGATTTACAGTAGACTCCATTTTTATTCATACCCTTGATATGATGAACAAAAGAGATCGTATAAAATCAACTGTATAAGTAATGAGCTTTACTTTATGTTCACAAAATTCTGAAAATGATGTTCTTTAATAATGTCTACTGTAAGTGTGTAGATTAATATACACAAATGGGTTTCTGTTCTGTTTCTAAAGAATCAAGTTCAAGTTCAGTTAATAGCAAAAACTGCATCTTTTTATGGTGTCCTATCATTGCAGTATTAGTATAATTATACAATTATATATCTGCATTCTAGTAATTGCCAGTCTGAGATCATTGGGTTGTATGGCCCCCTTTGCATGAATTTTATACAGCATATCTCCATGGGAGGAGAAAATGTATGACAATGAAACTCTTCCTCATCCAGTGTGACCACTGCATTTCCCATGATGCATCGGAACCAGTTGCTGTTAATTTGTCCAAATCAATACGGATATTTGGCTCCTGGAAATTCATACAATTGCATTGCATTTCTGAAATGAGACCAGTTGTCTTGAATTACTTTGGTATGACTGAGTTGTTGTTGTTTTTAGTTCTGAAACAATGTGTGGAGAAAGTGAGGCAGACTGAGCTTGTTATTGACGTTTGAATCGTTTGAAAGGATTGATGCTTTCAATGGGTTTTAGTTGCCTGTGCTATCACATTGAACAGTAGCAACAAAAATTGATATCAGTCAGAGAAAACAACATTCCATAAGCTGTTTATTGCCAAACACTAGTATAGGAACACCAGTATTGCAACCTATCATTTCAATGTCCCAAATTATGTTATTATAATTTTTTTCTGTTTATGCTTTTTTCTTTTATTCCCCATTTTTCTCCCTATATTTAGTTGACAATTATACCCTGTCTTTTTCATGTCAGCTATCCCCACCCTTGTATGAGAGGTCGTTGCCGTAGTCCTGAGACCGGTAGTGGGCGCTGTACCGCCTCCTCCGATCCGGCACCCACCACGGTCACCGTAACACACAGGACCACTCATATATGCAGTGAGCTCATATCGGCTTCCTCCCCCGAATTGCCAATTGCCGCCCCCCTGCCGACACTCCCGGTCAGAGCGGAATGGGCGTGACCTAGGTGGAATCGAACCCCGGTCGCAGTGGGCAGTGTAATGTCACTAATTTTACTGCAAGCTTGTAATTGTATGAAGTTTATTCAATTTTTATTGAACTTGTCATTCTATGTAACAATGGCTGGACCTTCACAATGTTTTTTGTTTTGGCATCCTCCATTTACTTTAACAAACGACAGATTGCTCAGTTTAAGAATATTCTTTTTTTAAAATTTTTTTAACTTTCACTTCATTGCAAGAGAGTCAGTCTATTATAGTCATAGAAATTAAGCACCGCTTTTCTCTGCAAAAAAATAAATAAATTGAAAACCTCCAGAAGCAGCCATGTTAATTACTGTCTGCATGAGCATCTCATTTCCACTCTGCCTTTCAGCACAAATAGTCAGGGAGCTGCAGTCATTACATTTATCGTCGCCCCAAAGGGCATCTTGAATTTCCGTGATAAAGGATTGCGATGCCGTTTTACATTAGGAGCGAGCTTTCACTCGCTGTTGCACATGACATGGCGAATCAGGCAGTTTTGTATTTTTTTTGGTGGCTGAATTCAACCGAAGGTGTTTATCAAGGTGCCGAACTGTGAGCAGAGAATGCATCAAGCCGTTCTTTACAGTTCCTCACCCTTGTGAAAAATGACAGGCGCTCGGTAAAATTGAGTTGTCAGTTGCCTGCGGAGTAGGATGAGAGCCTTCGAGCCGTAAAAGAGGCAGCCCATTCATTTACTTCTGCATTGTGATGGTCTTTTTATTTTTAAAAACGTTCTCATTTGAGATTTCCCCCCCCCAGTGTAATATTCTGCTTTGCCCAGCTGTTGATTCACAAAGGGGATTGGTTAATATTCCCTGTTTCCGCATCGTTCCACTTCTTAATACGCAATCCTTAGGGAGTCTCTTCTCCTACTCTCCGTGGTGTGAAAACATTTTGATCCATTTTTCATTTTCATGGACAATATTTTACAGGCACGGTGGTGCAGTGGATAGTGATGTCGCCGCACAGCGAGAAGGTCCCAAGTTCAAATCCCGGCCGGGGCCTTTCAGTGTGGAGTTTGCATGTTCTCCCCGTGTCTGCGTGGGTTTCCTCCCACAGTCCAAAGACATGCATGTTAATTGGAGAGTCTAAATTTGCCCGTAGGTATGTGTGTGTGAGTGAATGGCGTGCCCTGTGATGAATTGGCCAGGGTGTATTCCTGCCTCTTTTCCAGTGCATGCTGGGATAGGCTCCAGCCCCCACCGCGATCCTGACCAGGAATAAGCGGGTTAGATAATGAATATTTTACGGAAATGAAGCCAATGCTAAACCCCCAACCCCCACCCCAAAAAAAACGTCAACTTGGTTGATAGCATTGCTCAGGGCTCATAGAGAAACACTGTGCTTAACTGGGCCCATCATTGCCCTTGATCTGATTGGATATATAACCCCGGCTTGAGCTTAATATTCACTTCGATTGGACCCTGAAGACGTCGCTGAGTGCTGTGTGTCAGCTGCTGCTCCTGGCCCTCCCACCCCACCCCACCAAAGCCCTGTTTGTTGCATCGTTGAGGATTGCTGTGGATGTGTCACACCTTACCCCCATGATAATATCTGGCTTTATGAGACCAGACGGTCCATTAATATATAAACTTTCTTCCGGCACCATGTGGATGACTAAAGAGCAATGCTGGCAAATGTCTTAAAATGGTCATTCTGCTCATACGCAGATGGTTCATTATTGTACAAATGGCACATGGTACACTTTGCAATTGGAAAGTGTTCCACAATCATGTTTTATACCTGTATCTTATAATCCTGTTGCAAACCGTTTAAATGGTGCTGTTCAAACTTTTCTGACCCATTTTAATGGTGTGGTTCACCCCAAATCAGCCCTGAGTGCCCCTTTAGATACTTTTTTATTTTTTATTGTATGTCTTCTTCCCAGTTTTTATTATATTGGCTTCACTTCTGTAATTTCCTAAACAATGTTTTAAATATATCTTCATTGTATTGTAATAGATTTATTTTGTGAAAAGTGGCACAAATTACATTAAACAGATTCTTAAGATTAATTTCTTTGTACAATATCCTGTTTGCCTTTTAAAAACCTCCTTAATTGTCCTGAGATTATGTTAGAGACCCTGGAGGCAAAAAGGCTTCCTGAGTTGTACAGTGGAAGATGCTAATTTGGATTAAACCTGGCTCCTTGTTTATTAAAACATATTTAAACGAGGTCCTTGCTTGAAATAAAGTAAATTACAGCTTTATTATAAAGGATTTTCTTGTTTGTAATTATTTTTTAATATTTCTTTTTTTATATGTTTAACACAAGGGGATTCACTCACAATTGTTTTTCAGCCATTATCCGCGTGACTAAGCAATTGTGCTGTCCCTTAGTGATCGATCCTTGTGGCAGAGACAAAAAAATAATACCAGGTGGAACCAATTTAGTTTGAATAGCTGGTGTGAGACAATCAAGAGCTTAGTGCTTCTCATTGACAACATTGATCTTGTATTGAGCCATTTTGGTTCTGTGTTACTCTTAGTATTTTATTCATCCATTCGTTTGTTTCACTTGCTGGGGTAGAATTGGCTGACATATTTAATTGGCTGTATGGTTGGCTTGAAGCACGGTGTGAATCAACAGGATTAATGACGCTCTCAAAAAGATCAGGCCGGGACAATCCTTGTGTGGCACTGTGTGCTCGACTCATTTTTTGTGTTAAGAGAGAAATGCATTCTTATATTTATTTGTAGGCTGTACCAGGAAAGTCATAAATGAAGTATTCCTCTTTTATTTGATGAATCAACCCTAATTAAACCTCGAGAAGCCATGCTCTAAACGTTGCAAGATACTTTTGTTTTGTATTCGAGTGCAACAATTTCTTTCAATATGTTCGGCAACCCATAATAATGGCAACTATTTCATTATTACACTGTAAAACAATATAACCCTACCTTTAGTGTTCTCGTGTACATGACGTTTCTGCAAATCCACACGCGCTGGCCATGGGGTAAATTGCAGAGATTTTTTGTCATCGACATTGGGGATAGTTTTCAGAAATACAAGGATAATAGCATTGAAAGCAGTCGTGCTTCCATCTCAATTCATTGCCATTCCATCCCAGTCCTGCTCAAGAAAAGCAGCGCTTGTAGCGTGGCTGTAGAGATAATGATTTTACCTGATTGGTAAGAAGCACCAGATGAAACCTGATGGGAATGAATAAGCCTCCGGCCATTCAGCAGAACTGTAAAGAGGACTGCTTCTCCCTCTCTCCCCGACATGTCGTTTCATATTGAAGCAGAATGAGCTGGAATTAGCAGAGATTTCTGCTCATTAGCAGAGGTTGAGTATCGTCGGTGTAGACTGATACGTTGGTCAGGACCTGAAGCCTTTCATATTGTACTTTGTTTTCACTCGTGGATTCCTTAAGATTTCATATTTACATGTGTGTGCGCAGGATGATCCCTCATAATCCCATCATATGTGTTTACACGGTACTAATACATAACATGATCCTGTGAAATGGATCATATTTATTTAACCAATCTTTAACCAGGCAAGTTAATTCAGAACAAATTCTCATTTACAATACATTCTTTTTTTGTTTTTTGTAGGGTTTTACCTTTTATAAGAAGGAAAAAAATGTCTTCATTGTAAATAGTTTATTTAAGAAGACAATAACTCCACAGGGGTTGGGGAAACAAACAGTTCAGCAAGCTGTATTTAAACTCCTAATACTCGGTTTCAACACCTGCTATTATCACAGGCGAATTATAAACGGCACGCGAGGCTTTTTATTTCCCCCGCCTCGTCGATTGGCAAAAGCCCAGGAAGAAATCGACTTGGAAGGCCATGTAACGCAGAACCTTCTATACAAGGCTGGTCATATAGATCCCCCAACTACCTGAAACGGCCAATCTATCTGATCTAAAAACTATTGATGAGATGAAAACCTCTTTGTTTCACTGCAAGCCAGGGGCTTTGCTTATTCTCCCAGAAGAAGGTTAAGAGTAATTTAACTAAAATGTAATAACTAATATACCATATAACTCATTATAGCCTTCACATAGAAAACCATGTCGATTTTATTATCATTCTTAGAGCAACATTGACAGTAAACAGCTCAAAACTAGAGGGCTGGTATGTCTTAGATTTATCATTGCTGCAGATTGGAACTTCTGAAAAGTCAGCCAACAGTGAACCTTAGATATATATATATAAGCATATATATATATATATTAAAAACATTCCGGGGGCAGTCCGAGTCGGACTGGCGCAGTCAGGACCTTACACATATTTTTAATGGTAGAATGATGGACCACATTCTCATTACATTCCAAATAATTGCAAATGTGTTTTCTGAATTCTACCTGTGAACATGCATTTGTACCTTTGAATTATGATTTTTTTTTTTTTTTATTCGCTAGTTAGCATTTTATGCATGCAAGTAGTGTGTGTTTATGAGTGTGTGTAGAAAGAGGAATAGAGAGCTCTTGAATTTTAGATGTTGGATGTTTGTCTCCATACAGTACGTTATTTTTCACAAGGCTCGACTCTACCGCACTGTCCTTGTCACTAGGGATGAAGTGTTACTGTAAGCAAGAGCTGCAACCCTTACGAGCCTCCTCAGCCACCATTACAATGCAATGGGGCACCTTTTGACAGCAGCAAGCTGTGTGATGAAATGGTTGTGATGGTGGCTGGAGTGGCCGTGATCGGGCGATTGATCCAGGTTCTCTGGCTCTCCCGGAGGCTGCATCGATCAGCTATTTTTGTTGATATCAGTGCTTTAGCAAGGGCAGCCCCGTCGCGCTCTCGTGCTCCAACGCTCAACTCATTTCAGATGTAGATGACTGGGCCTGTTTGAAAGGAGAACCATAAGAGCCACCAGAGGCTTAGCCACTGACTTCTGTCCAGTCTGTGTCCCCAGACCCTTACCTCAGACCTCATAGCCTTCATTATGTTTTGCTTAACGGCTGTAATTAACATGACTTTTTCATTATTCATTTGTATTGATTTTCACTTTTATGAAAGGAAACGTAAACACATCTGCCTAGCACTTAGTGTCAAAAAGGAATGGTAACTACTTTCGTTGTCATTTTTTAATGAATAGTAGCAGTAGCAACAGCAGCAGCAGCAGCAGAAGAGTTTCCAAGATATACATTTGCAAAACATTTTGACCTCTCCGTAAGGCAGCTGTGTGCGGGATATAAAATTGCACTCACGTTAAATTGTCTTGCATTAGGGGCCGTAAATGAATAATCCATTTTATGGTGTTTAATGGTTGGGGAACATATGGACCCGAGAAGGCACCTTGAACAGTGGTTCAGAGGTTCTGCTTATCACTATTCCCCCCCCTCAAAGGATGCTGAAAGGGAGCAGAGAGGTATTTTCTGTTGCAAAGAAAATAACATAATAACTCTTCTATTATCTATATACATCCCCCAAAGCTGTTCAAATCTCTTAGCTTGCCTTTTCCTCACCGGGAGTAATCCAGTGCCCTTGAGTCTCATAAGTGAACTTGTAATAACTGGATGGTTATGCTATAGTACACTAAAAATACCCTGGCCAAAGTGCACTGTTAAATTTTGCCCAGCTCTGCAAAAAGCTTCCTAACTAGCTCTAATGTGTTGGCTTATAAGAAATAAGCACTTGGACAGAGTCCAAGAGAGCGGGTCCTAGTTCTGCTTTAGCTACAGGACGCATCAATATGCATACTTGCACTTTGAGGCGTGCTACCAGCCTATTTACATGGACATATTTTAGAAGCACTTGAATACGGTTAAGGCGACTTTCGTTTCTAGATAACAAAGTCGTACCCATATCAAACATCCGTACACTGAGCCTAGAGTAGTGCAGGAAAATAAACCAAGGGCCAAAACGTACTTGGGGTTATTGTGTTTTAAAGTTCTTTCAAAGTGCATTAGATATGAAAGCAAGAGAGAGAGGATTGGAGAAAGAAAAAAAAACCCCTGCAATTCTCTGAAACAGCATTGAAGTTGCCCTTGGTGGCAAACGGTGCCATAAATCAGTTTTATCGTTTCTGCAGTTAAGGAGATCTGAAAACAAACAAACGGAGAAAAAAAAACAGTGGTAATAAGCATTTGCGGATTAAATTGATGGAAATGCATTTGGTTTAGCATTCCCTGCCAAGTGGACCCAAAAGAAGGAATGGAGTGGTTCATGAAATAATGGGCGAATATTAAATAAATATATATATTCTTTTTTAAAGAATCATCGGAGTCCCCAGATCCCCAGTGCAATTATTTTCTGTTCACATTAATTATTCCTAACAGATGACATTAATGACTTTGTGTTAGACTGGCAGACGAAGCCTTGCCTGGGATCAATGCCGTTTTTTTATGGCGGATTTGTCAGAAGGAGTTATTTGAGAACGGTGATGTTCCGCATATGGAAATGTGGAAATTAAATAGACAAATTAAATCATTCTTATGACACCTCCGTTTTTTTAATCTCCAGTGGGGAATAAATGCACATTATTACAGGATTCGCACTTGAAGGTTCCTGAAGTGCTTGAAAGTGCTTGAATTTGACGCTAAGAAATTCCAGTACTGGAAAACGCGGATTAGGTCCTTGAAAAGTCCTTGAATTATGAATTTATTGTTTCCCTTTATTTATCCAATTCAATGCACTGGATAACCAGCGGTAAAATAGTTATATTTTCATCTAGCGTTCCATTGACGGGTACAATGCTCTATATAGGTCATTTCAACGCGATTTATGGTCCTCAACAAAACAATATTTATAATACAAAGCTGAGGCAATGCTTCGGAATTACAAGCATTGTGACAAGCATTGTGACAAGCATTACAAGCAATTATTTAGCTTATTATTATTTATTTTTTCTGCTGCACGAGAACAATATTTTTGAGTTTATCTGATAGCAGCTGCTATCTACTATTAATGGACTTGGAGCCTGGATTTACTGTTTGGACATGATGTCCTGTAAGTTAAGGTGGCTTCATCGAAATATTAATTAATTGTATGCGTGGCTTGACATGCCATGTGCTATTGTTTGTGATAAATGTTCACACTGTTAGTCCCCAGGGTAGATTATAATTATTATTATTTTTACATGACAATGTAAAAATGTCATGACATGACATGACAATTTGATTTTAGATACTATACTTTGTTTTTATACTATAGATCTATCTATACTATACATTTTCCATTTACATTTTAGGCATTTAGCAGATGCTCTTATTCAGAGCGACTTACACAGTTTACATTTCTTTACATACAATCCATTTATACAGCTGGATATTTTACTGAAGCAATTCAGGTTCAGTGCCTTACTCTAGGGTACAATGGCAGTGCTCCACCTGGGAATCGAACCTGCAACCTCTGTTAGTTTAAAGACATGTTAGCCTTTATTAGTATGTTGGATATTATACTATGTTGGATAGTGCATTATGATTACTATCACTTTTGTTGCACACCAAAATGATATTTCACCTTTACAAATAATGTGCGTCTCCCATTCCGGTCATTGTTGGTGCTCCTGAAATGTAGTGCTTTAAGAAGTACTTGAAAGTACTTGAATTTGATGAACTGATGTCTGTATGAACCTTGTTGTTATGATTATATTTGCAAATATACACCGCGCTGTGTTGCACTGTCTGTACTGTACTGTCTGTACTGTACTGTATACATTCATTTCTAAACATTGCACAGTGACATATAACAGCTTGTTGAATGTGTAACCTTTCAACAGGCTGTTAAATCCCATTGATTCTGTTGAATTACTGCATTTTCTGTTGATATTTGGTTAACTAGTTTTATTTGGATGGAAAAAAACTGATTGCTCATCTTTGATATTTTGTGGAGGATATTGATTCAAGTTTGTTTTCCTTCCTTGACCTTTGAATTCCTCCTCGCACATGTGTGAATATGTTCAGCATGGATCATGAACATGAGCAGGATGCTCCTCCGGGTAGACCGTCAGCGTTCGCACTGAGGTCGTCACCGTGAGGGCCGGGCGGTCATCAGGGTTGACCGCGAGGGCAGGCCGGGTGGGGCGGTCATCAGGGTGTATTGTCAGCATTCAGTCAGCAGTATAATCAGGGTAGACCGTCAGCGTTCACACTGGGCAGGTAGACCGTCAGCGCAGAAAGTTCATCAGGGGACTTGACCGTCAGGGCTGACCGTGAGGGCAGGGTAGGGTGGTCATCAGGGCTGACCGTGAGGGCGGGGCGGGGCGGGGCGGGGCGGGGCGGTCATCAGGGTGTATTGTCAGCATCTAGGCAGCAGTATAATCAGGGTAAACCGTCAGCGTTCGCACTGAGGTCATAAGGGTGGACCGTCAGCTTTTGCAGAAAGTTCATCAGGGCTGACCGTGAGGGCAGGGCAGGGCGGTCATCAGGGTGTATTGTCAGCATTTAGTAATCAGGGTAGACCGTTGTGGGTTCAATTCCCGCTGGGACCACATACACTGAAAAATGTATGCATTCACTACTGCAAGTCACTTTGGATAAAAGCGTCTGCTAAATTACATATATTATTATATATTATATATATATATATTACCATCAGCGTTCACACTGAGGTCATAAGGGGGGACCGTCAGTTCTGGGAGTGGTCTTCAGGGCACATTGCCAATGATGGCAGGATGTTGTTCCCACAGTCTCTGTGTGTGTGTTCATCTTTCAGAAACTGCACTCGCGGATCATGGGCCTTTCTGCTGGAGACCTGATCCTGGACCCAGAGAGGAGTAAAAATGCCCTGCTGTCCCGGAACATTGACTCACCCCTGCAGGTGAGAACGAACCGATAACACCTCTCCCTGTTCCTCGTGCAGTTCAACAGATCCCTGTCATGGCAACATGTCTGAAGAACAGCGCTGGCGTTACAGTTACGTGAGTCATTTCCACAGTGGACCCTCGTCCCAGACTGGTTTATATAGCTTGCAGTTTGCTTATTATTCATTTGGACAGCTGGGTATTTACAGATGCCGTTCAGATTAAGTACCTTTCTCAGTGATGTAACACCAGTAGCTCAGCCAGGATCTTAACCTGCTATGCTCAGGCCACAAGTTTGGTTTTCATAACCAGTATGCCACACTTAAAATCACTATAGTGTCATTTTCAACATAGTCCACTCTCGGTCCTACAGGCCGCAGTGGCTGCAGTTATGTGCTCCAACCAATCAACTGAACCACCTGATATGAAATGGCTCACCCCAGGGGCCTCGGATAGCGTAGCGGCCTAACGCACCTGTATCGGTTGGTCCTTTATGAGCGTGAGCTGCCTCAATATAAATAGAGGGTATAATTGGCCACTAAATTGGGAGGAAGACGGGGGGAAAAAGAGTTGAGTACCCATGTCCCGGATCGTGGCCTGGTGTTTTGACTTCAGCTCATCCTTTCAGGAAAAAGCAGTCCAGGGGACAATGCAGCATATTGCACATCTGGTGAGGCATTGTGCACGGCAGGAACTTCTTCAGTATGATATCATTCTTTAAACCCAAAGAGCTAGAGGAACTGAACATATGGCTAGGCAGTTTCAGTTACGCTGGGCTGCAGGGTCTGCTGCTTTTAATCCTGCCTCAGTCCTTAATTGTGTTTTTTATTAAAGTCATTATTTGGATAGAAATTCACCTGACCTGCTGTTTTCAGTATAAATCAGATTCTAATTGAAAAGTCACTCTGAAAAGTCCTGGACACTGGCTCTCCAGGATTTGGAGTTGTCTATCCCTTGAATCTCGATTAAAAGGTTATGCTGTGCATGCTATCTTTTGGTGCAACAAAATCATTTCATGAAAGGAAAGAAGAAAAAAAAAAAAAAAAAGAAATAAATTTTTTTAAATCTTAAAACTTTCTGTTGCTGCATTACAATATGAATGTATTTGTGCTTCTAAAGGAATTATAAATACACATATTGTACCTCCAAGCAAATTAGCAGTGCAGCACAAAACCTGTATAAAATCCATTGTGCTGATTTTACAGAGAGCTGCTTCACCTATAATGAAGTGTTTCATCTACGTTTTCCAGCCAGCCATCAGATGTGAAGTACAGATTTCATATTCACAAATCTTTCTTTTAAGCTCAAAGACAAATATCTGCACAAACAGCAAAACGATGAAAATGTGTAGTATACAATGGCTGGGGCTCCAAACGCAGAAGCCTTTCAAAAATATTACATTAGGGAATGATTTTGCTTATTCAGATTTTATGTAAACTCGAAATACTAAACTTTTCCTTTGAGTGGTAGGTGGCTTTATATTACACATTAGCTTTTGGCTAGCCTCAGGCACATACCCCCCAAAAACTGTTTGGGAGAAAGAAAGATAATGTTTAAGCTTCTAGCGGTTGGCTTAGGGTATCAATAAACCACGGGAGCGAGGAGACGCAGCCATCCAGGACTGACACTAAGATGGATGGAGCTCCATCAGAGAGATTCTAATGGAAAGGATTTCAGTACATGTGGGACGGCAATTAGACTGCTATAAAGGGCTTTCTCCCTCTGTGGACTTCTACTCAGCTTCTAAATTCATTTAGCTTGTCTGGCCTATAGTATCCCATCTATCATAGGTGTGCTCTGAAAGTTGACAGTGCTGTTCCAGCTCAAACTTCAGTGTAAATTCAGTCACTGTGAGTGTTCAAATAAAGAACTACATTGTGGGCGGCGGGGGGGAACAATGCTGGAAAGTTTTATTTTACTTTAGTTCGATCGATTCAATCATTATTTCTGCGATTGGAAACCCCAAGGGATGTGAAGGAGCCATGTCGGGAAGGTCTCTCAACTACTGGCACTCCCTGCCATAGGAAACCACGTCATATATTATGGTCTGCTCATCAATATTCATAATATATCTGATCAGAAACATTATTAACAATTAACAATCAGTCTTATTATGCGATCTTGTTTTTACAGTCTCAACGTAATTTTATTTGATTGTGTTTGTAGTTTTTATATCTTGTTGGTGATTGTATCCTGGTTTTATTACTATTTTCTGTTAAGCACAAATTATGCATGAAATATGCTCTACAAATAGTTTATTATTAGTGTTATACTAGAATGGTCAACATTGATCAATAACACACAAGGTGAGGCGATCCTCCCAAGGCTGATTTACATGTGTAGCGGATGGGCTCTGGTACGTGAGCGCCCGCTGCAGAGTGACGTGGATAAGAGTACGATTAGTTCCCAGAGTTAGGGACTTGAGTCTTTAGCTCGGCGAGCTAAATCGCTCTCTTGTCGCGTCAGAGATCCTTAGTTCGAAACTCGCTGCGGGCAGAACCAACCAACTCAGTTACACATGCTTGGCACTGTGTTCACTCACCTGGGTATTTTGCCTGGATGATTTTTAACCATAGAACCTCATACTTGTAAAGGTGAGGCATGATATTTTCTAGTGTACAGGGTTACAGACCAAGCCCTCATTCCCCTTGTGCTGTCACCCCTAGGCAAGGCAGGATCACTGGTCTTCCTTGGCTCCAGAGTTACTGTGCATAGATGTGTGAGAGTGTCTCACTGCCTCACCTCTGCTGTGGAGCTGCAGGGTTCTTCTGGCAGGGTGGGTTTATTAATGCGATTGCAAAAAAAAGGCCCCAGCATGCACTGCACTTGATTTTGGGTAGCCCCCTTCCCGCCCCAAAAGCAGCATTTAACATTCTTGAAATGTTCCATCAGCATTATTCCCTGTGATAACCACCGAAGAGCTGGCGCTGGGCGTAGTTTGTGTCATGGAAAAGGATAACGGAGCATATTAACATTCCCAGAAACGTTCCCGAAAACCCTAATGCCAGGATTCAAAGTGAGGGAAGCATACAGTGATGAATTTTGTGCTACACAAAAATGCTGAGATTGGAAAGGGTTGTACATGTATATGAATGGTGTAGGCATTAATAATGATTGGAAGTAAAAATGAGGGCTTTTTTCCTGATAAACCTTTTTTTAATACGTTTTTTATAAGAAAATTAGTGTGTCATGCTTCCAAAACTATAACTGCAAATGAAGGAGCACAACCTTCCAGTGTAATTTTTCCACCTGGATATTGATGGTGAAAATGAGGACTTTTCAATTAATTAAATATAAATGAATTGCCTAATTGAAAAATCATTATAGAAAATTATGGGTCTATTTTAATTCATGAATTGGATTTCAATTAATTTCATGAATTAACCAAACTGAAATGGAATTGACGCCAACTCTGGTCCCAACATGTATTCATTTAATTGTTTATTTATCTATCACTAATACTATAGAAATGTTATATATTTTTTGACATTTCTCGTGAGCTCTTGTAAAAAAGGATTTCCAATGTATGTACGTATGTAATTTATTTTATACTTAGACGTACCAATTAGTAAACTTGACTTGAACTGAGACAAAAAAACTCATAAGGATCAGAGAGGACTTCTTAAACAG
Source organism: Aldrovandia affinis (assembly GCA_029706075.1). Lineage (NCBI taxonomy): Eukaryota > Metazoa > Chordata > Actinopteri > Notacanthiformes > Halosauridae > Aldrovandia > Aldrovandia affinis. The sequence goes on along the minus strand of JAINUG010000195.1, from coordinate 1,548,389 downwards.
TATTAAAAGCTTTTATTACGCACAGCTGCAGGACACGAAATCTCAAGTTTAGGTTTATCAGGTTTAAACGCCATATTTATAGTAACCAACCTAAAAGGGGAGGGAACAGGGCGTTAACTTCATTTAAAACAGGAACAGGGTGTCACAAACAGCAAGACAGAATGGAGAATTACTGCAGTTGTAAAAGCTCGGGCCCCAATATGCGATTATCCCATGTGGTGCGAAGGCACCACGCAGGGACAGATGTCCCTTTGATCTTTCAGCGCAAAAAACCTTTTGTCTGAAGGAGAATAGGAACTGTGACAATTACAGATTTCCCCAGCATTTCAACATTATACAGACAGAACAAAACATTTTTTTCACTTATCTATGCTGTGGGGGCTTATCAAGTGGCTAGAGGAACTGCTCCCCCTTACCTCCAAACACTCATCACACCCTACACCCCAGCCAGACCCCTCCGCTCAGCCTCCTCTGGCAAATGGACTGTTCCATCCGTCCGAGTGCCCGGCAGCCGCTCCTCGCGGTCTTGCCTCTTCTCTGTCCTGACTCCTCGGTGGTGGAATGATCTTCTGCAAGAGACTCAAAACCCACCTTTTCAGACTCCAATACCACTGAATTCTGTACATCTAGCAAATTATCATCACCACTGCCTACATGTTTAATATTGCTTTTTGTATATGTATAATTGTTTAAAACCTCCTCTAAAAACATTTTTACGAACCTTTTCCTTCCTGGTGTGACAGGTATGGTATGCAGCAATGATGTCTATCGCTGTATTACTGCACTGATCTGTTGCGCGAACAATGATTGTTCTTACCATGTATTAATGCACATCTTGTAAGTCGCTCTGTATTAGAGCGTCTGCTAAATGCTTAAAATGTCAATGTAAAAAAATGATTACATCCTGGTCTTATTTTTTTGTTGTTATTACAAAATGCATGACAAATTATGCATGAAATGTGCTCTACAAATAGTTTATTATTAGAGTTATTATTTTTTATTACAATACTAATGACTAGAATGGTCAACATTTATCAATAGCACACAAGGTGAGGCGATCCTCCCAAGGCTGATTTACACACGCTTTAATGCAGGGGTGTCAAACTCATTCCATCAAGGGCCGAGTGTATGCAGGTTTTTGTTGCAGCCAGTGCACAACACCAGGTGATTTCAATTAGTTCCCCTCCTTGGTTGAAGAAGGAAGCTAATTAGTGAAATCACCTGGTGTAGTGCACTGGTTGCAACAGAAACCTGCACACACTCGGCCCTCGATGGAATGAGTTTGACACCCCTGCTTTAATGTACATGTAGAATGTCTGATTTCCCGCCGTAAAGTCCCCGGTGTTGGCCGTGTTGCGCAGGAAGCCCAGCTGAAGGCAGCAGGCCCGGCGGGGAAGTTCTCCAGCCAGCTGAGTCTGACGGTCCCGGCGGGGGCCTACCCCCGGAGCAGCTGCAGCAGCAGCGAGCTCTCGCTGTCCAGCGCCTGCAGCGAATACTCCAGCGGCTCCTACACCTGGAACGAGGGGCGGGCCAGCAGCAAGCTGGTAACTGTCCCTGTCCCTCTCACTCCTTTCCTCTCACTCTTTCCTTCTTCCTTTCACTCTTTCCTTCTTCCTTTCACTTTTTAATTATTATTATTATTTTATAATTCACAAGCCTCTTATATTCACAAGGCATCTCAAGTGTGGTTCAGCGCAGAAAAAATAAAATCTTTGGTGTGTGCTTTGCACAGCCAGATAAACCCTTCTCTTAATTTTTTAATTTGAAAATACTTATTTTCTGGCAACTTTACAGTTGATTACTGCAATATTTATCAGTGTTTTATGACAACAATTATGTTGTGCTTATTAAGGATTCATGAATGCTGCATGTTAAGTCCTGTTGTACCTTTGATTTTCATGGGTTACAAACAAAATTATTAACTAGCATCTGAACACCTGTATCTATAGATCAGTATAATTGTACAACATATCATAAGCGTCACATCCCAGTGATCCATAAGAATTACATTTTCAGGTACAGTACAGTATGATTTATAGTTGGCTAATTTTGGAAATGGTTGCTGAAGATTTTCAGATTTCTATAAGCCGTTTCAGTGTAAGGCCTCATTTCGCTTTTCTGTGCAACACCTTAAGCAGCAGTGATGCAAAATGTATCTCATCTATCAGCTTGCCATAGCAATATCTAGATGATTGCTAAACACGTTCGGCTCAGGAAAGCTAATATACTATTGGGAAATCTCTTCTGCGGAGGCCAGCCTTGATGTAGAATGTAACAATCTTAGCCTCCGTGTGTATGGGTGTGATTATGTGAGCACGTTGTGTCGTCTTTGGGGGTGCCGTTAGAATATCAAATCATTGCACATAGCAATACCACGTTCTCCATAATACATTTCTCTGTGATTTGTTAGATTAATTTCCTGAATTCTGTTTCCTATCCTGCTCTAAATCGGTATATACAATATAATACCATCATTGTGATGTGTGCAGAATATATATGCACTTAATCTGCAAACGAGATCACTGGCAGTGAGGTAACCAATCAAATGTACTGAAAATGGAAGTCCCAGTTTGCAGTTTTTTAGTAATTGGAAAATGCTATATTTCATTAAGACGTTTCTCTATTTGGCTCAATTCGTGGCCCTCAGGTTTAGAGTGTCTATCTTGTTCAATTCAAGAGCAGCTAAGAAGCAGATTGTGAAATAGCCTGTCAAAGTAGTTATCTCAATCCACCACCAACAGTACAGTAACAAGGAGCCCAGGTCACACTGCCGGAGTGCATTATAACAAATAAGAGAAAAATCAGGTCAGGTGATTGAGCATGTAATTAAAGTTCCTGATTAAAAAAATACACAATTAAAAAAAATGTTTTGCCTCTGTGTCTGTTTGTCTCCTCAAACACAGTCTTCTCTGAACTGGGAGAAAAGAGCAAGCCTGGGATCATCGGCTCCCAGCAATATCTGCGCCCCCCCTGAGGAGCAGCAGCTACCTGCTCGGAAGAAGGAGTGCCACATTCTGGAGGGGCTGAGAAGACTCCAGAGGCGCAGGCCCAAAGAGTCTTCCTCCGTGGTCTCCAAATCTGGCTACAAGGACTGCATGAACTCCAATGAAGGGATCTATTCCCTGGGCATCAAGTGTGGGAGGCAAGGAGCACCTAAGCCATCCTCATCAGGCAAGTCCCCCAGTCTGTGGGCTGGTGGAAAGAGGTTTGCTTATGACTCAGACGATGCTGACGATGAGCTGCCACGCCCCTGCACCACAGACCAATGGAAGCCGAGCCACAGGGTGTCGGATGGCTCGTGCGGCCAAGAAGAGAAGCTGGCCACCGGAGTGGCGTTCGCACTTGCTAAGCACCCACCTGTCACCGGTTACGACTGCAAGGAACGGCCCGAGAAGCTCACAAGCTTCCTCAGTAGCTTCCTCTCCAGCGGAAGAACCCACGCTGCTGTCAACACCTCACTGCTGCCCTGTGAGGTCAGCCCCATAGAGGCCAACCACTCCAGACCCCACCACTCAGACTCAGAAGAGCCGGAGGGGCTTGAAGGCTGCAGCAATCGCTTAGCCGAGCAGCCAGAGAGGGACCCCAGGCGCCTCTCTCGGGGGGTGGAAAAACCACCAGCTCCTCAGGCCTTGAGAAAGGACCACAGTCGAGCACAGTCTGCAGATGGAAGGCCGAGGCCCTTCAGCCTGATCGATCAGCTGAGGGTTTCCAAGGGTGCGCAGTCAGAAGAATGCATCGCCATGATCTTCAACAAGGATGGGCAGCCTATCGAGTGTTGTTCACAGCGTTCTGTTGTCACGGCTCGAAATGAAAAGCCGAGGCGCCGGCCGCAGAGTGCGTCCATCAGCGATTATGCCCAGCTGGTACCTCAGGGAAGGTCGCCTTGTCAGAGGGGAAGCAATGTAAGGAACTACACTGTCTTAGAGTCCCCGGAAAATCCGGTTGAGCTTCAGTCCCCGAGGACAGCGAGGAAAAGCACTCCTGTCCAGAATGAGGGGCCACAGGGGCAGAAACTTACAAGGTCCCCCCACAACCGTGCTCAGAAAGTCCACTCCATCCCTCCCGTGAATGGTGCTTCCAGTCTGAAGGCTAATCTAACAAAGATCCCTGGTCGAGGCAAGGGATCCCCCCTGAAGGTGTCCACCGAAACAGGCAGCAGTGGTTCCGTAGTCCCCCCAAGCCAGGAGCGGTCCCCTTCCTCCCCTCCAGTCAAACTTTCCAAGTTTTCTAGACCCCCGGGGAGTGGTTACTCTGCTCAGAGTCCCAGAACAGCCCACCCAAGCTCCAAGCTTCCATGCAGGACTGAATGGGGGAAGGGCCCCACCTCCAGCATCCCAGGCTCCCCCCTCCTGACTAGGAGGCACTTGGAGCACTTGGACTGTGGTGAGCAGCCAACCCATGATGTGGGACAGCAACTCGAACTCAGGTCCCCTTCTCCACCTCCCCCTCCTGGTCGCTCTACCTCCCTACTGATCAGACCTAACTACGAGGGCACACCTCAGGCACTCAAACCTGGGGTTCACCACACCACTCCCAGCACTGTGAAGGGAGTCCCCCATGGCACTCAAACACATCCTCATGCCACACCAACTATGCTTAACACGCAACATCCGGGCGCTCACAAGGGCCAGGACACGGTCCTCTGGGATGTAAGCTATGGCACAGAGGCTGTACCTCAGAAGCTAGTGGATGGTCCTAGCTACCACCTTCAAAAGTCTCCTGCCTCTTGTCACACCCCCTTGAGGGGATCACCAAAACGAGTCACTGCAAAACTCTACCCCTCCTTAGCTTCAGGGCATGCTCCAGATCTCCATGACGCCATATCCAAAGGTTCAAAAAACAGTCTTCAGAAAGGCTTTTCACTGCAGAGCACGAATGGTGGTAAGAAGCAGCCTTCTGAGCATGAATACCCCCTATTGTACAAGACTTCAGGGAGCTTGCCCATATCTCTGCAGGGTCACTCCCCAGGCATCACAGGGTCCTGCGGGCCTGCTCTACAGCCTTCTCATGTGTTGCTAGACTCCGCAATCCTTGGGATGAGCCCCCATAACTCTGCAGAAAGGGCAACAAAGACACGCATTCCTTCTGGCTTCAAAGCCCTGGTTAAGTCACCTGTTCCATTGAGGGAGAGCTCTTCTGTATCAGAACAGCGAGAAAAAGACCACATTAACACTTCTTCCAAAGGGCCAGCGGCATCAAACGTGTACAACTTGCGTGAAGCACCACAGAAAACGTTCGGTTTTGACACAGCGTCTGGAAAGTCCAGAGCTGAGACGAGAGCTGAAATCCGCTTCAGCTCGATGGATGGAGAGCTGCTTCCCCCTGCGCCGGACAAGGATGGCTTGCTTTGTGACGAGGTGGACGCAGAAGGCAGACTGTTCAAGCGATCCATCTCGGTTACAACTAAGCCCCACCTTAAACCTGCCCTGGGGATGAACGGAGCCAAGGCACGCAGCCAGAGCTTCAGCGCCCACTACTTGCAGAGGCCCTGCATCGGCACATCAGACGGACCGGGGAAGATTCGAACCCACATCATAACAACCACAGGTGAGAGGGGTAGCTCCTTAACCAGGCAGAGCTCACTGGGAGACGGCTTCAAACCCAAGTCAACTGGTGGGTCACGGGAAAGCCTTCCCCAAAGCTCTGTCAATATTCGTCCGGCCCCTCAAGGTGGTATGAATGGCTCCAACGGCAACCATGGCCTCCCAGACAAAGCCATCCCCAGGTCCGGCCCTCAGAAAGAGGTCCGCAGTCTACCTCTAACTGACAGACTCCGACTCAAAAGCTCGAGACAGCCAGCAAAAGTGGCGTCCCATCCCCAGTTCGACTCAACGTCCTTTCCTGTCTATAGCCCTGACCTACAAGCAGAGGGCATGGGGAGCAGGCTGGTCAGTACCAACAAATTGGACCTGACAAGGAGCTTCTCTAAACAGGCTGGTGGTGGTGCAGGGCCTGAAGACCCTGAGAAGCTGCTGAACCCCTCGGCTTGCACCATTGAGGAGAAGGTGATGATGGGAATCCAGGAAAATGTGCAGAGAGGCCAGGAGCAGAACAAGTCCCAAGCTTCTGAAGCTAAACACAAGACTGGCGCTTCCTTGGCCAACTGGTTCGGTTTCCGCAAAAGCAAGCTTCCAGCTCTGGGGGGCAAGAAAACAGATGCCCCTAAAGGAAAAGGGGAGAAGAAAGAGATCAAGATTGGGTCGGTGCTGGGAGGCAAGCAGACAAAGCCTGATAAAATAAAGGATAAAAAGAAAAAGGAAACGCTGTGCAAAGATGGGCAAGAGCAAACGATGACAGAGAACAGGGATAAGCTAGGCTCAATAATGGATCATTGCAATTTCCAGATGGGTCAGCTGACAAATCAGATCCAGCGTTCTACAAGCTACACAGGGAAGGATCAGTTTATGAAGGAGATTCTAATCAGGTATGTGATTTATTGATTTATTGTGAGAAATGGGCCCACAAAACTTTATCCAATGATGCACAGAATTAGATATTTGACTAAAGTTATTGCTATAAATTTACTACTGCTCACATTGTTTTGACTCAGAATAACTGGCTTTTCATTGATTATTTGCTATGCACGTCTGAATTACATTTCATATACACGGTGTGTTCCCTTTCATTTGCTACTAATATAGCTAGTAAGACCTTTATTGAATGTTATTTGCCCTATTCTATGAGACACAAATATGTAACTAATTGTAAGGTCGTGCAAGTCAGCACAGGCCCAAACTGGTTTAAACTAGAAATGCTGATTGCTGCATCATTTTGATTTACATTTTAATTTACATTTATTTTAACTGTCAAAATAAAGCAAACGCCAGCATAAAGTGTCTTAATAGGGTTTGGGGCCACTACGAGCCACCAGAACAGCTTCAATGCACCTTGGCATAGATTCTACAAGTGTCTGGAACTCTTTTGGAGGGATGCAACACCATTCTTCCAAGAGAAATCCCATAATTTGGTGTTTTGTTCATGGTGAGGAAAACGGTGCCACTCCAGAATCAGGTGTCGCTCCAGAATCTCCCATCAGTGTTCGCATGGGTTAAGATCTGGTGACTGAGACGGCCATGACATATGGTTTACATCCTTTGCATGCTCATCAAACCATTCAGTGACCACTCGTGCCCTGTGGATGGGGGCATTGTCATTCTGTAAGAGATCAGTCCCATCAGGATATAAATACTTCACCATAGGATGAAGGTGATCACTCAGAATAAACTTGTATTTATTGGGGAATGAGTGGACCTAAATCATGCCAGGAAAAGGCACTCCACACCAGAGCAGAGCTGCCAGAACCCTTCATTTACTCAGGTGCTTCCTCTAGTTACCTGTATTTCAGCCATTCAACATTTCTTGCAACAGCATATCTTGCTATAGGCATGACAGTTTGCTATTTTTGGGTCAATGGTATTAACTAAAGTGTGGCCCTCAAAGTAACTCCAAATATGAAGTATTTCTTCTGAAAACTTCAAAAATGGATAGAAACAACAGCTGCCTGTTTGAGGCATCGTTCATATTAAGCAACCACCTTCAGTTGCCTCAGCTGGAAGCCACTGAGTCAGGCAGCCAGTATGATCCATGATTCCCGTATGCTTCCCTAAGCCATCTCAGCTGGAAAAAAATATATATCATTACACCACCTCTGATAAATTGACATAGTACTTGAAATTGTAACCGGCAGATTTTATCAAGGCTAGTTATAAACATTTATCACTCGACAAGTCCAGAGACCGAGAGATACAACTGCTTATTTCAGATATTATGGCAGAGGGAGATGGCAGCAGGATCGAAGCAGGATAGCATCGTTTATCAGTGGAATCGCTTTCTACCTGCGGAGTTAATATGAAAGTGGCTCGGCACACACAAAAATGATCAAATGCTGTTTCCAACAGGACTGTAACGAAGGGAAGCTCTCATAGTGCATCTCTTCCTGGCATCCCCAACAGTCCCCAATGCATCACTGTTGAAAAAAGAGGAATACAGGGAGGCGTTGAGATTCACGTCGACGCCAAGGTGAGGTGAATGGAACAGACATCATTTATGAAAATAACATGTTGTTCCTTGTATTTTCCAAGGCCACATTCTTAGAAGAATCAACAATACTATTTTTTTTAGTCTCTGAAGCATCTTGGCTCTCTCACCCATCCATATTTTATTCTTTATTCTGCATATTTACTCTGCGTATGCTATTTCCACCGTGTGAACCTTTTGAATGCTGTTCAATTGTATCGATTTTTGACACAGTTCTTTCATCTCTCACCTTTTTAATCTTGTGTTTCACCCTTTAAACTTCATACTTCATAAGATTGAAAAGGCATTTTTCTGAGGGTTTTTGAAAGCTTTAGGGGCCCTGCAGGTTCCAAAAGCCTGTCTTTCAGTGGCTAGACTTAATTGACTCTATTATTATAGCACACTGAATCATTGCTTTTCTCAGTCAGAACGTCCAGTGAACACTCATTTTCATATAAGCAAGCTACTTATATAAGGCAACGCCTACTTCCTTCCTTCCACACAAACATTTGCAACAAACCTCAAGACCGTCTTTTGACAGAAGCTTATTTTTTCACGGCCCTGTCTCCTTTGGCATTTTGTGAGCGAGGTTTGACTTGTCCTTTGCGGCATGTCCACTTGTCTTTCACTTTAAAGACGAGGCACCCTGCTGTCTTCCTTGAAACGGCTCCAAGACAAGGCAGAACATATGGGGGAGGATTGTGAAGCCATGTAGGGGAAATTCAGTCTGGACCTGATGTGCAATTCTGATTGCCAAGTGTGGAGGGTCTTATCAAACATATTACATTTCATGAAGTCCCATGTAGTACTGACAGTTCCTTGTGTGTCTTCTGTATCTCTGCCTATAGTAATAGAGCAAGTGGAGTGAGCATTTACTGTTTGCTTATTTTCCATCAGGTTTCCGTTAGTGTTTCTCCCCTCCCCCTTTACAAAACAAACAAAAAATACAATGTTAAATTATTCTGTACACATTCTGTAACACTTATTGCACCTTTTGTATATTTTATGCAATATTTGATACATTTTGTTTGAGATGTACATTTAGAAATAAATCCCTGATATCAGATTTTATTAAGGAGGTTTACGCCAAACTCTAGGCTCCTGTACGGACAGGAGTCTACAATGACAACTGTAGTTAGTCAATCAGATCCGGGCCAGTTGCCTTCGTGAAAATGAAGCCCTCAGATGCCACCTTCAAATAAAGGTGGTTGCAAGGAGCCCACCCGACGATGAGAAAATACTGTCACCACGAGCGACAGTCATTGATGATGATAATTATACGTTCACTTGGGATTCGGGATGGCGTATGACAAACTGGAAGGTTCTTGCAGGCGTTTTGCAGGCAGCTTTTCAAGCGTCACCTTTCGGTACCCGTTTGAGCCTGCAGTGTAATACATATGGCCTTGACAGCATTCTCCATGTTATCTGCCACTAGTATGGCACAGACAATACTGTCGTGTTTACAGTGTGCATCATACATAAGACATTATTCCATTGTGCTCATGGAATTAATCTGTATGTAGTGTCACCACGTGATATGATGACATATTTATTATGTTTTTAACCATAATGTACAGGGAGTAGACAAAATAATGGAAACACCAAATGAAAAAGGACAATATTTTTCAGTTAAACTCAATTGCAATTGAGAAGGAGTCTATACATTTCATATTACTGTCAATACTAATGACCAATATGTTCCTGCTATAAAATATGTTTTAAAATTAACATTTTAATATGCAAGTTTCTATAGCAACATGAGATCTAACAGATTTTGAAAGGGGTCTGAAAGCTGGTGCCCAAATTGCAAGTGCGTCAGTCACAGAAACGAAAATCAAGACTGCATACAAGCAAGGAGAAACCACATCAGGAAAAAAGGAACGGTGGCCGCAATTGAAAGCTTAACAGGATCGTTGCTAAAAACCACAAACCAACAGCCTCAAAATTACCACAGAACTGAATCTATACCTCTGTGACCCACTCTGAACAAAACTGTACGTTGTGAGCTTCACAAACCACTTGTAACCAAAGGCCAAGGCGCAACAACAGAGCCATACAAAATTTGTATGGCAGTATTCCAATAAGGATTGAAGCTGTTCTGAACTCATTAGTTAATAAGTATTAATCTAGTGTTTATATTATTTTGTCTACCCCCTGTATATATATGTGTGTGTGTGTGTGTGTGTGTGTGTGTGTGAGAGAGAGAGAAATGACATTCTCATGTTGTAAATATAGACATTTCTTAACCTATTGTATAATCATTTTCCATATTATTTAACACATTTTATAGCTGATGATGGTACACCACTGTGCACTAGCGCCTCTGTATTTATGCTTAGAAAGGCGATACCGTATTGTTTGATCCACAAACAAAGGGTATTTCACTTTTAGCAAAGGAAAATTGTGTTTAAAAATGACACAACCAAGCAGTGCAGCCAAGTGAATAATCTTTCAAATTAAACTGCGTGGCTTTCGAGAACCTTCCGAGACAAATGACCTCTGATTATGTTTTAATCTAATCCCCATGAATATTGTTGACTTGATGCCACATGTAATCAGCTCTTATTCATCACATCAGAAAGGTCATTAGAACTAGGTCCTGCTAAATCTGCCACCATAACCCCATGAATAATCCAAGTGTCCAACATTTTTTTTGCCCCAAAAATAATTAATGACGTGCAAAATAAGCCCTCTGAATTTGTTATAAAGTTGTAAGGTCTTTTTGGCATTTGGTCTCACGAAGAAAATGTTTTGTGCCTCTAATTTAGGTTATTTACTTAAATTTAGGCTGGAGGTTTGTCTACACAGGATTTCAAGAGAATCAACACATTAATTAATTTTCTCAGATTCGTGGTGCGCCTCCATACATTTGGCAGTGAAACAGGGCAAGAAAATGAAAAATGATGCTGTTTGTTTATTAACATAAATTACAATAAGTCATACTGGGTTTAATGTGTAAAGTTTAAGGAAGCGGTCATTAACAATGTTACCCAATAATCTTCTACAAACAGACCAAGATAAACCTCAGAGCTGAGAGCGAAGCAGACCTCGAACCCGAACCCAACTGTCAAGACCAGATGATAGGTAAGGGCTTGTATCAATGGACATGCTTCCGGTTAACCACTCGATCCGATACGTCCACCTCATGTAACCGTATTACAAACGTGTAATGAACGGCAAGCATGAACGAAGTCTGACAGGACTTTGTGGGTTTTCTATGAAAAATGAATCACTAGTCTGCTACGGAGTGAATTTTGAGTGGCAGTTTTCAGCGGCACATTATTTTAGTATAAACCTGCGCCTCTTTTGCTGCCTGTAATTAGTCAGAGAGCCAATTTTGCAGGAAGAGAAACACCCACACACTCTCATTAAAGTATTGTTTAGTTTGTACTGTGTTGTAAAAAGAAGTGCCTTCCTTAAACCCAATCAAAGGAGTACTGGGAAAGTTCTGCAATTTAAATGTGATTATTGTCTGAAATTAAATCTGACGTTGTTCTTGAAACAACTCTTTTCCCCTCACATTTAAAAATAGAGCACATGATTTTGTCATATGAGTTGATGTCCAAATTCTGAAAGCCCTTTCTTCAATTTTAATGCTATCCTTTTGCCTTTTCTAATGATATTATATGTGTCCACTTGCTTATTCATATCATTAAGCTCTGGACTGCATTCAGTATAGTAATATATACTTCTTAAAAAGGACACCGTTACCTTGAAAGAGTATTTTGGTGTCCATCTGTTTGGACAGCTTGATCTGAAATGCCTTATCGATATAATCCCCCTTGTGAGGAGCTAATTAAAGCGTTAAGTATTCCTAAACAGACAGGGAGGCAAGCCTCCTCCTCCAGACTGCTTAGTCTTAATTTTCTTGTAATTGAACGCCCTTGTCCACGGCTGCCGTTTTGGCCCATAACTCCAGTAGATTAATGGATCAACAAATTAGCCAGGCATGACCGTAATAGATGTGCTTTTCTTCCAGATGTGTGGAAGTCGTCTTTTGTTCCATTATCACTTAGCAATTCAGATTCATTGACGAGTAGTCTCGTGTTCTCACGGATGGTGGTTGAAACCAATTATATAGAATTAACAGGGGCCTTTGATTTTCCATGCACACTGTAATTTGACCAGGAGACAGAGATATAGTGGGTTTTTTCTTGCTCAAACAGGCATTGTGAGACACTCCACCAAATAGCTCTTTGCTGTAATCGGAACAATAATTGGATCGGAGCATGTCGTTCGAACAGCTGGACTCTAGGTTTTGGGATAACAAATAGAAAAGGACCAGTTCTATGCCAATTCATTATATGTGTCCTCCTTACTGATATTCTGTAAGTAGTTCATAGGTTAATAGTTGAATAGATAGTCCAATAGTTTAACAATTGATTGTTCCATCATTTAATATTCCATTCTGTCATGAGTGCTATTGGTTCCCATTTTCCATTATATTAGGAAATTGCTTTGACAAACACATTTTCCCACAATATGTAAAAAATCATCTTAATATACGGGGTGTGGGTAGCTACATATAACAAAGTGAAGCCAAAAATGCAATTCTTTATCATTTCTTTATATTTACATTATATACAATTTATTACAAACGAAAAAGCTCAAAAATTGGGGAAATTAACGTATCATGGTATCTCATGGCTTTCCCACACATTGCTTTTCAAAATGGTACTCTACCACACATGATTTGAAAACCCGAGTAAGGGATGGAATATAGCCAAACTTATAAAACATCATTGAATAACAGCCCAGGTTATTCACTGCTGCATTTCTCATGGCAAGGTGTCAAAGCCACTGTAGATTAAAAGAGAGATGGAGAACCAGTGTACAGTTAGTACGACATTTATACATATAAATGGAGGATTCACTGTAGTAACTTCATTTAATGAATCTAATGAAGTTAATTGAATCTAGCTTCATTAGATTAAATTAACTTAATTGTAAGTGCTCTTGACCTCTTTGATTTCCCAGTCTTCCTTCACCCTACTTGGGGCTGTGAGTACATTGTTTCCTTTTGCACTTCTGGGTAATGTATGGCAATTAGAGGGGACTCATTTGCCAGCACCGTTCACAGTAAGACGTGATCGGATCACGGTGAACGGTGGTCTGTGTGCTCCATTCTGGAAAAAGACCTTTTGCAAAGAATGGTGAAGTAAAAAAAATATCTACATATGAGCCATCTGTCGCATAAATGTCCTGAAATGACAACACAGCACAGGACACCTCAAGTGTGAAATCTGGTCAACTCTCCCTCACACAGCATAATAGCAGTATAGGAGATGAGGAAAAATTGGGAACAAATTGAAATTCAAAACCATAATAGAGACTAGATATATGAAACTAGACTTGGAACATGTTCTGAAGTTAAAGCATGCTCAGCTGGAATCTCTGTGGTGAAAAGACATTTATTTTATAATAAGTGGGGAAATTATTCTTTTTTTTTTTTTGATAGATAAATTGCTCTCTTGCTATACCGCCACCCTCGCTTGTCACTGGCAATTTTCTCTTTACAAACGCCTAATAGAGAACAATCATATTTTACCCGGCTATACTGACCTGGCTGCTGCCATGCGTCAGACCCCTGAGCGGTACTTACAAATATCAGGTAAACACGATATTTTCCATCGTTGTACTGCCAGCGAAACTTATGGCCGTGGATGCTTTTTATTTCAGTAGACAATGAGAAAAAGTGAAGCTGATCATTTGAATAGATGGCAGCATAAAACAATACATGCACCTACAGCCACTTTTATAACAACACAAGTAACAATGTTTTTCATGGTGTGGCCACTGGTACACTAACTTCACTGAGCTATTTACACTCTCTAGCTAGCAGGTTTCAACATACATGTTTTTTAGGCTAATTACATATGTTCCTGTTTAAATAGCAGGCTCTAAAAGCCTTATTCTTCAAATTCAGTTTTTGTACTATTACGATACTGTACCTTATTATCAATGGTGTAGATTTTTTTAACAGTGTGTAATATTTTTTGCATACCCTCTTTTAGTTTCTGGATCCCATCCTGACTGAACAGATCCACTGTTAAAAAAAAGGCAGTCTGAAGTAATGCTCTTGTATTTTCTCATTTTTCCCCATGTTGTTTGAACCTTCCCAAGATGCCCTGTTTTCCCACAATCCCTTTCACTGCTTGTGACTCCAGTGGTTCCGTGTTTCTCCACCCCCTCCATCACACGCTTCTCCTGTATCCCAGGCTCCAGTTGCCAGACGCGAACCTTGGACAGTGGAATTGGGACTTTCCCCCTCCCTGACTGCGTTGCCCGGGCAACTGGACGGCACCTCCCCAAATCCTTGTCCAGCCCTGGGCAGGCTCCTGGTGTGCCAGCCGAGCCTGCCAAAGACCTCCCCTCAACTTCACCACCCAGACCGCAAGTGCCTTTCCCCTCGAGACCCGACCGCAACGCACCACAGAGCCCCAGCCACTCCCAGTCTGACTACACCGTGACCAGCAGAGATGTGTGTGGCCCACAGAGGCAGCAGCCAAAGCCCACCACTTCAGGTAAGAACCCCAAATAAGGGCATAACTGGACAAGTGGCTCACGTCATAGCATTTTGCTGTTTGAGTTTGAGGAGGTGTTTTCAGTGTTTTTTATAGAAGTCACACTGTAAATACTCATCCAGCTTCACATGCTGACTGGGAGTCATTACTGAAAGGTAGGGATGCGCTTCACGGCATGCACCTTAAAGGCAATTATTAATAAAATTACAATTTTACAATAATCATATTTGATTGATAATGATCATTTATTCCCTGAATTTTTGTCTAATACATGTACTCATAACTACAAGCGAGTTTCATTTGATTATTCTTATTAATCCAGAAAATGAACAAAATACTGTGATGACTTTAGAACATGAGATCCTTTCCTGGACTTGTTTAACCTCGTTCTCTCTGCATCTTCTCTTAAACCCACCCTTGAACTTTTGTTCAACACTTTAAATGTAAGAGACAAGAAAGGTTAAAGATGGCAGCAGGCCTATTCGTGAATCATTTTGGCAACAGTCTTGAGCACATCTTGAACTGTGTCACGCCAGGTCTTGGAACACTCCAAGGATTTCTTGTGGTGTCTTTTACCTGTTCTCGTGTTCTGGTAAGCTACCCTTATAAGCTGTGGTTCTGTGTGGCTCAGTGGGTAGAGTGTGGCGCTGACAATGCTTAGGTTGTGGGTTCATTTCCCACTGGGACCACATGTACTGAAAAATGTATGCATTCACTACTGTAAGTCGCTTTGGATAAAAGTGTCTGTTAAATGGCATATATTATTATTATATTACTACCCCATGCATTAACAATGCTAGGGGTTTATAATAAAAAATAAAATAAAATAAAAAACTATTGACAGTGTAAAATTCACCTTTTGCTGATTTCCACCTCTGTTCGGCTTCTGTAATCCAGTTCATTAATCCCTTTTTAAAAGGGGGAAAACCTAAATCCCCCTGACTCTCTTTTTGCTGAAGAGACCGAAGAGGTAAATGTCTTAAGTGGGAGAGAATGGCCCTGCACTGGGTGTTTGGTAGACCTGTTTACGCAGCAGAGTCTAATCTCTCGACAGCCATTCAAAGTCTTGTTCAGTACCCAGGAAACGTTCCCTGCGACGGAGCACAGGGCAGACCCGGACCCTTAATTACATAATCAATCAATGATTCAATTACCAATGGGCCATTATCACATGAAAGGAGGCAGGCACACACGAGTTCACCGTGTGCAACAGCTGCAGGGAGTCGGCAGGGCCGTGGCGGCCCCGGACCAAGGTATCTCCGGCCCCCGGTCCGAGTACTTCAGCGGCCTGATTAGAGGTGTGATGACATCGGGACTGTGTGGCGGCGTGATTGCGGTCAGAGATTAAACGGTTTACGCACACGCATGCTTTGTGTGCCTGCGATTGCTCTGTGCGCTGTGACAGAGGCGGCCGGGACTTTGGCCCCCGTCATTACAACAAATTGAGGCGAAGCGTCGCAGCTGCAGATCGTCTCGTAAGTAGAAGGGATGAGATGAGGAGGACCACTGTGATCTCCATGCAAATTAGTCTGCCATTTCCCTGAGAGACGGAGTTAATTACATTGTCAGAAGGTAGAGGTTTAAAAATGGGATTTGAATGAAATGGGGGTAAAAAATAAAATCATTTTTATCATTCCAGTTCACCATGACAATCAAAGGTATTTAGTCAGTGTCCGTTTTGGCTTTTGGTTTTTGTTATTATTATTTTTTGATTGTTGGGCTGCTTTAATTCTAAGACGCTGGAGGGAAAGATTGTTACCGGCCACCAATGCATTACGTCAACTACATCAGGAAGGCAAATACCCAGTTTGACACCTTACCTTTCAGTATTGTCCTCTGGGTTGTTGGCCACTACCATCCATAGCTTGTTTGTAGTGGAGTTTCTTATGAGTAGAGGGGTCAATGTCTAGGTTTCAAGAAGAAGAAAAAAAGCCATCTGAAATGTGGGAAAGATGAGTTGCCAGCTCAATTGTCCCTGTGTGGATATAATGCTTTGTGTTTGTTTAAAATAAATAGAAATTTCAAATAAATTTAATATACAGGTAACTGCCAAAATAATGGAAACATTTTAGTAAATAACAATACAAAATATATTGAAAGCAGGGGCTTCCACACAGGTGTGTTAATTAAGGAATGAATATCCCATCATGCTTAGGGTCATGTATAATAATGCTGGGCAGGCCCAATTGGCTATTTTGGCTACCATGGCTAGAAGAAGAGATCTCAGTTACTTTGAAAGAAGGATGATTGTTGGGGCTTGTTTGGTAGGAGCTTTAGTCTACCCCTTGCAACAACCAAAACTAGTTCCAGATGCCAAGTCAAGCCTTTAAACCAATTCTCGAAACCCAGCATAACCATTTTAGGACGTGTTGTTTTCTCTGAGGTGAATGTGAATCGCAGTTGTTCTCTATTCTTGTTCCATATCACACCAGTTCCTTACTTTTCCTTTTCAGAAAATGGGCACAGCTGATTAGATTAACACATCCGCATAACAGTCAAAGTTGTTCTCCACCAATGTTGCAGGTGTGATGAAAGCCAAGAGGCTAAGTCAGAGTGAACACAGCACGAGCCCCGCCCAGAGTGCCGAGGATCATGGGAAAGAGAGAGAGAAGAGGAAGAACAATCAGAGCCCACCCACTGTAAGAGACCGGTTTTGTCGTGGTTCTCTGTGGCTCAGTTGGTAGAGCGTGGCGTTGGCAACGGTTAGGTTGTGGGTTCAATCCCCACTGGGGACACATATACTGAAAATGTATGCATTCACTACTGTAAGTCGCTTTGGATAAAAGCGTCTGCTAAATGGCATATATTATTATTATTATGTTATGTTTGTTTTTTGGTGGGGGGGGTTGGGGGCACAGTTGCGTTTAATAATACCGTCACCCCTTATTGAAACAGCGTTATCTTCTTTTGCTGTGGGGCTGGGGTTATAGTGGCACAAAACATTTATCTGGGGCTAATATTATTATTGCAATGCATTAGCATGTCCTGTGCAAAGGTGTGAGCTAATGTTCACATTATACATGACAATGGAAATATGTGTCAAATGCTTATGTTTGTGACTTGACATAAGCGAATGTCAAACATGTGAAGAATGTGAAGGGGTGTATATAGTCCATTTGAATGGGGTCCGTGCGTTGTGAAATTGACTTATTATTTTTCCATATACTTTGTTATGCATACGATATATTCAGTGCATTGTAGTAACATTCAATATGTTTCATGAATATAATGCATGATACATTTATATAATGTGAAATATTTGATACATAAAATATTTTGTTTTACATCTCTTAAGAAATCCACAGTATATATGCATACATTTGAGTTCATGAACAGGGCAGAACACAAAATCTATTTCTTGTCTTGTATTTCGTACTTATGCAATATATTGATTTGTTGTACTTCTTCACACGGGTTCATTGAGCCCATGCTGCAGATGTGAAAGGAGTAGTACTGTTGAGCAGTGTTCAAACATGTTTACAAAGGCTTTCTTTCAATGGATCTGCGTTTGGCATCCATCAGTGTAATTAAAATACCGTATCAAACATCAAAATGTCTTAGAAATATATGCATTTATAGATACTGAATGGGTCATTTTGCAGCTGTGGTTACGTGTGCATATTGTGCTTTATTAACGTCTTACATTTCTCTCTTATGATTTGTAATGCGTGTTTGACGAATGAAGGACTGACCTCTGTAATCTGTGCGGAGTACTGCTCTTAGTCAAGAGAATTTCTCAGAAAAGCCATTTTGCATAGAGCCCTTGAGCTTCACAAAAAGTGCATTAGCGATGTAGAAAAAAAAGAAAAAAAGAACGACTTATTCTTTCATTCCTTTTCATTGGCTTCTGAACACAAGGCCCTTAGAAAAAGGGGGCTTCGTTAGTTTCTAATGCGGAAACGGACCTTTGGGATGATGAAAGGGGAAGCGGGGGCAATGTCCGTGCTAATCTGTCCGTCACCCTCTCAGGACAGGGCGCTTCACGTCTGCTCGTACTCGGGCGGCAGCAGCGACAGCGAAGTGGACCCCGAGTACGACTCGACCGCCGCGCGCCGCCTCAGACACGACACCCGCCTCAACAAGACCAGGAACGCCGAGCAAGGTCGGTCTCACGCCACGCCTTCATCGCTGTGGCTGTCAAAGGGATCCTCGTGTTCCCTTTTCTTTTGCATTTCACCGTTTCCTACATCGAGAGATACAACTTGTTCAGACATTTACACTGACTGTATGCTCACTACTGGCTGAGTGTATCGAGTCCTTTTACCTTATTTATCAAATGATGGCCTGTAGTGTTTTAAAAAAAATATGAAGTCTCTTATATTCATTTATACAGCTGGGTGTTTACTGTAGGAGTTCAGATTAAATAGCTTGTTCAGGGGCTCACTGATGCTATTGTGCTTTTTAAATGCAAGTCCCATAACTCAGTCAGGCTATTTCAACAACTGGATCCGTTCAGAACTAAGATTACGCTAAGGCCTGCCAGCACCGTTTTGTGCTTGAATGAACTAAAATGTAATTAAACTAATTCAATCAAAACATTTAATTATGCCACTTTGGAAAACATTGTTTAGGTTTTAAAAGACATGCATTCATGGTTGAAGCCACCTGGTAAAATAAATGTATCCCCAATGCCTATGGCACGCTGCTCTTTCAACAACGCAATACAGGATCCTCAGAATGCACTTTGTATGTAAAGAGCTACAACCACTCTCTGGCTGTGTAATACTGAATCTGAGTGTATCTCTGCCTATAACTTTGCAGCTATACGTGCCATAACATACCATGCTATAGCGTTTTATATATATACATATACATATATATAAAACTTATGCTGCTTTGTATGGTTGTTTGAAAATCTTCACTAACTCAGAACTCACAAAGCATTTTGCAGGATGCATAGAAACCAAATTGTGCATAGCACAAAACCATATGTTACATGAAATCCTCTCACAACGCAGACCAACATTAGTTTTTCCTGGACTGTGCTCCTCCAATTAAGAAGTGCTTTAACTAAACCACCATGGGAAAGCCCCAGAGCTCCAGCTTGTCACCAGTAAAGTCACCCACTTGAGTTAACAGCGCTGTATCTTTGTAGCACACAACACTCAGAGCCAAAATAACTCACAATGCAACCTGCTCTCCACAGTGGACAAAGAGGAAGAAGAGATGACAGAGGGCGGTGTGCAAAACCACCTGTCAATCATGGACTACTACCAACAGGAAGTGCTTGTCCACTTCAGGAGGGAGGAGCACAGAGGCACCACGCAGTACAGCGCATCGGATAGAGAGGGGAAACCTGACGTGAGTACTGCCTTTCCACTAAAGATACTGGGAATATATGTATACGCAAGCTGACATTTAGATTATTATTAAGGAGGTTTACTGATCGGAAACGCGCTCCTGAATGCCTGGGTTTTGTTTTGCATTTACATTACATTTTTACATTTTAGGTATTTAGCAGACGCTCTTATCCAGAGCGACTTACACAGTTTACATACAATCCATTTATACAGCTGGATATTTTACAAAGCAATTCAGGTCAAGTTCCTTGCTCAAGGGTACAACGGCAGTGCTCCAACTGGGAATCGAACCTGCAACCTCTGAGTTCCCTAACCATTACACTACACCCACCCACCCATTGTTTGTTGTTATTTATAACACAGTCCACCAATGGGGTCAGAGTACAGTGTGCGTAGGTGCATAGGTGGGAAAAACTCATCTCGGTGCCGCAAGGCTTAATAGCCCAAAACGGACTTTACATACTGCTCTTGGTCTGCTTTAAGTACAGTACTTCATTGCTTTGATGTGTTGTTGCTGCAGTATGCTCTGTTCTGTATGAATACAACTTTAAAAAGTTGACACTAAGATTTGTATATTTAATTACACCATGTTGGATGTCCTTCGTCAAAGCCTGCCATCATCCACTAGCGGTCACTGAAACAGTAAAAAGGAAAGAAGGTATTGGCATCCTTCACAGCTGTGACCTGAATCTTTTTTAGAGAGCTTGTGGACCATGAAGTCAAAAAGTTTTTGTTTTTTTCATGATTTGAAAAGCTTGCTTAAATGATAGGCACAAAGATATCCACAGTTCTTTATGAATATTTTATTCTGCTATTCTGCTCGTGACACCATCACATAAAAACGAAAATGTTCTTAAATTCTCTAATGAAAACATTTGACATATTTTAATTCTGTCATATCAAGAAAAGCCTCCAGTATTCTAAGATCCATATTAGCAAGAGATTTTAATGGGTAATGGCAGCAGATGAATTACAGCCCGCCCCCACCCCCTCACAATTTCCCAATATCTTTTTGCCCTTTCTCTACAGCATTAAAAATTAGATACTATACATGACATACAGCCACCTGCAATGGGCAATAAGTCTCTTATCAATGAAAATCATGATTCATTTCATTAACCTACAACTCAAACAGGAGCTTTCACAGAGCCTATTACTTGTGCGGTGCTGCCTTTGAGCAGCCCATATATATTATTACAAGGCCACAAGTGGCATGAGACAATGAAACTCCTGTCAGTGCCAGGTACTTTATGAGATTATCAATAAAACGGAAGACAGCATGTTCCTACAGGAGAGCAACCTTTGTCAGAAGCTGCCAAGCTGGAATACTTTTCCTGTAGAATGTATTTAAAGACTTTATACAGTCAACTCCAAAATTATTCACACCCTTGATGAAGATTAGCAAAGGCGGCTATATAAAATAAACAATGCAGGTAATGAGCTGTATTGTGTGCTCGAAAGAAAGGGAACATAATATTATTTTATATGAATACAATTGCTCAGAATCCCCCCACCCCCCAAAAAAAAGATGTCACAATTATTCACACCCCTAATAATTAGTTCAAATAAAATCCAGCTAAAATAAATCTTCATCAACATGTCTTCTATAGTGTTTTATGAGCCAGCATTATATGTGTGGTTTCACAAACTACTACAGAGTATTAGCACAGCTAATTCTACCTTGCTGTCTGTCCATCCCCATCACCATAGTAGTTACCGGTTGCCTAGTGACAACTCCTTTTGAAGGTGTTCTGGCTTTGTTTTTATTTTTTTTTATTTAGAACATTGGATGCGAGTACCAAGGTTTTTGGCAGCTCACCACTCAAAGATAATGAGTCTGATGCACATGCATCTGGTTAATTATGTTTTTAATAAAAAGTAAAACACCTACAAAGATGAGTCACCCTAGGATGATGTAGGACATCCACACCAGCATTTGTGTGCAGCATATGTCTTTTGTCAGTGTTGTTGACATTTAGGTAACCTTGACAACAACAACAAAATTGTCTTAAGTTTTGCTAATTTTACCAGGGATTTGGTTCAAGAAAACGTCTAAACGGATCAGTTTGAGAGGACTGTATATTGTACAGGGCTATCCAAGTTTCTTCCTTCCGGGTCTACATGAAGAACACACTGCTGGGTCTTTGCCCTCCTTATGAATTTGTGATTTTAGAAGAGTTCCATGTTGGTTCCCATTCTTGTATTTCTAATACCCAATTAAAGACTTAACATAAAATAGGTGACAGCAACTCTTCAAATTCAAAATTAATTTTGTCCTTAAAGTGTTTTATAAAATTAACTTGTGTACCCATCACTACATAGCGCTGACCATTTTTTGATTTTTAAATGACATTTAACATTTTCTCCTCTGTTCCTGGTTCAGTTAGTTATTTGCTTTGTTCATCTGAGACCTTTAGAAAATTAAACTTATCAAGATTTAAACCTCAAATTATTTTCATCTTCCGGGTCTCGGCTATATAGTGTTTGGCATATTGCCCTGCTATTTTACTTTTCCCGTTAGGAGAGTGGAGTTTTCATCCCTACTTCCTGTTATGCATGCTCTTTTATATTGCTTTTCAGCTCAAATGCTAATAATGTAAGGGCCTTAGGATCTTTCAGAAGTCAAATTATCTAGTGATTCCCTTGCTTTCTTTAACAAATTCTGTCTCCTCCTTTGCTCTTGTTTTCCATTTGCTTTTATAGCACCACCCTTTTCTTTCCCCGTCCCTTGCCTCTTCATAAAGGATGCAAACGACATTATTTCTCCTTGAACAACAGCCTTAGCCCCTGCCCATAGCATCACTGGAGTAGTTTCCACGTCGTCATTAAGTTTGAAATATTTTCTCATTGCCTGTTTAATTTTGTCCTTAAAGTCTTTTATTTTGGAGTGGAGAGTTAGTAAGCCTCCATAAAGTTGTTCCTTTTTCTAACTCGATATCTACCGTTATATAACTGGAGCATGGTCTGGCACTGTAATCGGCCCAATTTCACACTTTTTCACTTTAGATATTACATTTAACGTAAGAGAAGTAGTCCAGTCTGGAGTATGTGTTAAGTGAAGCAGAAGAAAATGTAAATTTTCACCAAACAAAGTCCTATTTCAGTTTTAGCCTATTTTCCCTTTTTTTATTTTTTATGCATACACAATAATATATCATTACCTGCATTCTTTATTATATTCAGCTTTATCAAGGGTGTGAATAATTTTGGAGTGGACGATAATTACTTGGCAGTAAATGAACAGAGAAATTACGTAATTTAATTGCTATGTAAGTACACTTTGATGCAATTTGGTGCGCTTAGGTTTAGGGCCCAATTACGGGTGAGGGTTGCGTTGGACTTGAGGTCATGGCTATGATTATGTAATGTAATAATAATTATCATCATAATTGTTCATGTAATTATAATGCATTGAGTTCAAATCCCACCCTTGTGTTTAATTACACCAGTAATTGAAAAGCAGGTACAGAGTAAGCGCTGGCAGTTTCACACTATTTTTATCATTGCAATGTAGCATGGGGAAGTCACATCAGTCAGGCTCATTCGTGTAGTTACAGTGGCCATATATAGGGACCAGTTCTTTAGCACAGTGTATCCTGGGCCATGTAAACATTTGAGAGGCGGCGGATAGCGTAGCGGTCTAACGTATATCTTGGCTGGTCCAATACGAGGGTTAGCTGCCTATCAGGGACGCGGTTTGAAACCCGTCTCTGCCAGACCGGCCCTTGCCATCCGCCCCAGGGAGAGGTGGGGGAGGGTGGGTGAGTCGGCTCAAGTCCGCCGTGAAGCGTGTCAGGGTGTCTCCAGAACGTGGGTGGGCGAATTCCGTATCGAAGGAAGTGGAGTTCACTGCCCTCTGAGAATTAACTTGCCTCGTAGAGATGAGCGGCGAACTCATGTAGGGAGGGCAAATCAAAATAAAGAGGGTATAATTGGCCACTAAATTGGGAGAAAAACATCGGAAACAAAAAAAACAGCAACAAAAAAAACCTTTGACAACAGATCTCTATGCTGTATGTTGAAGCAGAGACTCTTGGTCTGCAGGATTGGTGCTCTTAATAGAATTCAATCTGTTGGCCCATGTGAGTCACATGAGACTCGCCCTTCAGTAGATAACTTCATTGGATGCCAAATGAGGACCAGTGGGCGAGAGAGGCCTAGAGAGGCCTGCCCTTCTTCAGTTCAGCACTGAGAAGGAACGCTCCCTATAGCTGCCCCTTCTGCCTTCTGACAACACTATCCACGCTCACTCCCCCTGACTCACCACAAGAGAGAGGCATGCAAAAATACAAGCGAATAACACGGTTTTGTTTCTTGACTTATGAGGTCAAGGAGATCCCTGTGGACGGTTTGCATTTCGTTCATCACAAGCAATCTGCCCTATTCTCAATCGGCACATTGGTCAAATATTTAAATGGTCAAAAGGTGCAGTATTGTATTATTTACTGAACAGATTTTGTATTATTATTAATTATTTAATTTAATAATATTCATTTTTAATGTATTTATTCAGCAGACGAGCTCGTCTACATTGAATTGCGAGGCTATTTGTTTCATCGGGGACAGAAAAGAGCATCAGATGCATTGCTTTAAGCGCTTTAGCTATTGTGCTACAAGTCAGTGAATACATATAACAGGGACATGGAATGAGAGATACTGATTGACCACAATACCAGTTAGTTGTAACAGCAATCGAGCTAAAAAAACTGTGCTAAATTAAATGTATGTAACAGTAAAAACAATATTGTACAAGTATTATCCTTAAGAGCAACATGTCTGCATGACAAAGGGAATGTAGAACAGAACAATGATCTATTCAAGTAAGATTAACTTAACTGATAGTTTTTACCTTGAGCAAAACTCTTATTCATAGGAGCAATAACTTACCAGTTAAGCAATCAGTTGCATCGTACTCTTGACTGTAATTACTCAGTGCAGTAGCTGTGTCTTTGTAGGCTGTGGGTTCAGTTTGATGTGAAGCGGTGTGAGGCCGACACCGCCAGGATAAAGGGCCTGGTCTGGATCTTCTAATGAGGACTTGGAGGGGGAGGTGGTGACGGAGCGCGGTGCCTTGGCTTTTTGATGAGGTTCCCCTCAGGACCGCACTGTATCGGGGAGAGAAGCTGTGCAGACAACCAGCAACAGAGAGAAGCAGATTCACCCCATCGCCCAAACCAAGGACACTGCTTTAGAAACATAACGGTATGGGGGGGTGGGCAGGATTATATATCAGACAGCTGTGCTGTATATTCCGTTGAAATAACCCAACTCAGGTCTGGATGAAAGCGTACGTACAAACACACACACACAGGCAGTAGAATGGACTTACAGCAAAGGGAGGTTTGAGGGCAGATGTACGCAAAAAAAGCAATACCCAACAATCAAAATGACTGGCCATTGGTCCCTCTTGCGGTATTGTCACACGTAAGCCTGCCCAATGATTGCACATGATTGTTCTCCTGTGCAATCAGTGGGAATGAGGAGGGATGGCGCTGAGTCCGTATCAGAGACAGTGCAGGTTGGGGAGAAGTTTAGGACAGCACAGCCGTGCGTCGTAAACGCCTTTAACGACCTTTTCGAAAACACTGGAGAATGATATAAACTTTGGTGACTCCCATCAGCAGCCCCTCATAGCCTAAAATGGCCCCCCCATTCATCATCCAGACATCACCTGACAGCTCCTGCAGCCCCTCCCCTCTCGTCCGTCCTCCCCTCCGGCCCGCTCCCGATGTGTGGCTGTGGGTGTCTGGAGCCAGGGCTGAAAGGGCGGAGAGGAAAATGCGAGTCTTATTATTTCAAGGGTGCCAGAATCACACCTCCCAGCCTAATTCTAGATTCATTCTAAACTTGGTGTGCTTTGTCCTTATTTCTGACAAAAAGTCTCTTTCTAAAGTAAAGAAAGAGAACAGTTTCATTTGTTTCTCATATAAACATAATATTGACATTAACGAATTGTTACAAAAAAATACTTGAGGTTAAGCACAAACTACACTGTGTCGTGACTGAATAGATCCTGTGGTATTTTTTTGTGCATGTTTGCAACCGCTGCATAAAATCCCTCGCCTTCCGAAGCCAATCAGCCAATCAGTCGGTTTGCGTTTAGGACAGCATCCTTCATGGAGGTATTGTCCCAGAGTGCTTTGCAGTCTAACCCAGAGAGGTGAGAGAGAATGCCATACAATGAATATTAGATGTGAGATAACTGGTTGTTGAAGGAGGTTGTTTAGTTTTTTTCCCAGGCACACACTGCTTGCACAGTAATTTACTACTCAATCATTTTTCATTGCATCAGTGTTGTCACTGGTATAGAACCCTTTGCTTGTATGGTTTTATATTCTTATTTGCGCTGTGTTCATGTTCCATCCATTGTGAGGTCACAAATGTGAAATGTACTAGATTAGATTTATTCCACAGCCAACCGTATAACAGCAGTGACATGATTGCATTCATACCATGTGTGATTGAACATTCCCTCGAAAACAGGTTAAATAATGTCTGTAATGTGCTTGTATTTGACACAAAGTCTCCTGATTTGAATCTGTAGTGACAGAAGTTCCCAGTTTACTGCGACGCTTCAATACTAAAGAGCGGGCATGAAGTAACTAGCGTACGCATTCACAGTGAGACTTATCCCTGGCCTCTGGGAATTAACTTGACCCGGAGGACAGGCAGCGAGTTCCTGGGGGAGGGCGAATCGAAATAAATCGAGGGTATAATTGGCTACTAAATTGGGCGAAAAATGGGGAAAAAATCTGAAACAATTTTTAAAAAAGAATTACCTGTAGTTGACAACTGACCAAAAAAATTAATACTGTCCTATGCTCCCAAAAATTTTCAACAATGAAATTACAAAAACAACGAATGTATGTTTCCACACAGTCTCGCATGAGACTGAAAGGCATTGACCAAGAAAAGCACTGGGTTGAAGGATACCATGAGTTAAAAGTAACCAGTTCCAACAAGGATCTGACCCTTCAAAACGAGCGTAATCACAGCCAATCACAGATAAGGGCCCCCGCACGGAGACGTAATAGATCCTTGCGCTGTTTGGCGGCTGCATGGTGATTGCGCTTTCTCACTGCCAGGGGCCCAAAACGCTAATCACTGATCACAATCAGAGTCAAAGCCGTGTCAGGCTTTTCAGATGAATACTCCACACTGCCCCGGCTACTCCTACTAAATTGCGTTACTCCCTTGCAATCGTGTTTTGTCGGTTTGTCCCCCAAGTTCTTCAATATTACGAATGTTTCAGCTTCTGATGATGGTCGTCGTTCTTTTCCATTTATGCTTTTACCCCTTTTTCGCCCAATTTGAAACGCCCAGACGTACTCTTAAGCTCCACTGGCTGCAAACCCCCCGCTGTTGATCCAGGAGTGTTGTTAGACCAGCACGCGCTCTCCTCCGAAACGCATGCCGTCTGCTTCTCTTCACACCGTACTCTACGAGTTAAGCTTGCACAGACCGGAGTCGGGGGAAGACGCTTCATGTGCAGCTTTATGCAGGCTGACGACGGTCACCCCATTAATCAGTGGAGGTCGTTGTTGAGTGACGAGATGCGGACACTCGGACACTCGGACACACTCACTCACACACACACACACACACACACTCACACTCACTCACTCACTCACTCACTCACTCACTCACTCACTCACACTCACACTCACTCACTCACTCACTCACTCACTCACTCACTCACTCCCTGGGTGATGTAACTCACTCACTCACTCAATCACTCACTGCGGCCCGTGGGTGATCTGCTGGCCCCCGTGGGGCCTGCGGCCCAGGTCCAGGACCAGGTTTGACTCCAGACCGTGGGGCTCATGCACACACTAAAACAGTGCACTAACAAGACGAGCCACCCGGCACCTCAATAGTTATGAAAAAGGTCTTTTAAACTTGGGGATTTTGATGGTTTTGATTTTAGTATGTACGGACATGATTTCGTTTCGTGAGTAAACTCAAGTGAATTCTGGCAATACTTGGCCCCAACAAAAATCCGTTAACACTTTTTACTTTAGGTAATCTTATGTATGTTTAGAAAAAGGCTTTATGTCATATTATCCCTTCAAAACTGAAAAAAGAAAAACGCAAACCTGTTCTCTTGCTTCATTTCCTACGGCTAAGGACAGCTAGGTCACGGGTTCGATCCTGCACTCTTCGATTCTATTCTCTTGTGTTTAAGAGGTCTCACCTTAACTTAAGACATCAGTAAGTGGAGAAGGCTGTGGAGGAGGGGAACGATCTCCATCTCCCAACACTGAGGTTCAGAGTTCAAATCTGGCAGGTTCCTTTTCCCTTTGCGTGGGCTGTGGCATTCAGTAACGATTCTTTTTACGGACCGACAGATTCTAGAGTGACAGGCTCCTTGCGTAGTGGGATCTAAACACAGCTGGTTCTCTGTTTCTTTATTATTATGAGTGAAGATGCTCAATATCTGAGATGAACAAAAAAAGTGTTCCTGATCTCCCTCGTGGTCCAGGGCCTAAAGCCGTTTTGTTTAACAGCCTTACATATATTATACGGACAATATGCATTACATGGACAGTTAAAGAACCACGGTTAAAGAGATAACTTAACTCCTTTGTTTGTCTGTGCGCACCAGTGGCGTGAAGGAATAATACCAGTCTCTGAAGGCTGAGACTGGTTTGAGCCCACGCTCTTCCATTCCGTTTCCCTTGCATTCGTTAAGGTCAAGGCCAGTGGCAGTTGGTGTCACCCCGCCTGGATGATGCACGGCAGCCATTTTGAATCAGAAAGCTCACCACACATTAGCGGAGGTTAAGATGGGGGGATTTATTTGGCTACTACAATGAGGGGATAATTAGATACAAGATGAAGAGGTCCACGTTGATAACTTTGCCAGGACAATAGAGGACAATAGGGAACACAACCCCCCTCCCCTCCCCTCTGTGGCTTTGGGTTTTTAATTATAGTGAGTAAGGGCCACAGTTGAATGTCTAGTGAAATATATGCCATCTCTTATACTGACACATATGAAGATAAGTGGAGCATGAAAATGTGTATGGTATTACTCGCAGATGCTTGTCAGTAATAATGTATGCAAGATTTATAACAAAGCACATTGGGAATGGTCTGGTCTGCCCAGCTTTGATATTTTTCTGCAGGTCTATATAGTTTAGTGGTGTGAAGGTACACCAGCTCTGCCCATCACACCCAGGCACTGCAGGTTAATTATGATAAGGACCTGTATCTGTGGGGAGCATTTAAATACATGTGTATCCCAGCTTGTACCTTTTACAATGTTGCAGTAAGGCTGTGGTGAATAAATATTTAGCTTCTAACCACCCTAAACCAGAACTAACTATCCAGCCCACGTTGTAAATGTTTTGCGCGACCTGACAGCGTTTCCGTAATTTTATGCAATGAACGTTGTAAAAAATAAATAAAAAAATTGCAAAATAAAGTTGTGTGCTAGCTGGGATCAAACATATCTTTTGTTTTCTACATTGGATATAGAGTAGATTTCTCATCTTTCACTATTGAAAGATTTTCTTTGTCAACATTATGGAACACATTACCCATAAATATCAGGGAAGCCAACACACTAGACATTTTCAAAAGACAACTTAAAACCTATCTTTTTACAAAGCTTTTGATTAACTCTGACTTGCTACTAAATTGATCTTGCACTATATATATTTTAATCTTCTCTGATGTTTGTGAACTGCAATTCTTGTATGAAAGTGCTATATAAATAAAGTATTTACTGTAGAATATTTATGTAGAATATTTTTTAGGGCTGAGGGATGGATTTATTCTCTTCTCTGTCCATGCAATGGAATTTGAGAGAGAGCATGAAAAATGGAGGAAATATACTTTTCAATGTCTTTTCACCAAACTATTCCTTGACAACAGTTTATGGAGTATTTTCTCCAGTGAGGCCAGACATTTTGAGAACTTGCCCTTTCTGTAGGTTGTTTTACCTGCAATTCTTTACAGGGTTTAGGGCCCTTTTCGGAAGTTTCACCTGTTGAATTGAGGGAGTAGGCCAAAGCTCTAAGCTTTTTTGTAAAAGACTGCTTTCTGGCAGCATCGTTTCAGGGCGACACCGTGACACAAATCCCTAAAAGACTAATCTCTGACTGGATTGTAAAATGTAGAATGCCTCCATGTCTTGTATTTTTTGTTTTTCTCCCAATTTGGTAGCCAATTACACCCTCTATTTATTTATATTAACCCTCCCCACACGAATCCGTCACTCGTCTCTACGAGGCAAGCCAATTCTCCGTGGGCAGCGACCTCCACTTTCCTCCGAAACGGAATTCGCCCACCCACGTTCTGGAGACTCCTTTTCCGTGCTTCACGGCGGACCCGAGTCGGCTCACCCTCTCACCCTCCCCCTCCCCCTGGGGCGGACAGCCAAATGCCGCCCCCAATCAGGGCTGACGACCAGGGCCAGTCTGGTAGAGATGCGGTTTTCGAACCGCGTCCCTGACAGGCAGCGCACACCACACCGGACCAGCCAAAGTGTGGTGCGTTAGACCGCTACGCTATCCGCCGCCCACAAAAGTTAGTTTTTGGTAAACAAGGTGGACATTAATTTCACTGCATGCTGTCTACAAAAGTGTCTTTGCTTTAATCATCAGTAATGCTGCGTGTTATTGAAGCTGAATTTTTTTTTTTTTGTTTGTTTTTTTTTTTTTTTTTTACAAATTTTTAAGTAGGGAGTCCCTTGAGAAACAACGTGATATTCACACAGAATATTTGACCCAATTAAATGTTTTAGGGAGCTTTGCCTGTTCTTGATTCAAAACCTTTTTTTTTTTTTTTTTTCCTTTCCTCTTCTCTAGTTACAGGACTACAGTTTGCCAGGTCCAATTAGTTTCTACTAGTTGCCATTAACGCACAAATGTTTCTAAACATTTTAATCACTATAATAATTGCCCATATGGCTATATTCCCCAGATCTGGAGCAATTTCAAATCATCATTTACATCAT
The DNA here is from genome assembly GCA_029706075.1 of Aldrovandia affinis. NCBI lineage: Eukaryota > Metazoa > Chordata > Actinopteri > Notacanthiformes > Halosauridae > Aldrovandia > Aldrovandia affinis. The sequence continues at coordinate 1,517,586 of JAINUG010000195.1, read as the reverse complement.
CTTCTAGATGAAAGTTTTTTTTCTTCTTTTTCTTGAAAGCCTGATTGACAGCCCTGCCAGCCTGGAGTTATTAATGTATGTGTTTGAAAGACTGATCATGCAATTAACTGTTCTGTTATACAATGTCCTACATAAAATTAAACTATACGACACAAATGTATTTGCTGTATACAGTTGACAGCAACTCTTAAGGGCCCTGTGCCTGAAATGGTTCTGTGTGGCTCAGTAGGTAGAGCGCGGTGTTGGCAACGCTTAGGTTGTGGGTACAATTCCCACTGGGACCACGTATACAGAAAAATGTATGCATTCCCTACTGTAAGTCACTTCAGTTAAAAGCGTCTGGTAAATGGCATATATAAATCTTCAGACTCCACTACCACTGTCCATCTAGCTAAATTGTCTTCACCACTGTTTACTTGTTCAACACTATACTCCATAAATTATATTTTTTTAAATTTAAATTACACTAATCTTTTCCTTCCCAGTGTTACAGGTATGGTGCGCAGATGCCTGCAATGATGTCTATCGCTGTATTACTGCACTGATCTCGTGCGCGAACTATGATGGTTCCTACCATGTATTAATGCACATCTTGTAAGTCACTCTGGATAAGAGCGTAAATGTAATGTCAATGTAATATGATTGTCTAATTGTTCCGTTGCAGAAGAATAATGAAATGGACGATGACCTGACCGGCGACGGAAACAAGCTGGTTTTTCCGGGCGTGTCCCTGGAGTCTCTGAACAAGCTCAACCACAACGGCGTTCTGTTCCCCGAGACGGAGCGGAAGACCCCCGCGGACGAGGGCGCCGGGAAGAGGGAGCTACACCGGACCGACGAGCCGCCGTCGTCCAGCTGCTCCGACAAACCCGGGGTGGACAATCTGGGGTCGCTCAGCGACTCGCTGTACGACAGCTTCTACGTCTAGAGATCGTCCTGCACCAGCCAGGGCTCCAACGACGTCTAGAGACACGGCTTCTCGTCCTGCACCAGCCAGGGCTCCAACGACGTCTAGAGACACGGAAGAGAAGGGGTTTTGGACTACGAAGCACTTACGGTTAAAAAGAAAAAACGGGGGTCTGAGAAGGTGGGACAATCCCCAACCCGCAAAGTTCTGGGCAATATTCGAACGCTGCAACTCTGTTGCGTTTTGACCTTTTAAATGCATCCCATGGTTTCCTTAGCATTGCACTGTAAAAAAAAAATAAAAAGAGAAAAAATACTGTACAATACTGAGTTTCCTAGGACTAAGTGAAAGTATATTATATTTTAGCAACAACACCATCAAATATGAAGGCAGTGAACCTTATCAGCCGGTGCCATTTTCCATGTTTACAAAATCTGAAATAGCAACCAAACTATCTCCTTATTCAGTTTACCAACAATTACATTAGGTAATTGGTACAGTTGGATGTTGTACTCAGAATGTTGAATTCTGGAAAGTATGGTGAAATGGTGAACGTGTCTGTGGTATGAGACAGGACCGGTGTCACAATGCGCCCTAAAGGCTCTAAACTCCGTGTGTTACATTCAAGCATTCTCTTACGTTATTGGAGAGTACATTTTTAATCCTTTGCAATGAAATTCTGAAATGGCCGTGGCCTGTTCCAAATGTAAAAACAATTACCAGTGAGCAACACGAAGGATTATGACCCACTGAATTACCTTTTAAGTGCATGGGCAAGGGCTGTATTCTTTCTGTCTGAGTAGATTTTGGCAGGAGAAATGTGGCGCTCGCTACATATAAAGGGTTGTAAAACTGTGCCCTTGACCAGTTGCCAGATGTCACATATACCTGTAGGTGCAATGCAAATTCTGAACATTTTGACTTGTGCATGAACGCATTTGCATTTTTAACACTTTAATAATGATCCATCTCTGGCAAGTTTCTTTGCTCTTATCATTAAATACATTGCAGGCTCTGGCCCATTTCAGTTAATTGCTTCTAAATTCCGGTCATTAGACGACCCATAGGTGTGTAATGGAGAATGGGAATGATACGATTGTAGGGCCTCATTTGCCCCTGTGATCCTCTCCATTTAATATTTTTAAGATGGAAAAGGTTCTATCAAGTGCTGTTTTTTTCACACGTGTCATTTGGCCTGGACGTGACTTCTTATATTTGTGTTAAAGTTTTATGCAGAACAGCGTAGAAGGAACAGGTTGGATTTGGAACGGGGTAGGGTTGTGGGAGCAATATGAACCATTTTCTATGTTAGTGAGTGTCGAACAGTTGGCACGTATAAATCCTATGCACAACATTCATATATGGTACGTATGGATCCTGAAAGTTATTTTACATATTTTTGCAGTATCCAGAAAAATAATTTGGGTCAATGGTGGTAGCTCAGGGAAAATACAGCAGTGACAAATATTAAAAGTAATTATGAATAACTCATCATTCTGAAAATAAAAATTCTATAATTGCAAAGGAGAGGTACTCAAACTGGGATTACGTTTCTGAACCATGGCATAGTGTATAAATTGTAACTGAATTACTCACGTATAACTTAATGCGAACTTGATTATTCTGTTGCTGCTTATGGAAATCTAAACCATTCAGACATCTTCGCCATTTGACTATACTTTCCTCTTTCGTCCATGTTTTTTTATGTCTGTGTGTGAAGTATCGCTACTAGGCAGTGCTGTCACAGGGTCAAAATGGGAATCACTGGCAGGTATTAAGTACGCATCTCAAATGACGTGTCAATAATTGCTTTACAAACGCCGATTTTGTTTTCTGAGCATTCTTCCTCGTTTGATATTGCTTTTAAGCCCCTTTGAATTATTTTCCTTTGTGGGAAGGTCTGTAGATATTTCAAAATAAATGTTTTATTGTTAAGTAGAAACTGCAATTCACATCACGTTAACTCCGTGTATACTCCGGCCTTTGGGGAACATGCCAAAAATCAAGTTGTCACAGGTCTTCTTTTTTAAGGGTGCTAATCACGAGTACACTGTGTTGCTTTGTTTAAGATTTTTCTAAGAAACTGTCAATATGTATGGAGAGAGTCAAAGGACAAGTGTATTTTTCTAGCTGTTATGTATTTATAACCACTTTTGTATATGGAACTGTATAGCAGTGTAATTGTATTATTCCTGATTTCTCCTCGGTTGTTATATTTTAAAGAGAATCCAACACCAACAGTGTTATTTTGGTAATAATTTGTGCAATTGCTCGTTACATTAGACCTCTATGCTATATTTTATGTAAGTATGCTCTCAGAAAGAAATAAAATAATTTCCATTTTCAAATTATAAAGTGGCCCGTCTTGTCTAATCGTGGCAGTATGCGGATGTGTGTGGGTGTGCACTGTTACGTTCCCAACATAAAATCGTCGCTCAAGAGGGAACTAACATAGAAAAACCAAACTCAACCAAACGAACTTCAACAAAAAGAAAAGGGTTCTGAAAAAGGCAGTGCCATTTTGACACTACCCACTAGAAAGCTTTACAGCTTAGAACAGAAATAAACTTTGCTAAGGTAAAAGACAGAGTAAAGAAACCATAGATCAAAGAGAGAGACGAGAGTGTTCAAACACGGTCTTTGTAACTTTCCGTCTAAGGATGTCTGCTAGTTAGACTTCTCACACTTCTTACTTCAACAGGCATTCTCCAAACACTGTGTTACGAAGCACTTACAGGTGCCCCCCACAGGTGCATCGCATCCTCGTTAACGAGGCTCCACTACTGACTGGAGAGAGCAGCGACCAATCAGCATCCTGATATGGCTCTCGCATTCAGACAGCAAGGGAAAAAAATTAACCGCTTATAAGGATGGCAGGATGGCATGCTATCAGGGAAAACTCCCAGGACCTCATAACAGCACACCAACTGTCAAACTGAGGAAGCGTGATGGTCTGGGGCTCTTTTGCTGGATCTAGTCGGTGACTTGCACAGAGTGACTGTTAACCCACGTTAACCCATTACTTTTTCCCTGAAAATGACCTTTTTTTATAACTCTGAAATTGACACTCTGGCAGTTTACCGCTTACCTTTGTACCATTTCAGGTCATTCACTGGACTTGAACTGCTTAAATTTCAGTAAAAACTGGAAAATGGGGGTGTCCTAAAACTTTTGACTGGTAGCGTATATACATGTACTGTATGCACTGACACCAGTTCAGTCATAGAACATACCACAGGAAAACATTTAATTTCAGGGACCCAAGCTCACGGACGTCAGCCAAATGTCAGATCACGTATATGGGTTAAGAGCAGAAGTTGGCATGAAAGCTAGAGACAGATAGGACCCTCCTTACCCACCCCTGCCTGGGGAACAGGAGGAGCATTTAAGCAATGCTTAAGGAGGCTTACTGCAGTCTCAGGTAAGCCAGGTGTGCCAGGCCCTGAGCCCTTCAGCTCTTTGTACTACAGGCAGAGATCAATCAGGAGGGAGAAAACCATAATAATCACACGATAAACTAATTTGTGGAAAGTTCATACGTTTAAATTGGCTATTGTCGTTTATGGTAAGTTGTTATGTATGGAATTGTTTATTGAAGTTAATCTATATCAAGATAGAAGGATAGGAAACGGCTTTCTAATTAGCTACAGAGAAAACACATTTATGCCATCAAGAGAACCAAGCTTGCTGCACATAATACCCTGCTAGGTAATGTACGTCAGTTCTAGTCATGTTGACATCCCCTAAACATTAATACAAAAATGAATGATCGAGTAAATCAGGACAGAAATGCATTAAGAAACATCTGCAGTGGCTTATTTGTGAGCAGCACAATTGTAAATTGCGATGGCGTAGGGGGAGGTGCCCCAAAAGGATGCCAGAAGCCCAGGCATCATGCAGTCTAATGGAAAAGGCAGTTCACTTTGCCGTGGACTAACTGTTCAACAGATGCACTCTGGAAACTGGGCATATCACAGTCTCACACTTCCATTCTCTGTCTTTTCTGTCTCTCCTTCACTGCGTTCTTGCCTCTTACACAGGAAACGACATACGGTGCACTCCAATACATGTCTGATGGAGCTGATCCTGTTCACTTATCAAAAAATGAGAGAGGGGCTTGCCTCCCTGTAACACCATATTCTACCACTGGAGTCACTGTTGAGACATCTGATTTGATGCTTAAATAGTATATAGCCTAAGGATTATTCATTTTGACAGACCCATGAATCAGAATCTTATCCACCCGACCGAAACGACTCTCTGCCATCTCATTCTATAGTTAACTTGTCCACCTTAACACAATGCTTAACCCCAAAACAAATGTATTTCAAGTTTCCTCGGTTGGAATCCAAATGAAGTTCACAAAATTGTCTCAGGGGCAGAGACCTCTCATTTTTCAAGTTTTACTCCATCTGGCATCTAAACGTTACAGCGCCCCCTGCGGGTGAACCAGAAGTGCGTGGATATTTGGTATAACTTACTTGATTTAACTTTGACTCACAATTTAAAGGAGCACTCTGACCATAATTCCACAATTTATGGTATTTAGTTTTATGGCATTTATTTTTGAATAGTCATTGCTCAGAGAGATCAGGCCTGACTAGGCCTGGATTTTGCCCCAAAAATCACTCTAATACATAGACACAAACGTAGAAGGCAAGACACTAATGCCAGGACAAAAGTTCTTAAATGTTACCATATAATTAAATCTGCTTAGAGCCCATTTCATTCCAACTGTGCCCTACAGGCCCCCAGTGGTGGTGCTTCAGTTCAGAGAGTGAACAAATATATGGTGAAATGCATTCTGGGATTTGTAAGAGGCTTCCATTGCCATTGAGTTTGTTACACACCATTCATTTATAAAATAGCTTGGTGTCTCTGAATTACACCTTCATGGCTGGTTATGCTATCGAAATTACACTCAAGTACTTTTGTTCCATGGACTGTGAGATTTAGTATCTCTGATCTCCAGAGATTGTGGTGTCCAACCGTGCTCTCCCCAGCTTGAGACACTTTTATTCTTGTGGTCTTGAACACGTGTCCAAGGGTGGACATCTGGAACCACGACAGGAGGGCTGAGATTGGAAGCTGGCACTATTAATATCATTTTTATGGGGCACTGGGATAAATATGCAGCACGTTACACTTGAACTAAGAACAACCTATGCATTAGCTAGTATTATGGATAGGAGGTGAGTAGCAATATTGTTCGGACTATAACAAAAATAATTTAAAATGAGCTTGTTCAATTTATTGCTTAATAAAAAGTTCATTTCTTCTGCAGTAAAAGGTGAGGAACGATACATTCATTTATAAAATAGCAACTGAATTACACCTTCATGGCTGGTTATGCTATCGAAAAAGACATTACACTCCAAGTACTTTTGTTCCATGGACTGTGAATTTAGTATCTCTGATCTGCGTGCTCTCCACTTGACACTTTTATTCTTGTGGTCTTGAACACGTGTCCAACACATCTGGAGTGAGGGCTATTGAGATTGGAAGCTGGCACTATTAATATCATTTTTATTGATAAATATGCAGCAGTTCTAAGAACAACCATGCATGCAAGGAGTAGCAATATTATATAACTGGTTTCTACAACTGCATTCATTGGTAAATCTGTCCATTTAAACCCTGCGTTCTGAGCTCTAAGCAAAACTGGTATCGGTCATTTCCTCTCATTTATTGTTTCCTGCACAGATCTTTGGTCTGGGAATCAGCGGCATGTGTCGGAAAATAAAACTGTTGTCATGTGTATAGAACAAACATATACCGCGCATATCTTGTATCTTGCTTGGTTATGGTTGGGTCTATGCTATGCATTGGCTATGGTTGGGTCTATGCTATGGTTGGGTCTAACAGACCTTCGTTAGGCATACCTGGGGTATCGTTATCATTCCTATGCACCCATCTTAAAACATATTTGTTTTCTTTTGAAAGTAAAACTGTGGCATCTTAACGTTAGGCTACATGGTCCCTTGGCAAGTAAAACCGTGGCATCTTAACGTTAGGCTACATGGTCCCTTGGCAAGTAAAACCGTGGCATCTTCACGTTGGGCTACATGGTCCCTTGAGTAAAATCGATATTTGGCTTCAGCCTCCTCAGTCCTTCATTTTGACTCACAATTTAATGTTGACATTTCATTTCATTCACAATATCATTCAAGTTGAAAAAAATTCATTCACAAAGACATTTCAGGTATTGGGTCTGGAACAGAAAGCATGCGTCTGCAAATAAAAGGCAAGGCAATGGGCCAGAACATTGGAGGTTTGACTCTACGGTCCAGGAGGTTGTAGGTTCGACTCCCGGGAAGGACACACGGATGTTCAGCATGTTACTTCACCGGGATTGCTTTATTATTCGATTCCCAGAAGTTTAAAGCTGTAAAGCTATGTATTGTATTAGGTTTAGGCATTATTTCACCGATATTTTCCGCACTGATTGTTTTATTGCTGCCTTTGAATCGTGGCTACAGATTTACCTACAGGGTCCTAGTTTAACTATGTGGTTGCTCCTAGCACCTGGAATTGTACTTCCCTCTAGGGTGGCTTTCAGCGAAACTGTTCTTGACTACGGTTAACACTTTGTTGTACGTCGCTCTGGATAAGAGCGTCTGCCAAATGCCTGTAATGTAATGTAATGTAATGTAAAGCTGAGTGTCTGCCAAGCAAATAAAAAGTTTAACATTTTTTTACAGTTTCACATTAGTGTACGACCAAGCTCGCCTGCCCGGGTTCTTAGAAAGACCGACACACAGCTTGATCTGAAATATATTGCAGACTCCCTCTTACTGAACATACCAGACTTCATAGCAACACAATTAATCCTTTCGAAGTGGAGGTCTCTTTAACCTTGAGTAGTGACGAGCTGTCATCGGCTAATGACTCGAGTCTTGGTGCTGTGAAATGTCATTCCCTTATGACTTTCAGTTGATTCGACACTGAACAAAACATACACTGCGAGGGCTTTGGGATATGCTAAGCTTTTCACAGCAACAGAAATATATCGTTTTCCGGGAGCATCTCTACATCTCCGAAGCACAGCATGATGGTAGCGTACAGCCATTCGTAAAAGGTGTGTGTGTCTGAATGTTTACATCAGTTTATTGTTGCCTTTATTCTTTACAGTAAATTGTGCATGTATTAGGGGCCATCGAGAATGCCAGTTTAAATTGGATTGTTGTATTACAACTGCAAGGAAGTCATTTGCAGTTTATTACACCATATATTTTTTGCAGCAATTTTAAAGATGCATATATTTTGAAAAGATTACACTGTAAATATGAGTAGCTTTATCTTTGCAGTGCCATTTATCAGTTTATTCTTTATTTACCAGAGCTCAACGCATGAACAGAGGAACGTGTTCCCTGGAACAGAGTAAACACTTCTGTCTTTGAGTTTCATTTGAATCAGCCTCAACATTAGCCCCTGGAACCTTCTGGCCTCCTGTGACAGGCTTTCAAAACACACCTTACACATCCCATAACCCCTGCACACAACTGGATTGTCACCGGAGGAGTTTAGGTTAAACCGACTGCCAATCAAATCGGTGGCCTATCATATTCAAACGCACGTTCAGGAGCAACGCTGTCAATGACTTTAACAGCAACTACGTCATAACAAAGTCTGCAGAGACATTTTTACGTTTATTCTGTCCCTCAGTTTGAGAATTGCCAATATATTTACAATGGAGTTCTTCACTCAATGATTCAGAAAATAGCTCAAATGGCTCACCAAGCCACCTAGAAATCCACCAAGAGGCTTCAAGAAATCTGTGCCTGATACCACCAGGTATGGGTAACCAAAATATGAGATCTCACCATTATTGCGATTATATACTGTAGCAGCATGATGGCAGCACCCTGCATATCATTCCTACTAACTTTCTTCACCTGTGAACATATGGCACCAGCTACCAAGCTGCCAGTTTCATACAGGTGTATGCAGACCCCTCATTTTGTGCAGATGCTTGGAAAAAAGTCATGATGTAACAGTGTGCTGGGTGCTGGTATAAACTACCAAGTTTAAGAAAAGAAAGAGGGTGCCCATCCTACTTAATGAGGTGCAGACTTTTGGGGGAAACAAACATAGAAAAAAAATTAGAATAGAAAGCCACGCACTCGGCCTCCCGGGTGGTGTAGCGGTAAGAGCGTCCGACTGGGACGCAAGTTGCCCACTGCAGCTGCGGTTCGAAACCCGGCCACGTCGGTCTGGCCCTGACCGGAGCGCCACTAGGGGGTGGCAATTGGCAGTCCGCCCCAGAGGCATGGGGGAGGGAGAGCCGACACAAGCTCACCAAGGAGCGGCAAGTCAACCTGGTAAACATAGTTGGGTGGATCCAGTCTCGAAGGAGGCAGATCATTGCCTTGAGGTATTAGCTTGGGGGCGGGCGATGAGTTTGTGGGGGAGGGTAAATTGAAAGAAAGAGAGGGTATAATTGGCTACTAAATTGGGAGAAGAACGGGGAAACAATCAGAAACAAATGTTAAAAATGTTTTTTTTTGTTTGTTTTTTAAAGCCACCATTTCCTCCTTGTGGTGTTTAAAAGAGGCCAATTTTCAGGCTGGAATTTAAGAAAAAAAATAATAATAATAGGGTGGGTGCCAACAACCAAGCTGAAACGATATTGGTACGGTTACACCCTGCCATGCCTACTGACACACCAAACTACAACTTAGATTTTTACCGTCATAACCGGAGTGTACTTTGCAGTGATTGATCACCAGGGCACCGTTTTGCCCCCGTCTTTAACATTCAATCAATCTTAAAATGCATTATGCCAGCTGCTTTCAGAGCTCGTTTAAGCATCTCTCCATCACCTGCCACTGATCCATCCCATCCATCTACAGCTCTTCATCAAAGCCTCCCTCAGCATCCCTCTACTGGTGTCTAGTTTTGCAGTTCAAGGTAAGAGAAGTGCAATGCTTTCAAAAGGTCACACAGGTTTCGGGAGTTTGGACAAAGTTTGGCAGGCTGCGAACGTTTTTTAAAAGTCTACAAACGAATAGTGCGGAGCAGTAATTTCAAAGAGCCACGTGGGAGTTTTGAAAGACTGCTCAGATCTGGAAAGGCTGCGCCATGGTCGATTGGCTACTCTAAAATGTAAAGAGCGCGTCGCAGGAATTCAAATTGGCTGTGCAGGTTTGGAATTTCTGTGCAATTATGAGTCAGAAACAAGGGGTTCTTTTCATGGTTGCTAATAATGATACAATACCATCTTTCTTCGCTTGCAAAGTGCAGTAACACGAACAATACAACGAATCTGCCGCAGTGTCCTCAGAATAAGCCCCCACACAATAGTTTGCATTTTAATTGTTTGTAATTGCCATCAAGCCACCAGTCCTACCACTAGCTCATTACAAAATGTCATGCATTCAGAAAGAGGCCTATCAGCACTGACACATTTAATGGTCATTAATATGCATGAACGGATTTAGCAAACGAATGAAGCGGCACGCATTTAATAATACTGTCTGTATGTAATAAAATGTAGCCATTTTATAAAAAATAATATGTAATGTCAGAGCTGAGCAGAGCCATCATTAGATCTGCAAAAAATAATTATTTCATCGCATATTTCCAATTTTATTACAAACAAAAAACCCCACTTATGACCCTTTAAGGCTGCATTGATCTGCCTGCTATCATACTCCAATGCCTCACATTTGTGACAGAATCTATAGTGAGTATGAAAAGGACCTACTCTCCCTGCATTGATCAGAAGTTGTGGGGTGGAATGCAATTCGCTTCAGTCCATGATTCATAGATTCTGATCACGTGGATTAGCAACTGTGTGGGGGAGACTTGGTTGATTGAACAAAATGGAAAATGCATGATTTTAAACATTTGACTGTGCTGTTTTAATGGAGGGAGGGGGAGGGAGGGGGTGGGTGGGCGGGTGTGTCTGGTCAGTATATTCATCCATTCATGCAATGATCCATTCATGGAACTATGACTGTTCGTACCATGTATTTATGCACATCTTGTAAATCGCTCTGGATAAGAGCGTCTGCTAAATGCTTAAAATGTAAATGTAAATGTAAATGCATGCATCTAACCGTACCATTTGTTCTCTCACTTGCCATGATTTCAACTTCGTGTACAGGTGACGGCCAAAGTAAGGGAAATGCTTCAGTAAATGAGGGATACAAAGTATATTGAAAGCCACATGGGTGTGATTCCTGAATTCATTAAGCAATTAACATCCCATCATGCTTAGGGTCATATATACTGTATAAATGCTGGCTAGACCCAGTTGCCCATTATTTTGACTACCATGGCCAGAAGAAGAGATCTCAGTGACTTTGAAAGAGGGTTGATTGTTGGGGCACCTTTGGCAGGAGATTCAGTGACAAAGACTGCTCAACTTGCTGACGTTTAACGAGGAACAGTGGCAACGGTGATGCTGGAATGGAGGTCTGAGGGAAAGACATCATCAACTAGGGGCAACTGTGGTCGAAAGCGAACACTCCTCGACAGTGATATCCGTTCCTTTATTTGAGATGCAAGGCAAAACAGCAACTCTGAATCAGTTGACTGCAAATATTAAACTAGGGCACAAGCAGACAGTTTCAACAGTCTGACTTCACAGAGAGGGATACTATGGTCGAGTTGCAGTGCATAAACCCCTTATTGCAGATACAAATGCACATATGCTAGTAAAGTCGTGCAAAGAACGCCACCAGTGGTTTACTAAGCAATGGGGAAAAAAAGTAATATGACCAGATGAGTCATCCTTAACAATGTTCCCAACAAGCGGACGAGTGCATGTATGGGGCATGCCAAAAGAAACCTACAGGCCTGAGTGCTCATTCCCCACAGTGGAGGGTTGTGATGGCTGTTATGGTGTGTGGCGCATTTTCCTGGTCCACTCAACCCCAGAGGTCAAGATAAACAGCAATAAATGCAAAGCCATTCTCAGTGATCACCTTCATCCTATGGTGAAGCATTGAAGCATTTCTATCCTGATGGGAGTCCTCATGGCATGAGTGGTCGCTGAATAGTTTAATGAGCATGAAAACCATATGCCATGGCCGTCACCAAATCTCAACGTAAGACACTTATGGGAGATTCTGGTGCAGCACCTGAGACAGCGTTTTCCACAACAATCAAGAAAACACCAAATTATGGAATTTCACACATATCCTTCCAATAGAGCTCCAAACATCTGTAGAATCTATAGAACCTATGCCAACGTGCATTGAAGCGGTTATGGTGAACCGTGGTGTTTTCCTTTACATTTTGTTACCTGTATGTTCTGCTGATGTGTCCTTTAGGAAATGAATCAAGGGTTTACTCGTCTTGTCTAAACAACGAAAGCTCCAGTACAAACATCGTCTTCATCAGACTACACCAGTGATCCTCACTTTTTTTCAGGAGAGCCACACTGGCAGGACAAAGTCAATAGGAGAGCCAATTTTACAGCAAAACACCAAAAGCCACCACAACCAAGCATATATGCCTACTAATTGTCACCTCACAGCATACAATATAGAATGCAGCCAATACAATCCTGGGGCCTCATGCATAAACGTTGCGTAGAAAAAGTTATAATTTCTATCCTACGAACGAAATTTTGAATGTCTCTACGCACAGAAAAATCTGGATTTATCAAACATGCGCACACAGGTCGTACGCACACTCCGTGTTGATAAATACCAATTGTCTGGTAGACCGTTGTGGCGCCTCTAGGGGGTGCTAGAATCCTGGTGGCCGCAGTGTTAATGTGAATAGCGAGCATTTTTATGAATTACAAGTATTGGCTGCGAGCCACAAATTAAAGCTTGGCGAGCCGCATGAGGCTCGCGAGCCGCGCAATGAGTAACCCCAGGCTAGACTATACTTCATCAAACTAGACTATACTTCATCAGACTAGACTATACTTCATCAAACTAGACTATACTTCATCAGACTAGACTATACTTCATCAGACTAGACCAGGGTTTCTCAAACTTTTTTACTCCACGACCCCATTTCACGGGTGGGAAAAAATCGCGACCCCATACATAAACGATAGTGCAATTACAACGCTGAAAAACGTTAGTCCAGAAACATATAGGCCAGTGGTCCCCAACCCCCGACTCGCGGCCGCAGAGAAATAATAAAAACGTTTTAATTTCATTTCCATTTTATTGACAATCGCAGTCTGCAGGGTGTTTTATTTTGAAAAATGACCACTTCAGTCTGTGTGCCTCTTTTCTGCACTTCTCAGTTTTGTTCCCTCCATGCGCAGATTTTACGAAAAAACTGGCAATTTGTTTTTCATTTAAAAATGTAAAGAAATGCTTATGGTTCAAAAAAATATATTTTATTTTTATTTTTTGGCGACCCCACTTCATGAAACTTTGACGACCCTTCAGTGGGGTCGCGACCCATAGTTTGAGAACCGCTGGACTAGACTATAGGCATATGTTCAATAGAACTGCAATATGTGGGTAGCAAAACAACATTCAGAACTGTTGTTTGGGTGTCTAAATGACAATGACTTGTACCATTAGATCAAATACCATTAGATCAGACATTACAGGCATTTAGCAGACGCTCTTATCCAGAGTGACTTACAGTTTACATTTCCTTACAATCCATTTATACAGCTGGATATTAACTGAAGCAATTCAGGTTAAGTACCTTTAGCTCAAGGGTACAACGGCAGTGCTCCACCTGGGGATTGAACCTGCAACCTTAACGTTACAAGCCCAGCCCCCTAACCATTATGCCACACTGCCTGCCGGCCAGATCAGCATGTTTTCTGAATGTAATTGTATGGCACTGGAAGGTGTTACGGGAAGTTATGGAAGCTTTGTGTGTGAAGTGTGCATTCTATCACGGTAAGAGTCATCTCGTTGCGTTCTAGTAAGTGTTGGTTACCCGGCTAGCTAAGTTATTTTAAGTCAAGGTTTCCAAAACGTGTTTAGTATAGTTCTCATTGAATCATCCTCCTAAAATTATTTTAATTTTGACACTACACTAGAGAAGAGTAAGATGATAAAAACCAACTGCCCTATCTAGCCAGTTAACATTTGTTATTTAGCTAAAACAGCTCACATATTTTTGTGCATTGTGAGATGGATGGGGTGAGGCACCCGATTTGACCACAATCACTCGATTAAATGAAACACTTTCTTGTGTTAATCACCCCATTCATATGGTCCTACGTGGAACCCAACGCAGCTCACACAGAGGGTTCTGGGCTCTGAAATAATGCTCTCACCTATTTCAAGCACAATTTTGACACCAACTACTAGGACAACTTTGTGCATCCTCTGTGCGAGTGAGAGGACACTTCCTTGAATGTTTTATGCGATTACACTTCTTATGAACCTTCTGTAGTTCTCAAAGCTTCTCAGGATGGCTTTTTCACCTTGAGGCAAACACCTCTTCATTTCCTTTAGATGTCTTCTGCTAGCTCGGTGAATTGCTTTCTTCAAACGATTTGTGTTCTATTGATTTGAAGTTTTGGAGATTGAAATAGCCAGTTCAGGACATCGATTTTTTTTTGTCTTCCCTTAGCCATTTCATTGATGGTGATGGTGAGTCTGTTGGATCACTGTCATGCTGAAATGTTCTTTGAGCTCACGGCAGGGGGAACGTGCTTTTTAAATAAATGGCTTTGGAACAGCATATGCTTGAATCCATTGGACCAAAATGTGGGACCAAAATACATATCAGACCTCCTCTCACCTTACATTCCAGGTAGACCCCTAAGGTCAGCTGGGTCCAGTCTATTAAAACACTCCAAGAGTGAAAACAAAACACGGTGAAGCAGCTTTTAGTCATTCTGCCTTGTGCATCTGGAATAAACTTCCTGAATAACTCAAACCCAAACTCTAAATATATTCAAAACTCGGCTAAAAACCTTCATGTTCTGCAATATTTATGACTAAACACGAGCACCTTGATTTACTTTTAATGATTTATTTGTATTTTTTACTCTATATATTTTATTTTTTATCTATTCTTTTTATATCTTATTTTTATTATATATTTACCTATTCTCCTTGTTCTGTATTTTCTATGCTCTGTGTAAAGTACATTGAATTGCCATTGTTGTATGAAATGTGCTATATAAATAAACTTGCCTTGCCATTGTTCACTGTATTCTGACAAGGGCAACAAGACAAGGGGATGCAAATAAAACAAAGTCAAACTGGTCCAACTAAATATTTCAGAGAGGGCATGGTGATCTGTTAGTTTAGGGGCCTTGGGTGGCGTAACGGTCAAAGCATTCGCTTGGAATGCAAGTTGCCTACTGCAGCCGCAGTTCGAAACCCAGCTGCGCCAGTCCGGCTGGCAATTGGCTGGCTGACCGCCCCAGAGGGAGGGGGGAGGGTTCGGCACGGGCTCGCCGAGAAGCGCGAAAGGCATCCTTGTACGGGAAAAACTGGCTTGCCTCTGAGGACGACCGGCGGGCTTGTGGGGGAGGAAGTAGAGGGTGTAACTGGCTACCAAATTGGGAGTAAAATGGAGAGAGAAAAAAAGGCTTTTTGAGGCAAAATGTTGCACTGAGCATGTCTGGAAGTTTCTTCAATTCTACCACAAGTGTCATGTTGCGGTTTGATACATCTGTACCGTCTCTTTTGGTGAGACCGAGTGGCTTCTGAAGAGGTTTTTTTATTTGTAACTCAGTTTCACGTTGCCAGCGTGGAATTGTACTTTGTGAGATGTTAAATCCCAATGAACTTGAATGTTCACGACTTATTTCTCTCCAAGTTGTTCTTGGATTTGTGTCTTTTAAACCACTTTTCACACAGCATGCTGTGGTAGCATTTTCCTGCCTCCTCCTCCTCCTGACAAGATAGCCATAAACATATTCATAGAGGACGTTAGTTAAAACTGAAAGGTTTCGCTTCTTGTGAATTTTTCTTTCCTAAAACAATAACAATGGGTGCTACTAACAGATGTTTAACTCTCATTTATAATTGCCTCGTATACCTCATGGTAAAACAGGTCCTTGAAATGTACATGAAGTTCTTGAAACTTGCATCAACTTCCAGGCAATGGAAGATGTAACTGTCTGAAACCTGGGACAGAATCTGAATTGGAGAATTACTTTAACATGAGATAATTAGAAGTTGCGAACATTCTATCATATTATTATTTATTTTTTAAACCATGCACTTGAATATGCAACATGCACTTGAATACGTGCTGTTGCATGTAGGCACAATGTTATTTAAAGTTTACATGTTTTCATTATTATGCAAAGAAAAAAGAAAAAAGATGACACATTCACAACAAATTCTTCTGTTAAAGAAACTGGGGTGGGGTGTGTGGAATAAAGGCCTTCAATCATGTA
Organism: Aldrovandia affinis; assembly: GCA_029706075.1. NCBI lineage: Eukaryota > Metazoa > Chordata > Actinopteri > Notacanthiformes > Halosauridae > Aldrovandia > Aldrovandia affinis. Next base: position 1,501,381 of record JAINUG010000195.1, on the reverse strand, counting down.
CAAGCAGATATGACAGAAATCTTTTACCCTTCAAACGCTTCTGCATTCATTATGCGCTTACTGAAGGCAATTAATTTACTGTGAGCACTACTGTCTTACAAAGCAGGGGATTTATAACAATTAGTCTCTTGATGGGCAATTATGAGCGTATAAATAAAACTAATTTATTCAGCCAGTCAAGAGTGACTTTGAAACATGCTGCCGCTCTCCGTTTGCCTGCAAACATGCTTGAAGTAAGCTAGGGCAAAGATAACAATATCACTTGTTCATATTCCCATTCCTCTAAATATATTTAAAAAACTAGGTTGCTACATTGTCTGCGAGGACAATCAACAGCAAGAAATACAGTATACTTGGACTATTTTGAATATATTCAGTCAGCCGCGGTGTTGCGAGATAAATCTAATGTCTACCACACACGCAGGCCGTTTCATATCAAGCTGGATGCAAGACGCATACATTGCAGCTCGTGCGTTGCTCTTCTGGTAATGACAACACATTTTCGAGCGACACAATTCACGAGGAAAAAGTTCCCCGGCATCGGTTCCCTAATCCTCAGGGGAAACGGAAAATGTATGCTCTGCAATTTTTTTCTTTTACATTATCCTCTTCACGCTGCCCGTTAAAGCACTTCTGCGCATTTATTATGCAATTTAATCTAAATAAATACGGTTTAGGCAAACAACTCACTAAATAAAATATTTGCGCATAAAGCGTTTCCACTGAATTATACGATTTCCCGCATTCCTTACAGACCAATCATTTCGCGAGCGGCATCGAGGTGACTGTAGTTAATCAATTTTTCATGCGCACTGGCTTTTTGAGGGCGGCTCTGTGCGTTTTTATGAATCGCTCGGAGGTTCCTGACAACCAGCTTTCGTCACGTGGTTCGTTTTATACCTCCGTCTGGTGTATTTTAACTTCTAAGGTGCCATCAACTCTCAGTGCCGGACTGGCTGGGAAGCGCACACAGCACACAGCATGTTCACCAACGTCCCGATCACACGGATCTTATCAAGGGCTTTGCTCTCCGAGGAAGTTGGCCAGGTCTGATGGTTCCTCTCCAGCCCACAGCGGGGAGAGAATGTGGCTTCTCATTTATACAACTTTCTTGGGATTTTTTCTCAAAACAGGTAGGTTAAAACTAGGGTGTACTGTATTCATCTGCATTGTAATATATATATATATATATATATATATATATATCGCGGCGCGATGGGAAGTCGTTCATGTCCTGTCTATTAGTATACGTTGATTCAGTTAAAGAGTTCTAGCAGTAACCTACCATTTATCCAACAGTATATTTGGAAGCTCATTATTTGCACGCGTAACGGTATCTGATTAATTTTCAGTGTCTTGCACTAGGCAAAGTGCGTTTTGAACAAAACCACGAGGTAAACTACTTTCATAAAGATTATTTTCAGTTACTTCAATTAAGTTTTTTATAGCCTATATATGCATCATTAAATATTAAATAATGGTTGCGATATTCTGATTACCAGGTTATATCGGTTGTCAACGTTAACAAGCAAGCGCTTCCACTTCATCATTGCCATAACTTATTAACGGTAGTCTGGCTAAGCTCGTGCGATGATTTATGTTGCAATCAGGTAAATATGATACATGCATAATATTTCAGTACGGCTCTTGGCAACCTAGTAGCGTAGTACTAGCTCGCTATCTTCCATCGACCACATGCATTAATCATTTTCCTATTTTATCGTGAGGGAATGGATGGATGTAGGATATTTGTACTACGATTCGGATACGTATATTTTTTGGGAAAGCAAGATATACTTAACCAAAAAAATGAACAAATATGCATTACCAATGAACATTAAAAATAACAACAATTAAAGGCCAAACATGTTAGATAAAACTTACCCAAAAGCCTTTTCCACGAAATTGCTGGCTCCTTAAAAGATTTGAGGAAGTTGAGCATCTAATAGAATGTGTTTAGAATAGCCGTGGTTATATAAATAGCAGAAAGTGACCCTATCTCAAGGGAATGAACCCCGTTCACCTGTGTGCCCGCTTTTTATATTAAAATACAGTATTTTCACATTTATGCAAATGTGTATTGATAATAATTGATGTGCACTGTCAGCCTAATTAAAAGTTAATTGATTCAGCACCCCCCCACACACACACACGACCCTCGAAACCACACTATCACCAACCACCAAAACACGAATTATTTAAAGGAACACCATCAATTATTCACTTCATTATAAACGTAAATACGCAACGCGTTAAGACATCGGAGTACCTTAAATAAGTAGTTGTGTGATTAGAAATCCAATATTGAACAAAGCCTAGATTGCAGAAGGATGACTGTGTGACTTAAAAGGTACAATCTCCTGCATTTTGTTTTCTTTCTTATCTAGTCAAACTGTATACTGCAAACCGTCTTTCCATGAATAACTCATTGCCATAATGTGTCAGGTACACTTTGAAATATTCACAAGTGCAATGGATGTGTTGTGGACATATCATAGGTATGACAAACAGCCTTGAAGCTGTTTTGTGAACCGCACATAGTCACAACAAAACAAAAAAAACTTTTCTTGACACCAGGACCAAAGTCATTCCAACAGAGGTGGATATGACAAGTAGAACTCCGTGAGAGGAATGGGGCCTTCCACTGCCCTTGGATATGGTCGACTTCTTTGGCTCAAAATCAGGTTCAAAACAGCCCTCAGGTGACCATGGTCAGAGTCAAGGGCATAAGCACACATTTAATATTGCGGGGGGTGGGACAAAATGAAAGGGAATGTTTTATATCTACAAATTATATAATTATATATAACAGATATGACTGTTTTGAATCAGTGTGTGCTTCAAAATCCTATCACTGAACCCATGCACTGAGAAAATGCATCCTCCCAAATCACTAAAGAGAAACAGGATTTGTTTGGTAAGTAGCTGTAGAAAATATACCCTACGTAAATACTGTACTATGCAGTTACATAAAGCACATCGTTACATAAAGCGACATTTGTGTAGCTCTTCTGTGTCATTAATCTTATTTCTACCCTTTCCTATTACAAAAATCAGATTTATCAAGCTTAAACAAACAAGACAATTTTCTCTGCAACTTACTGTTCAGCTTACTGCGACTACAATCTCCCACAATGCATTCTTTCTCCTGTGCTGGCAACAAGGGAATAGGAAAATAATGGCTCACTGTCTTGTGTAAAATGTTTACGAAATATTGATGCTGTCATCGTGATGTAAACGATTTTGATACATCCAGGACAGCCCCACAACACATCATGAGATCCTGCATTGAATCATTTCTTTCAGTTCAGTACAACGATCTGGTTCACTTGCTCACTTTCCACTAAAGTAACACACAGATAACAACATGCTCATTACAATAACCTACCTATTTTGTAAGCGATAGAATGTTTTAAACATGCTACGTAGTACAATCAAAATATTCCCCGTTGCCACAGAGTGCCACCCCAGCCAGCAATTGGCTGTCCGCCCCAGGGAGGGGGGAGGGAAGCCGACACAGTTTGCCGCACACAGGAGTGGTTCTGGGGTGCCGGAATTACAGTCGATAGCACGATGAGTGCTGTCTCGGAGGATGCAGTGCTTCACCATTGTCACTGCTGGTCACAGGGCAACGGCAGCGAACTACGAGGGAGTGGATTGAACTAAGAATAGCGGGAGTAATTGGCTACCAAATTGGGAGAAAAACAGGAGAATTTCTTTTTTTTTTTTTTACAAAAAACCCCCTATCAAAATATGAGCTACAGGTAGTGCCCACAAAAGTGGAAACACTAATATGATACAGTTATGGTATCTTGCGCTGTACAGTTCTTGATGGACCTGTTCTTGATGAAGCTGCCTGCTTATGCCCTGGATTGAAATTTGCAGTCAATTGATTTGGAGTTGCTCGTCTGTTTAGCCTTGCACCTCGAACTAATGCACGGATATCATGATTCAGGAGTATGCGCTTCTGACCACGGTTGCCCTCTGTTGACGAGGTCTTTCCCTCAGAGTTGCACGCCGACATCACCTGTGACACTGCTCCTCGTGAAGCATCAGCAAGTTGAATAGAAATATGACAAGCATGACATCACATTTATTTTAAGATTTTCAAACAATTAGAGAGAGACTGATAAGCAGTAATTATTCTGTGTGCCCAAACGATTAAAAATTAAATCACATGCTACTATTTTAGAAATCGGTCGCTGATTTAATTGGATTTTTATTTGAACTTTTCAATTTAGGGAATGGGAGTCCCTGTAGGGAGTGTTAAAGTAAAAGGGCACATACTGTATTCATCATCACTAGAGTAATGCATTCTTTGTACTGTGTACTGATAATGAGTCAAAGTTATTTCGATCATAATGGCCAGTGCAGTTCAGCCCACTGCATTGATCGAGTGCATGATCCCATCTTATTGGCAGGTTGGACAGCTGCAAGATTTACTACTCGTGTGCATGGAACACTAGGAAAAATATAGCTATAGGATTCCCGAAGCTTCAAAAAGCGTCACAGTTTTTGCACGGCACATGTCCTAGTTTGTTTCCTCAGTAGAAGAGCAGCCATGGATAGCACAACACACCTAAAAAATGATACGTGTGTGAAAACATTAATAGACCAAGTCTCCTGTCTGGTCTTTACTAGGAGTCTTTTTTTCGGCTTGACAGCTGGAGGAATGTCTTTCCATCGCTGTGTCTTTCATTTTTAGTTGCAGCACAAATCACATCTTCATATGTATGTCTGCGGTCAACAAGATCAGCTGTGGTTGCTTCCTGGTGCTCTCTTGATTTCTACGAGGAGGGGGATGGGTTACTGAGGCAAACGTCTTGGAAGGGCAGACATAGCATAGCAAGTCACGTCAGTGAACATTTCTTTACAGTTCATTTGCTCATGGCCATCGGTTATAGTAATTCTCACAGCCTGGGAGAAAGAGATTTAGAAAATCACAATTGTGTTCAGCCAACTAGCATGACACCATCCTAACTGACTACGTGGCTTGCCAGCTTGTGGTGGTGGTGGTGTGGTGGCGTTGACTGGGTGATGATGCTCTGTGTTGGATTTGCGCCAAATCCAGTCACTGAGAAGTAATGACCGGAGGCAGTGGAACTACAGTAAAAAGATTACTTCTAGTATAATGCACTAGAAGTAAGCACTTACATAAAAAAGTTTACTTACTTTAGAAGAACGCTTAGTAACAGGTTCAATATCTCTATGATACTAGAGCATAGATGAGTCAGTAACTTAATAGACTACATTTTGAATCGGTTACTTAATATCCTTAACTCTAGCGGACTAGCTGGCTCCAAAAAAATCAGACACAAATGGTAGGCATCCTGCAGGGTTGCCTCCCACTTCACAAGTGAATGTTTCTCAACACGTACTACTCTAAAGAACTCTGACCTTCTAGAACCGCAAGACGCCGTTTCATTGTTTGTTATGCATAAACCGCTCTCGTTCTGGCAGCGTTCAAGCCTCGAGTCCGCGCGGATGTCTCACTTCAGAAGGCGTTCAGTGCCTGTGGGGATGCACAGCGTCTTTCAAAGTATCGCGGGGCCAAAAATATTTCCATTTAGAGCATTTGTTTTCGCACATTCATACCTGGTTTATTACGTCTGTAATGAATCACAAAGGTGCTTATATGCGATTAATCTTCCAGAAAACATCTATTTCCGAGTCATGGCACACACAGACACTAGGGGCGTTATTATCTCCACTAGTATTGCGGTATATGAACTTTTGAATAATGAATTTAGGCACATGCTACTCATTTGCTATGCTCTTCACTTATTTCAGCAACAGCCAAACTCATAATGTGGTGGATGCTAAGGTCTGTTTAGTCCTTTTGGTTGATACTGTGGACTACTTGATACTCTGGATCAACTACGACTGATCTCACCATGTATAAATGCACATCTTATAAGTCGCTCTGGATAAGCCAAAATGTATAATGTACTTCATGATTTTGACAATCTGACAAAGGAAACGTGCTTATATGAGAAAAGAACACCTGTTAAACTTGCTTAGATTCATTAATCAATGTTAAAGACAAAGCACATTGTGGTACATTTAAATAGAGGCTTTTTTGCTAACAATATTCGTATTATTTGTTTACTATGCCATGAGGGTGAACAGATTTCCCACATTTTGACTCCTAATACCCGCATAATACCATAACGGATATGCCCCCACCACCACCACCCCCCACTTTGTTATTTGGATTATTCTTTCCCTGTCCCCACAAATTCATCCTGCTCATTTTGGAATCTGGCCACCCTATATGCCACAAATATCACACCCCAAGACAAAAAAAATAACAAAACAAGAGGATGAGTAGAGACCATATTAACAAAAAAAGCATCACTAGTTTACATTTGCTCTTCAAAGTTAAAGTCAAACCGCAATGCAGCAGGACTGAATCAAGTCCTTGCCCGCACATGGGATTTGAATAGTGAAAGTATGCATCTCCTCTTTTTTTTTTTTTTTTTTTCCTTTAGGTATTGCTCTGCAGATCCAGTGCTACCAGTGCGAGGAAGTCAAACACAACGATTGCTCCACCCCCGAGTTCATCGTCAACTGCACCGTTAACGTGCAGGACATGTGCCAGAAGGAGGTGCTGGTGAGGGAAGATGGTAAGAGCTGTATGCCCACGGCTGCCACACCTGTCTCCTATTGGTCAGCAGCAAATCGCACGCAATGCGTTTGGAGATGTCGGGTGCTTCGGGTAAAAGGATCACATGACCATTTTGGGGGGGGAAGGTCATAGCTGCCTGCTGGGTCCTGCCCAGCATAGCGCTTGATTACCATAAATCTCGCATCATACAGAAAAAGAGGGGGGGTGTCTTAACACCTGCAGCAGTACAATCATGCATAATTAGAGGGATCTAACGAACGCACAGGAGTGATGTACAGGATAGGATTCTTATCACGTCGTCTTGTTTGTTTGTTTCTCGTCTCGATTCACATTGACCTTAAGCAATGTTTTGATTCAAGAAATACACTGAAGTGTGGGTGGATATAGATGTTCTTGGTGAATTAAGTGTTCTACCACAGTCAATCAGGAAGTTAAGTGGAATTATTTACTCAGTTGTGCACAGTTGCTTTCTGAAGGGAGTAGACCACTGCAGAGGTGACAGGTGATAGCCTAGCAGATCTGCAACGGTATGGGCAGTGACCGAGGGTTATAGCTAGATAGTAACCCTATTTTTCTTACCCCAGATCTTGCGCATGTGCATTTGCCATTTAAGTGGAAAGTTTCAAAGACGAGCTGGTAACTCCAATTCTAATCGTAACCGTAACCCTAACCCGAAGTGTAAGACAGCTGGAACGAGGGTTGGACACTTTCCGTCGTTACTATGGGGACTCAGTCAAACCTCACGGGAGTTGGACAAAATAGAAAGAAAAAAATATAAGTTTACCATCTAGCCATTACCGTGACCGATCTAAAGGAGGAAGTCTTTTACTTGGACTGTGTACAGCAGTGTCAGGGAGACTTATTTTCAGGTATCTAATGAGTTTTTCTAAAAGGGCCATCAGCCCCAAAACCTTTAGTCTTTAGATCCTCGCAGGGCTGTTTTTGGAGGCCTATTCTGGGAGATAGAGTGCACGACACCCAGATGCGAGTGAGTTATTATCACCCAAACGTAAAAATAGACTGGGAGAACACATGAGTTACGAGCATATTTTACAGAAGAGTACTTCTGGATGGGCTCTAATAGGCCTTTCCTCTGCTAGCCCTGCCTTCTCTTAAAGGGTAAATTACTGTAAATCTCACCGTACCATAAATCTGTACCTGAAATCGGGGGCTTTGTGTTCCATGCTGTTTTTGAGGTGTGGTGACATTAAGCTTTAAGGACAGTGTATGAGATGAGGGTCCAGATTCAAAAGGCATTATAATAATTTAATGCTGAGTCCTTAATAAATTGTTGACACGAATGTGCTCGAATTTGCTTTAAAATGTTCTCAAAGTTTGTGTGGGTAGGGCATGATTGGTGAATACACCAATCAATAATGTATTCGCATCATTAACAATTAACAAATGTACTAACACTTCACATCAATAATGTCCCCAACATATTTAAAAAGCATCCGATTATACCGCTGGTAGAAAACCTCCTCAATGATTTTTGATAATATTGTAACCTTGTGAAGCAATGATGCACTTTAATTAGCGTTTTAAATCCCCTACATTGGTGACAGCTTAGTCCTGACCAACACAAGGGATTTAAAATGGTAAGAAAGAAATGGTCTTGGAAATTAAATAGATTTCCTTCAGGGATAAAGCATTTAGTGTCTACACAGTGTGTGTGTGTGTGTGTGTGTGCGCGTGAGAGAGAGAGAGAGAAACGACTTTGACGAAGACATTGACGTTATCTTTGTTTTGACTGAAGATAACCGTCTCAGTCAATGTTTCCACATCTCCTTGACTTTAGTTTACAACAGATAGTATGCACGTTGAGACCATCATCTATCTAAAAGTAAATGAATATTTCCCCTAGTTTAAATCACTATTGCTTCTGATCGTTACTAAAAACTCACAGCAGGGATCTGCCAAAACGAAGAATAAAGAATAACTACTAATCAGGGAAGTGGCAAGAACAGTCATTTAACTCTCAGCCTTCAGTAGGATTATGTTTTTAAAATGAGATGCTCCAGCGCAGATGTTTTGAAATGTAATTTTGCACGCATTAGATTTGTACGAAAGATGTGGCCAACCTAGTGTCAATTTTCCATTCTTGAGCATTTACATTTACATTTTAAGCATTTAGCAGCCTCTTATCCAGAGCGACTTACAAGATGTGCATAAATACATGGTGGGAACAATCATAGTTCACGCAAGAGATCAGTGCAGTAATACAGCGATAGACATCGTTGCAGGCAGCTGCGGACCATACCTGTAACACTGGGAAAGAAAAGGTTAGTAAATGTATTTATTTAAAAAATATATATATAAATATTTTTTTAATTGAGTAAGTACAGATACATAGTGTTGAGCAAGTAGGCAGTGGTGACGACAATTGGCTAGATGTACAAAATTCAGTGGTAGTGGAGTCTGAAAAGGTGGGTTTTGAGTCTCTTGCGGAAGATCGCAAGTGATTCCGCGGTCCGGACCGATTGCGGAAGGTCGTTCCACCAGTGAGGGGTCAGGACAGAGAAATGAGCAAATGTGCCCAACATAACACTTTAAACCATTCGCATGTACAATGTAATGAAGCTGCTTGTAATGTACACATTTTATTAATTACCTCTACAAGAGAAGACATAACCCAGATATATGCATTGTTATACTAATGTATAATGTGATACATTAATGTGGTGCAATCAATCATAAACACAAATGTAAGTGCTTGCCATGCAGTGCAAGTCCAACGATGCCCCTAGTTGCGCACACAGCAATTCAGCGCAGTTAGTATGAAGGAACATTGTGTGTAAGCAGTATGATATTGCAGAGGGATACAAAAACGCGGTTGTTTAGTAAGACCCGCTCACACCTGAACGGGAGCTGTCACTTCAGCATGCTTGTCTGTGGTGAATCAGTTCAACGATCTCTCCTAACAAGGGACATTTCTGCTGAGGAAACGCATTAAGTGGCACTTGATGAGAAGAGAAATAAATTCAGTAATTTCCCCCTTAGGAATGAACTACTATTTGCAACGGCAGTTTGCATAGCAAGCTATAGTGAGCGCTATTGGTAAGCGGCAGGGCTTTAAGAGTGACACAATTAAGATAAAATCCCTTAAAATCTCTTATCGTAATTGGTGACAGGTTATAATTTCCACCCATACTGTATTTCGATTGGCATCACATTGTGTAATGATCCCTGATGTTCAGGTATGAACAGGAACATGAAGAGGGGTGACGATGAGGAATGGGCAGAGCTGATACAGCACAGCTGATACAGCCTAAAGTTCAGGATGCTGATGTGGGGGATTTTTAATTTTTCCACGTGGAAACAATTCGGGGAAAAAAAACAAGTAGGAAAAATGCTTAGTTTCATATGGTGTTGGGATTCTCTCCAAACCCTCCTAAATATTTAATTTTTTGGTCACGACATATACAGCAGGCACCTTGCAGTTAATTAAATAAGTCTTGTGTAAGTGGTATTGGCTTTGGTTCTGGGTGGGGTTGGGGTTGGGGTTGAGAATAGAGTCAGGGGGAAGGTTCTGGCGTCTTTCAGAAAACATTGAAATGTTATTATCCACATTGATTTACATTAAAATAGGTTGTTGACAACAGATGTGGGTGAAATACATAGGTACTTGAGCATTTCTATGTTGATTGTAGCGTCAGGTGGTTGTTTGTCTACTCAAGCTGAATGCACTTTCTGTAAGTCGCTTTGGATAAAAAGCTTTAAGTATTTAAGGTGAAGTACTTTTTTTTAAAGTTTTTTTTAAGTTGTTCTGATGTCCCCTCAGCCAGGTCCTCGGGCATTAATGCTGAGTCGTGAATTTCACAATTTTTCCATGTTAATGCTTCTTAATGCATCTGCTCACCTCTCTCCTCTCTGGTACCCTACCAGTTCCAATACACTCTTCTGGGTTAATGCATATATTGAGATATTAAAACTCTCCTTACTCCTTTTTTGAAAAAAATAAAATAAAATCAGATTTTTTTCCCCCCAATTTACTCTCCAATTTCACCCTCTATTTATTTCGATTCACCCTCCCCCACGAACTCGCCGCCAATTCTCCGGGTCAAACTATTCCCCGGCTCACCCTCCCCCTGGGGCAGACAGCCAAATGCCGCCCCCGATTGGGGCCTCCGGCCCGGGCCGGTCTGACAGTCGGGTTTTGAACCGCGAGCACAATAGGTGGCTCACACTCGCAAAGCACCAGCCAATGCAAGTGCGTTAGACCGTTACACTATCCGAGGCCCCCTCCTTCCTCTTAGTTTTCTTACTCTGTTGAGAATATGAAGAAATATGTAACTAAATGGTCACCTTTGAAGCTTACTTCACATGGCATAGGATCTCAGTAATTAAACTTTTCTTAACAACAGAGTTACGAATGCTAAAATGTGCTTTTAATCTGAATTTGGACTGGGATGTTATTGGGGAGGAAAAAGTTCACCGTCTAAATATATATCTGACCAGATAATACATTATTTGTACATAGGAGACAAGCAGAAACGAGAGGAATTCGCACATAAAGTGATGACTTCTCCGAGGTTGGCGTTTTCACCTCTGTTTTCTTAGCGCTTGTACTGTGATGGTGGAATGATGGAGACTGGGTCGGTCACTGAGGGGAGCGGATTGCCACGGACACACAGTGCAGTGGTCTTTTAACAGACCTAAAGAATAGCCCATCACAAGAAGAACCCTGGTCTTAGACACAGCTACACTATCATTCAGTGGGCAAGAGCACCCTGAAACTCAAGATCTGGGGATCGTTCAAAATGACGATATCCACATGAATCTATGAAATATTCTTTAATTGAAAAATGTAACTTTGCCTCAGATTCAATTAACCCATTTAGACCTAAAATGCCTGCTAAAAACGCCTATTAAAACCTAAGCAATTATTCTACACAACCTCTTAAAACCTGAGGGTTTTCTGGAAAAAATTTCAAAAAAAAAAAGCCGACACCAACGTGCACTTCATTTCCCCCACGTCTATTTCAGCGAATCACAGCGCATTTCATTAATCGCAAAATCGAAGCGACCTAAACGTCACTCCAGGTCTTAATGGGTTAAATGACAACAGTTTTTTACAGTTAAATTAGAAAACGAATGTGACATCATACTTTCTTTGAGAGAGATGATGGAACGCAATAATTGTAGGATTGTGTAGAATAAAAGATTATATCCGTGTTAAAAATCTGACTCATGTTAGCCCTTCATTCTTTATGATGTTATGATATTTTACTTTTAATAGTCAAATTGGCAGACACTCCAACACAAATCTATTAAGTCCGGAACGGAGGCAATATTGAGAAATGCTTTGTAACATATTCCATTGTCTGTATTCATTCCTGTGTGTACAGAGAACAAATTGAATTATACTTTAGTTGTTTCCATGGTTATATAACACTGTCAACAGACATTCAATCTGAAAGTGTTTATGGTGGCCCATAAGTGCAAACAAAAAATAAATAAAATGTGTGCGAGTGCAAAAGTGGATAGATTATTCAGCTTAAGGAAGTTTGCATATGACATTCTGTGCTGATAAGGAAATTGAAAGTTGTTTAGCATTTTTTTTTTTTTTGAAAAAAACAGTGATACCCTTAACTAAGCATTACACTTTAAGCCAGTAGTGTTTTGTTTTTGTTTTTTTTTTCCTTCTTGGAGTGATATTGATGCAAATGACTTTTCTAAGAGAGTGAATGTGTGCGTGCTCCCGTAGGGGTCAGTAGTAGCCACATTGGTATTGTTAGGGGGCAGGGTGGGATTTGGCAAACTGTCTGTCAATCAGGCTAGACATGACACCCATCCAGCAGAATGCTATATTTCCCAGGTGAGAATATGCTTAAAAGAGAGCAGTGTTTTATTTTTCGTTGTCAATTCGGGAGAGCATAGACAAGAACACACTCTCCTCCGAAATACGTGATGTCAGCCGCCACTACTTTTGATACCAAAGTTTTGCAAGTTGAGCTGTACAGACATGAGTCGGAGGAAGGCACTTCGTGTGCAGCTTTATACGGGTGAACTGTGGATGACCAAGTGACCAGCAGGGGTCAACCTGGTGCGAAACCAAACGCATAGATAAATTGGCTGACTCGATCACTCCCTCCCTCCCTCCCTGGGCGACGCTACTGCAAACTGTGCCCAGAAACAATGCCCGGTGTGAGCATTTCACAGCAAATGGAGGACAAATGAGACATTTAACTCATTACCTGAAAGATAATAATAAATAAAGATTTGAATACCGAATATGGTTTGAAAATGAATTTGTAGCAGCTGGCCCATTATGTGCTAGCTCCTCAGCGGCAGTGCTCCTGGCATGCTGATGGGGATGGCACAGTGGTAACTCAAGGGCCACAACTGACATTTCAAAATCGGTTGAGAAAAAAGGTGAAAATTAGATTTTTTTCAAATAAAAAAATAAAAAGGCATTGTGGGTTTTTGCCTTGGACCTAGGGCAACTAAGAAGTATTTTGCACACTTCCAGTCACAGTGAATATCTCACAGCCCTGTCAAGCAATGCTGTGGAAAAAAGCAAATACCATGTTCTGTGACGATATTAGGCATGACACAGCCAAGCACCAGGAACCATAACAAGCAGTGTGCGCACGATGAAGGTCGATGATTTATCAATGTGTCAAATGTGAACTGAATGTGTGGACGGTCTGAAAACGCACTGATTATAAAATATGTTTTAGCATTGAACGCTGGGCCACACTGGCCAAGGCCACGGATGCATGTCGAGGGAGAGCAATTTGAGTGAAACTGGGCGATATTGTCAATAATTGCAGGGAAAACAGGAAGAAAGAATAAAAATGTAACAAGCACCAAAACAGTGGGCGTTCTGCCATTCTGGCTAGAGAGACTAATTATTTGCTAATAATATATTTGCAAACAAAAATCAGCAAACCTCTTAAAACAAGCACAACTATATGTAGTCGTCTACCTGCTGTGTGTATATAAGACAAAATAATGGAAACTCCAAACAATATATGAATATTAACATATTTATTAACATATATTATGTTATTAAGGAGTTGGGCCACCCTTTGCCTTCAGAACAGCTTCAATCCTTCTTGGAATGCTGTTATACACGTTTTGAACCGTTTCTAGTAGGATATCAGACAATTCTTCAAGAAGCGTCCAGTTCTTTTGAGAGATGATGGTGGTGATCATCTACGCTGCACTGTGTGTTCCAGAACTTCAATCAATCAATCTTTATTTTTGTATAGCGCCATTCACAAACAGGTTGTCACACAGTGCTTCACAATTGGCATTTTCCATTGGAGCCAATGTGAGAAACTGGAAAATTATTCCCTGACCCCTTAAAAGGCGGTCGAGATGAACTCCTGGAAAATGGTGGGATACAGAGAAAAACAAAAACAAATAGTCCTTGAGGCTCATGAGGTTTAACAGACCACCGGAAGGGCATTCTTCGGCATCCTAAGTGTAGGGGTGGGGTGGACCTCATCCCTCCAGATACCAGGGCAGGGCGGGGGATGGAACCAGCAGCTAGGGTCCGGGCCAGCAGCATCCGGCTAACACACTTCCCTTAAATGTTCAGTATGGTGATTGGGGGAGGCCATGAAAGGTGTTTGACTTTATCCTGGTGTTAATGAAACCACTCTTGAATCCATTCAGCAGTGTGTATGGGGGTGTTTATTATCTTGGAATATGGGGAAATCTTGAGGACTGAATGTTCGCACCATAGTGTGTACCTGACCACCTAAAATGGCTCCGTATTCTTTGGCATGGAAGGTATGGAGAAGTGCAGTTCCCATAGTGGTAAGACCTCTGCCAGCATTAAAATTGCTGATTGTGTCCAGGTCTGAACGAGCAGTTGCCCCTCACCAATCAGTCCTCTATATTCACCATTATGGAAATACATTTGTTTTAGCCTTCCCCAGTCTAGCATGCACGCACGCACGCACACACACATCTGCAAATCATAATTCTATCATGCAGAGTAATAATGGGACCCAATTACTCCAACAAGATGGCTGCACATACCATAACAGATTCACCACCATGTAAAACAGACACTGTGGGTTGAAGGCTTCCTTTGGCTTTCTCCAAATACAAACCCACCCAGATGTAAGAAAAAGGAGTAAAAGATGACTCATCAGACCATATTACTTTCTTCCACTGCTCAGAGTCTAGGCTTTGTGCTCAGTACAACATTGTTGCACATTACCCTTGGTTACAAATGGCTTTGCTAAAGGCAGCCCTACCATAATTATCAGCTTTGTGAAACTCACAACAGTTTTTTTTCCCCATCAGACCAGGTCACAGAGGTGTTTTTTTAGGAAATTTTTAGGCAGTGACAACTACTGAACCTGGACCTTGTAAGGACATTTTTTTTTGCCATCATGTCAGGCTTTCACTCCTATATGTTATACCTTGGTCATTTCTGTAACACTGTAGTCTATATATTAGACAATAATTGCAACAAAAGTCAGGTTTTACACCTTTTTCAAGATTAATGCACTGCAATAGCAAAGAGAAATATTACGCAATTAGTCACAGTGCACATGGATCATAGTTGCCATGTACTGCTTTTCAATTTATGAAATTAAAAGCGTATTGGTGCAAAAAATACACAAAACTAAATCACTGCTGCACGGAAATTAGGTGGAATTTATTGCGTTTTCCCATTAGTTAATACGTTTCACATTAACAGCCACGGATGTGAGGAGTTGTGGGTGTCATCTGATTTCATTTGGCAACCGAAGCACAATGCTTCAATGGAATCGCAAATCTGAAGACCCCAACTATAGGAATATGTGCCCTTCCTAGCTTGTTATTTTGTGGAAGCAGTAACACGGGAACGAGCGGCACAATAAGGAAAGGAAATGAGGCAGCATGAACGCGTGTACTGCAGTATGCTCTAGGGTCAGATAGAGAAGGAATACAAAAAGAGGGCAAGACAGATTTGTTCGAGCGCACATTGAGGCTAAAGGAACAGAAAATGCATGACTTCAAGATGACATATTGAATTAATTTCTCCATTTCTAAAAATGTGTAATTCGGTGCATGTAATTCACCTCCACCGAAGGAAATTGTGATACAGAGCAGTCAGGTCTAGATATTAAACGAATTGAAGCTGGACTATTTTTGTTGTGTACTTTAAAGTCATTTGGGGTGTGTTTTTGCCAGATGGTTAAATGATGAGCTAAATTGACCAGTTTACAATGGAGAAAAACATACATTTTCTTGCTTGAGAACATGCTTAAAGTTTAAAATATGTACAAGTTAACATTATTAAGAAAGTAGTGAGTTCTATGCCTTCTATTAAATAATCCAACGTAGGCGGTGAACAAAAATATGGAACCACCCATGTAAAGTCACTAGCTAATTGTCATGACCACTGCCTACTTGCTCAACGCTATGTATCCCTGCTTACTCAATTAAAAAATAATAACTTTTTTAAGTAAAAAAAACTAACCTTTTCCTTCCCAGTGTTACAGGTATGGAACGCAGCTGCCTGCAATTATGTCTATCGCTGTATTACTGCACTGATCACTTGCGCGAACTATGATTGTTCCTACCATCTATTAATGCACATCTTGTAAGTCGCTCTGGATAAGAGAGTCTGCTAAATGCTTAAAATGTAAATGTAAATGCTCAAGAATGGAAAATTGACACTAAGTTGGCCACATCTTTCGTACAAATCCAATGCGTGCAAAATGACATTTCAAAACATCTGCGCTGGAGCATCTCATTTTAAAAACATAATCCTACTGAAGGCTGAGAGTTAAATGACTGTTCTTGCCACTTCCCTGATTAGTAGTTATTCTTTATTCTTCGTTTTGGCAGATCCCTGCTGTGACTTTTTAGTAACGATCAGAAGCAATAGTGATTTAAACTATGGGAAATATTCATTTACTTTTAGATAGATGATGGTCTCAACGTGCATACTATCTGTCGTAAACTGAAGTCAAGGAGATGTGGAAACATTGACTCAGACGTGTAATGTCAAATGTACTTAACAGAACAGTGGGTCATCAACGTGTGGACAGTGTGCACCGTGGCATGACTCTTCCACGAGAAACTCAATCAACTCACACTTGGTTGATGGAAGTGGAACGCGATGTCTCAGCCGTCGTTGCAGGATATCCCAGAAATGCTCGGTTGGGTTCAGAGTTGGTGACTGAGAACATCCAAGACATGTGGATAGCGTCAGTGTCATGCTCATTGAGACGGGAAATCACACCACCATTGAGTAGGACGGTAACACGCCGTTTCCCCCCCCCTTCCAGTTTCACTCCAGCTAGCTGCTTGTGGGTCAAACACGCAGCGCTAGCATTGGAGGCTACAAACATTCCACACGCACATTTCCCGTGTAAATATTGTTAGGTAATGAACACACATTCATTCACGTAAACATAGACACACGTTACTTTGGTTTGACATTTTTAAGTGTTTGTATTGTGTCGTACTTAGCTGGCTACATTCGGTGTTGGTGTTGGTGTTGGTGTTGTTTGCGGTTTGCGTGTTCTTCCCGTCTGAAGACACAACCTCCTGGCTGGTGCGAGGACTCACACGGAGCCATGGCCATTGGGTTGGCTGCTATGGTACCTGTTCCTCAAATTGGCGCATGCGTGGTCGCATACGGTGCGAAGACACCATTTGACCATTGGGTGTTGAGATTAGCCGTGTGATAATTCATGCGTGTAAAGTACTAATTATTACGGTCAGGCATTTAGCTTCATTTTGGAGCATTCTTGTGTTATGGTGAAAAGTCATATATGTAAAACGTGTAAATGCTGAGTTAATTGATTTTGGTGGAACATGGTTGTTCTGGTCGGTGGGTTTGTAGCAGCCTTATCCACTGCCCTGGTGCTCGAAGCCGCTCGGTGCTCGATTTTTTAAATTATATTTTGCTTGCATTGTGGAACCCCTTTGTGGGTATGACAAACGTGCAAATATCTGGAACCACTGTAAATAAAACCTTTGCACTAGAATGTTATTGCACTAGCCATTAAAATGCAAGTTGTGTGTTCTACTGTCTTTATGGGGAAGCGCTTATTTGGTCTATAAGGGGAGAATGACATTCTGTTCCGTGGTACTGTTTGTCTTGCTATACCCAGTGATCTACAATATGAGTGTATTTCTAAATAAATGAATTGTTGCTATATCAGCATCTCTTTTGAGTGAGTCACTCGATAAATTGTAATTCTGGAAATTTGAAAAGCAGAAAAAATGTAACAAAATGTGAATGTTGTTGTGTAGCCTATGTGATGGAAAACTGTGCACGTGCAACAAGACCACGTGGGAACTCAAAACTTCAGAGAACGTCAGAGATGGCAGAGAAGGTCAAAGTAGAACACCCATGGAAATCCGCGGAAAATTATTTGCTGGCATGAAGAGTGTTGATGACAAGTTTATTCATGAATCGGGAACATACTGATACGCTAACTATATTAGTGTCTAATTAACACACACATATATCGTGGATTGGTTAAAAAAACACATATATCGTTATTGGCTAAACTTACAATTTAAGTGATCACCAAACATTAAGAGGTTTGGTAATTTCTAAAAATAAAAAGTGCAAAAATATATGTAGTATACCCTGGAAGAAAATAGAAGAATATAATAGTTGCTTAAATGTTCTAGTCAGGTCACTATAAATTATGTATGTACATTGAAGTACAAAGTGCCATGGCAACTAGATGGAGTGAGCCCTGAGGTTTGTTGCATTGTATACTGTTACAGTGGTGGGATTTCCATTTTAGTGAACGATGCAACAAAGCATCTTTAGTAGTAGGCCTATCTTTAGAATCTTTACCCAATTGTAACTGATTTAAAATGTAAATTTGGCACATCAGAATTGTGTGTTATCCCCAACCTTGCCCCGAGGCAAGCAGTCAATCATGCCAATTCTCATTATGTTCCATGACATTTCTTAAAGCGTTTGTCCACTGACTTGTATGTTTGCCTCACACTCTCTGTAATAAACAGCAGGGAGGAAGCATATTGACGATAGGTGTGCTAGCCCTGTGCCAGCAAACAAGTTGAGCTGTACGCACAAATTAAAACCAAATATTCCTTCTGCCTGAGACGTAATCGCATTAGTAATCATGGATGATTCAACAGCACACAAATCTAGTCCATAATTATAGCATACTTTTAGATATGATGTGATTTAAGCCTGTGAATATGAGTCAAACTAATTATCTCTATATGCGGTAAAGCAGCATGTATCAAGATAATGAATTTGTAGATTACCACAATATTATTAGTGGCATGTAACACGAGTATAATCATTTTTTTATGATATACGGAGGCATACGCTGAATGTAATTTCTGAATCCAAAAAGAATATAAATTAATAAAATGTTGCAATTTCCCAGGAGTGACATCCCAAGCACAACAAAGATATATTAATATTAACATATTGTGTTTCAAACACTGATACAGCAATTTTAATGCAATTTAGTAAGTTCCACCACGGATAGCTTTGTGTCCATATTGTCTGTTCTGTAGTTTATATTTGACAGATACTGAGTGTAGCTATTGTTCAGTCAGATGTTGATTGAACACCATGCAAACAAACAAACATAAATCTAACGGATAGTAATGATGAAAAATAAAGCGCACGCAAAGTCAAATTAAATTACAATGAGGAGCGCAGACAATGGCAACAGCAAGATAATTAAACATGGCTGCAATAAAACAGTCATTCCCAAGCGGTGGAACACAAATCGAAAAAGAAAAAAAGTAGGAGAGGGAGTAGGAGTTATCTCAAACCACCTTGACATCTGATGACTGAATCTACCCCATGTAAATGGAAGTATTGATTGACTGTGTGTGTACAATTGCATGTGAATGCAATGGCGTCTTGCACGATAGGGAGTACATAATTGTTTGGGAGACCCTTTGATCTCAACTGGTGGATGTTAAATGAAATGTAATGCACGCAGGAGCTTAAGTTGCCAAGCCTACCATGACATGACCCCCCCCCCCCCTCCACAGTCTGGTATTTAATCCTTTCCATTCCAGTCCTGACTGTTGCATGGCAGCCCATAATTGTCCACCTACTTCTTGGTAGATTGTTATGACTAAAAGAAATCATTAAAGTATTACTATTCTCCATGTTGTCCACAATCCCACACAAGCCATACATCCATTATCACTCCCACTGAGAAAAGCACAGTGGAAAATTGCGAGTATCATGTTTCACCATCTGCCTCAGCTCAAATACTGCCCAAACACTGCCTGAACCAACTCGGCTTGGGCATTGTAACATTTTCATGCACCTCAAGCGAACACCTAGGTATACAATAGTGAAATTCAAGTTCGTGTTTGTTGCATATGCAATATGTATATGGCTAAACACTATGTATTACCCTGGAAGACAGACTTCACAATGACAAAGTTTTATCTTTTGCGTAATTAGCTTTGACCGAGTTGATTAGCAGTTGGAAAGTGGAGCTTGTGTACCACGGTGGGCCTGACGTGAGAAATGAAACAAAGCTAATGTCTTCAGCGTCTGAATGTTTGATTTTATTTCTTTACCTTTGATTTAAACTCACAAAATAGCTTTCCTGGGGAGCCTTTGCCACTTTTCCTACTGCGACCAAACAAAGTAATGTGCTTTGTGGTGGAACATAATTGTCCTTTTAATGTGTAAAAATGTCCCCCAAATGAATTCCTTTTGATATATTATTTAATGAATGCATTACTGTCATGTAAGTTGCGATAACGATACTGCTTTAGGAAAATAAGGAAGCTCTCTTCACTATCTGTGTGTAATCGGCATACACTTTTATGCTGATTACACACAGATAGTGTATAGAGCTTCCTCGTTTTCCTAAAGCAGTATCGTGTGATAAGTCAATGTACCTGTAGTCTTACTCAGGGAATGAGGATGATTTAGGAAAAGCCAGAATAAGTATCTGTAGGATAAAATAAAAAGAAATAATACAGTGTTACTACTTACGCTAGTGACTAAAGCTACCATTTTGTAACTGAGATCACAGACGTCGTGGATCCTGTGATTTTAAAATATGCCTGTGAAATTGTAATGAATATTCATATTTCAAGCATAAAATGTGAGCAAGGAAAATATTTCTCCAAATTAATTTAAAATGGCAGTAAAAGTGCAAATAAATTGCTTGCTTCTCTTACTATGATAGGCATTACCGTACCATATTGGGTTGCACTTGTCTGCTAAGCCAGTAAGGATGGATATTGTTGTTGGAGATAACCTTAAAAAGCACAGTTCCTGGAGTAACAAAATATAAATAGCAAGTAGCAGCAAAGTGAGCATATGTTCTAGCTAAATAATTGAAGGTAGGCAACTTTCATGAAAGTGGCAAATTGTTTTATTGAACAGCATATAGCCCCTACAGAACACAAGTCAAAATTGTAATAAAATCCATCTTTTTCCAGCTTTATTTACACATTTTGCCTCACAACATTCAAGTGAAAAAACAACAACTATTCTTATAATTAATAAAAAATGAAAAACTAGAATAACAGGGTTGGAAAAGTAATCAGTCCCCTGATTTAATACTTTGTAGAGGCACCTTTTGCTTTAATTACAGCCATCAGTCTGTTTGGATATGTCTCTACTAGCTTTGCGCACCTAGATTGGGCAATATTTGCCCATTCTTTCTTGCAGAACTGTTCCAGTTCAGTCAAATTCCGTGGTGAGCGGTGATGGACTGCTCTTCCAGTCCATCCACAGATGTTCTATCGGATTTAGGTCAGGGCTGCCACTCAAGGTTTTCCTCAAGCCACTGTGTTGTTTTTTGGTGTGTTTTGGGTCGTTGTCATCCATTTTCAGCTGTCTACCAGAGGGCTGCAGGTTTTCCTCAAGAATTTGGGTGTACCAATTTTCCCTTCAATCCTGACCAATTGCCAGTCCCCGCTGAAGAGAAACACCCCCACAACATAATGCTGCCACCACCATGCTTCACTGTAGGTATGGTGTGTTTTGGGTGGTGTGCTGTGTTTGGTTTCCGCCAAACATAGCGCTTGGAGTTCAGTCCAAAAGTTCAATCTTGGTCTCATCTGACCATATAACCTTTTGCCACATGGCATCAGAATCTTCTATGTGTTTCTTCGCATAACGTAAACGAGACTCAGTGTGACACTTTTTTAGAAGAGGCTTCTTTCTTGCCACCCTGCCATACAGGCCAGCTTTGTGTAAAGCTTGTGAGATTGTTGTCACATGCACAGATCGCCCAATCTCAGCCATTAAGACTTGTAACTCCTTCAAGGTTGCCATTGGTCTCTTGGTAGCTTCCCTGATCAATCTTTTCCTGGCTCGGTCATCCAGTTTGGAGGGAAGGCCCGATCTTGGCAAGGTGTGGGTGGTGCCATATGCCTTCCACTTCTTAATAATACTCTGAACGGTACTCAGAGGGATAGTTAAAGCCTTTGAAATATTTTTATATCCTTCTCCTAACTTGTGCCTATCCACAACTTTATCCCGGAGTCCTTTTGAAAGCACCTTTCCAGCCATGGTGAATTCTTTGCATTAACATGCACTACTAAGAGTGGAATCCTCAAGGAACAGCTGATTTTATTGTGAAATAATCAAAACCACTACAATTGATGTCAGGTGGAGGCCAATTAGCTTGGTGTGTGATCTGGAAGGTGATTGGTTATACCTGAGCAACTTTATAATGGTTATTCTAAGGGGACTGATCACCTTTCCAACCCTGTTATTCTAGTTTTTTTCCATTTGAATGTTGTAAGGCAAAATGTGAAAATAAAGCTGGAAAAAGATGGATTTTATGTACTTTCATTTCAGGCTGTAAGACAAAAAAAGTGACTATTTCAAAAGGGTATGATGACTCTCCATAGGCACTGTATGCCTGGAAGTACTGGTGATTTTTTTAACACCAGCCAGACAGTAAAAGGTTACACAGGATGTACCTTTCCTTCCATGCCAACACCCTTCAGGAGAACTTTAATGTCAGTAATGAACTGACAGAGCAACATGTTGAAGACAGAGGCCATTATTGGCCCTGGGAATTAACAGACTGATGTATTGTTGTTCCTGCCAGGCCAGATTGCAGTCATCTGAAGAAATAATGGTCTGTCTATTTTGGACGGCTCCACTTTGTGGCAGGAAGCAGTGGTAGGCATTGTTCCGTATGTATCGACTGTCACACTCCTTGACAGCCCCAAAAGATAACTCGTGGGACACAATATGTGACTAAAAACATGTCCTCTCACTTTCTTTCTTGCCGCATCAAATGCATTTGTTTTCTTTTTTCCGGCAATGAACGATTCAGGGGAGCTTTGACTTTAACAAACTGGACAACCTTGGCTTTGCGTATGTGCTTTGAGCCTTATTCCCCCCATAAGGGGATGACTTCTAGCTCCATGTATGAATACATTTATTATGGAGGGGGCATTCGATCAGCAAGGGAACATGGCATCTCACTGTTTCAGGAGGGAAGATTATATGCAGACATTTTTATTTATGTTATTGCCGTAGGGCTTGTGCATTACGGTGCTTTTGCGATGTGTTAAACCTGTTTGGGTATTAAAGAAAACTGCATGTGTTTTTATTATTTTGTTGTTATGCAAAGCCTTAATGCACCTCATTTTGTAGTTATGTAATTATGTAATTGTTAACGTTTCATTTTAGGTTCATGACCTTAACCTAGCTATCTACATAGCGAGCAAACAACATTTGTTATTGTTAATGTTATCATATTTGTATTGTTTACTTGTAGATTTGTTGTCATGGGAGATGTAATAGCATCCTCACAACATCTAAAGTTGGGATTATTTCAATACATTCCTTAGAAAGCTTAAAAGCTGAATAAAGCTGTACTTCAATAAAATATAAAAAGTACATCTCCTAAATGTACATGGATGAAGGTGCCGAAGGAACATTTATCTGTCGTTTGTATTGTTTCTAACGTTGCAGTTTGACTGGTTAGGAGTGCCTGTATTGGAGACCAGTTTGCCCTGGCGCTTTCTCTATGTTGTGAGCACTCTGAAAACGCTGTGGGGATGAAGTCCCTGGAGCCTTTTGTCAAGCAACGTGGGAATTAGCTTGTCCAATTAAACCATTAATTGATATAAAGTGAAGGCCTTATTAAACCATTAAGCGATATAATATCCAATTAAGCATTCTGAAAAAGACAAATGGCAGGAAACCTCGGCTCGCATGGTCAGTTCTGTTTGGCACAGCGGCAGCTCGACGCTGGTCCTGGAGGGCTGCGGTCCAGTGCGGTTTTGAGCTCTCTTTTTTTAGCCACTGGCATACTGAGGACTGGAGAGGGAAGCTGAATTCTACCCTTAGTCACAGCCCACATGCACACGGCCCTGGATTCACTCAACATTTGTGCTGAACTTTGACTCACAATTAAGTGCAAGTGTTAAGCCTTTTTTTTGGCAAGTCTGGCAAGTTCTGCCTTTTCTAAAGTCAAACCAACAAATTGAGTTTGTGAACAAAGACTTTAAAAAAAAATATATATATATATTGTTTCAGATTTTTCTCCCAATTTAGTGGCCAATTATACCCTCTATTTATTTCGATTTGCCCTCCCCACACGAGTTTGCCGCTCGTCTCTACGAGGCAAGCTAATTCTCCATGGGCAGCGAACTCCGCTTCCTTCGAGACGGAATTTGCCCACCCACGTTCTGGAGACACCCTTATGTGCTTCTCGAACTCGTGCCGACCGCCCTCCCCCCTCCCCCTGGGGTAGACAGCCAAATGCCAGGGCTGGTCTAGCACAGACTGTTTTCCAATAAGTGCATTTTAAAATCAAACTGAATATGAAATGCTGATGGGATCCAGCCCTGGGGCCCTTCTGTGTCAGGGTTGAGTAGCCTGTATCGCAGCCGATGACCCTGACGTCCTGGCTCCCTGTCTCTGTGCCTGTATCGCAGCCGATGACCTGACGTCCTGGCTCCCTGTCTCTGTGCCTGTATCGCAGCCGATGACCTGACGTCCTGGCTCCCTGTCTCTGTGCCTGCAGGTGTGCACTACCGCAAGTCCTGCGCCTCGTCGGGGGCTTGCCTCATCGCCTCGTCCGGCTACCAGCAGTTCTGCACGGGGAAGCTGCACTCGGTCTGCATCAGCTGCTGCAACACGCCGCTGTGCAACGGGCCTCGCCAGAAGAAGCGCCCCGGCCTCGGAGGCCCCCGCGCCCCCCCTCCTCACCGCCCAGCTCCTCCTCATCGCGCTGCTCGCCCTTCACACATAGACGCCACGCCACCTCGGACTCCTCCTCGGTGGCTTTCGCCACGGAGACCCTGCATGCTGAGAATGGAGCGTCCACATAATCGTGCCCTTTTCCTTTGCTCTCTGACTATCTCATTTTTGCTTTGTGGGATACCCCTCCATGGGCCGCCTTGCCCCCACCCCACCCCACCCCCACCCTTTTCAGCTTTGCGGTTCCTGTGTGTGTATACATTAAAAATAACAAAAAAAAGGCCTTAATGCACCTGATGTTCTGATTAGGTTCTGTGACTCATAGATGATTTCTCAGAGAAGGAGAAATCAATGGTCATAAGATAGCCTTGTGGTGTAACATGCTGACGAGTATACTGATAGACACTGAGTGACATTTTAAGCATACGTCGGATACTGCTGAAGCCCTGTTTTAGCTCCATTTTATAGCTCTCATAATTCCAAGGAGGCATCTACTCCCTCCCACTTGCAGCCACTGATTGGCATTTGCACTAGCAGCAGGAACCATCGAGACAGCAGAATCAAATGTAGGCAAGCTGTAACAATGACACACAGTCCTTATAGTCCATTAATTTCGAAGGTATCAAAACTTTTATTTCACAACAATAAAAACTGAGTAAATATAATGGCAGGAACAGAAAACACGTACAACAGATTATATTTGAATATCACAGCTCCAGCTCAATGAAATATTTATACGAGACCAAGCTGTGCACAACAACTTCAAATGTAGATTAAACATCATCGTCTGAGTTTTGAGGAGCATTTTCATTTCACAGAGATAAACGCTGTGTGATCGACGGATTTAATTTATTATGACCCGGAATACACTTGAGTCGCACTGAATCAGGAGGAGAAAAATAATGTTTTGGGGACTTTTACGTTCCGTCTACAGGAGATTGAGGGGGTTCATCCACTAAATAGGCCACGGTTATGACGGCGAAATCTACTTTTTATGAAGGCAGCGATCGATTTTCAGATGCTTCATTTTCAAATTGTGCTTGATATTTTTGTACATTCCAGCAGTGTTTGCTATTATTACGACATTTCACTGGGGAAAGCCCAACAACAGATATATCACTGGTTATTACACATGCAGAAACCGCCTTGAAAGCATTTTTAGCATTATAATATACACCCAGTGTTATTTATTATGTTATTCTAATGTTCATTCAGCACTCTGTTTGTACCGCAGAAACAGCTTGGGGGGGTGGGGGGGTAAGGATAACAACCAGCCCATGAAAATGTTCACTCCGTAATTTGAATTGGTTGCTGGGGTAAAGCTTAAAGTGCACCCAGCATGGCTCAGTGTCCATGAAATGATCATTTCCCTGTATAGCCTGTAACCCTCACAGGATAGATTTCGGCCTCACATTAAATGTCTCTAATACCTGTGTAATTACACTGTAACTACAGGGGATAGTGCACTGTAATTACAATGTGCATACACATTATTACATCATATTTCAGCTGTATTTCAAAATTGTGACATAATCTTTTGGTTACGGGGGGAAAAAAAGCAACTTCGGAACTACAGCTGCCAACAGGTTTTACAGTTGTAAGTACAATGTAATAATGCGTACTGTGCCTACCATGGCACATACTGTGTAAATATACAGGTATTAGGGCCACTTAAAAGTGTCAAATGTGGTAGTTGTCTTTGGGCTTCTGAAACATGCACCCGCAACAAGAAAACGCTCCGAGATTAGTTCCTACATCTGTAATTTTATCCCCACCAATTATCTGAAGAAACAAAAAAGAAGGCTAGAATCTACTCCTATCTGGGCCACATTTGTCTTAATTTGAAGAACTAATCTTCTTTTACCGATGGTCAAAGGACCTTGCTTCTTTTTATTTTTTATTTTTTTATCCCATTTTCTCCCAATTTGGTAGCCAATTAGAACCGTTATTTTTTATGTCAATCCCCCCCTAGTAATGTGAGTTCGCTGCCGTAGTCCTGCGACCGGTAGTGATGAAGGTGAAGTAACGCCTCCTCCGAGACGGCACTCGTCAAGCCGTCGACCGTAACCCGGTACTACAGGGCCACTCTTATGTGCAGCGAATGTCATGTCGGCTCCCCTCCCTCCTCCCTGGGGCGGACAGCCAATTGCCGCCCCCGGTGGCACTCCCGGCCAGAGCCGACTCTGGCGAGACGGGGAATTGAACCCCGGTCTCCGTGGCCAGCGTCGGACGCTGTAACCACTGGACCACGCGGGAGGCCCGGGCCTTGCTTCTTAAGGCACCTGTTATTGAATAACACTTACACGTGCAGCGTTAAAAAAATGGCAGCAACTTTGCTTCCTGTAGTGGCACTTCTGCTTGGTGAAGTTGTTAGTTTTTTTAGTTTTGTAATGTCATGTGATTTTAATGTCAAATAATTATCACTTTTATTCAATATTATCATTCTGATTGAATCTATAATTTTTTTGCTAAAATGTCAAAAGACCCCAATATAACCATACAGAAGGCAAGAGAAAAATGATGCCCATATTTCGTTGCATATGATGTTTTAATGGGCACAATATGGACCTGCTGTACTGCACCAGTTGATGCAATCAAACTCTGACTAGTTCATGTCTTTGTTTGTTTTTCCATCGGTGGAACAAACAGCATATTTGTCTGTCAAGTGTAGCTCTCTGACGTTGTGCCGCTCTGGAGAGCGCTGCTCTGTTCTGTGGAACAGTCAGTGCTCAGGGTGCAGGAGGCATCAGAGTCAGGGCTCCGGAACGTGGAGAGAGCGATGGGCTTGTTCTCGCCGAGGGTGGAGCGCCCGCGCCGGAGCGATTTGGGGACGAGGGGACGGCCAGAGTGGGTGGAGTCGACGGCCGCGCTCCTGAGGGTCCTCTTGTTGACATGCTCAATGGTCAGGCGACACCGCAGCACCTGGAGGAAGACCTGGCGGAACTGGCGGGACGAGAGGTTGTACAGGAAGGGGTTGAGCACGGAGCTGAGGTAGAAGAAGGTGTCGGCGATGGGGTGTAGGACGACGTAGGCCTTGAAGTAGGGCAGCTTCCAGTCGGCCTTCGGCCTGGCCGCCGTCATGAGGCGACGGATCTGGTTGGGGATCCAGCACACGGCGAGAGCTCCGATGATTAAGCCTGAGAGTCAGGAGACATAGAGGAACGGATTACAGAGTGGAAGGAGAGATGAGGGAGAACGGGAGGGAATACGATTAGGAGGGCGGTGCGAAAGTGGGTAAAGCTCAAAAGGAACCAATGAAAGAGAACGATGAATTGTCCGACAGCACATCTCATGTCACAAAATGATTTAAAAATATTTTAAAACTAATATATATATATTTTTTGTGTTATAATGGAAATGCCTACAGAATTAAAAGTCTCTCTCCTTTTTTCTTGATAATACCAATGTACCATTGTTTTTGCGATCCATCTCAAACCATGCATTTGGTAGTAATGTATTCTCTTTTGTTGAGTGTTGGGAAGTTAATTTATGCACTGTGTAAAAAAAAAAAAAAAAGGTTCTGATCACCATAAACCCGTCCCATGGAGATTGGAGAGTTATAAAGCCAATTACCAGGAAGGTCAATCATTTTATGATATAAATGGCATATTACAACTCATTTCAATTGATATACTATCTGCATTAATGATCATTATTCTAATGTGTCTTGGATTTAGACAGTGAAAATGTTATGACTTATAGATTGGCCTCTCAAAACAAAAAACTAAATGTATGTATGGGTGGACAATCCTATTGACCTATTCATTTAGTCTTTGGGATTAATTACCTATTTCAGCAGCATTGAAACATGTGAGATAATGAATGCATCAGAGGCTACCGTATTAGTATGTGGAATTTTAAAATGACAGATTTTACAGGGTGATGTCATTTTTTACAATGGGTTACCTTGATTGGTCTTCTGTGAAGAGTAACTGTATTCAGAAAATATGAAGTGCAAATAAAGAATTGTGGCAAAAAGCTGAGTCAATCATCATGTAAACATTATGGAACGTGTACAATTATTGGTATATTTAGAAATCGGCCCAATCTAGAATTCTCCATACCACATACTTTCTGCGACAAGCAACGACGAAATTGACTTTGAGTTTGACTTTCTTCATTCACTTGCACTGCATACTGAATCTGAGCAGAATTGTAAAACAATAGGTAAAAAAAAAATACAGAAGGATTTAAAAGGATCTTCTATGGCCTTAGGCAATTTACATTTTTTAAATGATCAAGACTCAGGCATGGTTAGGCCCGCTCTGGTAGAGGAGATGGGTCATGGTTAAACGAGGACAGCAGTATGAACTATGTTAGGCCTGATCTGAGACACGCCATCTCTAGGGCAAACAGTTTGTGAAATTTGGTTTCCTGCGATATCACTGGTTCTAGAAACTTTTTATCCAGTATTATGTAATAGATCAGGGTTTGGGTTGGCCTGAATCGCCACCCTCAATCGGAGCCCCACCCACACAAGGTCATGGCTCATCTGAAGTAGTAACTGACCATTGGTTTATTATCGAAGCACATCCCTGGGCATTCAATGAAAGAAAATATTTGTTCGAACATTCAAATATTGATCCTAAAAAAAATATACATTTTTCATACAAACAAATCTCAAACAACAAATATATTATTTAAAAATATTTCAATATTAATGAGTTGACATTTAAAAATGTATAAAAACTTAAGTGCTTCTCAGACTTAATGAGTGGAATTACTACATGATGGTTGAGAAGGATTCGAAATGAGGAGCAGAAAGGTTAACAAGGCCCTCCTTTGAATTCAAGATCATTACTGAGCTAAACTTCAGTTTATAGTAGTCCATTTAATTAAAATGACTTCGTAAATATTTAAATATTTTTATAATTTACATTCAATTCGTTTTTAAAAGAGTTACTCTCTGGAATGTGTATTCAAATAGTATTGAGAAAGAGATACTTGCTGCTGGGTAGTATTCAGCATTCACATATCCTTTCAAATGGTATTCCATTATTTTTTAATAATAGTTTCTGATAGATGCATTTCAGATTTCTTAAAATAAGTTACTTTTCACAAAGAATATTTAAAATGATATATATCCCATAGCACTGTAAGGTTATGAGTCTGAGACTGATGAGGTTAGAAATATGTAGACTGGAGATTGAAAAGAGCTCCTGTTATTTACCATGTGAATAAGGCTTTAATTTCTGCCACAATGGCAGTCTCCACTCTCACCTTTTTCCTCTCACTTGAAAAATGGAAATCCAGGCACAGGAACTGATCTCCGGCCTTCTTATTATGTCATTTCTCAATTAGAATGCCTAATTCTATTCACTACAGGCCTGTGACATCACAGAAATGGCCTGTAGACTATGTGACAAGCATGCATTCTCCTTCAAGGGTGTGTGCACCCAGCCTTATCACACTCACACTCACACACACACACACACACACACACACACACACACACACACACACACACACACACACACACACACACACACACACACACACACACACACACACACACACACACACACACACACACTTCATGTGCAGCCACTGTAGCCAGACTGAATGCACCCAATTGGCTAGAACAGGAGAACCCCCCCTCCGTATGAACATTTTTGTTCCAACCAATCTCTTGATTAAGGCTGTTGAAAATTTGCTTAGGTTGCACAATTTACAGATTTTCTTTTTAACACAATGCAGGTTTGGCTCATTATGGTTCGTTTGGTCTTTGAAACTCTTTATTTTGATAACCAGGTGTGCACACTTTCAGCATTTATCTATCTAACCAAGTTCAGCTGCAGGTACGTCAGTGATTCAATTAAAAGTAGAACTTCTTTCAAAAGGAATTACAGGGAATAAAAGCATTAGTCGTCTGAGAACTGATCTGATTAAAAGTCTGAATTAATAGGGGATATTTATTCTTTGCAACATGATTATCTGTTTGTGGCATAATGTGCCATTAAGAGGGTAAACCATCCCTCGCTGGGAAAAAGCTTCCAATTAAAAATAATGAACACCTCGTTATACTTCATGAATTTCAATTATGGTTGGAACCAAAACCAGCATAAACGGGGGGGTCCCAGGACCAAGTTTGGGCTAGAGTCACTGGTCTTGTGTTATGAGACGAGGACATCCCTGCCAACTACGGCCCTCCCACCCTGGGAGACACCCCCCTGTGTGATTTACACTCCGCCCTGTGGGACCGCTGGCCACAGTCCACACTGACACTGGTACAGACTTGCTAGTACAATGGCATGCATCTTTACATTGAAAACCACTGCTTTAGCAGGATGCACCACTTTTCAATCAATTCTGTCAACTTTCAGATTTTTTCTGTTTTCCTCCCTATTTGGTAGCCAACTGAACCCTTATTTCGCTTTACCCTCCCGTACATGAGACTGCAGCTCATCTCTACGAGGCAAGCTAATTCTCCAAGGGCAGCTTCCTTCGAGACGGAATTCACCCACCCACATTCTGAGACTCCCTTACGTGCTTCACGGCGGACCCGAGCCGGCTCACCCTCCCCCCCTCCCCCTGGGGCGGACAGCCAAATGCCGCCCCCAATCGGGGCTGACTACCAGGGCCAGTCTGGTAGAGACGGGTTTCAAACCACGTCCCTAACAGGCAGCGCACACCGTATTGCACCAGCCAAAATATGGTGCGTTAGACCGCTACGCTATCCGCCGCCCAAAATTCTGTCCTCTTTGATAACATGTGGTGAGCAGGACTGATTCTGGAAACTCAGCGTAACCACACAGACATGAGCCGAAGCGTTTGAAGAAGGTTGATCACTTTCAGAGACATTTTCATCAGCCCTCTTTTCTTAATCTTCCAACTAAAAACAGAAGCCAGAGCCGGCTCTGGCCGGGAGTGCCACCAGGGGGCGGCGATTGGCTGTCCGCCCCAGGGAGGGGGGAGGGAAGCCGACAAGAAGTTCGCTGCGCATAAGAGTGGCCCTGTAGTACCGGGTTACGGTCGACGGCCTGGCGAGTGACGTCTCGGAGGAGACGTTGCTTCGCCTTCCTCACTACAGGTCGCAGGACTATGGCAGCAACCTCACATTACTAGGGGGGGAATGACATAAAATAGCGGGTATAATTGGCTACTCAATTGGGAGAAAATGGGAGAAAATCTGAAACAAAAATCTAGAGGACGTATTTTGTATGCTGTGGAACTGTGGGAAAGCTTTACTTACAGCATATACTGGGGACACACCCCGCAATAAATTACAAGATGTGTGGGTTGGTCAAGACAAGACCACACAATTAATAGGAAAAAAATATATAAAATGGAATAAGTGCTTGACCAGCATTGTATCAGACAATGATGATTTTAATTTGAGATCAAATCAACCAATATGCTGTTACAATTTACATATAAAAAAAGAACAAATATGGCTGCTGGGTGGCTCATCCTGTTAAGACACTGTTTTAATGTGTGGATGAGCCCCACAGTCTATTTGTGTCAGACTCCTCAGACTCATGTCTGTGTGAGCTTACTTATGGACTGTGGCGTGGAAAGAAGCAGCAGCTTGTCTCCCACATTGACAGCGGAGGTTGCAGCGAGCGTGGTTTAGAATACAATTGGGTATTCTAAATTGGGAGAAAAGGGGGAAAATAAATGAACAAATAAAATAAGCAACAACCTCACTTTAATTCAATTTAACTTAATAAATCACCAACAGCTGGTACAAGTTGTGAGATCACAAAGGGTTGCTGGTTTGATTCCCCTGTAGAGCACTGGCACACTCACTTCAGTAAATATCCAGCTGTATAAATGGACAATGCGTTAAATATAAGCAAATGCAAGTCACACTGGATATTGGCATATGCAAAGAAAATCATGTTTACAATTTAAAGTAGTAAATTCAAAAGCAAGCAATGAAAAGCAGCTTAAGTCTAAATAAGTAGTTTATCTGCCGATTTTATCAGTAATATTATGCATTGTTGAGGCACCAGAAATACAACTGCAAGACGCCAAGACATGGAGAACACCTTCCTATGTATCATTTGGGAATGGGAATGTTGAGTTTACTTTCAAAAAACAAATGGAGCCATTTCAAAGCCCATATGCTTAGAAACACAAATGACCCACTTAAAAATGTAGCTTGTTGAGTTACAATTTCAGCACAGTCATACATCAAGAGAATAAAACACCAACGGATCACAATATTCAAATACTGCAAACAGAAAAATGGAGACAAAAACCTTGGGTTCTTACCGAATGTTTTATTCATAACTTTAATGTCCCAAGACTGTATTTGCCAAAGGCAGAAGTATCACACTACTGGGAAAAGAAATACAAAACAAAACAAAAAAATATATCTTGTGGCACGTTTAATTTGTACTTCTTTGAAGACGGCAGCTTTGTATGTACCTGTTTTATCCACTTAAAACATTCTAGGGGACATATTCATAAAAAACAACCATTGTTAAATATCATTCGAAGAACAAGGAAAAGTCTTAAGTCTAAGAATAGTGTGTATTATACTGTTAATCTGTTAAAAATTCTTTCATAAAGTCATTTAGATTTCAAGAGGGCTCATAACAGCTTTGGGAGTACCAATAAGGACCAATTTAGAGAGCAACATAAGAGCAGTTCATTGCTGCTGCAGACCTTGAACCACCACCGCAAGCTTTGATTTATTTTGTCAGAGAGAATATTTTTAGCACTGAAAACCGATCAAATAATTAGCCGCAAACACAGACAGAAGGCCATTCATACAGCACTGCATCACTACAAGACTTAGCAAACATGTCGCTATTCCAACAGTCAATTTAAGCTTCGAACAACCTAGCTCCATTATTTTGGGTGCATCAGTCCACCCAAGCAGTTCATCATTTTTACATTTTAAGCATTTAGCAATATTGGTTAATATTGAACGGCAATGATAAGGCATGTATGGATATTGTCACTAGGCTATGTCTCATAGCTGTTTGGGTACTGCTTTTTATTGTGGAAGACAAGACAGTAGAAGAAAAGAAACACAGGTATTTTGAATGCAATGTTAACATGCATGTTCATGAACATCACATTTATTACTACAATACGATTCGCTCAACTGAACAACGTGATAAGGAAACTGCATTTTATTGACTCGTGGAATTTAGAAATTGGAGAAATTAATGCAGCAAAGACTTCTTTTTATGAATTAATTCATTTATTTTGTTACTCTAGGTCAAAACATTCAACGGCTGTCTCCTAAAACACACAGGGAAATAAATTAAACTAATTCATTACATTTTTTAATTAAAACAATTATGGTTCAATCAACCTGTTTAGGAGTAGTAATTTAAAAGGTTAATGATTTGCCTACCCAATTTCAAACTCACAAACCTCAGTTGGCCTATTCATGATCAACGGCCATCATGGCCAATGTGATCTTTCCACCGCAAACACTTACGAGTTTTAAGTACGGAATTCACTTATGTTTTATTTTCTTTTTTTAAATATCAAACAGAAAATTATATTTTAAAAAAGGTTAATAAACAAGTGAATTAATTAACGAAGGGACAAACTGGACTCATGCATTTTTGAAAATGAGCAACACAATTTCTCTGCAGAGCCCCCTCCATCCCACACTAACAGGAAGTTTTAGTACATGTGGGCCATTTCAAGAGGATGGTAGCTAAACTGCTCACAATGGAGGTGAACTGTATGCTTATAGCGCTCTCTTGGCAAAGAGATTCAGGTCTCAATGGGATGTCCTTGTGTAAACAGGATACTTCAATATTTAAGGGGTATAAAAAAAACATTCACCATATATTGTGGTATTAGAAAGCATTTGGAAACCAGTGGTCAAGACAAACCACTTTGGGAAAACACACACATTGAAGGTTGGGACAAAGCAAGATGCTGACAGCTTTGATGTGAGTGTGAGCCTTCACGTCGGTCACTCACTCACGTGTATGAAACAATCCGACTCTGCTATACAATAGTGTTGTATTCTTGCACAACAAAGCAATTATTTGAAATCAGTAAGTCACTTGGAACATATTGACAGATAAGCAGTACCCTCCCAAATTATTCCCACCCGTCATAAAGATAAGCAAAGAAGGCTGTAGAAAATAAACAATGTGGTAACTGAGCTAAACCGTACGCTCAAAAAAATGGCCATACAATTGATTATATTTTTATATATGAATAATATTTTCTTATATACAAATACAATTGCCCAGAGAGAAATATTTTGTTTAACAAGTGGCATATAAAAAAGATATGCCACAATTACATTCACATCAGGATATCAATGTTTTAATTAGGTAAACTGTCCCTGTGGGCTTCCTACATCCTCCGATGACTCTGACATTTGCCACTTCTCTGATTGAGGTGATTTGAAGTCATATAAATCTTGTAAATATCTTATGTTACTTTTAAAATATAAATACATTTTATTTTTTTTTTTTAATTTAATTTTCTCTTTTTCTATTTTTAAACTTTGATTCTGTTATCTGTTATATGTTATATGTTTTGTATGTCTGCAACTAATTGTTTTCTTGCTGCCTGTCTTGGCCAGGACACACTTGAAAAATAGATTTTTAATCTCAATGTGGCTTTTCTGGTTAAATAAAGGTTAAATAAATAAAAAAAAAAAAAACAGCCCTAATAATTTTTAATTACACTATTAGGTCAATAATCAAGTTTAATGATAATAATAATGAAGTTTGATACCACCAGAACAATGGCAGACCTGCCCGGTAGAGGATGCAACTGGATCTTTCCCCCCGCACGGTAAGGCAGATGATTTGGGAGGCCAAGAAAAATCCAAGGGCCACAGTTGGAAATATAAAAAACCTTTTTGCATGTTGAGGAAAACACTCGCCCACACTAACAGCACTGCAGCTAAAATGTGTGCACAACCCTTGACACACTCACCTGCTAGTCGGTGACACATTTCCATAATACAGGAAACAAAATTACTGGGGAGTTAAGAGTCAATCAGAGAAGCAAACCTCTCACTGGTGACAGCTGGTACCCTGCGGGTGCCTGGTGTGTGTACCTCGGCTAGGTCATAAAAAAGGACGGTGGAAGAAGTCAGACATCCAGGTCACTGAGACCCTTAGCAAAAGAGACAAAGGCAAATAGTGCAGAATTCCACCATTAACTTACACAGGGAAATAGACACGGTGAAGACTTGTTGTGTTGCAAATAAATGCAAAAATGTATTTTTTTAAAAATCATATACATTCTACAGCGCTGGACTCCTGTGGAGTGGATGAGAGCGAGCAAAAGTGCGGAGCACTGATAACCATAATCGCCATAATGTTGGGAAAGATACTAAGAATAACACTAAGAAAATATTAAGAATCATTAATAGAGCCCATTAATAAAATCTGCAGGTTTGTTCAAAACAGTGAGGCAATTTAATAACTTTTATTTGGTCAATGTCCTGTTCACCATACAACAAACTTGTCAAAGACAACATGACCTATTATCTAGCTAGCACAAAGTTATGTTAGAGGCTGACTTTGATGATTCCACCAATATTAAGATCCTGTAAGTTACAGAAATAGCATCAGCTACGTAGCTAGCTAAATTATGTTGCTAATCAGAGAGCTAGCAAACTAGATAACATCATCAGATAGCCTTGTTAAAGTGCTAGCTCGCTCATGTCTGCAAGCTGGGTGAGATGGCAACCATTATAACCTGCAACAATAACACTATGTAAAAGCCTCACTGGCTGAGCATGACACCTCACCCTGTCAAATAAAACACATTTAACTGAACGACCAAAAAAGGCATTGTAGCACAGAATCATGATTTATTTAACAGTGACACAATAATCATGTCACCATGGGAACATGAAATTGAAAGCTTAATTGAATCCATGCAGGTTGTTCTTGATTGATGCACTAATTTTAAAGCTTTATCCTTTGCTGCAAGGTTAGCGTTGTGTCAATAGCCTAACACACTAAATACAATATATCATTTTGTTGCATCTGAATAGTGTGCGTTGGTACAGTGTTACTATTTATATTCATGATTAAGAAATTCAAGCAAAATTAAGTATTTTTCTAAATATTTGATCGAGCTTTCCTTCGATCGAGCTGTGGAAGACATGTTTTTTTATAAAAGTTACTAAGTTACTATAATTGCACTGACCCTAAAAGCCAATATCATGTGGTACATTCAATTACGTCCGTATGTGTCCAAAACACATTAAACATATTTTATAAGGACAAAATGTATCACATTCTGTTAATTACTTTGTGTTTATGGTCGAAGGATAGATAGCACACCCAATAATTAACCTGACAGAATGATGGATATCGCAAAGTAATATTTTTATATATACATGGTCTGTAACTTAAGTGGGAACTTAATGAGGTAATAAAACGTCAGGATATTTAAGTTGGGACCACGGTTGGGATTACGGATCCACTCGCAATCAGCAGCCTGTGTGGGCATTTTGAAGGCCCAGTCATTTTTTAATTTAGCACTGTATCTTGCCAATGACTCCCACGAAAGACTGTCAAAACACTAATTTAACATCCTGATAAAATGTAATGCCACTGATAAATTACAAATTAATTGGAGCAGTAGATAGGGGAGTTCCATGATGTCCGACTTCAACCTTTGACTTGCAAATACATTTCAAATCGGGGAATTCAGAAATGAACAAGCATTGTTCATCAAAATGAACAAGCCAAACTGGGTGGTGAACTGGGTGGCCCCTCCGCTTCACCTCAGGACTGCATCCCACCACCGCGTTGTGGTTTATTTTAAAAACAACTGCACAGCCTGGTGTGGTTTATTCTTCACTTGTCAGCTCCTTCTAGCTCATTTTTAGAAATACCCATTCTAGAAATATTCCTTCAATTAGATATACACGTTCAATTATAACTGTGACGCATGCTGAGCATTCCTAGATGCCTAGATTTCAACGTTTCAATATGCATCGGATGGCCATTTTAATAATTTCTCAGTTCAATGCCCAAAATGTGACATGGACTCACTCCGTGTCTTGGGTATGTTTTGTGAAGAATGGAGTACCCTCTTCATTGTAGTTTCTGAGGAAAGGTAATCCAGACAGAATAAGAGGGGCCACTAATGAAAAAGTACGCAGAGAGGACAGCTGGGGAGGTGGGGGTGTGTTTCCTGGGGTTGGTTTTGGGAATGGTGCCTGGATTCTCAACAACAGATACAGGCTTGGTGGAGCCAGGAGCTCTTATTCTCTGCTGGCTTTCGTTTTTGTTTCTGAAGCAGTTTGAATAAATACACCCAAAATACAGCAATTACATCGTTAATCATCTGCAGCACCGTAACAAGACAATCCAATATACCTCTTATTACGTATTCTTTTACTAGCCCCCATGCTGAGAGGGCTATATGGTGTTATTACTTTTGAACCATGTGCCAAGTTTTTACAACAGTAAAAACTTGGCCTAACAGCATCACACGCAATTATTTGTGCACTAAAATGTGTGATTTTAAATCAGGATTTGAACATGAAGCAGGGCCCATCTTTCCAAAAGCAGTCCTGCGTCAAGTGACATCATGTGCTACGTCACACTGGAAGTAAAGAATGAAAAGTTACATTGGAAAAGAAGGATTTGTTTTAGGCTATCCTTAATAAAGCATTTCATTAGAGGAAAACCGGCGCCTACAGGTATTACAAAGATATACAGTGCACAGAATCGGGAGCAAGGTTTACTATAAAGTTCTTTTTTCAACCTCTTAAAAACAAGTTTTAAGAAATACCAGTATCCTAAGTGCTCAGTGTAAACAGCTTCCCCAAAACAACCATGTTGATTTCATGTTTTGTGGACTTGATTCTGCGATGGCCTCTTTGCACTCCGCGTAGCCTTGCAGCTAAGACCCAGCATTTCTCAAAGGCCCGGCATGACAGCAAGAATATTTATATCCGTGCCATGGGTTTTTTGAGACCCTTGTGGGCGAATCCCAGGGTGAATGTATTCCACTGAAGTGGTGCTATATTTTTAGGTATAGAGGTTTATGACAGGACCACAAGGGGGGGGGGGAGCTACATATTTACATATCAGGGCATCTTCTGCTTATCTTGGGCACATCTCAAATGGATGAAAGGGGACACTTACAGCTTGCTACATCGCACAAGAAATGTTCAAGAAAAAGTGCAGCCCGACATCAAATGAGAAGACTTGACTTTAGAATTTAGGGCACGCCAGAATAATTGATTATCACGCACTCACCTGCAAAAACTGCCAATGTACAAAGAGTGTTTTTTGTGATAATAAATAAACAAATAAACAAATAAAAACAGGGCCTGTACTTCACAAGGCGAAAGTATTTTTAATTCATACCTCTATAAAGATGGTCGTGTTCACAAGATAGCGAGCGACACCTTGGCAGTGATGAATCCCTTTATAGATGGCATTGAGCGGCGTACATTCAAAACTCCTGTTTTCTACCCCTGAAATAGCAGGCCATTGCCATGGCAATCCAAGCTGCGTGTGAGAAAAGTTACAATAACGTATTTTCTTATGTCGCACTCTTGGACAGATCTGATCGGTTCTCCCTTTCAAAAGTGCCCTCACAATATAAACCCAATTAAGGATAAATTGGTCCTTTTGTTCAGATGAACATGCCGGTGAGATTAATAAACCAATTTGATATCAGCCTTCATTTAGGGCCATATTCCAAATTAATGATGAGTTTAGCGAGTGACTGAATGGCTCAGGTGGCTAGGTGCCTGACTGGAATGCAGCGCTTTGTCCACTGTGGCCAGTGATGAGCCGCACTGCTGCAAAATGTCATGTTGCCCTGACAGGGAAACTAAAAATGAGTTACTCAAGATTTTATTATACCCAACTTGCTACTTTGCTATAAAGCTGTTACAGCTTGTGGACAACCCAAAAAGACTTATACAAGGGTGTTCCTAAATGTGAATCAGGGCTTTGAAAAGACACACGATGCACATAGATGACAGTTATGTCATGGTGTCATTATTTTGTGTATCGTACTTATTTTTTTAACATATTATTATTATAGGAACAACTAAACTGCACTTTGCCTTTAAAGACAACATTAGAAACATAAATATGAAATGGACTTAAACATGCGAATCTCAACAATAGTTTTCACGATAAGATCTGAAATTAAAGACAACATTAGAAACATAAATATGAAATGGACAGTATAAACAACAACGTGTTAACCGTAATCAGTTTAGCAACACCCTAGTGGGAAGTACAGTTCGGGTGCTAGAGCAAATCAAACTAGGACAGTTCTGTAGCCACAAGATTTGCAAGAGTGCATTACATTTACATTTTAAGCATTTAGCAGACTCTCTTATCCAGAGCGACTTACAAGATGTGCATAAATACATGGTAGGAACAATCATAGCTTGCGCAAGAGATCAGTGCAGTAATGCAGCGATAGACATCATGTGGTATATTTAAAAGTGACTCTTATTATCATGGAAGTTAATTTCACGTCATGTTGTGTGTCCTTCATGTTGTTCTCCCGTTCTATTGGAACGTGTCCTTCAAACCAGTTTCTGCACCTGCACTCGTGTGTGTGCATGTGTGTGTGTGTGTGTGTGTGCATGGCAAGCAAGCCCAGTGGACACACTGACTCATGGCACTGAACCGATGCCACTTCAGAGCTTTTTTGTACATAGACAAATCAGAGTATTTTGGTTTTTCGGAAATAAAAAGCACTCAAAAGTCTGAGGTCCGCATGGGGAAAATGCCCGTGGTGGCTCATATAATCACTGATAATAAGCCAGGGGGCACTCTCTCAGCGCTGGGGCCACTTCACTGAATGCTCCCACCGTGGTTAGATACATTCATCATTGCTTTGCCAGAATGACTCATTGCACCAGAGTTTAAACGTAATGACTAATGCTGTCGAAACTCTCAAAGTGCACCACTGACATCTTCAAACTTCCTTTAAAAACATTTTTTTTTCAATGACCACTTGCAATGATGTCATAATCCTGTCAAAATAAGAGCCCTTTTGAATTGAATCCATATCCTGGTTCCTTATTAACTCATGAATCAGTGAGCATCAAGTGGACAGCAGCTCTTCTCCATTAGATCTGCATACCTGTAGGCTAACTTTTTAACAGACCCCATGACACATTTCACAGGAGTGGGGATGGATGGTGAAGTCCACAGCTGTGTTTCTAACTTGCACTTAACCCCCTACACCTCATTTTGAAACACATTGTGGCATATTGCACATTTTGCTTTTGAACTCAACACAGACTATAGTTATAGCTTGCAGCAGGACCTCGCCGTTTTATTTTTCTTATTATTTTAGCGTGTATAGTACAAAAATATACACGGTAGGTTTTTACACATATCAGACTTACACAAGAGGGTATACAAAAATGTAAAATGTCAAAAAAACATTTACAATTATAATCTGTGGGTCAGTAAAGTAAATGAATGTGGGGGCAGGAGAAACCCCCCAAAAAAACAAGACACACTGGACAACCCATCCCTCTCTCTGGCTTGCTGTGAGGTTGGTTGGTTATTTCATTTTTTCTGGCAATCAGCCCTTCCAAGTAAAAATAATGTTTGATAAATTGCTTAAA
The DNA here is from genome assembly GCA_029706075.1 of Aldrovandia affinis. Classification (NCBI taxonomy): domain Eukaryota; kingdom Metazoa; phylum Chordata; class Actinopteri; order Notacanthiformes; family Halosauridae; genus Aldrovandia; species Aldrovandia affinis. The sequence continues at coordinate 1,460,119 of JAINUG010000195.1, read as the reverse complement.
TGGAGAAAAGGTTATTAAGGAAGTTCTTCGCATTTTTAAAATAAACAGATTCCAGGGAGAATTGTTGTATTGGTTATTTTAGGACCCAGGTCACCCAGGTTTCCCAGAACAATAATCGACAGGTTTATGGACAATGATATAGAGTACACAGAAAGCCAATGAGAAGGCCGCCACTCTGGGACTAAACCTAAATAAATGTCCTTTATTACAGCACAGCAGCCGAAGCAGAAGATCCGGAGGCCGTTCTCAATGATCCGGTCTGATCCGGTCCGGCCCGGTTCACTCCGCTCCGCAGCAACAGGCCCGGGAGACGGAAGCGTGATGATTTGAGGAAGGGATGGACACTACTCAGTAACCTACTTAAGACTTCCAATTTGGGTTAAAGTATACTATCTTTTGCATCCACGACACCTTCAAGGAGTAATCCAGTGCCTTTAGATTGATCGGTTCCCGTGCCCAACATGTTCAAGTGAATTACACAGGCATTTTCTTTGGTCTGTTATTCCATATAAATTACATTATTTTCTGCTCATAATTTTTTAAGAAATTGTGGCCCGGTGATGGAAGAGACCTGAATGAATAAGTGAATTGAGAGACTACCAAGGAGTTTATGAGAGTCATATTTCCATATAGGGATAAGAATGTGCCTTTCCAGGGATGTGATATTTTTTATCAATCCTCTTTAATTTAGTATAAAAATGTGTTTTTACAATGTCATTGAGATTCTCTGGAATATGGATCAGCTGGGCCATCTGTCCATTTGATTGGTGCACTACATGGACATTTGAAATCTGAGCACCTGGGGGGATCCAACCTAAGAATTTGTACTAATTGGGCTTTGGACCAGATAAAGCTGAGAAACCATTTCAGTCTTCTGTTAGAGTGTTGAAACAGGTGCCCTGTGGTTAAAGGTTGAAAATAATTTGACTGAAGCAACACTTCTGTCTCCTGTCCAAGAAAGGATAGACCCTTAATATCATGTATTATTTATAATTACTTTTGTTAATATCCCTATAGCCAATAAAAAAATAAAAAATAAAAACAGATCCTGCGATAGCAGACACCGGTGTCTGACTCCCCTTGATATTCTAAAAGCATGAGATGTATATAACCCTGACTTATTATTTTATTACCAGGACTCGTATATAGCATTCTTATATTGATCAAGAGACCTGGTCGCCAGGAGCTTTAATTATTTAGACACCTTTTCCCCCCAGGCCAGGAATGAGGCTGTTGCATAGCGGTGTGTCTCGTCCAACAGAATGATTTCAGCTCATACCAAACGGGAAAGCTTATTAAAACGCTAGTTGAGAGTGAAATGCCGAAACCTCCCTGGCCTTAGACCTTCCACCCACCCACTGGTGTTTTATGGAAAAGTGAGCTGAAAGCTTGTAAGATAGTGAGATAAGATAGGCCCCCTGAAACAGACTCGGGGTAAGCACAAAAGTGTCTCGAGGTAAAAGGAACAAGTGTCCGAAAGATCAAGTGAGCTGTGCAGAGGAGCAGGAACAGAGCTCGCCTGTGCGATTCGGCAAAGACGGGAGAGACCGGCGCAGCTGGGGGAGTGAAGTCGGGACAGCAATCGACACCAATCTCCCAGGCTCTCAAGGAGCAGGAAAAATAAAACTGGAGATTATTAAAAATAATGAGGCAGGTGAAAGGGCTTTACAGTGCAACTAATGATCTCAGGGTGCAGTGCAGTCACATTAGGAGCTGGTGGTTCAGGCACTCATGCTGATATGGGACTCCTGAACGCCAACCTTGTTTACTGTATAAGTGTATTAGCAAGTAGGCTAAAGTTATTAATATCAGAGGGGGTGCTGGTTATGGCTCTTAGATGAGTCTGAAAACAGTGGCAAAATCGACTGGGATTTCATTAAGGAAATGCTGATGTGACCCTAAGTCTCAGGGCCGATCTTTTTGCAAAGAAGCACATCTAGGTCAGTGCCCTAGTCGCAAACTGAGATAAGTATATATAGAAGGAGATGGGGTGCATGTGATGTATTTATTTCTTACTGCTGAAAGGCATCGATCGTGTTACAGATTCCATACTTCCCCAGATGCATTTAGGCCCGAACAAGTACAAAAAAAATGTTTCCTTCTCATCACAAGCTCATTCCAATCACGCATGTACTTTTGGCACAACTTTAACCACACCATATATGGTTGTGCAGTTCGCAGACATACAGATGTGGACACAATCAGCATGGACATTTCAGCATGTCTCTGTACCTCCGCCTGTGGACACCCCAATCTAGGTAAAAACCTACAGCAATTGGCTGCTGGGTGGCTCGTCCTGTTAAGGCATTGTTCTAGTGTGAGGATGGGCCCCATGGCCAAGGCTCAACTGTCAAGAGGAAGTTGCAAAATGGCCACTGGAACGCCGAGGGCAAGAATGTCTCAGGTCTACAGACACTTCAGTGGGCAGCTGGAGAACAATATTGCACCTGCAGTCAAGATGAAAACAAAAGTATCTATTTACTGAAATATTTGAGTACAGTTTCACCTGGACCTTGCTGTGATCAGATCATCTCTCATATACTTTGGGAAGGGCTCCAGGCTCCAGACTTTTCATGGCATAAAAACTGAAATATACACATTGGCCAGTATATTGTGCAGCAATGGTTCTGACACATTTAGGGCTTCATAAGACTTCATAAATCCACACTGAGCTATGCACAGTGTTTCTAAAGTGCTAAAATCAAGGTTTCAGCATATATTAGATAAATTAAAACAGATGGATGTGTGTAAGAATACATACATTGTTAAATATATTCTCAAATATATTCATACATGATAGGGGCAACGATTCATATATTTTATTAATTTATAGCATGTATTCTTTTTTTTTCCTGTTTTTCTCCCAATTTAGTGGCAAATCACACCCTCTATTTATTTCAGTTTACCCCACACAAGTCCATCGCTCGGCTCTACGAGGTAAGCTAATTCTCAGAGGGCAGCGAACTCAGCTTCCTTCGAGATGGAATTCACCCACCCACGTTCTGGAGACACACTTACGTGATTCACGGTGAACTCGAGCCGGCATTCCCCCATCCCCCTGGGGGACAGCCAAATGCCGCCACCGATCGGGGCTAACGACCAGGGTATAGCATGTATTCTGAGGATAAATTGGGCATGGTGTTTTGCAGGGAGGGGTTCCAGTTGATAGGGACTCATCGGCCTCGGTGTACAAGGCCTCAAAAATATGATTTGGCACAATAAACAAATTGTGTAATTGGTTAAAAAATGGGTGACATATTTGTAAGTATTCATATTTCTTACATATTAGAGTGGATATTTTCGCCAAAATGTTGGCTCACATGTCAACTGGATAAATGAGAGGTGGACAACAGGCTGGCGCTCCTCGCAGCTCTTCAGAGCAGGTGTGGCTCCTCAAATGAGTGTGAAAGGAAACCTACGGTGGCCCTGAAGCACAAGCTGCTTTTTCAAAAAGGTTTTCCTCCTTTAAAAAGGCCACGCCACTGCGACCGGGGCTCGAAAATCTGAAACAAAATCTTACAAAGAAAAAAATATATACGCAAAAGCGTTTCGGTTGTTTCAATTTATTATTATTTTTCCACCAAAGTCATTTCTCCAAAATAAAATGTCCTACTTTCAACCAGTCTGATCACACTTGTCATTCTTGGTACACATGGGGGGGAAAAAATGGACACACCACTCCTTTTTAGGTCTCACATTTTTAAATGTGTGAACGGCCAAACATAAGTCACACAATCTGCTTCCCTGCTTGCATTGAACTGATAGGCCAACTAAGCCTTAAGCTCCGCGGGCTGTGGCTGTCCTGTAAATGAAAATCAATGACTTCAGAGCCTCAGGTTGCACTTTTATCCGACAGTTCTCAATCCAACATTTTACTGATTAATTAAGTACAGCGCCATTTACATCAGATTACTGCCAAAGCCAATTAAATTATACTTTTGAAGTAATGCTTTACAGACGCCCGTTTGGGTTTCTGCAGGATATATACACAAATGTTCAAGCTCGGTTTTTTTTTCTTCTTCCTCCCATTGGATTCTTTTTCCCCCTCTTCTAAAAGTACCCCTTCAGATGATTTAATGGGTAAGTCAGAGGACGGAAAATGTATTGTGCTCAAATACACAATGAACTTCGTGCAATTTCTTTTTTTAAACAGCAGAACAAATGCAAGAACCGGCAATCGTGCAATCAACAGCCTTTATGTTAGAAACGGAGAAAATTGCAATCAATAAAGCCGTCAGTCAACGTGCTCATTAGGGAACAAAGAAGAACTGTGTAAACATGGGCAACCGCAGAGTCCACTCCCAGCAGGCAGCTGTTGGATTACACCCACACCAAAATGGAGAGTGGTCTCGGTTGTTCGAGAGTGAGTTGTCAAGATTCAAATCTTTCATTTAGGATTTCTTTTTCCGCTAAACTCTGAGGTCATAACATTTCCTGAGACTAAACCATAATCGCAGACAAAAATCTGCTGAATTGAACAAAAAGTTTCTATTCACTTTTGAAACAAATCTAATATACCTTCCAGGCCCTCTTCATCAAGTGCTGAGACGCAGAGCAGATCACCCGCTCTTCCTGGAACTTCATTAAAAAGACACTATTTATAATCCAACAAGTGCAATTCAGCCAGCGCATGCACAGATGTGTCACAAATGAGCAATCCGCAAGCATTACACCGTCCAAGGAACTAAATTCATTCGAGGGGAATATTATTCACATGCATCGAATTATAGTTTGATAAATTGTTTTTTTGAATTTTTAAAAATCAAATTCCAATTTTTAAGATCAATTCCCGAAATTGGCTCATCCCCAGAAAATATCTGAACTATAATTTTTCATGTATTATAATTCAGAAGAGTACTTGAGTACTCCACAATTTCAAAATCATATTACCCTGTCCTGGCCCACATTATTCTAAACCATTGGATTAATGTGAATATGTGCCTCTTTAATGCGTCGCAATCACATGTGGATTTGTGGTATGTTCCTGTGCTCATTAATACCTTTTACACCTATGGGTGTGTATGAAATAGTATCCATATTATTATATTTCAAAGTTTTAGAACCAATTATTTATCAAATAAGGTGACTAACAAATAAAGGATTGATTACATTATGTCATTATTTATTTATTCGATTTGCATTTGTGATTTCTGACATCCAGTATTTCGCTTTTCTTGCATGGCCATACATTCACCCAACACTAATCCACTAAGACAACTTAAGCTGTAAGCCTATTACACGAAGGCATAACACACATTTCAATAATATTTTTCTTTTTTAAACGAGCTTTTCATTTTAAGGTTCAAAATGGTAAACTATTCCATCAAGATGATGCAGAATATTCTATGGTTATGAATGTTTCAATATAAAAACATCCTTGGGACCAAGAAACAGCATCTCCCTGCACAGCAGAGGTCAGAGAAGTAATGAAGAAAGTTAAACTTAATAAAAAAAATTAGTTTTGATAGATTTCCTTGCGATACAGTGGATGGGGTCTAGATCATTGGGCCACGGATCACATTAACAAGAACGTGGGGCTGACACTAAATACATCACACAGAAGAACTAAGAAGATAAAGAGTCCATATTAATCACAATAATGCCAGTGGGAGACCCTGGCGCAATGTCTGCTGCTTTTTACACTGATTAAAATGGAAGCCGGGAAGCAGGGAAACCAATAATGATGCTTTATGGAAGCGGTGATTGAAGTGCTATGGAGTATCTAAAAAAAAAAAGACACTCCATTCGGTTAAGTCTCGGTGATCATTTATCTTTTTTTGAAGTATGATGCCAGTTCTCAAAGGCTTTTACAACAGAGGAATAATTAAAAACAAACAGATTTTCACTTTATTGTCGTTTTACACCCACAGGGGGAGGGAGGGAGGGAGGGAAAGAGAGTGTGAGTGTGAGTGTGTGTGTGTGTGTTAAGATTGGTGATTGCTGAACTCGTCAAACATTTCAAACTATTTGAAATGCCACCTGCATTCAATTAAGCACTTCAAAGCATCTCCCCCCCCCAGAATTGTTGACTCAATAACAAATTGTGTAGGAAAACTAATGACTTCTAAAAGAATAATAAGCAAAATAGCGTAATCAATGGACAATTATGGCCCTAACGATTGTTAAAATGACAAACATTTGATCGTGGACGTTCTGAATAGTTACTTTTTTTGTTTTTAAGAATTTGTTTCTGATATTATCCCATTATCTCCCAATTTAATTTACACCCTCTATTTTTCATGTCAATCCCCCCCCCACCCCCTCGTATTGTGAGTTCACTGCCGTAGCCCTGTGACCGGCAGTGACACGGGCGAAGTATCATCTCGGAGGCCAAGCTGTCTACCATAACTGTGGTACTCCTGTACGCAGCAAACTCATGTTGGCTTCCCTCCCCCCTCCCTGGGATGGACAGCCAATCTCCTCCCCTTGGTGGCACTCCAAGCCAGAGAAGACTCTGGCGTGGCCGGTGGAATCGAACCCCGGTCGCAGTGGCCAGCATCAAACGTTGTAACCACTAGATCACCCAGGAGGCCTGAATAGTTACTTTTAACGGAAAATTGTCAAATAGGTAGGATTTCGTTTCACAGCGAAGATGTTAATTAGCTAGTAAACAGGGGTAGACTACATTTCTATTGGTAATGTTAGCAAGGAATTTAAAATGACACATTTGTATAGAGATAGCCCATATATAACTGGCCTGATCGCAAGCTAAGACAAACAAATTGCTGGCTAAGTCAAGGTAAAAAAAAAAATATATATATATACAGGCAAATATGTTTTCCCCATTCTGGAATTATATGCGCTCATGTGTGCAGTTCCTAATAATTAGCGTTGCCGCTTTCTATAACCTGAAATTATTATTATCTCAAATAAATTGGCTATGCGTGGTCTAGATCATGGTCATTTTTTGTTACGTTTTTAGAATTAGCTCACATTAGCTGACAAGCAATGCATTTTGCTCATCTCCAAGTGATTTTATCTAGCTAGAGTAGATACTCCCTTATTCGGGCAGCTCTACTGCTTTAATTAATGATCCATTCCACGGGGCATTCACATAATAAAAAATATATACTTCTACTGAAGTTCTAAAATTATTTTGACTTTGTACATCAGTTCAGCAAGAAATATTCCACAGAATATTTCAGAAAAAGTTCCACAAAATATCCAATTCTGAAACTCGTGGACGATACGCAGAGTTGCTGGGACATCTGACGAGCTGAGAGCCCTTCAAGTTTAGTTCCTGTCCCTGACCACCCACAATAAGAAGAACTGTGGGTGCAAGGGTTCATTCCAGAATGAGGTTTATCCAAAACACATACAGTGGGGAGAACAAGTATTTGATACACTGCCGATTTTGCAGGTTTTCCCACTTACAAAGAATGTAGAGGTCTGTAATTTTTATCATAGGTACACTTCAACTGTGAGAGACGGAATCTAAAACAAAAATCCAGAAAATCACATTGTATGATTTTTAAATAATTAATTTGCATTTTATTGCATGAAATAAGTATTTGATCACCTACCAACCAGTAAGAATTCCGGCTCTCACAGACCTGTAAGTTTTTCTTTAAGAAGCCCTCCTATTCTCCACTCATTACCTGTATTAACTGCACCTGTTTGAACTCGTTACCTGTATAAAAGACACCTCTCCACACACTCAATCAATCAGACTCCAACCTCTCCACAATGGGCAAGACCAAAGAGCTGTCTAAGGACATCAGGGACAAAAATGTAGACCTGCACAAGGCTGGGATGGGCTACAGGACAATAGGCAAGCAGCTTGGTGAGAAGGCAACAACTGTTGGCGCAATTATTAGAAAATGGAAGAAGTTTAAGATGACGGTCAATCTCCTCGGTCTGGGGCTCCATGCAAGATCTCACCTCGTGGGGCATCAATGATCATGAGAAAGGTGAGGGATCAGCCCAGAACTACACGGCAGGACCTGGTCAATGACCTGAAGAGAGCTGGGACCACAGTCTCAAAGAAAACCATTAGTAACACACTACGCCGTCATGGATTAAAATCCTGCAGCGCACGCAAGGTCCCCCTGCTCAAGCCAGCGCATGTCCAGGCCCGTCTGAGGTTTGCCAATGACCATCTGGATGATCCAGAGGAGGAATGGGAGAAGGTCATGTGGTCTGATGAGACCAAAATAGAGCTTTTTGGTATAAACTCCACTCGCCGTGTTTGGAGGAAGAAGAAGGATGAGTACAACACCAAGAACACCATCCCAACCGTGAAGCATGGAGGTGGAAACATCATTCTTTGGGGATGCTTTTCTGCAAAGGGGACAGGACGAATGCACCGTATTGAGGGGAGGATGGATGGGCCATGTATCGCGAGATCTTGGCCAACAACCTCCTTCCTCAATAAGAGCATTGAAGATGGGTCGTGGCTGGGTCTTCCAGCATGACAACGACCCGAAACACACAGCCAGGGCAACTAAGGAGTGGCTCCGTAAGAAGCATCTCAAGGTCCTGGAGTGGCCTAGCCAGTCTCCAGACCTGAACCCAATAGAAAATCTTTGGAGGGAGCTGAAAGTCCGTGTTGCCCAGCGACAGCCCCGAAACCAGAAGGATCTGGAGAAGATCTGTATGGAGGAGTGGGCCAAAATCCCTGCTGCAGTGTGTGCAAACCTGGTCAAGAACTACAGGAAACGTCTGATCTCTGTAATTGCAAACAAAGGTTTCTGTACCAAATATTAAGTTCTGTTTTTCTGATGTATCAAATACTTATTTCATGCAATAAAATGCAAATTAATTACTTAAAAATCATACAATGTGATTTTCTGGATTTTTTTTTAGATTCTGTCTCTCACAGTTGAAGTGTACCTATGATAAAAATTACAGACCTCTACATTCTTTGTAAGTGGGAAAACCTGCAAAATCGGCAGTGTATCAACTACTTGTTCTCCCCACTGTATACAGAGAAATATATGCTGGCTGAATTACAAACGGACACACACAAAGAGTCACACACAGTTGCGACAAGCCACCTTGGACTGACCATGACATGGTCTTTTTTGGACATGCACTGTGCCGGCCAGAAGAGGATGGGCTCCCCCCCTTTTTAGTCTGGTTCCTCCCAAGGTTTCTCCCTACCAAGGGAGTTTTTCCTTGCCACTGTTGCCTTTAGGCTTTTGGGGGGGTCTAGGCCTGGGTTCCCCCTCTGTTAAGCGTTTTGTGACAATTCTATTGTGAAAAGTGCTATACAAATACATTTGATTTGATTTGACATCTTGTAAAATGTCGCCTTTATTTCTACTCGTCAGTATTTACGCACTAATCGCGCAGGTCCAATTAGTTTCCAACACCAGCGTTTTCAATCTCCACCTGAGGCCTTGTTATTTATTGGCCGTCCACTCAAGTAGCAGGCAACTGTACGACGTGTTTATTTACACTAATTTCTACAGTGTTTGTTCAGAATGGATTTACGGAGAGAGCAGCAAATCAGTGTGTCACATCGTCAATAAAAGCTACCCATCAAATCTGATCATCAGAAAAGCACACAAGTTTACTCTCTTGACTTTATGACTGCCCGAGTGTTTCATCAAAAAGAAAGTACAGACTTCATAAATCAAACTGTTACCATGGCAACGTCAGGCTTGGCTCCAGTGCAAAAAGCTCCGTATAGACAAGCGGTTATTAACACTTAACATTCAGAAAGACAATAAGCATAGCTATTGAACAAGATATTTGTGTGTGACAACATGCATGTTTGGTTAAAGACATACACAGGGTAAGTAAAAAAAAAAAAAACAACTAAAAAAACCCCCACATCAACAACCTTGTCGGTGCAATATTGAATGAAATAGCCTACAATACTACTAAAACCGACTGTCAGGAACAAGTGGTATGGCGAGGGGGCAGACAAAATTAAGTGAAATGTGTTAACGCAAAGTGCATCGTTAGTCAAAAACGGACTGAAGTTCAATAAATACACGCATTATTGAGCACAAGAGTGGTGTAAGAAGAAATGATCAGAATTCGCACCTCATTTTACAGAGGCTGGTCACCCTGTCTCACTAGATGTCTTTTTGTGCTATTCAGCAAGTCAAACCTTCACGTAGGGGTGGCACCCTAGAACAAAGTTTCACAGTTTCTGATTAGCATCGGAACAAAGGATGACAGTTACTTGACATACCTCACTCAAGGTCACAGTTTTTCTCATATGGTTTGTAAGTTTAAAAACAAAGTTCCATAATCTTAAGTCAACCCAAGCATACATTTCGGAGCAAAACTACTGTATTCGCACATTCTAGGTTTTCACACAATTTGCTTTATCAGAAATATCAAATGACGTGTTTTCCATTCAAGCTTATGAATCGTTTTTTGCTTTGCAAGATAACCATTATCCTGAAAGAGTTTGAGGGGTTCCACCAGGCTGCGGTGACCTGTGCGATGGCTGGGGTTATAACAGGAGGACAGTGTGTCTTGTCTATTTTGTTTATTTGTATTTTCTGTCATTATGTTAATATACAAGTTGATATAAAACAGTGAAAGACTGTTTGGATTTCTTCATTATAAAATATTTAGGTTAACTTACTTTTATCATTACACTATGAACTGCAGGTCATGTAAGCTTTTTCGAATTCATCACGTCCAATAAATGTACAAACAACCAATCAAGTTAACTCGTTATTGACGACAATTTAAATTAGTCTAGTGCACTGTAATTTACCACCAAGTATCTGTGGCAGCTAGATAGTTAGCTGTCACTACACACGTGCCCAATAAATGTATAAACCACCCATAAAGTTAACTAGTTATTGAAAACCATTTCAATTAGTCTCGTGCACCATAAGTTACCACCAAGTATTTGTGGAAGCTAGCTCGTTAGCCGCCATTGGCAGCAGCATTATGGGAGACAGGCTTTTGCTGTTCACACCAGTCACGGCACCTATAGCGATTATTAGCCTACGAATTGTAGGCTATTTCAAATTAATCACATGTTCAAAATATGTATAAACAACCCAACAAATGAAATGAAACCTCATATTTGTGAAATAACTTATTTGCAATCACTGCCATTTGCCTCAGATGAGCCCTCCACTTATTCCTATACAGATCTAGCAATGGGAGGGGTATGCATTGTGCACACAGATCGGGGTCCTTTTTGGGATCACGAGGCTCACTGTCAAGCGAAGGTTACCGACTCTGAGCTTTCAGTATCCCTCAGAGGCCGGGAGCTCCACAGGTTTGTACACGGAAGGAACCTTCCTTGCTGCATCACTCAAAGCCGCTCAATGCAAGACTGCTTTCCCCTCTGCAATTGTGAAGATTTGTATTCACGGACTGAAATGACTCACCGTATTTATGATTACATATCCAGGGAAGGAAATAACTCTCTTTATGGTTTGCATAACAATTTTTCTGCTGCAAATTATCATTTGAATAGCAGTTACTGCAAAGTGAAATGGTTCTATGCCTGCATTTATACTGGTTTGAATGTCGTTTGAACGGTCAATAACACTAACGTTAGAACATGAAGTGGCAAAATGATTATGACTGAATTACCCGTAACAACCTAATTGTGTTTAAACATTTATGTCTGCAAATGCAGAATAACTTTATCATTTAAATTAGCAATGTGTAGAATATTCACAATTTCTTCTTTTTGCAACAATTTAACAACTGAATATGGGAGAATGTTTACTGCAGGCGCATTTGGGTTCAGAGTGTCTTGAAATAAGATTCATGATTTTTGTTTTTGTGCACTGTGCATTGTAGGCTCTCAAGACAGACATTCATTCCTCAAGTCTCTTCAAGAATGTTATTTTTAGATCTCACCCCAAGGAGCCACAGAAAAGCTTTTACAGTTATCTTCATTGCATCCAAATTATATATTTTTATACGTTTACTGTTAAATACAGGAAATCTTTTTTTTTCTTTTTTTAATAATTTTATTTTTCCAACTTCACCCGTTTTTCCTCCCAATTTGGTAGCCAATTACCCGCTGTGCTTAGTGCCTTCCCTCATAGTTCGCTGACCGGCAGTGACAAGGGCGTAGCGCTGCCTCCTCCTAGACAGCACTCGTCGTGCCATCGACTGTGATTCCGGTACCCCAGAACCACTCCTGTGCGCATCGAACTGTGTGTCGGCTTCCCTCCCCCCTCCCTGGGGCGGACAGCCAATGGCACTCCCGACCAGAGCCGACTCTGGCGCAACGGGGAATCGAACCCCGGTCGCCGTGGACGTTGAAACCACTTGACCACGCGGGAGGCCTACAATACAGGAAATCTTTCAACAAAATCCATCTTCCCACATGATCTCCTAAACACCAAAGGCAAGATCTTCTGTGGACAAACAATCTGGGGAAGAAACTCTTTGCAGGATAAAGCCCTTTGCGTTCTCAGCGAGCTTGTGCCGGCTCTCCCTCCACCCTCCCCCTGAGGCAGACAGGAAATCGCCGCCCCAGATCGAGGCCGCCAGCCAGAGCCGGGCTAGCACAGCCGGGTTTCGAACCACAGCTGCAGCGGGCAACTTACATTCTGGGCGAATGCTTTAACCGCTACGCCACCCGAGGCCCACCAATGACATTTCTTCCACGTTTCCTATTTTATTAGTTCAACACACGTAGGTCTCCTTAAATCCGTGGATCTGACTTAACAGCTGTGGTCTCAGAATGGGCTGCGCTCACTGTCCAGCTTCCTTCACGGTCCCATCCCTGGTAAATTACGTAATTAACCATGTCTGTAAGTATCTCGTGAGATTACGTGCCATTCCTCTCCTGCCAGACCTAGTTAATCATCCCTCTCAAACTGGCTCCATTGCTCTCCAACAAAACAGAGCTCTTTGATAGCCCCCCCCCTCTGTCCCCAGTACCTTTTGTAACCTTTTCAGAAATACAGCAAGAATAGGCCTTTACTGCTCTGAGAGCTTAATCAATCTTGTGCGCGATACATAACCTTCCATCACACAGGAGTGATAAAGTAGCGCACCGCTATACATCAACGGTGTACACTATAATACCTCACTCTGAGGGTCTCTGACAACAGCGCGAGGAGCACAGACACATCGGTTGTTTCGTATAACGAGGATTTTATTTTGGGAGTGTGTGTGAACTTGTTTCTGTTCTACAGATTCAATTTTTGAGATTGTTTCCACTTTCGTTTTGCCATGTCTTACTCTCTCCTCTCCCAGGGTGACCGAGCTCCCTTAAGTTGATATGTTAGCAGTACAGCTCAGCTGCTACATTTGAAATGTATTATTAACATTTTATGTACTAATTCAATACGAGCTACCAATATGTCAAAGCGGTTTAAAATTAAAATCAATTATCAACCGATATCAGTTTTGACAAAGTTAATGAAAACCGCATTACACCTACTACTATTTTCAGAAGCCTCTTAATAAACTTCAGATCCAAACATTTCAAACCTGTACTCAAGCGGTTTACGCATTTAACTTTACTACATTTGGGTCCACCCAAGAATCACAGAACTTTCATTTACAGCACAGCACAAAAATGCACGTGAGGTTTTGCTAGAAACTCGTGTCTCATAGAAAACAAAACAAAGACTGTACTAGTGTCCTAGGCTCTATGACTTCCTCTGTACCTTATTGTGTGTGACAGTGTTTCCCTTTCGTTACAGTCAGAAAGCGTGCACTGAAAATATCTCCCAGCTATTCCACTGCCCCGTTCTGCCAGCCGTCTACTAACCTGCCCTTCCATTCCTGCAGCACCTTGCTTCAGTTCCCGATTATTTACAACCCGTTTGAAATGATCGGCACGTAATGTATGGTATGGCTTGTGTAAAGTGAGATGAGATGTCCAGCAGATGACGGCATGTTGTAGCAGCCACCTGGTATTGCTGGCAGCCAAAGTTTCACAGTCACAAGTAGATTGATTGATTGATTGATTGATTTTATTGGACAATTAAAAATATACACAAGGCAGCTCCAGCCAGAGACAACGCTACATGCGGCTGCTAAATATGATAAATCAAGGTGGTATGCGAATATACCCGCAACTGCCAAAATAAAGGAAACACCAACAAAGTGTCTTAATAGGGCGTTGGGCCACCACGAGCCACCAGAACAGCTTCAATACGCCTTGGCATAGATTCTACAAGTGTCTAGAACTCTATTGGAGGTATGCAACACCATTCTTCCATCCATAATTTGGGGTTTTGTTGATGGGGGTGGAAAAACCTGTGTCGGCGCCACTCCAGAATGTCCTATAAGTGTTCAATTGGGTTGAGATCTAGTGACTGAGAAGGCTATGGCATATAGTTTACATCGTTTTCATGCTCACAGTGACCAGTGAACAGAGCCGCCAGAACCCACAAAGGACCAAAGTCCCCAGCACCTAGTCTGAGAACCCCTGAGCAATTTTAAATGAATGAACACAGTCCATACACAGTCCATTTTAAATTGCAACTACCCCCCTATCAAACCCAAACCCTGCGCATTCGGGAAATCATCTAAATGGATTTCAGTCTTGCTATAGTGTGTTGGAGGACTTGGGGCAGAAAGAACTTATGAGGGAAAAAAACTGAAATGGCAAAATTGTAAATCGCATCATAGACACCTGCAGTTCTTGCATTTTTTGAAATGTCAAGGATGTAGGAAAACAGGAGGGGAGCTCTCTGGAGGTGAAAGAGAGGGTAATGTTTGCAATGACAAAGTCTGAAGGATGAAGTTCTTTGACAAAGATCCAAAAACATACAGGTCACCCATAAAAGCACAGCACGACTTCACTAGTGCATTGTGAATTACAAGGGAATATTGCAAATTGCAAGTGAATTTGTTGGGTTGGCATTGAGTACAAAAATCTACTTTTCCCTGACTAATGGACTAGTTTCGGTTTCTGTGTAGTTTTTCATCACACCATGAGCAAATTGCTTGTATTTCACCTTACAATATATCCCTGAAAGGGGTATCCTTCTTCACTAGATCAAGTATAGATTGATTTAATCTCTATGCTTCAACTACTATTCCTCTAGGTGATTTCACTTCTGTTTCAAAAGCATCGGTGCTCCTACTTTTGTTATTTCTGTTATAATTAGACGAACAAGCACCACAAGTGCACAGTCACCCTGTTATTATCATTCATATTCTCAATATTTATTTGATTCTTATTATTCCTCCACATTGGAAAGAAAGTGCTGCAGACTTCAGATGGCTTTTAAGAAACATATTGAAGTGAGCAGGCTTGTCTAAGAAACATGGTGAAGTGAGCAGGCTTGTCTAGGAAACATAGTGAAGTGAGCAGGCTTGTCTAAGAAACATAGTGAAGTGAGCAGGCTTGTCTAAGAAACATAGTGAAATGAGCAGGCTTGTCTAAGAAACATACTGAAGTGAGCAGGCTTGTCTAAGAAACATGAAGTGAGCAGGCTTGTCTAAGTGAGCAGGCTTGTCTAAGAAACATAGTGAAGTGAGCAGGCTTGTCTAGGAAACATACTGAAGTGAGCAGGCTTGTCTAAGAAACAGTGATGTGAGCAGGGTTGTCAAGGGCAGTCTGGCCAACCGTGGTCCAGGAGAGCCACGGAGTACACAGTTTAAAAAAATAGATATTATTCTTTTTTGTGTGTTTCTGATTTTTTTCTGTTTTTCTCCCAATTTAGTGGCCAATTATACCCTCTATTTATTTAGATTTGCCCTCCCCACACGAGATTGCCGCTAGTCTCTACGAGGCAAGCCAATTCTGAGGGCACAAACTCTGTTTCCTTCGAGACGGAACCCACCCACGCTCTGGAGACTCCCTTACGTGCTTCACGGCGACCTTGAGCCGGCTCACCCTCCCCCTCCCTCCCCCTCCCCTGGGGCGGACAGCCAAACGCCGCCCCCGATCGGGGCTGATGACCAGGGCCGATCTGGTAGAGATGGGTTTCGAACCGCGTCCATGATAGACAGTGCACACCATATCAGACCAATCAAGATGCAGTGCGTTAGACCGCTACGCTATCCGCCACCCAGCTTTTCCGTTTTAACACTAAAATCAGCAACCAGCAACCCCATTTAGACCCGAGAAAGCATGGAAAGTGAGTTAACTGCTGTCGCTGAGCAATTAAGTGCTGTGTAACAATGACTGTTTACATGCACAGAATACACCGATTAAGACTATAATGCGATTAAGCCTTTTACACGCTCAGCAAAAATATGAGTTTCCATTATATTCCTGTTTAGATGCAAGTGAAATGTAGTCCGATTATTAATTCATTTAAAAAATAAAAAATGTACACTGCCTTCCAGCGAACCCTGATTTGTGGGATGGGTTCTACCAAAGCCCCCCTTCCTTCATCTTTTCTGACACCATTTTAAAAATATCGCCAGTGTGGTGTTCACGCCTGTCTAAAGACCTCATCGCATCCGCGTCTTTCAAGACGTCTAACATGAAGGCAGTCTCCGCTTGGCTCCAGAAACATTGGCTGCAGCACAGCAGCTGAACAGCTCGGCCGGCGTATCGCAGAGTGAAAATAAGTAGCCCAATGAGAAAGCCTGTACACTTACAACGGCTACAAATGTGGTCACGTGGATATGAACAGAGGTTTTTTTTCCATCGGACTGGCACCTTAACTATTCGGACGGATACATGTTACCCTGACTGTGAGAGGGAGGAAGTGCCAGCTGGCTGTACCCGTTTACAGAGGATGCCCAGGAAGGCCAATTACAATTAGGCATTCCAAACTGGGCAATGGAGCAATGGGGACGAAAAGTTGTTCCAAAATGAAATAGATAAATGGACCCAATTTAAGATCGGAGATTGATACCTCAGATAAGCATCTACCCTGTTAAACATGACCTGGTTTGCCCAATGACTGGATATCGGTGGACATGGTGGGTTGGCACAATATGGATTGTGGGACAAGATGGCCGCCATCGGAGAGGCCAAGTGGGTTGTGTTGTAATCAATCCACTTTTGCTGACGTTCGTTATCAGCAGTCAATGCTGATCCTGTTCTGCCACATCACATTTCTGCAGCATCAGTCAGCAGCCATGCTGGCATTCTGAAGGCCCCAGTTCATTTACCCCAACAGATAGGTTTCCATGTCCAGCCAACTATGGGAGAGTCAAATTGTCCAATCCGGCAGATGGGCAGAGATGTCCACCGATATTACGGCGTCGTATTTAGACACAGACAGACAGACGGACAGAAAGAAAGACTCTCAAAGTCGTGTGGCGTCCTTTAGAAAATCGCTCTTTCACAGACGAGCAGGCGGAGAGACAGGCACTTGTTGCCCGGCGTTGCACTTCACCAGCTCCGTGAGAGGGAAGACGGTCAGATCAACAGTGATTGTAGGGTGTCACCTTCAGTCACTAGCCCACACACACACACACACACACACACACACACACACACGCGCGCGCACACAATAAAAAGAAAAATCTAAAACAAGTGACAAGTAGCATATCCGCGGAGACCGTTTGTTTACGGCTCTGCGACGCTCTTCCACCCTCCATCCGTCTCCCCGATTCCCCCATTACGCCTCCGACACATGCCGCTGCCAGCCAGCGTTTGACGAGGTGGCCTTTGGCGACAGTTCACTCACGCAAATGGACAGTGCGCGCATCGCGGGACCCTGGGGTGACAACGGCAAGAGCGATCCATCTCGGCCGGGAAACCGTCCCTGGGGAGTTTTTCCACCGTCTAACCAGTGAGCGCTTTCATGAGCACGCCGGCGGCAAGGATTCCGCTCGTCTCATATCCGGCGAAATGAACAACACTTCTGAGCTGAAGTAAATAGCCATATGGATCGCGGGACATGATTTAGATCCACGGAATGACAAATGCGAACGGCTGAACGGCACTGCAGTCACAGCGCGTGCACAATGGGGTTTCTCGTTAACTCCTGCAGTGCCACTGGCAGAACTGCTCATGTATAAATACGCAGGTGCACAGGACTTGTTCAGGAAGTAGTGATCAGATAGAGTTGCACTAGATAAATGAGCCAACTGATGATAATCACCTCTAAAAACTTACATACTTCTCAATAAAGGTAGTAATGGAATATCTTTTAAAAATTGTACACAACAAGTGCAATGTGTAACTTTATTGTAGCTAGAATATACAACATATATGGACTAGCAGGACATTGCATCCCATGATGGACCCATGAAAACTAATTTTCATCAGGTAAAATCAAGATATTCCATCCACCGCTACATTTCAGTACGCTGTGACAGTCCAATAGGTCCAATCAGTAGCTACAGAACAAGACACTTTGGTACACCGGTCAAATGAGTGCAGTTCAGCAGAAGACTTCTAGATTCAGTTTGACTCATATCCCATTCAATAAAACCAAACAAATATCTTCAAACAAAATATTTTTTGGAGAATGAGAACAGCCAACGTGTGATTTTGTCTATGAGGGATGCAGCCACTTGTTACATTCACCATATCTATGGCAGGTGAATGATTAATCGATTGGCTCTTATAAGGTGTGTAATGATACCTAGTGACAGCGCCAAACCGCTCACATAAAAACCTGGCAAACTTTTGATGCCTGAGCAGCAGATTGCCAAGCAATGGCCCATGAAGCCTTCTGGGTGTTTACAGCACGTGGCACAAACTATAGTTGAATAGGATTACAGCTACATTTTTATGTAGCACCAAAACAAGCTTCACACATAAATTGCAAGTATAAAGATCCAGATAGAACATAATAATGCAAACACCAAAAACAAAATCCATCACGGTCAAATCGACCGGGTCCTTGTCTTGAGACTTTTTATCCGATTAAAATATGTGCTGTCACGGGTTGTGCGACAGTTAAATAAGCTGCTGAAAAAAACGTATATTTTTATACATTCCAAATTCACACTGTCCGTCTGCTTATTCCCGTTCCTTCTGCAAGGTAAGGCACGTAAAACTCTGAACGTTACAGAAGGGAGAGGGACCGGGTGAGAGAGGAATGGGTAATGATATTGATTTCTCTCAATCGTACGTACTTATGTCTGAGAGGCACAGAAATATCTCCCAGCGCGATGCTGTCAAGAGACTTGGGAGGGCAATGTGCAGAGAGGGAGAGAGAGAGAGGGAGGGAGGGAGGAAAGGAGAGAAGGAAAGAGGGGGGGGTGAATGTTGGTGTTTCAAGTTAACTGTGAAGGGCACAAGCTGAACGCCAGCGGCAGCAAGACAAATTTAATATGCATTTCCCAAATAGCCACAGACTGTAACAGGGGGAAAAAAGACTAAAGCAATTAACCTTTTGTCGTAACACGATGCCCGACTACCTTAAATAGTTTTAACGCTCCATCAATTATTCTCCAAAGTCAGAACAGATAAATAAATAAAGATAAATTACCTTACGTTGAGGCAACGGAGGGTTGTGACAAAATAAAATGTACTCATTTGTTGAGACGAAGCTGCCAGCCCTGATAAACCCTTGGCACTGTATTAGTACTTTAGAATAAAACCACTCCGTCTGCAGACTATGATTCACAAAACCCAGGTCCTTCTGTATGGGTCTATGGCCTTTGATATAGTGGACCATAAGATCCTCGTGTATAGCCTCCTGCGATGGGGCGTCCCGACTGCTCACACCAGGACTCCTGCAGAGGGTGCATCTCCACCCTGTCCCGCCAGGTGCACTTTAAGTCCCGTTCTTGTCCCGTTAACCCTCGCCCTTCGACAGCAGGTGGCTCAGTCTAACTCCGACACACGGGCTCACTTCAGGATCATCAGGGTGTGCTGCAGATATCACCACCGTGACAGCCGACAAAACTAATCCAAACCTGGGGCCTCGGGTGGCGTAACCGTCGAAGCTTTCGCTTGTGAACGCAAGTTGCCTATTGCAGCGGTGGTTCGAAAGCCGACTGCGCCAGACCGGCCCTGGCCAAGAGCCCCGATCGGGGGGCGAATGGCTGTCCGCCCCAGGTGGAGGGTGAGCCGGCACGAGCTCGCCGAGAAGCGTGAAGGGTGTCTCTAGAAAGTAGGTGGGCGAGTTCCGTCTCGGAGGAGGCAGATCATCGCCGGCCTCTGGGAATTAGCTTGACCTGGAAGACAGACGCCGGGCTCGTGGGGGAGGGTGAATTGAAAGAAATAGAGGGTACAATTGGCCAACAAGCTGGGAGAAAAACGGGGGAAAAAATCTGAAATACATTTCTTAAAATAAATAAATAATAAAGACTAAAACCGGGCATGATTTACCCCTCTGTGCACCAACCCTGGAAATCACTGTCTCCTTGCAGAGCACTACCTTTACCTTGACCCTGACCCTGACCCCCCCCCCCTCCCAGACTTGAACCTTGGTTACATCTGACCACCACACTTACATTCTCGCAAGGCACTGAAACATGCCTGGAACTTCTTCACGGCAGGCATAAACCAGTCCCGTTTTTTAAAGAGCCTTGTCCTCTCGGCCTTGAGAGTAGCGGTCTGATGCGCCCGTATTTGACCGGTCCTGTACGAGTGTGGGCCGCCTATCAGGGACGCGGTTCAAAACCTGTCTCTGCCAGAACGGCCCCGATCGGGGGCGGCATTCGGCTGTCCGCTCCTGAGGGAGTGGGGGGAGGGTGGTCGGATACAAACTCCAGAAAGGGGGTCGGTGAGTTACGTCTCTAAGGAGGTGGATCATCGCCGGCCTCGGAGAGACGGGCGGTGAGTTTGTGGGGGAGGGTTAATCGAAATAAATAGAGGGTATAATTGGCTTCCAAATTGGGGAGAAAAACTGGTGTAACAGAGTTGGTTCTGCCCGCAGCGAGTTTCGAACCGAGGGATCTCGACGTGACAAGAGAGCGATTTAGCTCGCCGAGCCAAAGACTCAAGTCCCTAACTCCGGAACCTAATCGTACTCTTATCCACGTCACTCTCTGCAGCGGGCACTCACGAGCCCATCTGCTACACTGGGAAAAATCTGAAACAACATTTTAAAAGATTTTTAAAAAAAAAACTGATTTCCAATGTGCGGCTCACGCCTGGTACTAACATATTGGACTCTAATGCACGCCAGGCCCACTTACTAGTCTTAGTCTCATCTCACTGACAAGCTGGGTCCTTGTGTCGGTCTGTCTGTTAGTCCATCACTACAGGCATCCACTGCAAGGGCCCACTCAAACTCTTTAGGTCTTGACCAGTGGTAAAATGAACAACATAACCTGATCCAGGCTGTCACACTACTGAGCACTGGGGGTGCTGCACATGCCTTTAGTAACTCTAGCTATACAAATATGTTGGATCTGCTTAGTTTACTACAATTACAATCTACACTTACACGAGTCTCCTGCTGTCCACTCGTTGTGTTGTCGTGGTCCTTGTTATAATTGAAGGAGGTAAAAATAACGAAATAAATAAATGAAAACAACAGAGGCTTGATCATTTTTACTGTCATCTTTAAACATTAGGCAATTGTCAGATGGAGAATGATAGATTACACCAGGTAACCAAGCTGTGTATTAGGGGGGGCTATTAATAATACTAATGATAATGATAATCTTTATATAACTCATTTATATATATATATATATATATAAGAGCCATCATGGCAGAACCAGACAGTAATGCAAGAGTTTTTGCTTGGAGATGTGTTTAATTGACAAAAGTTTTTTTAATATAATCCAGGGTAATGCAATGACAATGTGATTAGACTGCCCTCTTGTGGAGAATATTAACTACTGCAGGTTATACAGAAGACGGCTGGCTGGGGTGAGCTTGTGTTGCTCAGCTTGCAAATGGAATATTCCAGTACATAACGGAGTGTTCCTCAGTCCCAGAAGGGAACCTGCAATGGGATATGAACCTGACCCCTGGCACAGAGTAATCATTCATTCATTCATTCCACTCTGCAGTTGCTTTCTTATGCTGGATATTTGACCTGGAAGTACTATGCAAGGAGCTGTGTAATTCTCATTTCATGAGACGACACAAAGAAAGACTTTGAGATGTGAAGGCATTCAGCTCAATGCCTAATGGCGACGCAGCCACTCCAGCTAACAAACGAAGAACATTCAAAAAAGCTCCTAGAATGGGACTATCTAACCTTGATTCTACTGGGTGACGTCATTGTTGATGACGTCAATGTTCTTATCAGACTGGCATCCACAGAGAGCTTGGACCCCCCAGTCTTTCGAACCCTTCTACGGTACCCGCTTCACCTATCGACCGACGCAAGGCCTCATTAGACAAACTTGCATTATCAATTCACTACTGCAGATAAGGGCCAGGGAAGTTGTACAGGAATGTAGAATGCGCAATCACTTTCGGCTCACTTGCGTTGTGCTTCCATGGTCTTTGGCCTTTAGGTAAATTAAATCACTAACCTTTCAAAATACTTTTAGAGGCATAAAAATTGATTCTTCAATCCTTCTATTACCGAGACAGCAGAGCCTTGGGTATTGAAATAATTATTTTAATCTTGCACAGCGAATACAGGCTTAACATCGAAGTCAACCAACAAAAGGTCTGCGTCGTGTCATGGTGCCGTGAGAAATTAAATATATTATATTACTTGTGTCTATTTGCGAAGACACCTACATTCAGGGCAAATGACAAGGATTGCAATTTGACATTTTTATGACTGAATTCATTCTACTTTTTCTATTTTACTGGGGCAGTAAGTTGTGCTAAGAGTTCCTAGCTCACTGCTACCCCCATGTTCTTTCGAGCAACTTGACTCTGTATTTGCTCCTGTTTTTCCACTTGATCTATGATATGAATGTCACACGTGAAACACAATTCGTATACAGCAGAGGCTTGTTGAACATTTGGTGTCACGCACATAAACACATCACTTGCTTTAATGTATTACTCATCATTGTGGACAAAGTAGCACAGCACATAGACTGAAGACACTCAAATAAAACGGTCTTGATATGTCTGGGGTGAAAAGGCATTTCACTGGAGGTTTGCTTTTGCTCTTGTGTTGAAGACGTCATTGGGGATGAATCAGGCCTTACTCACTTTCCTCGCAGCCAACAACAAGCGTGAATACAATTCCTCAAACTGGTCTTTATGGTCTTAATAAGGAAAGGAAGAGGAGTTTGAACATATTCCCGGTCCTCAGCATTGCTCCAAAGTGGTGCAGGACACCAGTTCAATGCAGATAGGAATAAACTTTATTAGCCATGTTACACATGGTCATTAGAATGTATTTTTGCATATCTCTCCTAGACACACACACACACACACACACACACACACACACACACACACACACACACACACACACACACACACACACACACACACACACACACACACACACACACACACACACACACACACACACACACACACACACACACACACACACACACACACACACACACACACACACACACACACACACACACACACACACACACACACACACACACACACACACACACACACACACACACACACACACACACACACACACACACACACACACACACACTTAGAGCGCTGGGTCAGCCACAGTACGGCGCCCATGGAGCAGTTTCGGGGTTCAGTGACTTGCCCAAGGGCACTTCGGCAGTGTCCCGGGAAGTGAACTAGCCTCCCTCCGGTTTCCAGTTCATAGTTTTTCCGTTGGCCTTCCTGGGATTCAAACCAGCTTGCCAGCCCGCGTTGCTAACCACTGAGCCACTGCCGCCCCCGAGCACTTAAGCATTTCTAAAAATCAATAATATTCTATATCCCTACACCTTGGAATATCAAATTCCACCTGTCATGTTGTATACCTTCATCCGCTAGATCTGCTAAGTCACGCTGCTGAAAATAAATGATTTATTAAGACGAGCAAGGTCCAAACACCTGCCCGCTTGCCAAAAAAAGCCCAACAGTAAAGTGCTAAAGGACCAAAATCAATACCGCATTATCAGTTTACGCATGGCCCTTTGAAAGAACTTTCATTTGAAGTGATTGCAGCACTGCCCGGGGGGGATTGAAACTGCCACACGCTCACTTCTTGATAGGCTATTTGTATTAGACGGGGGGGAAAAAAATAAAAACCTAAACCGAGCCCTATTCTAGCTGCGGTTGTGAATCGCGCCGATTTATGTGGCGACGGACAGACAGCTGCTATAGGGGATGTCTCTGAAGAAATTTAACAGGAGCCTTGCGAGGGGAAAGCACAAGCCGCCAACGGTGAAGAGAGCGCGCACACCCTGCGTTATACATCACCATTCAACCCCTGCAGGAGAGAGCACATAGATCACGCCATATGGCACGTCGCTGTAAATATTGGAATTGAAACTTACTGAAGCCTTACCGCCTTCGGGGCTGTTTTGTGAGGAACACCAGAGCGCCAGCTTCAATCCAACACCGTGGCACTTCTGTCCTTAATACGGACTCATCGGTTTACGCTAATGTTACTCTTTACCGTGCATTTCTGTTCGATTCAATAAGTGTCTAATGGTCTAACTTCGTCGGCCTACAAACCGAAAATAATAATAATTTTAAAAAAACCTGGTTTAAATATGTTATTCAAAGTTAAGGACTGTGAGCGATTGTCCAGACCAATCGTTTAAGATTAATTCAGGTGTGTTATTTGCCCTTATTTGGATAGAGCTCTACTGTAAAACGTTCATTTTGTTTCAAAACTCTATCACTTGATTGGTATGGTGGCATTTATAAAGTATTACATGGTGGAATTATTTTCAGAAATGCAGGAGGCACGGTAGATGTTGCTTTGTGTAAACAAATGACATACAGTAGACCAGGGGTGCCCAAGTTTGGTCCTGGAGAGCTACTGGGTGTGCAGGCTTTTGTTCCAGTCCTTCACTAACACACCTGATTTGAACATTCATTGCCTTCACGAGCAGTTGATTAGTGGAATCAGGTGTGTTAGTGAAGGGCTGGAACAAAAGCCTGCACACCCAGTAGCTCTCCAGGACCGAACTTGGGCACCCCTGCAGTAGACTATAGACTATATGTATATATGAATAAATGGGAGGTTAGAGTGAGACAAAGAGCGAGGCTGACAGGGGAACACAGAGACAAGGTTTCAACCATTTCCTGTGGCGGATGAAGGCGAGAAGTGTCACCTTCAAGCGACGACTGAAGACTCACCTCTTCAGGGTGCACCTCTCCCTGTAGTCTGGTTTTGTTACTTAGGGACGTAGCTGTTTTGTATTGCACTCATGTCTACTTGTTTATGTATTGTATTAGGTTTAGGCATTATTTCGCCGATATTGTCCGCACTGATTGTTTTATTGCTGCCTTTGAATCGTGGCTACAGATTTACCTACAGGGTAACTATGTTTAACTATGTGGTTGCTCCTAGCACCTGGAATTGTACTTCCCTCTAGGGTGGCTTTCAGCTAAACTGTTCTTGACTACTGGCAACACTTTGTTGTACGTCGCTCTGGATAAGAGCGTCTGCCAAATGCCTGTAATGTAATGTAATGTAATGAGAAACCCGTCCGAAAACTGAAAAAGATCCAGCGAATGGCAGCGGGAAGTCAGAGTGAGACAAACTTGCTACCACTTGCTAACATGCTAACCACGGTAGATAGTGAAAGACACTGTGCAATGGAACATTAATAATTGCATTCAACATTATATACACAAACTGCAATATATGAAAGTGAGGAACAACGGTAGGAATATGTCTTTTGTCATATACAGCATGACGTATACCGTTTGAAAATATATCCCTAATGCTGTGGAGTTTATGTTTAAATTTGTCTGCCAATGTTTTATTGTAATATTTGATTGTCACTTGGGAGTGGCCCTTTTCCAGGATGACAGCAATACGTTTCATTGACACTTTTTCCTCTCATAACATACGATATTTACTGAAGCCATTACTGTTATGTGTGTGAATAGTGTACAACAGCAGTGTCTGAACTGGGAGACGAACCTGAAGTATTTTTGTCTGAAGGCCAGTTCCCTATTTGCTTCACAAACGACCACAGTTTACAGAGAGTTTCCTGTACAAGCTAAACCACAGAAACCTGCAAAAACCACCATGAAATGAAACCATCTGGAAACTCTGTGGCCCAAAAAGACAAGTCAATGATCCCCCTTTTCAAACAATGTAGAGGCAGTTCCAAAAATGCTTTTACCGGAGTTAGCCAAAACCATGTCAACAGCAAAGTTTTTTTTTTTTTTTTTTCTCCAATGTATTGCATTTGAAAAAGATATTTCTACTACATGATGTTAAACAATAAGAATTCTATATTATACATTGTATAGAATACTGGACATACAGACAGACACTGAATGGCGATACTTGATTTACATACTGTTCCCTGATATCACAATATTAAATCACAACGTGCTTATCTCTGAACATTTCACAATGTATTTAATATAGTTCTAGGCAGAGTATGGAAAAAACTTGCTTCCAATTTTTAATAAATGTCAGTGGGGTAAATCTAACTGTCCAAGCTAGTACCACCAATTTATCTGGAAGCACTGTGGATTATTAGAGCAAATTATGTATTCTTAAAAGCTGTAGTCTAAAATGAACAAAAAAAATACCTTCCCATTCTCTTACTGGGTTTTATGAGTTAATGTTTTCACTGAAATAGTCAAATTCACAAATGTATAATCATTGGCAATACATGTCCATGTTAAAATGATCAACGAAACACAAAGATAAGGTCTTACCCAGAAACATGATGGTTTGCTTTCGAGACGCTATGGCCCTTGAACTCTGGTGCTTGGGCAGAAACTCCTCCTTCTTGGTCGAAGACCCCTTTGCCCCACTCAGGACATCAATCATGTTTTTGCACATGAACGCCACACTGACCAGGACCACGATATACACGACGAACGCCCCAAAGATACTGGACCGGTACATCACCCACCAGCTGGTGAGGTTGGTGCAGAACGTCAGGTTCTGGTGCTCCGCCCGGTCAGCGGGACCGGCCAGCGGGTCGCCCCGGGGGCCCTCGGTTCCCGTGGCGAACAGGAGGGGGAGGGCGACCAGGGCCGAGGTTATCCACACGAACACGATGAGCCGGACCGTGCGCGAGCCCGACAGCGACTTGTACCTGAAGGGGTGGCAGATGGCGATGTAGCGCTCGAAGCTCAGCGTCGCCACGTTCAGGATGGTGGCGTAGCTGCACGCCTCGAACAGGAAGTTGTACACCTTGCAGGACACGTTGCCGGAGGTGGACGAGAAGGGGAACCAGATGGCGCTGTAGAGTTCGACGGGCAGGCCGATGAGCAGCACCAGCAGGTCCGAGCAGGCCAGGCTCACCATGTGGTCCGTCACGTTCTTCTGCAGGTAGCCGTTCCTCAGGAGCACCTGCGTGACGCGGACGGTCACCCCGTTTCCCACAATCCCCGTCACCAGGATGACGCTGTAGAGCACGGTCAGGAAGATCTTGACCGGCGTCGCCTGCTCCAGGTCCCTCCAGTCTTTCGTTCTCAGCTCTTCGGCGATCTCGTACTCTAGATCCATCGCTCAAAGGTTAACTGCTTTTCTTTTGCTCAGAACATGATCGATCCTCCTCCCCCTCCGTCTGTTATCTCGGCGGCGTTGAGCCACGCCGGTCGAGCGACCGGACGATCAAGGTGTGCGATCTGCCCGAAGACAACTTTGCTTTACCCCTTATGTATTTCTGTCCTCCGAAACCAGAGCTCGGCTGTAGATCCACTGGATTAAAAAAAAATGGAAAAGGTTTAGCTCTTCCTCCTTCCTGCCTCCTGGCCCTCCCACTCCAAGAGACATGACATTGGCATGTAAACGGTGACTAATCATCCATTTCCAGTCCCAACTCCCAAATACTCCGCAAACAACACCCTCTGTGGTCGACCGCGCTGCGACGTGTGTCACGGTAATGCCTGACAGGCCACTAATGGTACAATGATTCATTCTGACTACAAGGGCAGGTTGGTTAAATATTGAACTATGTGCCCATAAAAGGAGAGCCTGTGTTTGCTTCTGTTATCTTATACTTTAGTCTGAATTCTGAGTTGGTTTAAGGGAATGTCCGCTGTGAACACTGCCTGTAGGAGAGGCGGGGCCTTCGGGTCACAAAGAGTACAGATATGACAACGCCGCCACAAACTATATGACTTCCGTGTAAATTATTCACACGAAGACGCTTTCAAAAAGCAACGGCGAACCTTACATTGCACCATAGCACAATACATTGAGTGTGTTTATCTGTGAAGGAGAATTAAGACAGGTTGAACTGACATGCGCTGATAGTCTGTGCGTTTGGCCAGATTTACAGAGTAATTAGCATTCCTTCACTCTCAGCAAACACTCAAACGTTGCTACGGCGGGATAAACACAGATTACAATCACTTCCAGTGTTCCAACTGTGTGTTTTGTGAGAATACTGAAGTAGCAAGTTCTCAGCCAGGGCGTTAGCGCACAGTAAATGCGCACCACTTGAATGCGTAGCAAGCAGGGGAATGAAGAGATGGAGAGTTGACCTACAGCAGCTGGGAGTCACTCCGCACCATGGTTACATTACCAGCGACACAGCTAAAAGGCACCCTGCCTCACAAGGTGTTACTGCTCTCCAAAGTGGCCCAGACTTGGGAGTTCTGTGCATCTGGACCCATTTCTTAAAGATGAACAATTTAGTGAGCCTGCTAAAATAAGTTAAATGGTCTAAATAAAGGAATGCAGAGTGAGCCTTTTATGTGTTGTTGCATGAAACAGATTAGGGTGTAACTGCTGTCCTGAATGTAAGCTAGGATCTAGGTTACAGAAGTGTGAAAGGCGTTGGAGGAGTCGATGAACCACAATCAAGAGCTTCTGCGTGGAAATGGGAATAGAACTGAACACTACCTTAAAAGCAATTCTGTCACTCGCTCAAATGACAAATTAGATGGTAAAATTATCATTAAACTATACAATAAAACACATGCACTTACTCACAGTGGTGGATTATGACAGTCACGAAAAGTGTGTGTGCGTAGTCCAAAATCACCCATAAAGCTGATTGGCTCCGGTATAAAGTGTGTGTGCGTAGTCCAAAGTCACCCATAAAGCTGATTGGCTCCGGTATAAAGTGTGTGTGCGTAGTCCAAAGTCGCACATAAAACTGATTGGCTCCAGTATAGTGAGGATTAGTGAATCTTGGGGATTATTTGGCATTCCTTATCGTAAAACTAGAGTCACAGCACACTGAACATTGGACCTATGGCCCAGGAAAGGAGGTTCTGATGCCAGTGGCCTGAAAAGCCACGTAGGTTTGTAGCCTGTAGGTTTACTTTGATAGAATTATTTTTAAAAATGTCCCCATGTTTGGTTCCCTTCATTTTTGGTTAATAAATGATAGCAGCACTCCATGTCTACGTTCTGAGGCTTGAAAGACCCGCACGTTGAATCCTCCCATTGTCAGACTGGCTCTGCAGTCACAAGGTCTTTGCTTATGGTTGACCACAATTACACATGCAGAATTAGGATAACCGACTCAGAATAAGTACATTCCGTTATGATGGGTGGGAATAGTTGTGACGTCTTTTTTGTTGGAAAATATTACTTGTTAAATAAAATGTTTTCTCTGAGCAATTGTACTATTATATACAATAAGAATATAATTTTCTACTTTTTTGAGCACATAATACATCTCATTACCTGTATTGTTTCTTTTATGTAGCCTTTTTTGCTCACCTTCATACATCTGTTCAATACCTACAATAAGAAACGTACATACCCTTAAACTCAATGTCCATTTGTAGCGATAAAATCTGAAATTACAGTTATTTGAAAACAATTATGCAAATTACTTATTTGTGGTTTGTGTCTCTCCAATATTGGCATTCCATTGTTAATTGCCATTGAGTAGAATGTAATTATCAAAGGGCTGTGAGATCGATTCAAATACTGAAGCGCAGGACAGCATTTTCATGACAAAAGGGAAAAATCTTTAGAAAATGGATGGAAGAGCTCCTTTTTTCTTTCAGTAATTAAAGGGTTTTTTTATGATGGGAGGCCACAGACCGAAAATAAGTGGCTCCAATCCAAGTGCCATTAATAAGAACAACCACACAGTCTAGGAAAGTGCTTATTGTCTTACACAGTACCCTCCAACATTACCCACACCCTCGATAAAGATTAACAAAACAGGCTGCTTAAAATAAACAATACTGGTAATGTGCTACATCGTATGCTGAAAAGAATATGACAATTATATTATTTAACTCAACTTCTCATACACAAATATTTTATTTAACAAGTAATTTAAAAATTTTTTTAAATATACATGACACAATTATTCACACCCATTTTAGTACTCCCCTCACAAGTACAACACCTTCGGAGTTATCTTCTATAGCAGGGGTCTTCAACTCCAGGCCTCGAGGTCCGCTGTGTCTGCAGGTATTTGCTCCAACCACGCACTACACCACCTGATTTCACTAATTAGCTCGCCTCCTGGACCAAGGAGGTAAACTAATTATTCTAAATCAGGTGGTGTAGTGCGTGGTTGGAGCAAATACCTGCAGACACAGCGGACCTCGAGGCCTGGAGTTGAAGACCCCTGTTCTATAGTGTTTTATGATTGTATGATCTGTTCAAACCCAGTGCTGGTGTGCATGGGGAAAAAGCTACGTTTTGGTCCCATCTGGTCAAAGTGTGATACGGTTACCAAAATAACACAGACATTCAAATTAATAAAAAAACAGATAGCTGTCCCCCAAGTGCAATATTAAGAAACAATATCTGTTTAATACATTTGTCTCAACATTGTGCTGAAAAGTGTGAACACACGCTGACAGTGAAATTCATTACCATCATAATCCAATGTAATAATCCATAATCCAACTTCTCAAATAGTTTCCAAGATGATATCATGAGTGGGCAATTCATTACATCAAATTAGGGATGTTAATGATAAACCGATGATCGATTAATCGCTATTAAGAATTTGATCGATCAAGCATATCAAATTAACAATTATGCATCACAGCACAGCGGAGTTATCCAATAGCACGAATTCTAGTGAGTGTAATAATACTGCTTTGAAACAACAGTTAAAACCTTGTTGATTTTATAAAATATATCTAACTATTTCCAAAGACAAAACATTGTTACATTTTGTACTGCCTAACGTTATCTCAGCCAACAATAGCGTGGTCTCTTGAATTCGCTAAGCACACCTAACATTACTTCTGAAGTTTTTGGTGAAATCTTTTTTTTTTTTTTTTCCCAAGTTGCCAAGCCTCCGCTGTCAGACAGCCCTTTACATTTCAAAATGAATATTGTTTTCATTGTTAGGCCTACTGAATTGTGATTAATTTATTTCATAATTTGTATTGTTTTATGTTGTTAAAATAGGCCTGTGTCTCAAAAGTTTGAATAAAGCTTTGATTTATGGAAAAAAAACACGCATTTTGTATTGTCTGTCATACAAAAAAACGAAACAGTGAAATGTAGCGTAAGTCGCTCTGGATAAGAGCGTCTGCTAAATGCCTGTAATGTAATAATGTAATGTAACTGAATAATTGCTTGTTAATGTGGGCGACGATCAATCAAGGACATTTCTTAAAATTAGAGTCCCAGCCTAAAATATTTACTCTATGTGGAATAGTTTAGATTTGCATCCTTTCTAAAGTGATCACAACATCTAAACATTTAAACTGCAGATAGTCTCAACAGATACTGCCATTTCTCAAACCAAGACAGGATTCCTCATTTGTGAAAACAGATCGACCACTAAGAGGAAGATGGCACAACCCTGTTCTATAAATGTTTAAAGAAGTATGTGAAGGAAACTTTGGCAGAAATTCCTTAAAAAATAAATGAAAGCGAAATATTGCAGCTGCAAAGGCCATTCAAGATAGGAATACTATTACCCATTTCAGACAACACAGTAGTGTAAGGAAAACTGAATAATGCACAAACTAAATGTACTAAGGACAAGATATTTACAGGAAAATACTAGCTTTCAACACCCAGGATCAACAAAACACAAGTTGTTGTTCCATGTCGCCTGGCCACATCACACAGCAAAACTTGAGACAGATGGAAAGGGCTAAAGCAGTCAGGAAGGAGACACTTCTCAACCTTGTTAATGTCCCATGGCTAACTGACACCAGCTTCCTCTGTCACCCTTGGAGACAGGCACATGTATGCAAGGCTGTCACACTGCCATCCCACAAAAGCAAAACATCTGTCTGCACTCTGAGGAACTTTGCAGGACATAAACTGAAAACTTCCATTTGGTCCAAATAAGTCCTTCCTGGAGTAATTTGCTTGAATTCTCCTTTTGTCAAAGTCTAAGTCAACTTTATTGTCAATCACTGTATATACACGACATACAGGGATTGAAATTGCGTTTCTCTCTCATCCACAGTGCAGTTTAAAATGAATACAAACAACAAACACACAAACAATACAAGAACACACAATATAAAATCTAAAAATAGTTATAAATATAAATATAAAATATGTACATGGTTTTGCTAATCAAAGCAAAGTCACCCTTGCTTAAATTATCATTTTGTAAGCTACTATGTCTATAACCATTGTCTTTTCCGAATAATGTTTGGCAACTTACTTCTCAATATATACTCAATGATATTACCAAGTCTCTATCTAAATAGCAATGCGGCAAAGGGTTACAGCGGCATCTCCTGGCCAAATCTAGTATTGCGCATGAATGAACGCATTTACGGACATTTTTCGGATTTTCAACAAATTTGACTATAAAGGGCTGAGGGAATCCCTGCATGTATTTAGCATTATGCAAACTAAATTGATAGTTGATTCAATTGTCTTCCAGAGGTGTAAAAGTAGCACTTCAACTACCTCTTCTATCAAATATCAACACAACTGCAGCCAGTGTCGGGAAGGTTACTTTTAAAATGTATTCCGTTACACATTACCTCAGTACCTCATTAAAACTACAATCAATAATGTAATCTAGTGGATTACTCAATCTCAGTAACGCAATCTGATTACTTCCCATTCAAGAGACATATATTGAAATAAACCCACAAAAAAATCAATGATACAATTTATTTTAAGTTGGACCTTCTGTAAAACAAGGCCAGTACAAATGTAAAATCAAACCAGCACAGAATCACATAACTAAAGTATGCAATGTCTCTTACAAACAAACAGAAATGTGTATGCTGTGGCTAGCATTAAACAACATCGTTCATAGATTGCACTCTGTAATAGTCTAGGCCTACTAAACTATCAGTGTTGGGGAAGTTACTCTAGTTAACTAAGTTACCAATTACTCTACACTGGAAGTAGTTCAGCTACAGCAAAGCTACCATAGTGAGAAAAGTAGTTAGCTATACTAAAACTACTTTTAAAAAGTTGAAGTTACTTTATGGAAAAAAAACTATGTGTACATAAATGGTCATTGCTTTACGTACTTTTACTTTAGCTCTTCTAAATGAATTACCTTTAAGTACAGAGAATTACAAAGCACAGGGTATACACCTGGTAATTATCACACTGTAAAAGAAAGTGTAATTCAGTTTCTTCATTTTCAATACAGAAAATACAGTATGTACCTCCCTCTGACAATGAAGACAAAATCTTTTCAGGGAACAATGATCTGTCAATGCAAATTAAGGATACGCATGTCTTTATAATATTGTACACAATTAAAACTTGTAAAATGTTTAAAAAAATATATAATAATAATTTGATGTCAATAACCAGGGTGAGATTAGATGCCTGTTCTATGCTTCAAATGCCATTCAATTTATCATATTAATTATCATTCTTTATACTGTTTATGTGAATGAAAAGGTGAGTCAGTTCATTTCACCTCTAATGAGACAACTGAGCCTGTCTCTCATTCATACGTTTTGTCAATCACAGTGTGGCAACAGCTGTGATTTTTATTTTGTAATATTTTCAAACCAAGTGACAAAGTGATATTCACTTGATAGTCATCTAATTCCTTGTTGCGGTTGCATCGCACGCGCACGCACACGCACACGCACACGCACACGCGCGCACGCACACACACACACACACACACACACAAGCTAACCGGTATGTTTTGTTATCATCATGGCGATATCTGCCGGTCATTCAACGTAAGCTTTAAGTCACAGGTGTCAAACTCATTCCATCAAGGGCCGCCGAGTGTGTGCAGGTTTCTGTTGCAACCAATGCACTACACCAGGTGATTTCACTAATTAGCTCACTTCTTCAACTAAGGAGGGAACCTGATTGAAATCACCTGGTGTAGTGCGTTGGTTACAACAGAAACCTGCACACACTCGGCCCTCGATGGAATGAGTTTGACACCCCTGCTTTAAGTGATAGTGAAATAGCCACTTACCTGTGAAAATGCTGCACAACTTTGTAGCACTTTTGCATAGGCTAATTCCTCTTTGTACCGTGTTCACAGCCAGGTTATGCGGAAAATCCTTGAGGAGACTCAACAATTATTGTGAAAATCAAGGAAATCATGGAAAATCAAGTAACGTGCATGTTATGCAGATATTTCTCTTATAACAAGCCGAATTTCACCAAAATTGTTTGAGAATAGATTTTATCTGGGGAAGTCTGTATCCCTCAACACACATGCGTTTGTTTGGACGCGGATCTTGCCCGCGCCAATATGGCGGCTGTGCAGACTTATCGCTGCAACATACAACAGCAGCCAAAGCGGTATCTTCGTTTTTATATCTATGAACCTGCCTCCCTGTGTAGCTGCTCACACTGAGAAGCATAGCAAGGGAAATATGATTTTATCTCCATTCATTTCAATAGAATTTCCTTCCCAGTGTTACAGGTATGGTACGCAGCTGCCTGCAACGATGTCTATCGCTGTATTACTGCGCTGATCTCTTGCGCGAACTATGATTGTTCCTACCATGTATTAATGCACATCTTGTAAGTCGCTCTGGATAACAGCGTCTGCTAAATGCTTAAAATGTAAATGTAAAATTGTAAAAGATGCGCCTGCTTTTGCGCGTAAATGGAGACTAAACTAACTCGCTGTCACATAATACGAAAATATTATTTTTATGTGCGCATCTTGAGAAAATAGAACCGGCCCACTGCAGACGAAATCTAAACGAGTGCTCAAAGTTGGCGCCCCTGCTTGGACGTTTGCTCGTTGAGAATTGCAAGTTGATGTTTAATTAATGAATCAAAGCTACAACCTCTGTTTTGAGGACAGAAATCCCGAAACCCAAGTTCAACATTCAACTTAGCCATCCCTTTAGCTAACGTAGTTAGCCAGAGTTGCATAGTAAAACACCAGCTAAATGAACAACTAAATGTTAGCTAGCTAGCTACTCACCTGAATATCAGTTCTCAAGTTCGACGATGGCGTTGAGCAACTTCTGCTTTGGTTGGCACTGAAAAGTGTTTTCTTTCTAAATTTTCTTTACTTCGTTTCATGTAGCCTATGGCCATGGTGGTTCCACCTGCTCGTCCATGATTAGGCAAGAGTACCGCTGCACGTTCTCATCAAACGAAATGAAACCGCTGCGTTCCAACTGTCACATGACATTTGATATTTTTTGTTTAAAAAAAAAGAATAAATATAATAATAATACTGCTGCTGCTGCTGGGGAGATGTAACTTGTAACTTTTGTCCACGCTACCCCGCTACTTGACGAAAAAAGCGTGAAAGCTACTAGATTTTGGAAGTAATTACACTACCACACGTTACTGGAAAATGTAGTTAAATTAGTAGTTCTGCTACTTGTAATTCCGCTGCTCCCCAACACTGATATGTCGTCCAGTCAGAGAAGAAGGAAGGCTCAACACAAATCTTAATATGGAGACGTTATGGACCCCAAACATAGAAAGGGGAGCTACATCTTAGGTCCATGAAACCTACAGTATTTAAAAAAATGTTTTCAATGTCGAAGGTTGATGTTCAGAATTCTGATGTGATTTCTAGTGCCTACTCACCCTCTCAGCTTCTTTCATACTATTCAGCACCCCCCCCAGCAATTTAATATGCTTTAGCTACACCCAGCATGCATTATGGACCACAGTGTGTGGCATCCGTCCCAATCCATTACAGCATTCTTTTATTTTTATTTTTATTTTTTCAGATTTGTTCCCATTTTTTCTTCCAATTTAGTGGCCAATTATACCCCTATTTATTTAGATTACACCCTCCCCCCTTCCCCTGTGGCGGACGGCCAAACGCCGCCCCCACGATTGGGGCCCCCCGCCAGGCACAGTTGGGTTCCGAACCACGACCATGATAGGCAGCTCACACCAGTAAACCAGTGCGTTAGACCGCTATGCTATCGGAGGCCCCATTACATCATTCTGCTGTGCCGCTCAGAGGGACTCTGGTGATGAGGAAAGTTCAAGGCATGTGATACACAGAGGCCTCCCTCGTGGCCCAGTGGTTACAATGTCCGACACTGGCCGCGGAGACCGGGGTTCAATTCCCCGTCTCACCAGAGTCGGCTCTGGCTGTCCGCCCCAGGGAGCAGGGAGCAGGGAGCAGGGAGGAGGGAGGACGACAGCCGACATGAGGTTTGCTGCGCATAAGAGTGGCCCTGCAGTATACCGGGTTACGGTTGACACTTGGGCGAGTGCCGTCTCGGAAGAGGCGTCAGGTCACGTGCGTTGCTACCGGTCGCAGGACTACGGCAGCGAACTCACATTACAAGGGGGGGATTGACATAAAAATAGCGGGTCTGATTGGCTACCAAATTGGGAGAAAATGGGAGAAAAATCGGAAACAAAAATTATAGAAAAGGAATGTGATACACAGGTCACAATGGCACTGGGCTGGTCATAAAAGGTTCAGAATTGTGATGTGCGGCACAGGTGTAATACGTACAGACAACGTGATGTGGCGCGATGGCAAACACCCCCTAACCGGGAGGAAAATATGGTGGTCTCACCATCTCCTCCTACACAAATGAGCTTACACTTGGCCACCTCCGACATTTTCTGTTTGTTTGATTGAATAATCTTTGTAACAGATTTTGGGTTGTCTTTATTAACATACTTAGCTGATAAAGCCATCAACCAACTACATGAAACTTAATATATGCCATTTAGCAGATGCTTTTATCCAAAGAGACTTACAGTAGTGAATGCATACATTTTTCAGTATATGTGGTCCCAATGGGAATCGAACCCACAACCTAAGCGTTGCCAGCGCCGTGCTCTACCTACT
This sequence comes from Aldrovandia affinis, assembly GCA_029706075.1. Taxonomy (NCBI): domain Eukaryota; kingdom Metazoa; phylum Chordata; class Actinopteri; order Notacanthiformes; family Halosauridae; genus Aldrovandia; species Aldrovandia affinis. Next base: position 1,423,204 of record JAINUG010000195.1, on the reverse strand, counting down.
GAGCCACATACTTAAAATTGAATTGTGCTGGAACCAGGACATGCTAGCTAGCTATCTAATAAAGAAACAAAAATGTGATTTGCTTAGATGAAGCAGATTAAGGGTTAACAATAGAGAACACAAATTAGGAACTGTCATAGTTTAATCTGTCAGGAGTCCATATTCCTTGCTCTCGTCCACTGTAGATTTTTTTTCTTTTCCGCAGTATTGCTCAACCCTCTGCTGACCGTAGCCTGTGTCAGGACAAGGAGCAGTGGTGAGGGGGGGTCAGGGGGACGACCATGGTCTCATCTGTAGACATGACAGACGGGCCTCCGGACTTTGTTGCTATGGAAACAGAAGAGACAAGATCATTTTTGTTTAGGTAAGGGTAAAAAAAAAAAAAAAAAAAAGGCTTAGGTTTGAAATACATATAATTAATTTTCATAATAGCTGAAAGTAGAATCACTTTTTCTTGGTGTTGCGGCGTTATTTATTAAGAGCTTACTTGTCAGACCATGGGGACCAAAGCCAGCCGGTTCTCCCATCCCCCGGCGTAGCGACATTACATTACATTACAGGCATTTAGCAGACGCTCTTATCCAGAGCTTATCCACAGTTTACATTTCTTTACAATACATTTATACAGCTGGATATTAACTGAAGCAATTCAGGTTAAGTACCTTGCTCAAGGGTACAATGGCAGTGTCCCACCTGGGGATTGAACCTGCAACCTTTCGGTTACAAGCCCAGCTCCCTAACCATTACACCACACTGTCACACATTACATCATCGCTAGAAGGTGTGATCTCGTAACAAGGCCACGGGGGTTTCCTGGTACAAATCTCTCCCTAGTCACACCACCCTGGCTGATAGATGGGGGCCGCTGCACCACTAGGAATAATATTACGCCTCCTACTTCCACCTCCGAACTGACGTCCTCACGATGAGGCATGCAGCCAGGAATCCAGACAGCAAAATGACAGAGCAGATAGACAGGATGCTGTACTGCAAGGTAGAGATGGCTGCTGGGTAAAAAAAAAGAAAGAAGATATTTCAGTGAGAGTCACTTTAGTGTCCGTGTTCACCAACATTTTGGCTTGTGGTCAGTTTTAACCCGGTTCTGTGTGGCTCAGTTGGTAGAGCACGGCGTTGGCAACGCTTAGGTTGTGGGTTCAATTCCCACTGGGACCACATATACTGAAAAATATAAAAATATATGCATTCACTACTGTAAGTCGCTTTGGATAAAAGCGTCTGGTAAATGGCATATATATATATATATATATATCAACCCTGCAATCTTTGCAACAAAGCTTGTTCCCTGAAACGAATATGAAGAAATATAAAATGAATGTGCTACAGTTGTCAGTGACATAAACAGCACTGCTATGTGAAGAAGAATAGTTGATGCAAACACAGATGCAATATGAAGGTGTTTGGAAACATTACAGTTTGTCATTTCAGATGATATTCTTACAGAAATATAGTCACATTAGGCTCTTTTCAGATTAATCGTTGTGGGAATTACGTGAACTGTGTGGTTTGTTTTTACAGTTAGCATAGCACTCGTACAGTGGATGCTAGCTACCTTGCTTCGTTTGTACTCCACCTTTTGTTAGCAAGCTTGCCATAATAAAATGCAACAAATACTTTAAACATTAAACATATGAATGCTTCAGTGACCACCATTTGAGTGTGTGTGGGTCTGTGTCAGTCACTGACGGGCCCAGACCACTTTAACAGGGGTGACCCAAGAGTGGCACAGAACCACACAGGGAGGGGACATTCAAAATGTAATACATTTGAAAAGATGTGATTGACAACCTAGTAACCTGTCAAGAGCCAGATGAAGTAGGGTGGCCAACCAAATTTCTGTGGGGGCAGGTGCCCCCCCAAGGCCTCTCCCTGGACACGCCCCTGGTGTCAGTGTCAATTCTTGTTTATATTTGTATATTTGGGCTCATTGGTGGTTTACCACATTATCTCATTACCACTAGAGAGCTCTCTCTTATCTCCACCTTGATTACTATTATTTATATATCTACATAACATACATATGCCAACTCTGAGAGATAACATTTGAATGTGAAGAGAGATTTAAATCTTGACACACTTTTTTAAAATATATTTTTATATGCTTCCCCCCCGCCTTTTTCTCCCAATTTGGAATGCCCAATCGTACTATTAAACTGTGCTCACTGCAACCGCCGCTGTCATTTCAGGAGAGCGTGGCAAAGCATTCAATCTCCTCTGAGACGCGTGATGTCAGCCAGCGCTTCTTTCCACCCCGATGTTATGTTTGCACAGACGTGAGCTGGAGGAAGACATTTCATGTGCAGCTTTATCCCGGCAGACTGTGGGCACCCGGCTGACCAGCGGGGGTCGCTGGTGTGCAACGAGACACAGACAATGGAGGGCATCGTTGAGCATTGTATTCCGTATAATACTTGTGTTACCACAGACGCGTTCACAACATCCCGGACGCTTGGACGTTTGGATTAAAATGTGTGAGAAACTACAGGTGTGGTGTGAGAGCATGTGAAGTGGGTGGATTGCGTGAGTCTCAAGCACAGGGTGTGAGAGTTGGCAGTCCTGTGTGTGCCATGCTAGCTGGTCAATGGTCTATAAACTCATGTTCACACTGAATGGACTGTAACCTCTGTTCCTGCGGTTATTTACCTCCATGGCTAGAAGCACGAATCGCCTCATATCTTTGGATATAAAGAAATACAAAATATTTATTTTTGTAATATATGTCATGTATTTTGACATATTTTGACTTTTTCATAAAGCTTCCTGATACGTACCTGATGTTGGAGCTGGAGGAATCCTCATAATGCGCTCCCCCCTCCAGCTGAGGTGAGTAACAATGCAGCTCAGGTTGTCAGCAGAGACCGTCTCGGGCAGAATCATTCTGCTCTCCACGGTGAAGGAGCCGTCTGAGTTCTCTGTGGAGCTCAGAGTCACATTGTAGTTCCACGTGTTTCTCCATGAGACGGAGGCAGCTGGTTTGCCCCCTGCAGCTGAGCACACAGCCTCTCTCTTACCGTCCCTGAAGACCAACCTGGTGGATATCTGTGGGGAGACTAGGAGTGCAGTCCCAAACCATTTAAAGCTTCTCAATTTATTTATTAACAGCAATATGTAGATGTGCAGATGATACAATCCTGATGTAAAACAGTGGTTCTCAATCCTGGTCCAGGGGCCTGTCTCACGAAGGAAGTTCAACATAGTCAGGGTATCTTTGCGTTAGCTGGCTACACAAAGCCTAACAAAGGCAATTACGGCTAACCTGTCTCACGACGGTGGTTATCAACTCGCTCTGTCAACGCTGGTTTTTCCGATTGAGCTACAAGCCCATCCACAAAAAAGGGGCGGCGTTTGCAACACAGCCAATTGCATGCAACATGAACAGATCCAGAGCACCGTTTCACAAAGCAGGATTGGTGGGTTAGCGAGCTAACTTTGGGCTTAACCCTGGGTTTTTCGGTTTCACGACTGTGGCTCACCCAGGGCTGCGGGTGATGGGAATGTGAGTGCAATCTATTGCACCAATCACATGGGAATCATGAGAAAATTCCACCACACTTAATATGCAACAGTAAATTGTATTCATTTTTGATAATTATATACATATAACTGTAAAAACTGTACGTTCAGGTTCTCCGCATCACCAACGGTGTACTGTTGGCTAGAAAACGTAGGGCAATACATACATACAGTACATACATGCCTTATGTTTACATTATCTTTCTCTACATCTCCATCAGTTTGCAATGGCCAATCTCAGCTTTAGGCCTGTCCCATTGCTGCAAAGTAATTTCACGAGGGAGCGCAGTCAGCCGCAGTTCGCTTTCACTCCACGGCCCACCAGCTGAGCTGAAATGCCGGTGCCCAGGTGACCAGAGGGGAGTCAATATTGAGCGATATTAGGAGGGTGGGATACCCTGCCTACTGAAGCCCTCTCCTCACGGGCCCCCTGAACACTCATCTCATCTTCAGCCGCTTATTCCTAGTTAGGGTCGCGGGGGGCTGGAGCCTATCCCAGCATGCATTGGGGCGAGAGGCAGGAATACACCCTGGACAGGTCGCCAATCCATCACAGGGCACTACATACACCATTCACTCACACACTCTTACCTACGGGCAATTTAGACTCTCCAATTAGCCTAACGTGCATGTCTTTGGACTGTGGGAAGAAACCGGAGTACCCGGAGAAAACCCACGCGGACACGGGGAGAACATGCAAACTCCACACAGAAAGGCCCCCGGCCTGGATTCGAACCCGAGACCTTCTTGCTGTGAGGCGACAGTGCTATCCACTGCACCACCGTGCCGCCTCCCCCTGAACACAACTGGCACAATTCTCTGCTGTACTGCTGCACTGTGTGTCCTCTCAGAAAGCACACATGTTCTTAATTCTGTAAGTCGCTCTGGATAAGAGAATCTACGAAATGACTGCAATGTCACGCAATGCAGCGTTCAGGAGATCACGTCAGCCATGTTTATACATGCAAAATATACAGCAGCACCAGTGGTGATTTTAGACCCTATTTCAGCCCCCCTGAACATTTTTACTTATTCTTTTCTCAATTTATTTTTTACTTAATATCTATTTTTAAAAATACCACAGATAGAGAGTGGTATTTCAATTTTGAGAGCGACCACCATTGTGGCGTTTTTGTTTTGGGGAATGCACCAGTAAATTAATACAAAATGTAGGCTTGTGCTTTGCATGTGTACATCTCGCGTTCTCAGTGGGCGCAGAGCCCCCCTAAAGGTCAAATCCTAGAATCACCGCTGAGCAGCACCAATGCCCTATTATAGTCTACAGTATTTAAATATTAAATAAATCAATACATGCATAAAGTCATTCCCTCAAACATCTAAACAGGTGAAAAGGTGTCTCACCTGCGGCAGATACATCGATGTGCGCTCTGTGGGTGGAACCTTGGTAAACCATCTCACACGTATATATTCCTTCATCTGTGTCTTTAAAATGAGGAATGTGCAGGTAGGATTCTCCATTCTTTGTGTTCCGCAGTACTTTTCCATCCCTGCAGGTGTCATGTGGATCCTGGTCTGTTCCGGCTGCTATTCTGCATTTGATTCCATTGATATTTATCTCCCAAGTGGTGAAGAGCATCTCATTCCATGTCTTATTCGTGCATGTCAGATTGACACTCCCACCCACGCTATAGATTCCACTTCTGGAATCTACAAATGGAGGACGTCATTAATAACCAAAGTGCACTTGGAAGAGAAGTGAGAGCAGACTCACTATCTGAAAACCCATTAGAAACCAGTCGCTGAAGAAACAAGTTTCGCTTATTTTCCCTGGCACGGCAGAAGCAGAGGACCATAAAGTGTTGCATAGAAAACGGAGGACTTACCAGTGAACAGAGATTCTGTGGTTGCCAAAGAGCCGTGGGAAGCCGTAGCCTGTCCTGAAAGGGCGAGTCATGCTGAATTAGCGACGTGACATGTTTGCTAGGTTTTTCCATCCACGTATAATCAGTGAATGATGTTCTAACCCACTCTTGCCCTTGGAGAGCTGATTTTTGTCGTTTCTCAGGATTTAATTGATCAATTAAGCACTTAACAATTGCTTAATCAATTAACTCACATCACCTGGTTTCTTGGGTCTGAATCGGTTGCTGACTTTAAGGTGAAAGGCCCCTGCAGCTGTCCCAGGGCAAGAGTCAACACTACTGCCCTAACAATAAGCCATGTCAAGGAAAACATATGACTATACAAAAAAATATTATACAGGTTTACCCTGACTTAGTTGACAAGGTGTTGAATTACTGGATCTGAAAACCAGTACTTCTTTTTATGGAGAGAGAGCCATCTTGGTTAAATAAATGAAAACGAACTGAAATTAAGGAACATCAATCTTAATGTTCTCATTGTAGAACATCTTGTAACAGGAATAGTTTTGGTTTTTAAAAAAACCATAAAAGCAAATCATCTGATCATCTCTCAGCCCCTAACAATAGAAATGGACTTACCTTCAACCAAGAGCAGAATCAATAATGAGATTAAAATAAAAGTATCTCTTTTCAAAACCATTTTAACTGGACACAAGCTTGTCTAAAAAATATTGATGAAGAAAAACACAAAATCTGAAATGATCAAGAACCCAAAAGACACTTCCTCTTCACAACGTATCACACCTACAGGTTGGCTACAGGAAGGAAGCATATTGAGCATTCAGTTCCTTTGCGTCATGACTGCATGACCGCATCCTTTGCGTCAAATCCACTCTGAGACTCAGGGAGAATGTTTTCTGACAGGGGGAGGAGTCTATTAGCCAAAACCCGAGCAAGAGTTTTCCCAGTGGTGGACAGGAGGGAAATGCCAAGGTAATTTCCGCAGTCTGCCTTGTCTCCCTTCTTAAAGATCGAGACAATTAGGGCATCCCTAAGTTGTGCAGGGATTTCCTCCTTTTCCCATATTTTGAGGAGCAGGGCATGGATGTGGCTAAGGAGATCTGGCCCACCATCTTTCAGGATTTCAGCTGGAATGCCATCAGGTCCAGCGGCCTTGTTGTTCTTCATCTTCCTTATAGCATCCTGCACCTCGTTCCGACTGGGTGGTGCTCCCATATTCTCATTGATGGGTTGTTGAGGGAGTTGGTCAAGGGCCTCCATCTCAGGAGTGGTGTCCCTGTTCAGTAGCTCCTTATAATGCTCTTTCCATCTGTTTGCCATTGACTCATTATCTTTCAGCAGCATTAGCCCATCTTTGGAGCGAAGGGGGGCTAGGCAACGGTGGCTGGGGCCGTATACCGCTCTTGTGGCATCGAAGAAACCTCTGGTATCCCCACAGTCAGCAGGCTGCTGGATCTCCAGAGCCTTCCTTGTCCACCACTGGTTCTTCAGTTGCCTAACCTGTTAATGCGTAGTATGATACTGGCCCCTCATGTACCAGCATGTCATACACTTTATGGCCAAAATGTCACGGTTTTAACTTGTTCGGCCGCTGGAGGGCGCTTGATCATGTGATGGTCTGTTTTCTCTCATTTTGCATGAGGAATCATTGTCATTTTCGCCATCCTTATATGGTCTTTTGTCGGTGAGTTTTCCTATCACATTCAGCTGAGGGTTATCAGTGTTAATTCCGCCTCGTATTTAAGGTCTGTGTTTCCCTCATACAAACGCTTCTGTGTAAACCATTGTTATGCTCTAGCCGGTACTACGAACTAAGGTATTAGTTTTCCACCCTGTGGTCTCTCGGTTAAAGAAAGAAGGTTCTTCTAATTATCTCATTTAAAGGTTTAGTGTTACCACTCTGTGGTTGTCTTTTTAGGAGGAATTATCCTATCCTAACTAGAGGTTTTATGCTCGCCACTTTGGTGGTGTTTCCTTCGAGTTTCAATCTTTGTTTATTGGGCAAAAAATTCCCAGAGCTAAAGTCTCAAGTCATTTTAGTTTCTTACCCCTTCGTTGAAGAGTTCTTGCCCTTATTGGGTTGTTTTCTGTTGATTTATTTTCCGTGGACTTTTTGTGCCCAGAGTTTTCTTTTATTTGCCTTTCCATTTTTTCCCCTGCTCCCTAATCTGTTCACAGACTTAGTGGCTGATCACTCGTGGTCAGCTTTTAGATATTCGTGAAATCTGCATGTGGCTCTTCCACCCTCGATCCACACTACACAAAAGTCAGTGGACACCTGACCATCACACCTATATGAGCTTGTTGGACATCCCATTCTAAAATCATGGGTATTAATATGGAGTTAGACCCCCCTTTGCGGCTATGACAGCTGCCACTCTTCTGGGAAGGCTTTCCACAAGATTTTGGAGTGTGTCTGTGGGAATTTGTGCCCATTCAGCCAAAAGAGCATCTGTGAGGTCAGGCACTGATGTTGGACGAGAAGGCCTGGCTTGCAATCGGCATTCTAATTCCTCCCAAAGGTGTTCAATGGGGTTGAGGTCAGGGCTCTGTGCAGGGGCACATCTAGTAGGGCAGATATGTCACAAACTGACTTGTGGCAAAGGTGGCATCCTATGACAGTGCCGCATTTAAAGTCACTGAGCTCTTTACAAACCATTCTGAATTCGAAATGTTTGTCTGTGGAAATTGCATGGCTATGTGCTGGATTTTATGCACCTGTTGGCAATGGGTGTGGCTGAAACACCTGTATAATTAGTAGGGTGTCCACTGACTTTTGGATATATAGTGTAGGCTCTGGCTGTCCGCCCCAGGGAGGGGGAGGGAAGCTGACATGAGTTTCGCTGCGCATAAGAGTGGCCCTGCAGTACCGGGTTACGGTTGACACTTGGGCGAGTGCCGTCTCGGAAGAGGCGTCAGGTCGCATGTCGCTACCGGTCGCAGGACTACGGCAGCGAACTCACATTACTAGGGGGGATTGACATAAAATTAGCAGGTCTGATTGGCTACCAAAATGGGATAAAAATCAGAAACAAAAATTATAGAAAAGGAATGTGATACACAGGTCAGCATAGCACTGTGCTGGTCATAAAAGGTTCAGAATTGCGATGTGCGGCACAGGTGTAATACGTACAGACAACGTGATGTGGCGCGATGGCAAACACCCCCTAACCGGGAGGAAAATATGGCGGTCTCACCATCTCCTCCTACACAAATGAGCTTACACTTGGCCACCTCCGACATTTTCTGTTTGTTTGATTGAATAATCTTTGTAACAGATTTTGGGTTGTCTTTATTAACATACTTAGCTGATAAAGCCATCAACCAACTACATGAAACTTAATATATGCCATTTAGCAGATGCTTTTATCCAAAGAGACTTACAGTAGTGAATGCATACATTTTTCAGTATATGTGGTCCCAATGGGAATCAAACCCACAACCTAAGCATTGCCAGCGCCGTGCTCTACCTACTGAGCCACATACTTAAAATTAAATTGTGCTGGAACCAGGACATGCTAGCTAGCTATCTAATACAGAAACAAAAATGTGATTTGCTTAGATTAAGCAGATTAAGGGTTAACAATAGAGAACACAAATTAGGAACTGTCATAGTCGAATCTGTCAGGAGTCCATATTCCTTGTTCTTGTCCACTGTAGAATTTTTTTCTTTTCCGCAGTATTGCTCAACCCTCTGCTGACCGTAGCCTGTGTCAGGACAAGGAGCAGTGGTGAGGGGGGGTCAGGGGGTCCACCCTGGTCTCATCTGTAGACATGACAGATGGGCCTCCGGACTTTGTTGCTATGGAAACAGAAGAGACAAGATCATTTTTGTTTAGGTAAGGGTAAAAAAAAAGGCTTAGGTTTGAAATACATATAATTAATTTTCATAATAGCTGAAAGTAGAATCACTTTTTCTTGGTGTTGCGGTGTTATTTATTAAGAGCTTACTTGTCAGACCATGGGGACCAAAGCCAGCCGGTTCTCCCATCCCCGGCGTAGCGACATTACATTACATTACAGGCATTTAGCAGACGCTCTTATCCAGAGCGACTTACAGTTTACATTTCTTTACAATACATTTATACAGCTGGATATTAACTGAAGCAATTCAGGTTAAGTACCTTGCTCAAGGGTACAACGGCAGTGTCCCACCTGGGGATTGAACCTGCAACCTTAACGTTACAAGCCCAGCTCCCTAACCATTACACCACACTGTCACACATTACATCATCGCTAGAAGGTGTGACCTCGTAACAAGGCCACGGGGGTTTCCTGATACAAATCTCTCCCTAGTCACACCACCCTGGCTGATAGATGGGGGCCGCTGCACCACTAGGAATAATATTACGCCTCCTACCTCCACCTCCGAACTGACGTCCTCACGATGAGGCATGCAGCCAGGAATCCAGACAGCAAAATGACAGAGCAGATAGACAGGATGCTGTACTGCAAGGTAGAGATGGCTGCTGGGTAAAAAAAAAAAGAAGATATTTCAGTGAGAGTCACTTTAGTGTCCGTGTTCACCAACATTTTGGCTTGTGGTCAGTTTTAACCCGGTTCTGTGTGACTCAGTTGGTAGAGCACGGCGTTGGCAACGCTTAGGTTGTGGGTTCAATTCCCACTGGGACCACATATACTGAAAAATATAAAAATATATGCATTCACTACTGTAAGTCGCTTTGGATAAAAGCGTCTGGTAAATGGCATATATATATATATATATATATATATATATATAAAAAATACAAGATTCACCATGACACAAGGCTGAAAAATTACTTATACTTTATTAAACTAAAAACGAACGTTTGTTTGTTTTTAGCTTAATAAAGTATAAGTAATTTTTCAGCCTTGTGTCGCGGTGAATCTTGTATTTTTATCTAGTTTTTCCTGCCATCACCTGCACCAAGGACTGACAGAGCTGTGCACAGGGCATCCACTTGCTTTTGAGTTTATATATATATATATATCAACCCTGCAATCTTTGCAACAAAGCCTGTTCCCTGAAACGAATATGAAGAAATATAAAATGAATGTGCTACAGTTGTCAGTGACATAAACAGCACTGCTATGTGAAGCAGAATAGTTGATGCAAACACAGACGCAATATGAAGGTGTTTGGAAACATTACAGTTTGTCATTTCAGATTATATTCTTACAGAAATATAGTCACATTAGGCTCTTGTCAGATTAATCGTTGTGGGAATTAAGTGAACTGTATGGTTTGTTTTTACAGTTAGCATAGCACTCGTACAGTGGATGCTAGCTACCTTGATTCGTTTGTACTCCACCTTTTGTTAGCAAGCCTGCCATAGTAAAATGCAACAAATACTTAAAAACATTAAACATATGAATGCTTCAGTGACCACCATTTGAGTGTGTGTGGGTCTGTGTCAGTCACTGACGGGCCCAGACCACTTTAACAGGGGTGACCCAAGAGTGGCACAGAACCACACAGGGAGGGGACATTCAAAATGTAATACATTTGAAAAGATGTGATTGACAACCTAGTAACCTGTCAAGACCCAGATGAAGTAGGGTGGCCAACCAAATTTCTGTGGGGGCAGGTGCCCCCCCAAGGCCTCTCCCTGGACACGCCCCTGGTGTCAGTGTCAATTCTTGTTTATATTTGTATATTTGGGCTCATTGGTGGTTTACCACATTATCTCATTACCACTAGAGAGCTCTCTCTTATCTCCACCTTGATTACTATTATTTATATATCTACATAACATACATATGCCAACTCTGAGAGATAACATTTGAATGTGAAGAGAGATTTAAATCTTGACACACTTTTTTAAATATATTTTTATATGCTTCCCCCCCCCCCCCTTTTTCTCCCAATTTGGAATGCCCAATCGTACTATTAAACTGTGATCACTGCAACCGCCGCTGTCATTTCAGGAGAGCATGGCAAAGCATTCAATCTCCTCTGAGACGCGTGATGTCAGCCAGCGCTTCTTTCCACCCCGATGTTATGTTTGCACAGACGTGAGCTGGAGGAAGACATTTCATGTGCAGCTCTATCCCACTGTGGGCACCCGGCTGACCAGCGGGGGTCGCTGGTGTGCAACGAGACACAGACAATGGAGGGCATCGTTGAGCATTGTATTCCGTATAATACTTATGTTACCACGGACGCGTTCACAACATCCCGGACGCTTGGACGTTTCGATTAAAATGTGTGAGAAACTACAGGTGTGGTGTGAGAGCATGTGAAGTGGGTGGATTGCGTGAGTCTCAAGCACAGGGTGTGAGAGTTGGCAGTCCTGTGCGTGCCATGCTAGCTGGTCAATGGTCTATAAACTCATGTTCACACTGAATGGACTGTAACCTCTGTTCCTGCGGTTATTTACCTCCATGGCTAGAAGCACGAATCGCCTCATATCTTTGGATATAAAGAAATACAAAATATTTATTTTTGTAATATATGTCATGTATTTTGACAAATTGACTTTTTCATAAAGCTTCCTGATACGTACCTGATGTTGGAGCTGGAGGAACCCTCATAATGTGCTCCCGCCTCCAGCTGAGGTGAGTAACGATGCAAATCAGGTTGTCAGCAGAGACCGTCTCGGGCAGAATCATTCTGCTCTCCATGGTGAAGGAGCCGTCTGAGTTCTGTGTGGAGCTCAGAGTCACATTGTAGTTCCACGTGCTTCTCCATGAGACGGAGGCAGCTGGTTTGCCCCCTGCAGCTGAGCACACAGCCTCTCTCTTACCGTCCCTGAAGACCAACCTGGTGGATATCTGTGGGGGGACTGGGCAATGGGGAGGGGGAGGGGGTTATTGTTGTGTAATTTAGCTTCAACCCCAGATGCTCTATCTCTAGAGTGTCTGTAATGGGAAGTTGCAGTTTGTGAGATTGGTGTCTGCTAACAATACTGCAATCTTATTAGTTCTCACAAGTTTTAGCCAGTGTTGAGCTGCTCACGGATGACCAGCAGAGAATTTTGCGGTTTAAATCGCCGCCCCCAGTTGCAGCCCTACCTACCCAAGATCATGACTCACCAGAGGAAGTAACAACTGAGCTTTGGTTTGTTAGCAAGGCACATTCCCAGAAGTTGGGCTGACTTATCTCACACCAGAGTATCAACCTGATCAGGCTCATCGTACCACAAGGTTATGAAGCCCGACCAGTGAGCCTTGTGTAATTTTGACAATTTACATACAGAGCACTCTCTTTGAATGAGAACAAATGACAGAACACAATGCATTATGATAAAATAATAGATAAATAAATAACCCTAACAGAAGACTGGGCATGCCATCTTTGAGAATATTCCATTCGATATCCCATACGTCTCACAAATACTTCACTGTATTTTTCTCAGGAAAACTGAAAAAAGAAACAAAGACCTGATTCTGTGGTGCAGAAGGTAGAGCGTGGTTCTGTGTGGCTCAGTAGGTAGAGTGTGGTTCTGTGTGGCTCAGTAGGTAGAGCGTGGTTCTGTGTGGCTCAGTAGGTAGAGCGTGGTTCTGTGTGGCTCAGTAGGTAGAGCGTGGTTCTGTGTGTCTCAGTAGGTAGAGGGTGGTTCTGTGTGGCTCAGTAGGTAGAGTGTGGTTCTGTGTGGCTCAGTAGGTAGAGCGTGGTTCTGTGTGGCTCAGTAGGTAGAGCGTGGTTCTGTGTGGCTCAGTAGATAGAGTGTGGTTCTGTGTGTCTCAGTAGGTTGCATTAATACATAAAATGTATGCATTCACTACTGTAAGTCGCTTTGGATAAAAGCGTCTGCTAAATGGCATGTATTAGATCAATGTATTAGACGCTGCTGCTTTGATCGTAAGTGTGGGCCCAAGCAGAGTGAAAAAGTCTCACCTGCTGTGGACACCTGGATTTCTGCCACGTATATGCCATCTATGTGCACCGCCTCGCAGTGATAGACGCCTTCGTCGCCGTTCGAGAACTCAGGGATATGCAGACGGCTTCCTCCGCTCCGTGAGTCGTTCAGCACTTTCCCGTCTGTGCACGAGTCGACATATTGCACATCGAACCCAGATGCTATTGTGCACTGGATTCCATTCATATTTAGCTTCCAGATGGTGTAGACCATCTCATCCCATGTCTTATTGGTGCATATCAGATCGACACTACTTCCAAGGTCATAGGTCTCACTCCTGAACTCTACACGAATGAAGAGAAAACATTTAAGAGTCACTGTTAAGCAGCAGGAATCAATGTAGGGCTACACGTTATGCAGTATATAAGGCTATAAAGAATATTAATATGAAATAACCAAGTTACTTTGAATTAACAATCAATAATATACTCACATAGAAAAAGGGGTAGAAAAGGGCATTTTTCACATTTTATTTTCTTAGCTAAAATCTTTAGCTAAAATTCGTCACATTCTGTCATTAGAGGATGCAAAAACCTTGATGCATGCTTTTGTCGCATTAAGGCTAGACTATTGTAATGCCTTATTATTCAGCTCCTCTAGTAGCTCTCTAAAGAGTCTTCAACTAGTACAGAATACAGTGGCACGTATTTTGACTAGATCCAAGAAGTATGAGCACATTACTCCAGTGTTAGCATCACTACATTGGCTTCCTATTAAATATCGGGCTGATTATAAAGTACTCTTGCTAACTTTTAAAGCAGTGAACGGACTTGCACCTTTATATCTGACCGAAATGATTGCCCCCTATAAGCCGACACGACTCTCCTTCGTTCACAAGAAGCCGGCCATCTATTACTCCCTAGAATTTTAATATTAATAATTGATGCCATAATTATTTTGTAGAGAAAAATAACTTGCATTTATTAAGTCAAAGTTAAGCAAAAATGTTGATTGAATCAAGGTCTGTATCTGATATGCATCTGAATCCTTGTTTTGTTGGCTTTGGTGTGTAGGCCTCTACTGTAGCCTAGTATTCTGTCTTTCAGAGATCAGCTGTGTGTGTATGAGCCAGGGTATCTCCACACAGTAAGAGCACTGCGTAACACAAGTGCTACCACTCAGCAGGGCCATTTTCCTGAGGAAATTGCTTAATGAGGCAGCCAGGCAGGCAGTGTGGTATAATGGTTAGGGAACTGGGCTTGTAACATTAAGGTTGCAGGTTCAGTTCCCAGGTGGGACACTGCCATTGTACCCTTGAGCAAGGTACTTAACCTAAAATTGCTTCAGTAAAATATCCAGCTGTATAAATTGATTGTATGTAAAGAAATGAAAACTGTAAGTCGCTCCGGATAAGAGCGTCTGCTAAATGCCTGTAATGTAATGTAATGTAATGACGGCGTTCTACACAAACCCTGTACGTTTTCACACACATTGAAATTTCTCATCAAGCTCTTGGCACTGTAAGTGTGTTTCATAACTTAACAGCTAAACTACATTCACGAATGGTCACGAATCCTACGTGATTAATAAAATTGTATATTTTTGGGGTAACAGATTTTTGGTTGTTCCTGATAATTCAAATTTTCAGGGATACAAGTTTTTTTTCCGTGACACTGACATTGTGCTTTCGGTGTGTTATGCTCTGATTAATGGCCTTGCACACAAAAGCAATTTCCCAAATGGGAATCAAGCCCCTAGCCTTCTGGTTACAAGCTACGTGCCCAAGTCACTCCTCCACACTGCTACCTATGACTAGCTGTGATCATTTGTGATTGTACTGGACATTATTTTTTTTAAAGAATACTTCAAGAAAATCTTACCAGTAAACAGTGGTTTGGTGGACATGGGGCCTTTTGTTGTTAAGTAGATTCCTGAAAGTTAGATGACAGATATGTGATTCGAATGATCTTTTTATCATAAGGGTATATTTTCTGCTGCAATATTTTTTGTTCAGTGAGGCCAAAATGGTCAAAGCTTCAGAAAAATACAAAAACTTGATGTCAATGATGCGTTTTAATATTAATTAATTAATTAATTACTTTTTTGCCACTGTCATTGTTTTTAAATGCCTTTTCCTTTTTTCTCCCAATTTGGAACGTCCAATCGTATTCTAAGCCACGCTCATTGAAACCGCATTTTACTCTGAAACACGTATTTTCACGCCACAGTCTGCGAGTTACGCTGGCACAGACATGAGGTCAGACATCTTAAATCCCTCCCTCCCTGGGTGAGGATGCCACCAATTATGCTTCGCCCCGCAGGGCTGTTGGCCATAGCGCTACACCACCACCATTACTTTTAGAATTTCAAATCTTTCCTGTTTTTCTCCCCATTTGGTTGCCAATTATACCCTCTATTTATCTCAATTCACCCTCCCCCACGAGTCCGCCGCCTGTCCTCCGGGTCAAGACACTCTTTCCGGGCCGATAGATCCGCCTCCTCCGAGACGGAACTCTACCACGGACGTCTTTTTCCTGCTCCTCGACGGACTCGTGCCGGCTCACCCCCCCTCCCCCGGAGGCAGACAGCCAAATGCCGCCTCCGATCGGGGCTGACGACCAGGGCCAGTCTGGTAGAGACGCGGGTTTCAAACCTCCACCACCATAATTCAACATAATTGATATATTTTTCAGCATGCATAGATTTATACAAACAGCCTCAGGTGCAGCCTGACAGCAGCACACTTTCACATTTACATTTTTGGCTATTCTGCTCAACAACACATCTTATTGCATTTTGTGTAGACAAACACATACACACACGCACAGACACACACACAGACACCATTTCTGTAATTTCCTGAATTGAGAAATTTAGAATTGTATTAATGATCAATGTACAGTGTATATACAGTACTTCTTGTATTTCTTGAATATTTAGCTGTAAGAAGCAGCCTTACAGAAACAGAGCGCACCAGGAAAAATCACTAGGGTGTCACAATCAGAGAGAAACATATATATAACTTCTTGGCCCAAAATATTACAGAGGCCCTTCAGAAAAATAAACATTGCGAAAGATTTCCTCACCTAGACCTGCATGCAGAAGAAGCAGTAAAATCACAGGGGTTCCATCCACAATCAAAACCATCTCGACAAGCTTGTAGCTCATCGAGACATGGCGATGAACAGAATGGGAGAAGCGAAAGTGACACAGGACTAGGTGATGCAGCGTTTACCACCTGCACCTTGCAGAAGTGTTTTTAGGGCAGGAAGTGCACATCTTCGGTAGGGTAAGGCACAGCGGGGTGGGGGCGCATGCAGCAAAGATGGTATTTGTTAAACTGTCTATTCACTGTCTGAGACACAGTTCATATACTCTGTCAAATCAAGTTATTTGAATGAATGGAAATGAGGCATATCATAGGCTTAATTTAGACTCACACATAAAGACAAGTGATAGTTTTTGTTTCTTGTTTTTTTTGTCTACAAACACATTTTGGTGATCATTGAACTGTGTTTATGGGAGGGGGGTACAGCTTGCATTGACAGTATTTGTAAGTAAGTTAAGGGTGACCATTGGTTGAATCCAGTGCTCATCTCCTCCCTCAGTGTGGGAACTGTGCAGTCCAACTGGGCTAATGGAAGTTACATCTGGACCGAACGTCTTGGCTCCTTCCTGCTGTTAGGTGTGAGGTATGAATTAGCATAATCCTCATTGATTGTTTTATTCAGATTAAATGTTTTGCACATTTTACACACACACTCTCCACAACAGCCCTCATCTTGTTTGGGCTAAATGGTCACACCAATTCCATTGTTAACTGTATACCAAATGGGTGCCTCCGGGACGTCTGGGTGAGATGTGTATTCCCTGCCAGGGATGTGCATCCTGGGCGACTGCGACACCTCGGACAAGGGTACTTAAACCCTCACTTACAACTACTGAGTTGAGATTTGCTGGGTACATGCTGTCGCAGCGTGGAACGTGGTCACCAGTGTGTTACTACACCGGCCCGACTTAGATTTTTTTTTAAACCAATAAAAGAACATTCACCGGCCCGACTTGATTCCACAAAGGGAGAAGACTCCCAACACTGCGAGGAAGGATATCAATTTTGTTTGGTTTTCAGACCACTCCAATGTGGCTTTTGCTGTATGCTTTGGGTTGTTGCCCTGCTGGAATATAAATCTTCTCCCAGGTCGCAGGTCACTTGCAGAATGCAGCAGGTTTTCCTCCAAGATTTGACTACATCTCTTGCCATCCGTCTTTCTTCTCTCAACGGTGTGACGTCTTCCTATTGCTGTGCTGTTGAGAAGATGCACTTCCCCCACATCAGGAAAAACACAGACTGACTTCAACATAGTCTAACAACTATTTAAGTTCAAATAGGCTGGCATGCTGCCAATGCTTGTCCAATCAGCCAATGGTTTAAATCATTGGGTGGCAGATCACCGTCATTGGCTGCAGGATACGACTTCCTCTGCTGTAACTCTCTCTGGCCAAGAAAAGTCACCTTATTGCCTTATTGTGATATGTTGTGTGGGAGAGTTTGTTTTTGATTGATTGAATTGCATTTGTTCTTAATGTGGCTTGGTGGGTTTGATTGAATCAAGGCCAGCATGTGCCACTCCTGCAGATTTATCCATTTCCCTGATAACTATGCAAGCTCATTAGCCATTAACATGCATATAAAATGTTATGAGACACACCACTCACCCTTTATTTTATTTCAAAAGACAATTCTTTATTCACTCATTACAACATTATGCATAATTTATAGCCTATACAAAGTGCATTACGTAGGTACATAAGTTAATTCATTTTAACTTTAATTTATTTTAACCACTGGTTAAATAAAGGTAAAAATAACAAAAACACTCAATTAAGGATAATGCAGTTTGGCTGAATCTGCGCATGAATATGGGCTATAAAGGTGACTACACATAAACTAAGTTCCCTCAGTTAAGCATTTCAGAAAGTTTTCCAGAGCTGAGGTTTCAACTCTGAACTTTTTCTCTGGAGCAAGCTAATCTTCATGTGGGAAATCATTTTCAAAGGGGTGTGTGCATCAGACATACTGATTGGCAGATTATTCTGCCCAATGGCTGTGAGGCTGAGGATGTACCTCCCCTTTCAGCAAGAACTTCTCCACAGATGACAAATGGCTCCAGAGAAAAAACATTTTGCAGTGGAACTTGCTCCTACACAGAAGAAACATGTAGCAAATAAACAGCAATTTTTTTTTTTCAAATAACACAGCTGTACTTTGAGCCACCAAATCATTCCTGCTCCACATCCCTTCAACCCACACACAATCATTTAAATGATCTCTTCATCCAAGAACAATGTTTCCCCTTTTTCCAGCAGGTGCTTATAAATTCTGGTGCCCTCCAACCCACTCTGGCCCTCACTCTGGTTTGAGGCTGTCCTCAAATGTAGATGGTCTGTATGCCAAGAACCTCCACATGCTGTGACTACAAGCACAGTACAGAAGAAAACAAACAAAAAAATCACCACAACAGTTTTATCACAATTCAGACCAATCAGAGTTAGAATCAATTCCATTTCAATTCAGGAAATGAGTTGAATTTAATTCAATTAATAGAAAAATCCTCATAGACATTACGGCTGTTTTTCAATTTATGAATTGAAATTGATTTCCTGAATTGGCTGAATTGAAATGGAATTGACCCCAATCCTGTGTGCTACGTCAGTCTATGGCCCACAGCGAATATGAGCCAAGACCGTGCATCATACCTTTTTGGGACATTTCTTAAGTACAGAAATTGTAACCAGGATCCACAGGACAAGAGCACTGCAACCAATGAAAATGGCATCTGTCCAGAATGGAAAGCTCACAGCCTCTGGAATAAATAAAAAATTCAACGGTGAGGAACAGATCTAGGTCAAGTACTTTATTTGAAATACTTGAACCCCTTAAACACCAGTAAAAGTCCTGCAGATTACTGATCATTTAAATATAAACCTCTATTTTCACCAATATTCTGGACAAAATTATCTTCTTTCATATAATTACTATAATATAGTTACTTTGGGTATGTTTCTTTGAATCACCTCTTTGAACCCTCATAATGAGCTCCCCCCTCCAGCTGAGGTGAGTAACAATGCAGCTCAGGTTGTCAGCAGAGATGGGCTGAATTAGTGACGTGACATGTTTGCTAGGTTTTTCCATCCACGTATAATCAGTGAATGATGCACTAACCCACTCTTGCCCTTGGAGAGCTGATTTTTGTCATTTCTCAGGATTTAATTGATCAATTAAGCACTTAACAATTGCTTAATCAATTAACTCACATCACCTGGTTTCTTGGGTCTGAATCGGTTGCTGACTTTAAGGTGAAAGGCCCCTGCAGCTGTCCCAGGGCAAGAGTCAACACTACTGCCCTAACAATAAGCCATGTCAAGGAAAACATATGACTATACAAAAACATATTATACAGGTTTACCCTGACTTAGTTGACAAGGTGTTGAATTACTGGATCTGAAAACCAGTACTTCCTTTTTATGGAGAGAGAGCCATCTTGGTTAAATAAATGAAAATGAACTGAAATTAAGGAACATCAATCTTAATGTTCTCATTGTAGAACATCTTGTAACAGGAATAGTTTTTTTGTTTTTAAACATAAAAGCAAATATTGTCAGTTAATTGTAGCCAATGTTTCTGAAGTTTTCTGTTTATCAAATTAATGTTATTTTATTTAATTAATCTCAAATTAACGTCGTCTGCTTAGATCATCTCTCAGCCCCTAACAATAGAAATTGATTTACCTTCAACCAAGAGCAGAATCAATTAATGAGATAAAAATAAAAATATATCTTTTCAAAACCATTTTAACTGGACACAAGCTTGTCTAAAAAATATTGATGAAGAAAAACACAAAATCTGAAATGACCAAGAACCCAAAAGACACTTCCTCTTCACAACGTATCACACCTACAGGTTGGCTACAGGAAGGAAGCATATTGAGCATTCAGTTTCTTTGCGTCAAATGACCATCCTTTGCTCAGACTGCAGGAGAATGTTTTCCACTCTGAGACTCAGGGAGAATGTTTTCTATTAGCCAAAACCCGAGCAAGAGTTTTCCCAGTGGTGAACAGGAGGGAAATGCCACGGTAATTTCCGCAGTCTGCCTTGTCTCCCTCCTTAAAGATCGAGACAATTAGGGCATCCCTAAGTTGTGCAGGGATTTCTTCCTTTTCCCATATTTTGAGGAGCAGGGCATGAATGTGGTTAAGGAGATCTGGCCCCCATCCTTCAGGATTTCAGCTGGAATGCCATCAGGTCCAGCGGCCTTGTTGTTCTTCATCTTCCTTATAGCATCCTGCACCTCGTTCCGACTGGGTGGTGCTCCCATATTCTCATTGATGGGTTGTTGAGCCTTCTCTTGTCCACCACTGGTTCTTTTCAGTTGCCTAACCTGCATTAGCCCATCTTTGGAGCGAAGGGGGCTAGTATGATACTGGCCCCTCATGTGGCCAGCGTGGTCCCCACAGTCAGCAGGCTGCTGGATCTCCAAAATGTCACCACTGGTTTTAACTTGTTAACCTGTTAATGCTGGAGGATACGGCCCCTCATGACCAGCATGTGATGGTCTGTTTTTAACTCTCATTTTGCATGATTTTGGAATCATTGTCATTTACGCCATCCTTATATGGTCTTTTGTCGGTGAGTTTTCCTATCACATTCAGCTGAGGGTTATCAGTGTTAATTCCGCCTCGTATTTAAGGTCTGTGTTTCCCTCATACAAACGCTTCTGTGTAAACCATTGTTACGCTCTAGCCGGTACTACGAACTAAGGTATTAGTTTTCCACCCTGTGGTCTCTCAGTTAAAGATTGAAGGTACTTCTAATTATCTCATTTAAAGGTTTAGTGTTACCACTCTGTGGTTGCCTTTTTAGGAGGAATTATCCTATCCTAACTAGAGGATTTATGCTCGCCACTTTGGTGGTGTTTCCTTTCGAGATTCAATCTTTGTTTATTGGGCAAAAAATTCCCAGAGCTAAAGTCTCTAAAGTCATTTGAGTTCTGAGTTCTCGCCCTTATTGGGTTGTTTTCTGTTGATTTATTTTCCGTGGACTTTTTGTGCCCAGAGTTTATTTGCCTTTCCATTTTTTCCCTTGCTCCCTAACTTAGTGGCTGATCACTCATGGTCAGCTTTTAGATATTCGTGAAATCTGCATGTGGCTCTTCCACCCTCAATCCACACTACACAAAAGTCAGTGGACACCTGACCATCACACCTACAGTATATGAGCTTGTTGGACATCCCATTCTAAAACCATGGGCATTAATATGGAGTTGGACCCCCCTTTGCGGCTATGACAGCTGCCACTCTTCTGGGAAGGCTTTCCACAAGATTTTGGAGCGTGTCTGTGGGAATTTGTGCCCATTCAGCCAAAAGAGCATCTGTGAGGTCAGGCACTGATGTTGGACGAGAAGGCCTGGCTTGCAATCGGCATTCTAATTCCTCCCAAAGGTGTTCAATGGGGTTGAGGTCAGGGCTCTGTGCAGGGGCACATCTAGTAGGGCAGAAATTTCACAAACTGACTTGTGGCAAAGGTGGCATTCTATGACAGTGCCGCGTTTAAAGTCACTGAGCTCTTTACAAACCATTCTGAATTCTAAATGTTTGTCTGTGGAGATTGCATGGCTATGTGCTGGATTTTATGCTCCTGTTGGCAATGGGTGTGGCTGAAACACCTGAACTCAATAATTAGTAGGGTGTCCACTGACTTTTGGCCATATAGTGTATATACAGTGGCTTGGTGAATGTCCTCCAGTGGCCCAGTCAAAGTCCTGATTTGAATCCTATTGAGAATCTGTGGCAAGACTTGAAAACCACTGTCCATAAGCGATCCCCAAGCAACTTGGGTGAGCTTGAGCAGATCTACCAAGAAGAATGGGCAAAAATTGCACCAAGTCAGTGTGCAAAATTGGTAGAGACTTGCCTGAACAGGCTTCCAGCTGCTTCCATCATACAGTATATTGAGTTCATGGGACTGAATACTTATGCAATCCTCATACTTCAGTCTTTTCCCTTTAGTTTTTGCTTAAATGTATTGTAACTTATTTTACCCGTAGAAGTCTTCAGTCTGAGCATTCAGGTTTTGAATGCTAAAATATTAATAAAAATTAAAAAAAGTATGTGCCTCATTTTGTAATTTCATAAAATGGGACACCATAGGAAGGGTCTGAATACTTTTGCATGCCACTGTAGATGCATTTATCGGCAATGCTTCTGAGACTCAAGCATTGAGGAGCAATCTCACGCTTGCCCGCCCAGCTCCTAAAACATCATGCATTTCAACGAAAGGGGCTAGTCCTAGACTTTTCCATGGCTCTTACAAAAATGTAAGGTTTTAAACGAAAATCCAATTTCTGTGGGGTGAAGCAGCTTGATGTCCTTAACCCTCTGGATGGGAAGCCAGTGTACCTCAAGTTCATGTTGAAACATTTCAATTCTCAAAGAGCTCTCCAGAATCATAAATATATATATATGTGTGTGTGTGTGTGTGTGTGTGTGATATATATATATGTATGTGTGTGTGTGTGTGTATATATGTATATGTGTGTGTGTATATATGTGTGCATATGTATGTGGATATGTAACTGCACATTACTGCTGCTTGCCTCTTTTTTGTAATACTACTTAATACTGACATGAGCAGTGGCCCCTTGGTTTAGCAGTAAGAGCATCACGCTAGCCACGGTGACCGGGGTTCGATTCCACCGGTCGCACCGGTTTTGGCTCTGGCCAGGAGAGCCACTAGGGGGTGGCACTTGGCTGCCCGCACCTGGGGGGAGGGATGAAAGCTGAAGGAAAGACTCGCTGCGTATATGAGTGGTTGTGCTTCGGCCTAGATGGGCACTGGCTCGAAGGAGGCAGTCCAGTGTTCACTACTGGCCAGACTACGGCAGCAAGTTCTCATATGAGGGAGGGGATAATTGGAACGCA
Organism: Aldrovandia affinis; assembly: GCA_029706075.1. Lineage (NCBI taxonomy): Eukaryota > Metazoa > Chordata > Actinopteri > Notacanthiformes > Halosauridae > Aldrovandia > Aldrovandia affinis. The sequence continues at coordinate 1,400,067 of JAINUG010000195.1, read as the reverse complement.
ACAAGAGAGAGGGAATTGGATACTAAAAGTGGGGGGAAAAATGGGTGAAAAACAGCAAAAATAACACAAATAAACAAATATTTGTTTCTGGGCAACAGAACTTTTTGGTTTTCCTGTTGCAGTTCTTGGAGTTTCCAGCAGAGGGAGGGCAGAGGTGTAAAGATGGAAAATTCTGATTGATGCAAGGTGTATTCAAGTCGTCAGGAGGGGAAAAATACATGGGCCTTCGAACTCGGGTGCGCCAAAGCATTGACATCAGTAATCGCTGTAAGTGGGGGTTCAGTTCAGCTTCTACCAATGTGTTGCACCCCTCTTGGGTGATGCACAGCAGCCATTTTGCAGAGTAACCCACCACACATCAACCAGGATATAGAGGGAGCAATTTAGTTTGGTGGTTACTAGACAAAGCTAGTTTTCGAGGGGGTAACTGAGGCCCCCTCCATTTCCAGTTTGAGGTGCGCTTCTGAGAAACTACTCAGGATGTGGTCGAACTTCTGATAGCGTATGATGTATAAAAAAATGTATGTGCGTGCTGCTGCTAATGTTATTGCTCTTTTAAGAACTGTTACATCGAGGGGCTTGACTTAGTCAGTCGCAAACCCCCCAAAAAAAATAATGACACCATCTTGGGACTTTGAGTTACATATACTGCATTCACAAAGTCGCTTTGGGTAAAAGCATCTGCTAAATGGCATATATTATATTATATATATTATATTACTTCAGTGTAATTACTGTGATGTTGTTGATGACAGACAAACCAATGCTGGCTACTACAACATGCTTCCTGGCGGGTGCTGGCTCACCTGAGGATCAGTGACTAGCTGTGAGTTAAGTGATATTTGGGAGAAAAACATTAATTGAAACAAAAATATATGTTAATTAAAACTGAGCAATAAATCAAATAAATATGTAACGAGTCCTAGTAATCAGTTTGATCTGGTAATCAGGGTGACTAGTTACATTTGAGAATATTCAATAGTATAATATATTATGATGTAACAGTTACATATTGTCCATTTATACAGCTGGATATTTAGTGAAGAAGGACACAGTGTTGAGCGTGTGATCTTCTGTTTGCGCGTTCTGTCCCTGAAGCATTACACCGCACTGCCACAACATACTTTTACACTGTAAGAGTAGGCGTGACCTTTCTGTTACGGCCACGGCCGCAACTTTGTTTATGTTTTGTGTTTCCTCGTGTTTTCCCTTTTCCCTGTGTCTCCTGTTCTCCCTGTCAGTTCTGTGTTTGTGCGTGTGTGTTGTGGGCGCGGCTCGACACTTCTCTCCTCGACATTCTCCGGCTCCCTCCTGATTGCCGTGGATCTGCGACACCTGCTCTGCCTGCACACCTGTCATCAATCATCATCAGCCCTGCAGTGTATATCAACCCCGGTTTCTCATCCACTCACCGTCAGATTGATGTCTCCGCTTCAGTGGTAGCTACACACATCAAGACCATTGAAAACCGTAATTTTTTCCGCTGTATTTATCTCTGCCTGTTTTATATGTTTATTTGCCCTCTCTGTGTCCAGGTTCACTCCTCGCCTACCCGCCTGCCTGCTTGCCCGCTTGTCCTGTCTGCCTCTCTCGTTTGCCCTCACCATCGCTTCCCTACCCCAGTCTTTTGTTTATAAATACATTTTTCACTTTACCAAATTCTCAGCGTCTGTGTCTGCGTTTGGGTCCGCTCTGTGTCATCCTAACAGAACGATCTGCCCAACATGGACCCAGCAGACACAGACCACCTCCGCAAAGCCATTGAAACCCAGGGCGCTCTCGTGGGCCAGCATAGCCTAGCTCACCAGGAGTTGATGGGGGCGCTACGGAACCTTACAGCCAATGTCACCCAGATCGGGAACCAACTGGACCTTGTGCCTACTCACCTGTCTTCTCCGGGAATCCAGCCTAACCCTCCTGCGCCCGCACCGTCTCTGCACCAGTCAGCCCACCAGTCCAGAGAGCCTCACGTTCCTGCGCTGGAGCACTATGCGGGAGATCTCGGAACATGCCGAGCATTTCTTATCCAGTGTTCGCTCGTTTTCGAGCAGCAGCCCCTGACTTGCACCTCAAATAAATCCAGGATCGCCTACATTATGGGGCTATTGTGAGGGAAGGCGCTAGAATGGGCCTCAGTTATTTGGGATAGCCAGTCCCCGGTGTGCTTGTCCTATCCTGATTTTATTTCCAAGATGAGGAAAGTCTTCGCCCCCACTCCGTTAAAGGTTCGGATGCAGCTAAACGTCTTTTAAATATCCGTCAAGGTTCCCGCAGCGTGGCTGAATATGCTGTGGAATTCCGGATCACGTCGGCCGACTCGGGTTGGAATGACCAGGCACTCCGGGGGGTTTGAACAGCCTTAGCGAGACCGGGAATGATGAGCTCGCTCCGAGGGACGACTCGAAGAGCCTGGAAGAGCTGATCTCCCTGTCGGCGAAGCTGGTCAACCGACTCCACGAAACGGCGTGGAGAGAATTTGATGAGGATGTGTGCGCTGAGGCAGTGTGTGTGTGTTTAATGAGAGTGTGTGAGGCAGTGTGAGTGAGGCAGTGTGTGTTTAATGAGTGTGTGTTCGATGAGAGTGTGTGTGTTTAATGAGAGTGTGTGTGAGGCAGTGTGTGTGTTCGATGAGAGTGTGTGTGAGGCAGTGTGTGTGTTTGATGAGAGTGTGTGCTGAGGCAGTGTGTGTGTTTGATGAGAGTGTGTGTGAGGCAGTGTGTTTAATGAGAGTGTGCTGAGGCAGTGTGTGTGAGGCAGTGTGTGTGTTCGATGAGAATATGCGTGAGGCAGTGTGTGTGTTCGATGAGAATATGCGTGAGGCAGTGTGTGTGTTCGATGAGAATATGCGTGAGGCAGTGTGTGTGTTCGATGAGAATATGTGTGAGGCAGTGTGTGTGTTTGATGAGAATGTGCGTGAGGCAGTGTGTGTGTGCTTATCAGAATGGACATCCTTGGCGGGGTTTCCCCACTGTATCTCAATGTGCATGCAGTACAGATACAGTTATGTGGGAGAAAATATGATCTTTATTACAAATGGATTATTTTCCCCAATGACACTTTTTGCATGATCACACAAACACAAGCACCTATGTACACACATAAAAACATGTGCACACTGTGCTTAGCAGGCTCCTAGAGGGGTATGCAGGAGACCACAGTGAACAGGAAATAACACCGCAAATACAAGCAAACTGTTGTTCAGCTTTTTCAACACCCCTTCGCTCTCTCTCTCTCTCTCGCTCTCTCTCTCTCTCTCTCTCTCTCTCTCTCTCTCTCTCTCTCTCTCTCTCTAGTGCTGTTGTGTTATTTCTCCTCTGTTCCTTGTCGCCAGTGGATTGATGCAACGGCGCCGACTTGCACTCTGACCCAAGCTGCCCCTGTCACCCACAGGACTGCTGCCAGTGCCAGCGGTCACCACGATACCACACCTCTGGCATGCTGTGAGATCCGGGGCCTCATTCTGAGTTGCCATGGGAAACCACCTGTGCGGGACGCTGAAGTAAGTGCCAGACGTCTACAGGTTTGCGTTGGGAGGGAAAAGAGAGCGAGTGGGAAGCCACAAGTGTTGGATGAGTGAAGAGCAGCTCGCTGTCATGCTTAGACCGAGTTCAGGGAAGCCCTCCACTTCCCTCCACGATGCCTGTGGCCATTGAGTCTCTATAGAGGGACACGGTTCCTGTGGTTCCTGACAGATAAAGTAGGAGGAAATAATCTATGTCCTCTTTCCTGAAAAGTGGGAAAGCTGGTCATGTTCCATAACCATCACTTTTTTGGGGGTCTGTTGAGTCGGAGTTACAGTAAAAAAAAGGGGGAAAAACTCTATAGACATGGGCATGTGGTGCTACCATGACAACAGTGTTAAAATTGTCAATGAAATACATTCATAAAGTGGTTCGGCTCGCTGTCTGCTTTAAAAGTATTTCACCACAGAATAAGGAAAAATGTCAAGAAGATTTCAGGATCAGTGATAGTTTGTCCTAGAGATAGATTCTACTGCTGGAATTTTTTCATCGTGGGGAGCAGGGTTTCCGTTATCCGGTAATTACCTGTTTTTTACCGGGAAAATCTGTTGAAATCCGACATATTTAAACCTCTCCGGTCATAATGTCCGGTGAAAATAATTCCCTCTAAGCACAATGCGAAAAAGCGTAAGAAGTTAAATGATATGAGCCAGCAATAGGTTATTTTTTGTTGTTATTTTCAAATAGTTTTTATTCTATTTCATTTTCTCTGAGAAAAGGTCTGTAGCGAACGGAAATTATTTGATTTCAAGTCGGCAGCAGCACGCCGTAATTAAAATGTTATGAGCCAGATAGGCCTACATGTAACTTTTTGTTTGTTTGCAAATAGTTTTTATTCTGTTTTATTTTATCTGAGAATATGTAGGCCTAAAGCTGAAGGAAATTCTTTGTGTTTACGTGTTGCCCCAACGAACGTAGGCTAGCGTAATATGTATTTATTTATTTGTAAAATAGCGTTATGCACGTGAGTCTATTGACGGGACTTATTTTATTTGGAATATAATGTATAAGCAAAAGTAGCCTACTTTTCAATAAAAAATATTATAAATCTACATGCCTTGATGATGTCATTCTTTATATAGCCTGCCTATCAATTGTTTTTAAGCTCAATAAACACAGATAATATTTGACCGGAATTTCTTCCATTTGTCCGGGACATCGAAATCTTCCAGGACACGTGGACCGGCACCAATTTTTTCTAACGGAAACTGGTGGGGAGTCTCCCGACTGGTGGCTAATTCGTTTCATAAAGGTTTCTCGATTGACGAGTAGCAGTGTTTCAGGGACCAAGGACAGCGTAGTGCCCATTTGCATGGCTAGGAAAGATACGTCTTGTCTCCAAACAAAATGGTAAACTGTGTAAAGAGGGTATTAATAGAAGTTGACAAGAAATATTTATTAAACGCAATATCTCCCCTTTTCTCATTTCCATAATTATGAGAAATTATGACAGTGCTGGAAATTTATTTTGAACTGACATCATAAGTTTGTGAGCACCTGGGGCCTCATTTATAAAAAGTTGCTAGAAACCATCCTACATTTGATCTAAGATCATTTCTGAAATGTGCGGAAGTGTGATTCAGAGAAACTGAACGTAGCCTACGCACAAAAAAACGTGCGTACGCCACTCCCCCAGATGTGAAATCTATAAATCACAAATGATCTTGAAATTGTGCGTAGCTGAATGGTTTTAGATCTCCGCCTTGTAAACGCCCCCTAATTAATATCATTAGAGTTTGAATCAAAACACAAATCCTTTACTTGATAATGGCGAGATGCAAGAAAAATAATTTTAGCGAAATCGAGGTCCTGTTGGCGGAGGTGCAGATGCGTGCAGGGACGCTGTTTGGGAGTCTTTCCAGTAGCTTTACCAGTAAAACCAAGTACGTGGCCTAGCAGTCTGTAGCCCAGGCTGTGAACGAGGGGGTGAGCAGCAAAGGTCTCTGAAGGACGTAAAGAAAAAGTGGTCTGATTTAAAACTGAGGTCAAAATCTCTAATAACTCGTTCCCTTCTTATTGCGCGGTTGGCGATATCTTCGAGAAGTGACAATGCTGCCATTCTGCCTCTTGCAAACCACTGCATTATTGGACATTTTATAGCCTATAGATTGACCGAAATGTTTTACACGTGTGGAAGCATAATATGTATATTAAATACATTTCCTCCAAGGGTGTGTCAATTATGCTAATATGGGTAGTTTTGGAAAACCAATGTGTGTTTTTGTTTTGTTTTCCACAAGTAGCCTAGTGTGACGGTGTTGGTTCTGCCCGCAGCGAGTTTCGAACCGAAGGGATCTCCGACGCGACAAGAGAGCGATTAAACTCGCCGAGCTAAAGACTCAAATCCCTAACTCCGGGAACTAATCGCACTCTTATCCACGTCACTCTGCAGCGGCCTCACGTGAGCCCATCCGCTTATGTTGTTTTAATTTATTAATAACTTTATTGTGCAAACCATTACGTATAGCCTAAGCAATGTGTTCAATCTGGTAATACTACTACTACTACTACTACTACCACTAATAATAATAATAATGAGGAAACAATTAGGCAGCAGACGACATGTTGGCGTTCTTAGATTTCCGAATACATTTTACATTACATTTACATTTTAAGCATTTAGCAGACGCTCTTATCCAGAGCGACTTACAAGATGTACATTAATACATGGTAGGAACAATCATAGTACGCGCAAGAGATCAGTGCAGTAATACAGCAATAAACCATTGCAGGCAGCTCCGTACCATACCTGTAACACTGGGAAGGAAAAGGTTAGTCAATTATTATTTTTTAATGGAGTAAGCAGGGGTATATAGTGTTGAGCAAGTAGGCAGTGGTGATGACATATAGCTAGATGTACAGAATTCAGTGGTAGTGGAGTCTGAAAAGGTGGGTTTTGAGTCTCTTGCGGAAGATCGCAAGTGATTCCGCGGTCCTGACCAATTGCGGAAGATAGTTCCACCAGCGAGGGGTCAGGACAGAGAAGAGACGAGACCGCGAATACCTGCAGTACTCCAACATTGCCACAAGGAAACGTGCGTACGCCAAGTTGAAACCTGACCGTTTTATAAATCTGAATTTTGGCGTGGATTTGAGCTGAGTACTTTCTAAGATCAAAGACCGTTTTTATAAATAAGGCCCCGGAGAACTGTTAGAATGCAGAAATACAAAGTGAAAAGTTAAGATCAATTTCTGGTTAAAAGTAGATGGTAAAGCAATGCCCATAGCTAACATAAAAACTAAAGTTAACTGCTGTACCTAGTTTAAAGCTAAATGGAAAGGACCCTACATAGCTAAATGCTTACAAATTACACACCAGCTAGAACACTGTCATCAGATGCATGTCTAGAAATCACAGAAACTGTCAAAGTTAACTACGATTAAAAACTTAAAACCTCTTTTTACCAAAGCTTTTGATTAACTCTGACTTGCACTACTAAATTGATCTTGCACTATGCTTCCATTACGCTGTGTAAAGCACAAACTGCAATTCTTGTAAAAGGTGCTAATAAATAAACTCTTACTTACTTACTTACATGAAGCTGGTATTTTAGGACACAAGGACCAACATACCTCTCTGGCAATTCATTGGACGCAATTGACCCTTCGCTAAACCACGCCCCCCTTAGTTATTGTTGCTAAGTCCGTCAAGCTTTCGGAGCCAGCATGGCGCTCGCACTGTCGCTAACTGCACTTCCTGGAGAAATATTGTCACATTTTTGGAAAATAGAGAAAGCCATCTCCTCCGAGATGGAACTCGCCCACCTACTTTCTAGAGACACCCTTCACGCTTCTCGGCGAGCTCGTGCCGGCTCAGCCTCCCCCTGGGGCGGACAGCCAATCACTGCCCCCGATCGGGGCTCCCGGACAGGGCCGGTCTGGTGCAATTGGGTTTCAAACTGCGGCTGCAATAGGTAACGTGCATTCCCAAGCGGATGCTTAGACCGTTATGCTATCCAAGGCCCCTATTCAGATTCACTTGACACCGTTTGATTGTGAAATTATTGTTCTCTGTGTTTCTTTGTCATGTATGTGATATCACGTGACACATTTGCATTCGAATGAATTATATAATCTTTTTTTTTCAGTAAAAGAAAGGAAGATGCAGACGGTAAGAATTTGAATTTTTAAATGAAAGTGAATGGAAATCGATTACTAAAAACTGACACTAATCAAAATAATTGTTTAAATCTTTTTTTTATCTTTGCATTTGTGCATCATAACAATCCATGAACCCAGAGTTTCTTTGTGATGGACTGTTTTAAGTAAAAAGCAATAATATACTTTTTGAGTAAAAAGCTACAATAGTAGACTGACCAACTGTTTGTCTTACAAGCCTTACATCTCAGCCAGACCAATGTGGACATCATTACTGATGAGCATAAACATATAAACCCCTTACTCTTTCATCTCACATTCTGTATCTACCATGACCACTTCGATGCAGACTGAAAATACAGGATGGCGGCTTCAAAATAATCCACAATCCTATTGCAAAGGAAATAATTTCTCATTTTTCATGCTTAACCTCATTTCCAAAAGTTTTAAATGTACAAAATTGAAAAAAAGGTCAATATAATATATACATATATATATATTCTTTACGTTCAGCAGTCCGCAAGATGCCAAAATACATTTTAAAGATATCATCTGAAATCTGTAATCTGATATGCGATTGTGTTCGGTTTGGACGTCACTCAAAGGTTCAGTGACACACTAAACTACATTGTAACGAAAAGCTGTTTGATGGATGTGTAATTTCATAGCTACATCATGGCTATAATTAGAGGCTGGGCTTGCTCATTTGACTAGTTGCTTCTATTGGAAATAATGTATTTGTTCCCTCTGTTGCTGGTCTGTTTACTCAAGGTAATGAAGGAAGAGCCACGGACAGGAAACAAGTAAGTAACAGGAAACCTGCTGTCACTGAAAATGATGAAATGCTAATGTGCGATGGGGGAGGTGTGGGCCAGAGTGGGGAGGGTGTGTTCTTCACCAACAGATATGAACAGAGCAAAAATGTATACTGTGAAAAGGGTACAGTTAGATTTTTGTTACGTAATACGCTGTGTAGGGCTATTTTTATTGTAATAAGACTATTATGTTGATGGACAGATGATGAGCAGATGCTGGCTTGAGTGTTCTCGTGAAAATGACAAAATGTATGTCATTTATTAGAAACTTTTAATTGCATGACTAGCCACAGATAGGTTACAAATGTTCTCTTTTGAGCAGTTAACAAGAGCACAATTACATTACTTCACCCCGGGTGGGGGGCGGGGCAGCCCCTATATGTTTGGGCCAACAAAACTATTGCTATAAGATGTCTCTGGACTCAGGAGTCAGGTGTGCGCCATTTCCACACAAACTAGTAAGATGCATACAAACATCAACTGTGATGCTCTCAGATCAAATGTAACTTTTCTCATACATACTAAAAATGTAAATCTCACAGTCATGACTAGTCAGTTGAATTGTGACCAGCATCCATGCATCAAAATGTGAAAATGCAACATGCAAATGTGGTAGCTTTGCATGTTTGGCCAGAACCTTCATCAAGAGGTCAGAGCTGCGGCATGGTGTGTGGTATTAATACAGATATAATAGGACTCTCATATTTCAATTCAGACACGTCAATAAAAACCTTGTAACCACCTGCGTGCCAACGAATTTAAATATGTTTTGCTTCTGACCGTTTGACTTTCAGCTTCTCAAACAAACAAAAAAGCGTCAGTGCAGTGTGTTATTTTGAATGCAAATCAGTGGAACTGTTCGAACGTAAGGGCCAAGTCAGTCAAGTCACATATACATTATTACGCACTTATTGTTAAAAAATGAAAATGAAATGAAAACACATTTTTCAGTGAAATGCTGCGAAAGACCAATGCTTGTCCTTTCAACATTCCCCAAAAATGTATCTCAGAGCAAAAGGGTCACAGTTACCTGAAATTTCTAGTGAGCCCATCGACATTCAGTGACATGTTCCAATGTTCCTTGTGACAGCATTCCGTCAGGAAGCCGCCCAAAGAGGAAGTGCTGTATGCCACCATCGATCACGGCGATGAAAAAGAGCAGAGGAAGACTAATGACGATGGAGAAGACGGTTGCGACTATGCCGTCATCAATGTGTCTTCTGCGCCGGCCCGTCCTGCCGCCAGCGAAGAGGACTGTATGGAGGACTATGTTCTTATGAGGTGATCCCACAGCACATCGTTCCACTCTCAAAAGGGCGCCACCTGGAGGAATTAAGTGGTCGCTGTTCGTCCTTTTAGATCTTGTACGTGTAACGCATAGAGTACACAGATGTGTTCCGTACCTCCTAGTGCCAACTATCCAGTAACCTAGCCACACATCACGAGAATCTGGTGTTCTTTTATTGATGGCCTGTTTCAGTGCCAAAAATGCAAACTCACCCTTCCATACAACTATTTGTACACCGACACACATGATTAATAACTAGCAACCCATACGTTTGCCATGTTCGCTGGAGGGGGGGAAAAAATCTTGGCCCTTCATACCGATTCATAGTCAGCGTTGCTCACATCATGTGACAGGCACAGCACAGCTGGGTTCAAATGCTGAAATGCTGTTGTGCACACACCACTGATGGGGTGAAATCGTATATAGCCTACCCAGAGCGGACTGTGACACACAAACTGGGTCAGTTTAGGATGAACGGATGCAAACACAGCTGCACCAATATCCCTGAAAATATGCTTGGAAGGTCAAATTTGTGAGAAGGGTAGGGAAAATAGTCTCAGTTTCTTGCATGAGGACTATAGGAAAGAATAATTGTATAATATAGAATTAATAGGAAATGCAAGCAATTGTTTTTGCATTTAATTCCATTTGCAAAGGACAATCTTATTTATGATGGCTTGGCTGTCCATCGTTCATATGCAGTCCAAACCGATAAAAATCGCTTCTTGACAACATTAGTGATCATCATGTGAAAATATGCGTCATACATTTAAAACATGTTTGTTCAAATACTGCTTTTTCATATAAAATATATTACTTATAATTTATAGACATTATACATCATGTAGATTTAGAATTGAGAGATTACACACATTCCCAGTAAAGGGCTTGCCACAGAATCAGGATGAGTACATGAGTATGTTTTCTTACGTAATGATTTTTATAGTATTTTCACACTGTCACATATTGATTTATATATCAGTGTATTCTATTACTGTAAGTCTGGCCATTATGTAACCATGGATATGTAGTGCCTCTTCATGTGTAAATATATGTGTGGTTGTTCATTCAGTATCTTATGTACATGTGGGAACTCAAATATGTTTGTTTTTTTAATTTATTTTTACTACGCAATATTATAGGTGTGTTGAAAAAGGCATGTTTGCAAATTCTTGTTTTGTCATGTACTGTACTGATGAGAAATAAGTAATGCTGAAAAAAAAATGTCATTCATTTTATTGATAAAAAATAGTAAGAATAAAGAAAACATTAACTTTTTGTTCAGCTAAATTTATTTTGATAAATCCAAAACTATTTGCGTGTGCAGACTTTTCTGCTTTCTAACAAAGCTTATTCATGGAAAAAGTGGAAGTAGAAATAAAAGACACCAATCACATAGCAAAAGCAAATATCTAATCTAAATCTAAGGGTCAAGCTGGATTAAAACAAACTTCCTGTCAGGCGAAAGAATGTTTGCACAGAGACTGCACTACGCCTTGCACTCGGGAGGTAAAAGAGAGATGTGTGGAATATAAGAACAGGTTTTAATATAATATAATAATATATGCCATTTAGCAGACCTTTTTTACAATTATTGAATGGTGAATTACAATAATGATAGCATACATTTTCAGTATATCCACTTGTACTCCGGTGTCCCACTGGTGGGACACTCTGCCACGCCCCCCATCATAAAATCATAAAAATATGGATATTAATAAGTATATACTTCTCCACATGTCACCCAATACCTACATATAATATATTAAACGATGGGGATTTTTGTCCCGACTCCAACCCCATACGTTGCTTTTAAGTATGTATATTAACACATTTTAATTAAAACGGGCAAAACTTACAGGCTGCACCACGGCCAACGGCCGTTTTGGGTTACGGCGTGTTGACAATGTTGACATGTTTTCATATAAAATCATAGATAATACTAGGTCATATTGGACATAGCTAAATACAAAATATTCTAAGGATTAAAATAAGACCAAAGTTGCCTATTTTACATACGAATTACCAAAGTTACGACGAGTTTTACATACATTTCCCATTGACTGGCTAAAACAGTTAGCTAACGTTACCATCACCATGATTCCTGTTGCTGTTTTACTGCTGTTGGCTCAACTTTTTTCTTGAGGCATAAACGGAGGCGAAATGCATTGATTCTCAAACTCGCCTGATTGCCCGATTTGGCGTCCCAGAAAAGTAAGACATCTTTCAAATTCATGTCTTGATTCCACGCCAACACAACACCGAAATTTTGTTCCTAGTTCTGACATGACCGCATTACATTGTGGTATACATCTTATTTAATGTTTGTGTTGGTTAAAACATTTTTTATCGTATGGGTTTGGAAAACATTTGCTGTTTCACTACAAATCAAAAAAGCCTTCTGAGTTTGATTTGTGGGAATTTTATATTTACATTATATATGTGAACGCCAAAAATTAACAGTTGAGAATTTTTTGAGGACGAACAACACTACAAAATGGCTGAACATACTATATTCGCCGAGTGACACCGCATACATTGTGGTATAGGAATTGTAGGGAACATTTGCTGTTTACAAATCGCTGTGACACAGCCAAGAATTCGAAGCCATTTGTGGTTGTGAACGGTTTCGAAATTGTTCAGTGTTTTGTGTAAAATACACGAAAGCTTTCAGTGCTTGTGAATACAAACACACACCAATTCAATATATGTATTACTAAGTTTTGTTAGGACATGTACATTGCTTTGTAAAGTTGGAAAATAAATCCCCAGAAGTTGACAATGACAAGACATGGAGGTTTGTTTACCGAATCTAAAATCGTACAGAATTTACAGAGTGAAGCCAGAGGCGCTTTCATTTTGGGTACGAACACGTTTATGGTAAATCCATGTTTATATTCATGCCTATTATGTCTTGTGCTAGCTAGCTACATAGCAAAGTATGTGTTTGCTGTTTTTTGGTTTTATTTTCAATGCTAATATAGTTTCATTGCTAGCAAGCAGTGATTGCTAGCTAGCCCCCTTGGATTGTAATAAAAAACATCCTTTTACCACTACTTCTGGGCTTACAGATATGAACAGTAGCACATGTTATTTACATACATATACGTTTTATATGTATTTTTATGCAGTGTGATTACACATATAATAATGCGAATGATTCTGTTTTGGTCTATTTCATGATATGGGACCAAACGACCAGCACAACCAACACAGGTGAACCGTGCACCTGGATTCAACTGGACATCACACATTCCTTCAGCTTTATTGACACTACTATGCCTGACACTATGATTACAAATACCCATTTGGCCTTGGAGTAATATGTTCAGTATTCTCCATTCTTTCCCCCAGGGTTTATGAACATCACAAATATACAATCTGAGGTATTTATATGGTACTCAGTCATACAGTTATTGACATATGCTGTGAAAAATACATATATTTCAATACATTTAGTAAAAACGCCTGTTGTTTCCTGTACTTCAGTCAACAATAACATGGTGTACCTAACTACTACTCAGACTAGAATGCCATCACATAGATGCACATACATCTTCCAGTTGTACCCTTTCATTTAATACCAAGATCATGGACCTGCCCCTCATACAGTAGCGTCATTTCAGCAAAAGCCAAGGTATGGCGCCCCCCCTTGGTGACATTTTTTTGTCAAATCAGTTGTGCAATAGTCAATTTTGGTGAGTTGTTTCTGTACAATTTACTTATATATTTAGGTAACATTAATAAACAAAGGAGACAACTACAGTATGTAACTAGTAAACCTATTTTTTAATTCCAGTGGATGATAATGATATAGTCTTATACAAATCTTTTTTTCGTGAAATGTAGTGATAAGCGCTACAGGACCTCATCAGCGTAAGGCACGTTAGCTAGCTAGCTTGTTAGCTTCACAATCGCGGGTGACGTTAAGTCCGGCTTTTCACTAAAATAACATATAGAACGTGTTCGTATCGCACAACATGACATGGACTTGTTCATGAATATGTTACATTTTAATTAACAGTATTATGGCGTTTATACAGTTTGTTTAACCCACCTGAATGAATGAGAATAACGGACAAGGTTTTTGAGTTACCTTTGTGGAGCGGATAAAATCACATAAAATGATGTGATTTTGTCATGTGAAACGTAGGTTATTTCAGATTGATTTAAAATAAAAAATGTGGCTAGAAGCCAAGGTATGGCGAGTGCCATACCTTGCCATACCAAAACGACGCCCCTGCCCTCATATTTGAGAAATGATGGGCAAATACAATTGGGCAATATGCATATAGGGGAAAAATAGGGGACATTTGTGTATCAAAAACCCCCCGAGTCTATTATTACAAAAGCTTGTGTAGCTTTTGAGTAATTTGTTCTATCTCCTCCCAATTTTTTACAGGAGTTTATGACATCACATAGACACAAATCAAGGTATTATATAGCTTCGCTATCCATATTATTATTTACATATTTTTGAAGTATTATACATTAAAATATTTTTTTATATAAAATGTCTATATTTTCTATATTTTGCTTAACAATAACATGAGGTAAGTAATTTATACTCAGACTAGGATGCTATCACACAATCTCTCTAAATTCTCCCCTTTCATTTGATACCAATTTCATTCATGTGCCCCTCATACTTGAAAAGTTATAGGCTATTTAATTTATACAAATATATGTATATGCACTGGGATGGAATGTTGGGGAAAAGGGGGGTGGAGCAGAAGGGGATATATGGCCCCAATGGGAATTGGAATAAACACTGACTAATTGCCCCTTTTTTTTATTTTTATAACTGTATTCTGTGGAAATTATAAAGAAAATTTAACACAGGATGATAAATCGCCTTTTTTTGTTTTGGTAAGTAATTTGTGTGGTTAATTGGAAATGTGGGAAATAAGATTTATACTTAAGGGAACTGGTTTAAGTATTTTATAGCAGAACTGATGAGATGAGGATCAGGTCATTAAATGTTGAACAATGTCAGACGGGACTAGAGACTATGATAGAAATACAAAGTGCTGTGCACAACTTTGCTATTGATTTCATGTTGTGTCATTCTGCAATATTGTGTGTTATGTGCTTTATATATATATATATATATATATGTATATCAGTACAAAAGAGACCTGTTAAGACTTATATATTTGAGAGATAAAATGAACCTGCACTGTCCCTGGGTCCCTAAAGCACCAGAAAAAAATGATGGAAGGAGTGCATTAGAAATGTGAATCCAGCACTGTGCTCCTCTCAACCAATGAAGCTTCTCTGCTGAAGGACTGGGCCAATAGCATTGGCTCATATGTGGACTGATAGCCCACCTTCTGAGTTTAACATTGCACTGCATTCGAGATGACATGAACATACTGTGCGATGATGTGACAGAAAGTTTAGGGTGGCGAGGTGTAATTGAGACGGACAAACATCACAAACATCCTGTTAAGTGTCAGTTGATGCAAATTAGACTTGCCTTTGCATGTGGTTCAAGGGTGGCATTCATGAGAACTATAGGCTCTTTGATACACAAACAGAATGCATTTCATCTGCCATTGCATTGTGACTGTGTGTGTGTGTGTGTTTGAAACCCGTGTTTGTATTTGAATTTGTTTTTGGAAATATCACACATATGAGTCATATTCATAGGGTGGCCTGGAAGTGCAAAACAAATGAACGAATCGGAAAACAAAACAACAATTTAAAAAACCAAAATAGCATTTCATAAAACACAACAGCAAGTCATAAAACACAACAGCAAGTCATAAAACCAAACAACATTAACTTGACCCAAACTGGAAAGGGTAGGTACAAGATCCTTCGTCACTGTCTGGATGCACCGTCTGTCACTCTGGGTCAATGGGAAACATGAGGTGTCATGTGATTTCATGTTCTCAGCAGGAAGTAAAATGAGCCTAAACGATTCAACATAGTCATATAATTGCACACAATCGCACTTATTTTAGTCAAGGACATTCATATGAAGTAATTCTAGATATGCTGTCAACTTTTCATGACATAAAAATAAGTGCACGGAATTTGGATTGTGGATCCACCATTGACACACTTGTTACTTGTTGAAGTTCCTTAAAGTCATTTTAATGTTACTCTTGTGGACATTTAGCTATGCCAGTAGTAAAAATGTAGCTGTTGGAACACATGTAATGCATACCAGTGTTATGTTGCTGTATGCTTGATCTTGATATCTTGATATATTTTTTAGGGTTTTAAAACAATATATTGTGATTAAACTCTTGCCATCTTCTTCTGTGTTATGCTATGTTCTGTTGCTTAAACATATAATTTATGTCTCAGCAATTGTCTGGGGGTACCGTCACGAGGCAGTGAAGTACCAGAGGTAGTAGTAAATTATTTGTCACAATCCACCTCAAACTCAATGGAATTCCCTGTTATAATGTAGCCCCTATATTAGGCTACTCAGATCCAATGAGCGATGAAGGATTTTGTACCTACCCTTTTCGGTTTGAGTCAAGTGTTTTGAGACTTGATGTAGTATTTTGTGACTTGCTGTTGCGTTTTGTGAAGTAGTATTTAGTTTTTTAATTTGTCATTATTCGTTCATTTGTTTTGCACTTCCAGGCCACCATATATTCAGACACATTTTAGGCCAAACACAAAGTGACAGAAATTCTAAGTTCTCAAAATTCTATTGGGACATCGGGTGGCAGCTGGTGACCCCTGGTGGCAGCTCCAATCCAACCTCTGCCCCTGACTAGGCAAGTAGCCCCTGATCTGGAGCGAGTTGATTTGGTATAATATTTTTAATTGCATACTAAAATAATTTCTGAGATGTGTTTTTAAGTACTGTATCTGTCTGCAATAGGTCCAGGGTCCAGAAACAACAAGATAATGAGGTTTCACTGCACTGTTTTCTTCAGCTGCATTTTACACCAAAACACTCTTCATATAACAGTATAGCCTTTTACTCCCTTGGATGCCATTTCACTTATAATATCAGCAGTTCTCTGTTCTCAATGTCACCGATATGGCATTACAAAGACGAGGAGAGCTTATCTCTTCTGCTCAATGGATGCCCTTAACAAGGGGCTATGTTAATTAAATGTGACATATTTTTATCCTACATAACTGAAAACATGAAAACCAGACAAATTCAAAAGCCCGTGTTTATGCAGGAGTGAGTCCAACATAGTAGTGAGCTCAAGGGTTTCACGACAGTTTCCCGGGTAGAAAATGGATGCTGTGGTTTTCTAATGTTTTTTAGAGGAGTACGTGTTGCTCTGCAGGTTTGCACATGGCCTGAGAGCAGGGCCAGAGAGAGCTCAGTGTCGGTCGCCAGCGGGGGGCCAAATGCATAACAGTTTATAGAATACTTAGCAATTTATTAAACTCACACAAAATACTGTGCATTAGTTGGTATTTTATGCATGTTTTAAATTGGACTTATCAATCAATAGATATAATTAAGTGAAGCTATATCCTAATTAAATGAATTTACTCACTTTCCATTTAACTTCTTAATAAATTCTATCAATAAGTTATACATTACAAAGACATTCAAGCCAAATCAAAATGTTACTTCACACTAAAAATTGGCCTTAAGTTCACAGTGGTTCTTTGTGTGGCTCAGTAGGTAGAGCATGGCACTGACAACGCTTAGGTTATGGGTTCGATTGCCATTGGGGCCACATATACTGAAACATTTATGCATTCACTACTGTAAGTCTCTTTGGATGAAAGTGTCTGCTAAATGGCATATGTATATATATATATATACTGTATATCTGCCCATGTCCCAGCTCCCTGGTCCTCAAAATAGACCCATGGCTTACCTAAAGTTATAGGCACTGACATTGAACACAGGAAGTAATTATCCAGTAAAACATATTTTATTGCATTTCTACACACTATATTCATAAAAATACATACAAAATGATAAATTAATAATAATATATATATTTTTTTTTTTCTTTTCTGAGAATGGCTTAGAGTCAGGTGGGTCTGCAGTGAAGCATCAACATTAATTAATAACTGTTGTGCATTTTCCGATAGCCATTAAGATTTATTTATGAACAATTAGCTGAACATGTGGAAAATTGTAATCAAACTGAATGCATTTAAAGCTCAACAACACTTTGAGTTTATCCACAGGGCTGGCCTACACTATAGGCAAACATGTCTTCACAGGGATTATTTTATGGAAGGGAAATTACACCTGAACAATACACAGACTAAATAAAATAAAACTACACAGAGATATGTTTGTTTATGCATAAGAACATAAGAATACATCATGACAAGAACAGGCCGTTTGGCCCATCTAGGCTCGTTATAGTTTATGCTGACCAGTCAGGATGCGTGGGAAGCACCTCAAGCCAAATCCATCCGAGCTCATTGGTCACATGGTGTACTTTCCCTCTCTTCATGTTTCCTGATAAAATACCACAGTGTGTTAAAGTAGGAAACCAAACTAAGGTTATTCACTGTAGAAGTGTAGAGCATTTGAGAGCATTAAGAGAGTGTTTGATTTAAAAACAACAAAATGCGAAAGATTTATCCAGAAAGTTTACGTTTTCCACTCTCAAACTTCCCAACCACAACATGTCCATATACGCCTTTAGAAAACTTCTACAGAACACATTCACTGATAAGTGCACATGTTAGCTCCCTATCCCCTTGTGATTCCTGTGTTCTATGTACAGTATATAGTCTTTTTGCGAGTGGTTTTGTTATTTTCACCTATGACAGTGCACTGTCTGCACGCTGTTTTTATGCACCTTCTTTATGTTTTGTGTAATGTGTGTATTGTTGCACTACTTTGACGCTTGCCTTCTTGGACAGCTCAGTGTTGTAAATGAGAAATTGTTCTCAATCACTTTTACCTGGTTAAATAAAGGTTAAATAAAATTAAAATTAATTAAGGTCAATGCTAAATATTTTGTTTGTAACCTGAATTTATCCCAGGAATTCACTTACCTAATTTGAGCTTGTTGTTTCATCCTCATAATGGAGAATATGAGGAATGTCATGGCTATGGATCCAGCAAAACTCAGCAATATTATAAAACAATGATACATATTTTCATCAGTAAAAATATTGTACCTTGAAGATGCTGTAAAGGATGCTGTAAAAAGACACAATGGGAATCTGTGATTAAATCTCTTAAAGATTCACATTATTTAGAAAACAATGACATGCTTTAAATGAAATGATGACCTTGACAAGCCTCATTTTAATTAGGCCTATATATAATAGCCTTGATCATTTTAATATGTAAGAGGTTGGATGCCTACAGTATTATCGACTAGGACATTCATAACATAATGATCGATTAGTCTGCTCAGTTTTCACTGCTCCATTACGCAAGAGTGATCCCTCTGATCGACGGGGCATCTGCAGTCTGACAATAGAAATTGTGCAAGCGCCTTTATTGCAGCGTTTTAAGTTTTGCATTGCATTCCTTTAAACATACAGAATTCCAGCTGCACTTGTATATAGAATGGAATAAAGTAATTGTGTATTATGTAAAACCAATGCGTTTTGGAATATAGCCTTCATCAGGGATTCAATAACCAGTGAATACCTTTCACACTAAAATAATAAGAATGAATTTTGAAATATCATATATAATTATCAGAGAACATAAATCCAGTCCATAGGTTTTACATTACTTCAGGCATTTGGCACTCACCTTTCACATTAAAATGAAAGATCTTAGTTCCTTCACTGAAGACTGTCTTGCAGGTGTAATTTCCTTCATCAGATGAGCTGAAGTGGGAGATGTGGAGAATCACTCTGTCCTCCTCTTGCTGTATTGTCACTCTGGAGTCACAGGTGCTGTTTGTTTCATTATTTACAAATTGCCAACTCACCCGGCAGTCATCTCCATCCCTCCTCTCTACCCTCCACACCTCCATGACTAACTCATCCACTGTTCTGTTTGTGCAGCGGAGAGACGCATCCTTTCCTGCCTCAAAAGTCTGTTTGAATTCCTGTTTTAGAAAGACAAAAAACAAATGTAGCTTAATTTCCTTTATCTACACAGTATATAGCTAGGCCTATAACATAACAATGATTTCACAGAAAAATATGTAGGCTATTTAAAAAAATGTAACTATGAAGATTTTAACTATCACTCTCGTTTGATACATTTCTTTGGATGACAGCATTGGTGAACACAATTTAAAGAAAATTTAAGATCAAATTGTGGAAGGCGTTGGTCTCGGCAGCTAATCAGGGCGATTAGCGGCCACGCCTCCAGGCGAGCAGCCAGCGCACACACCGGTTTGTGTCTAATAATTACATCTGTGTGCTTTAAAACGGCTCTGCTCTCTTCAGTCGGTGGCTGGAACCAGGAAGGAGAGGCGAAGGAGAGGTGAAGGAGACCGAGGAGCGAGAAAGAAAGCGAAAGAAAAAATATCGAACCAACCTGAAAGTTCCGGTTCTATATAGTTTAATTGGTTTTGTTATTTTCAGTTTATTATTTACCCGAAAGCTTCGCGGCAACTAGGGTAAAGTGTTTATGTTGGTGTTTGTTTTATTTTACCCTTCGGTTCTCGTTCTCTGCCCCGTGTATGGGGAAAGAGAACTCAGCGTAATTAATACAAATCCGGTCCAATAATAATAATTATAACAAAAATAATAATAATATTAATATTAATAATACAAAAAGAAGAAGATGATGAAAAACAAGATTAATTATACTAATGTATGTATGGTACAGCCATGACACACTGCCCTAACATTAGCATGCCTTTAACATAGAGGTATGGTGGTTCAATTATTTTCCTCACCTTGAGAGAGTACACACACACTCCACAGCAGAACAGACAGTGGAAGTTGTAATGTCCACATGACTCCAGATGAAAGATACTTGAGCCAAACCCTTAACACGCTGATCTGCCTCTCTTTTTTCATCTTGTCCACGTGTTGCTGCACAGTGCACTGGCCTGTCCTTGCATGACAGCGTTACTTTGAAAACATCTGAACACTGACCCTGTAGGAGGATCTCGACCGTTCTGTGGGGTGGGGTGGGGGGTGGGGGGGCGCTGAGGTTTGTCTGAAGCCACACTTCAACTTCTGTTCTTACATCCTCTGTGCTGTTTCACGGATGCACCTACGCTGCATCAAAAGGGCCTCGCATGACAACTGGCGTCAACATAATACCACCAAGAACCCCACACATAGAGAGACAGACAGAGGGTCAAAACTCATATCCTTTCTCATCCCTGTGTACTTACCTGCCCCCCCCCCCATGTTGTGCTTTGTGACTTGCTGTTGCGTTTTAAGAAATATTATTTTGTTTTTTAATTTGTTGTTTTGTTTCATGATTAATTCATTTGTTTTGCACTTCCAGGCCACTGTATTTTCAGACACATTTTAGGCCAAACACAAAGATCAGATAAAAAAATTCAAAGCTCTCAAAATTCTATTGGGACATCGGGTGGCAGCTGGTGACCCCTGGTGGCAGCTCCAATCCAACCTCTGCCCCTGACTAGGCAAGTAGCCCCTGATCTGGAGCTAATTGATTTGGTATAATATTCTGAATTGTACCCTAAAATAATTTCTGAGATGTGTTTTTAAGTACTGTATCTGTCTGCAATAGGTCCAGGGTCCAGAAACAACAAGATAATGAGGTTTCACTACACTGTTTTCTTCAGCTGCATTTTACACCAAAACACTCTTCACTAACAGTATTCATTTATAATGCCATTTAACTTATAATATCAGCAGTTCTCATTTCCATCTCCCTTGGATGCCATTTCCCAGCTTATAATATCAGCAGTTCTCTGTTCTCAATGTCACCTGATATGGCATTACAAAGAGACCTTCTTGCTGTGAGGCGAGCGAGAGCTTATCTCTGTTCTCAATGTCTGCTCAAAGACGCGGATGCCCTTAACAAGGGGCTATGTTCATTGAATGTGACATATTGTTATCCAACATAACTGAAAACATGAAAACCAGACAAATTCAAAAGCCCGTGTTTATGCAGGAGTGAGTCCAACATATAGTGAGCTCACTGGTTTCAGTTTCCGGGTAGAAAACGGATGCTGTGGTTTTCTAATGTTTTTAGAGGAGTTGTTGCTCTGCAGGTTTGCACATGGCCTGAGAGCAGGGCCAGAAAGAGCTCAGTGTCGGTCACCAGTCTTGATCTCAGATGTTTTGTAAAGGTCAGAGATCATGCAACAGATGAAGTGATCTTCTTTTTTTGTCTTTTCAGTCTCCAGTCAACCGTTTTGATCTTTTCATACCATTAGCCTCAATTGAGTTGAAGGTTTTAAAAAGTATTTAACAAAGCAGTGGTGGCTGGTGATGTTTCAGTTGGGTGAGGCTATACCAGACAACCCCCACCACCACACATGCACACCCTCACCCCCATTCAGCGCACCCACCCACCTCCACCCACCAACCTCCACCTTACCCACCAGTGTAGATCTGCAGCCAAATGCATAACAGTTTTTAGAATACTTAGCAATTTATGAAACTCACACAAAATACTGTGCATTAGTTAGTATTTTATACATATTTTAAATTGGACTTATCAATCAATAGATATAATTAAGTGAAGCTATATCCTAATCAAATTCATTTACTCACTTTCCATTTAACTTATTCATAAATTATATCAATAAGTTATCAATTACAAAGATATTCAAGCCAAGTCAAAACGTTACTTCACACTAAAGATTGGCCTTAAGCTCACAGTGGTTTTGTGTGGCTCAGTAGGTAGAGCATGGCACTGACAACGCTTAGGTTATGGGTTCGATTGCCATTGGGGCCACATATACTGAAAAATGTATGCATTCACTACTGTAAGTCTCTTTGGATGAAAGTGTCTGCTAAATGGCATATATATATATATATACTGTATATCTGCCCATGTCCCAGCTCCCTGGTCCTCAAAATAGACCCATGGCTTACCTAAAGTTATAGGCACTGACATTGAACACAGGAAGTAACTCTCCAGTAAAACATATTTTATTGCATTTCTACACACTATATTCATAAAAATAGATACAAAATGATAAAGTAATAATAACTTTTTCTTTTTTTTTTCTGAGAATGGCTTGGAGTCTGCAGTGAAGCATCAACATTAATTAATAACTGTTGTGCATTTACCGATAGCCATTAAGATTTATTTATGAACAATTAGCTGAACATGTGGAAAATTGTAATCAAACTGAATGCATTTAAAGCTCAACAACACTTTGAGTTTATCCATAGGGCTGGCCTACACTTTATGCAAACATGTCTTCACAGGGATTATTTTATGGAAGGGAAATTACACCTGAACAATACACAGACTAAATAAAATAAAACTACACAGAGATATGTTTGTTTATGCATAAGAACATAAGAATACATAATGACAAGAACAGGCCGTTTGGCCCATCTAGGCTCATTATAGTTTATGCTGACGGGTCAGGATGCGTGGGAAGCACCTCAAGCCAAATCCATCCGAGCTCATTGGTCACATGGTGTACTTTCCCTCTCTTCATGTTTCCTGATAAAATACCACAGTGTGTTAAAGTAGGAATCCAAACTAAGGTTATTCACTGTAGAAGTGTAGAGCATTTGAGAGCATTAAGAGAGTGTTTGGTTTAAAAACAACAAAATGCAAAATATTTATCCAGAAAGTTTTAGGTCAATGCTAAATATTTTGTCTGTAACCTTTATTCATCCCATGGAATTCACTTACCTAATTTGAGCTTGTTGTTTCATCTTCATAATGGAGAATATGAGGAATGTCATGGCTATGGATCCAGCAAAACTCAGCAATATTATAAAATGAGGATAGGCATTTTCATCAGTAAAAATATTGTACCTTGAAGATTCTGTAAAGGATGCTGTAAAAAGACACAATGGGAATCTGTGATTAAATCTCTTAAAGATTCACATTATTTAGAAAACAATGACATGCTTTAAATGAAATGATGACCTTGACAAGCCTCATTTCAATTAGGCCTATATATAATAGCCTTGATCATTTTAATATGTAAGAGGTTGGATGCCTACAGTATTATCGAGTAGGACATTCATAACATAATGATCGATTAGTCTGCTCAGTTTTCACTGCTCCATTACGCAAGAGTGATCCCTCAGATCGACGGGGCATCTGCAGTCTGACAATAGAAATGGGCGCAAACGCCTTAATTGCTGCATTTGAAGTTTTGCATTGCATTCCTTTAAACATGCAGAATTCCAGCTGCACTTGTATGTAGAATGGAAGACAGTAATTGTGTATTATGTAAAACCAATGCGTTTTGGAATATAGCCTTCATCAGGGATTCAATAACCAGTGAATACCTTTCACACTAAAATAATAAGAATGAATAACCTTCTGCATTTTGAAATATCATATATAATTATAAGAGAATATACGTCCAGTCCGTAGGTTTTTGGCAGTACTCACCTTTCACATTAAAATGAAAGATCTCAGTTCCTTCGCTGGAGACAGTCTTGCAGGTGTAATTTCCTTCATCAGATGAGCTGAAGTGGGAGATGTGGAGAATCACTCTGTCCTCCTCTTGCTGTATTGTCACTCTGGAGTCACAGGTGCTGTTTGTTTCATGATTTCCAAATTGCCAACTCACCCGACAGTCATCTCCATCCCTCCTCTTTACCCTCCACACCTCCATGATTAACTCATCCACTGTTATGTTTGTGCAGCGGAGAGACGCATCCTTTCCTGCTTCAAAAGTCTGCATTTGAATTCCTGTTTTAGAAAGACAAAAAACAAATGTAGCTTAATTTCCTTAATCTACACAGTAGCTATATATTACATAACAATGCTTTCACAGAAAAATATGTATTTAAAAAAAATGAACTGTGAAGATTTTAACTATCACTCTCGTTTGATACATTTCTTTGGATGGCAGCATTGGTGAACCCAATTTGTTTTTATTTAAGATTAAATAATTCCAGAAAATTCATGATGATAATAATAACAACAACAACAACAACAACAACAACAACAACAACAACAACAACAACAACAACAACAACAACATCAACAACAACAACAACAATAATAATAATAATACAAAATGATGAACAAGATTAATTATATTAATGTATGTATGGTACAACCATGACACACTGCCCTAACATTAGCATGCTGTTAACATAGAGGTATGGTGGTTCAATTCTTCTCCTCACCTTGAGAGAGTACACACACACTCCACAGTACTCCACTTCTTTTGTTTACTGAAATAATTAATAACTATATAATAATATATGATTTTCAGTAAATATACAATATTTATTATATTTACAAAGTTTTGCAGAATGTACCTTTCACATTAAAATTAAAGATCTCTGTTTCTGTCTCTGTCCTCTTTCTGCTACCCTCCACACCTCCATGACTAACTCATCCACTGTTCTGTTTGTGCACATAACACACGCATCTTTTCCTGCTGTAAAATACTTAGTCTGAATTCCTGTTCAAAGATAATATGATTTTCATTCATGTTTTCATTCATTTCCATTATTTTATTTGTACTGAACAGATTTCATGCCACAGAAACATTAATCTTAAAATGCGAACAGTTTAGACTTTTTCTGGAAGACTGGTTTCTGACCGTTGTGCTGCAATACAGTGGATTTATTTTAGTAGGACAGCAATACAATATGAAACATGTACTGTATCTAATTTGGGAAGGTTGTATTCTTTGTGACTGACTATGTAAGAATACATTAAGGTTAAAATGTAAAATGTTAAAATTGACTGTTGCACTTTTGACATAATCTGACTACGACCCTAATGTGTACATTCACTGCTCTTGAAATGCAATGGAAAATAAATAGGTAAATGCAACAGGATAGTTATCCATGACCTTATTAATGAATATAGCATCATCCACAATTTTGTCGCATGCATTGCATTGTTGCAATAATGTGTCAGGCATGCAATGTTAGGATTGATGCACTAGCCTACCATTAGCATACCATTAACCTGCTACTGTTTACAGGCACTATAATTACTATATAGTATAAATACTATAGTGAAATACTTTCACTGACCTTGAGACAGTGCATGTACACTGCACAGCAGGAGACAAAACGCAGGCCCCAATGTTTCCCAGTGCATGATTACAAATCAGGGTTTAACAGATGCTCTCAATACTACGATCCTTCAAACTAAGCAGGAGTACAAGACTGCTTTCGGCCAAATACAATTGTATAATACAGTATCTTGTCTCGTATGTTCTGTCCTGTCTCGTGGCCCTGTGGTTTAATGTTTTCTTACGCAACACTTCCCCGTTTCACAAATACACCTACAATGACACAAAGGGCCTAGCATGGGAACTGTCATGAATGCAAAACCGCCAAGAAGCGCATGCAAAGAGAAACCGAGACTTCAGGTACTCTGGTCCTTTCACTTACCTGTGCATTTACTTGTACCCCCTGCATTACTGTTTAACAGTGGAACAACCTTTTTTCGGTTGATAATAATATATGAATATAAAATATTATATAATTTCCTTCCCAGTGTTACAGGTATGGTATGCAGCTGCCTGCAATGATGTCTATCGCTGTATTACTGCACTGATCTCTTGCGCGAACTATGATTGTTCCTACCATGTATTTATGCACATCTTGAAAGTCGCTCTGGATAAGAGCGTCTGCTAAATGCTTAAAATGTAAATGTAAATGTAATGTGTTAGGCAGGGGTTAGGGGCAAATGTAGTTTAAATTCAGGTCACTAAAGGCCTTCTTAGATGCCTCTCAGTGTGTTTGTTCCAATGCTGTCTGGTTCAGTGTGGTGCCCATACATGGATGATGAATTTGCAGCAAGACGCTTCAGTTTTTATTGTGACAGGAAAAGTTCTGCTTTCATAATCCAAAAGTACCAAAGTTATTGTCTTGCTTCCAAATTTACTACACGCAAAAACACACACATTGCTATTTTTGGCCAATGTGTCCACTTACTAATTGTTTGTGGACGGTGCCGTTTTGCGCAATACAGTCTTTCAGATGGGCTGTCAGATGTCATTACACAACTGTAATGACAAATGCTTGTGAGAAATGACAGCGTTCATGAGAGTGGCAGTGTAGTTATGGCAGTTCAATAACAATGGCAGTCTGCATTTCTGCAATGCCTTTTTGTATGAGAATACAGTTTTGACACGGGTTTGGTATTCAATCCATCAGTGATCATTGTTATGTTCATTACTTAATTTTTTTTTTTTAAGTATTACTTTCAGCAGCACCACCATTAACTACAGGTCAGACAGCTTAGGATCGTCAAGAGAAAGAGGCCAATAAAGAACAAAATCTGACCCCCTTTTTGCTTTTGAATCATAAATTAAATTGTTTTTGATAAAGCAGTAAGAGATATTTAAGAGCTGAAAGAAATGTGATTCAAGACCTGTGTGCAACTCAGTGACAGTAGTTCAGGAAGTGCCCTTTGGTTTCGTCTGCCCAGAATCATGAAAGATAACCTTTTAAGGTGATGAAAGCGCTACTTTAGCTTTATGGAATACATGGTGTTAGTACTGCAGCTCTGTTTTGTAGTAAAGAAAAGAAACAGTAGCATGGAAACTGAGCCCAAACAAAACCCACACATACTGATATATGGTGCAATGCTCATGCTCTCAGTAAGAAATGTAAAAAATTAAAAAGCAAAATATTGGGCAGTAACGCAGAAGCTTGTGAAAGACGGGCGTATGGTGTATTTTGTGTTTGTGACTGACTTTCTCTGTTTCAGCCTGGTGTTCCATAATTACAACTTTCACACTTTCCATTGATTATCTACAATGTGTGATACTTAATTTTGTAGAAAAAACAATGGGTTTTTTCAAAACTTATAGTTTTGTCAATTCTGCCTAGAGATTTTATTTGATTGTTTTCCAGAATGAAATGGGCAAAGTAAGGCCTTGCATCGAATGTGATATTCTAAACCACTGTGTTTCATAACATAATTTTATAGAGTACGCCAGGGGAGGTCCTGGAGTGCCAGAGTTTTTGTCGTTTTTGCTCCTTCTAACTCCCTAACTACGTAATTGGATTAATTAGGATTAATGAGTACTGGTGACAGGTGCTGGAGGTATTCAGCAGTTCACCATTCGGCCCCCGACCCACAGTTTGGAAGCCATTTATTTACGGTTTATCTAGGTCATTATTACATTTTTTTAATGTTATGTTGCTTGGCTATATGTGCTGGTGTTAACCTTTTGACCTTTTCTTTAACTCAATTTGAGTTGTTTAGTTGTTTGTCCTCTGAGTTATCCTTTTAGAGGACAAACAAAGCAAATAAATTAGGCAGTTAAAAACATCAACAACTAAATAATGACTGCCTGCCTGTATCAGTAGTGCGTGCCTCTGCGCTTGACCCGACAGGCAACAGCACGTCTCTTGGGTTGCCTGTGATGCGCGCACTTAACCCCCACTTTCAGCAAGCAGCCAGTCATCGTATTCCCCACCTCAGTGCAGGCCAGATTAAACATTGTGTGAGGAACAGAACAGGGGTGCAAAGTGTATTTATTTTTGTTTATTTGTTTGTTTATTTGGGAGGAAAGGAGAGGGCGCCCATGATTATTATTTTTATTTTTTATTTTTTGTGAGGGCGACCTGGCGCCCCTAGCCGACATGGCGCCCGAGGCGGCTGCCTGTATTGCCTGTGCCTTGAGCCAGCCCTGGTTACACCTGTTTGTATCGGGAATATGAGACTTCACTGCTGTGAGTGGGTTCCGGTGAGTTCCGGTTTAAGGACATGCGTTGGTTGAATCCAGGCCATGGCTCCATATAGTCCTTGCAATAGAATTCACGAGAGACCCTCAAGAATCATATTAAGTAAATTGGCTGGCCAAGGTGTTGGTGCTATATATATATTTGTAAAATTTGAAAGGGAAACCATGGATGTACCGATAAAACCGAAAAACCATTTTTCATTTCAAATCCCCAGTTTTTTTTTTTTATTATCACAAGAGGGGAGGGTTTTATGGAAAAAGTTACCCAACACATTCCTCGTATGGTGTTTGAGTACTTCCCCCTCAAATCTCAGAGCCACAGAGGAACCTATTTAGAGGCTCTCTTTGAAGTTCTCAGTGCCTGTTTCAGCCAAACGGTGATTCACCACTTCCACCAAACTAAGCTCAAGAAAAGCGTATTGTGTATTGTGTATTGTGACTAGCGATGCACATTTGGCGATCACTTTGGCAGAGAAATGGGTGCTACAGTTTCTCCTCAGAGCTCTAGCAGTGATAATCTGTTACCTGGTACAACCTGCCAATCTGACACACAGACGCAAAACAGAGGGAGCCAGTCACATGACCTCGGTGGTAAGAGTTGCTACACGACAGGAAGCTAAGTGCCAGCTCTTTGTGTTGTGTGTGTGGGAGAGGGATATGCAAGACGAGAGAGACAGGGCAGGCCAGAGCGGTACTCTCACGCCACAGCTCGTCCAACACCACATGCCCAAGGAGCGCCTAGGGTGAAAATGGAGAGCCCATGGGTGCCCAATGCCGTTTGCCTGCTACTAGCTCTCTCTGTCACCTGGGACTCAGCCCAAGGTATGGGTATGTTCATTTCTGTGTGGGCAAGGTGTCGTTCATGATTTTCACTTCTTTTTCCGTGAGTGAAAATGTTATCTTTTTTTGGTTTGGCGCTAAGATAAGTATTTAAAAAATACATGGGTTTTGTGAACCCGTGGATGTGGAATTGTTCATTTATATATTTTTTGTTGTTTCGCTATTGTACTTTTTAAAAACGTTTTTGCGGAGATTTTATTTATCTATTTAGTTTAATGAATTAAAAATGCGTCACATTGTGGTCAGAAAATGTGTATCACATTCATGTCTTGCTTTAAATGCAATAGTCAGACCTGTGGCTTCCCTACTGTTTCCATGACATTGATATGTCTACAGTGTGTCATTGGAAACTATCTCTTAACATATGCTATTTCATAGAATTTTGTGTAATACATTGAAAGTTTAAAAAAAAAGTGTCTCTTGACTTTTGGGGGAATTGGGATGTGGTCTCGTTTGTGAGTCTGATGTAACACAAAAAAAGAACCAAAAACATTTTTGAAACACAGAGGAAGTAGGCCATCCCTGTCAAGACTGACATCTTTTTGCTAGTTTTTAATAAAAAAATTATTGTATGTAATAGTTTTTTCTAAAGAAAACAATGAGAATCAGATGCATACAAACAGCCCCTCTCTCCAGTTGTCTGTTTGCTGTGTGGTTTATGCTGTATCCGTACTGATAAAAAAAGGGGTTAACTCGAGGGAAAACACACACACACACACACAGAAATGAAAGCATTCTTACTTTGCAAAAGACACGAGAGGGCTATTAGGCATTTAGTGTTGGACAATTATTATGAAAATGGTGTTCAGTTGTGGAAAATTATTATGAAAACGGTGTTCAGTGAATGATAAGTTTATATTCACCCTTCACCCTCTTGTTCCACTTAACACTGGACCTACAATTGCATTGGAACAGAAATATGTAATGTAGAGGATAATTATTTGATATATTCCCACACACAGTAGTCATGGAACACGCACTTCTTCTCAATTGACTTCAGAAATATTGAATTAAACATTGTTGAGAGGTTTAAAAATAACCCTTTCTCAGTTTAATTATTCCATTATACATTGAAATGCAATGCGTTAGTTTGCCCGCATTTTTGTCTGCAACAGACTGTGTCATTTTGTGTAGAAGACACTTTCTTCTTTCCTGTGAACAGCGAAAAAGAGCAGCAGGGTACATTTAAACAAGAAATATTACTTGCTACAAAATATTTGTTGTGTTTCCTGTGTTGAAATACAAGTGATTGAAAAATTAGAGATGACTACATTTCTGTATAACACAATTCAGATTTGTGGTGACTGATTGGTGGAAATGTGAAGTGAAATGTGAAGATTAATTTCTATGGAGAGTAAAACTTTTTATAAGGTACATTTTTTTAGAGCATCACACATTGAGACTGATTGAAACTGAGTCACATACAGGACAACGCTTAACAGCTTTCCTTCCTCCACACTCACACTCACAAGGTGTGCTGGATGATGCAACATATTCTTAATGATCCCCTGTAGAATAGTAGTATTTTTCAAACTTAGCATGACTTAACATTATCCATATTGCAATCCAATGGCATACGTAAAAGCAAGAAATAGGATAGGCAGTGAACCGATAACTGTCCTGAAGCAGTTTTGGATTTTTTTTTTTTTTTTTCTTAAATTTGTTTCTGATTTTATCCCATTTTCTCCCAATTTGGTAGCCAATTAGACCCGCTATTTTTACGTCAATCCCCCCCTAGTAATGTGAGTTCGCTGCCGTAGTCCTGTGACCGGTAGTGACGAAGCGAAGTGACGCCTCTTACGAGACGGCACCCGCAGGCCGTCGACCGTAACCCGGTACTACAGGGCCACTCTACGCAGCGAACGTCACGTCGGCTCCCCTCCCCCCTCCCTGGGGCGGACAGCCAATCGCCGCCCCCTGGTGGCGCTCCCGGCCCGAGCCGACACTTGGCGAGACGGGGAATTGAACCCCGGTCTCCGTGGAGTTTTGGATTATTTGAATGATTCAAAACTTAGCCAGTTCAAGTAAGGATCGCACATCAGCACTTGGTTTTAGAGCACTCATGCTGATGTTAATTACAACCCAGAAATTAGGCAGTGTCAGTTACTTTTGACTATTTAAAAAAAAAAAAGAGTGGAGAGATTGGTTTTAAAGCAAGTAATTGTAGTAGATTGTTTTTCATTTTAAATTAAGATTCATGTAAAGTGCATAAAGGTGACAGGATCCCTTAAAGGAATCTGCATTTTACATTTACATTTTAAGCACTTATCCAGAGCGACTTACAAGATGTGCATTAATACATGGTAGGAACAATCAGTTTGCACACGAGGTCAGCGCAGTATCTGCTGCTAATGAGTGATCCTTATTTAAATGAGCAGGCTTGTTAATCAATTAGAGCAGTCAAAAACATGTTCATGATAGTTATCAAAGTAAAGGTTCCATTATTGATCCATTGTCATATAGATCCTATTTACAGCTTGCCAGCCACCACAGGTTCCAACTCATTGTTAATTGCTGTTTCACTGTTCGAGACATTTGATATCTGAGGATAGTGTTGGAGAAATCTTGAATCAATCTTCACCTAACTCACAATTGGTCAAACTTTCATCATGAAAAAATACATTGTATACCTAACGTATGATACATTGTCATGTGTAATTCCAATAACATGACTATGCATGATTCTCGATGATGTCATAACTCAGAACTAACAGTCCTCATAACACATGTGTAAGTATTGTGTATTGCGTGTGTATGTGTGTGTTTTGACTATTGTGCGCATTGTCTTTTTACTAACATACCATGACATTAACAATAACTCTAATTGCCCTTCAGGAACTAATACCATTACTACTTCCCCTGGCAACCATACTACCACAACCCTATTTACTGGTAACTACTTTTTCTAACAACTTGTCTTGTGTTTCTGTTTCTACCAGAATGGCTCAGCTGTGTTAATAAATTAAACCCATTTTCATTTGAGACCGGTTTTATTTCCACTCGCTGAGGGAACAGAACATTATCAGATGAACTCTTCTCTGTCTGTGCAAATGAGCTTCATGCTTATGTGAGAAGGCAAAGCGAGACTTTTACATCAGACAGTTACACTGACCTGATATGGAAGAGTTCATGGTGTGTTTTAAAGCATGGGTTCTCAAACTCGGTCTTGGGGTCCCCTGTGTATTGTTACAGCCAATCTAGTGATCGATTAGGGTTGTTGGATTTTGTTGAATTTTTCACGAACACAATGCAAGTTTGCCTCATTACCATTTGCTTTGTCTTTGAGCTCTTCGTTTTCCATAAACGGTTGTTTCTGTGACCGAGAATGCATACATTCAGCATTAAGACCCCACTGATTGTACCGGTCAGTCTAGAATTGAATCCATTTAAAAAAGTTACTGCTTTGTAAAGAAATAATTTGCCCTGTAGCACGTTAGAGAAAACGAAAGCAGCAGTTGATCTGACCTGATTAAAAGTCCAGGGATGTGAATATGGGACATTTATTCGTCATGGCATGCACAGATATTTCTGATATAATTTCACCTTCAGAGGGTAAATCATCCTAAAATTGACAGTAGAGGTGTCTAATTAAGAACAATGATAAACTCATAACAATTCAGAGGTTGTAATTATGGCTGGAATGAAAAGCAGCATACACAGTGGGTCCCCAGGACCGAGTTTGGGGAACCCCTTTTTTAAACAATATCAATACGGACTTCTTATGAAAATGATGTTAGGGATACAGACCAGGATTCAATCAAAATTCATCATTACAAATACATGCAACTGTTACTTTTTTCTCCACAAGCACAAATTGGTGAGCGATGATTGAACTGGAGAAAAAAAGAGAACATTTGCATTTAAATGTGAGTGTGACGAACTGGATAAGGACCCAGACGCAGATCAGGATATTAGCAAAAGAGTAGTTTAATGGGAAGCAGGGGTCAAAACCAGGAATCAGATAAGGCAAAAGTACAAAATCACAAGGCAAAAGGGAGGTCAAGAAAGCAGTCAAAAAGGTCTTAACGGGCAGGCAGAAAGGCAAACAAAACAGAATCGGTAGGCAGGCTCGGAGTGGTAAACGAAGGGATGTCTCTGAAAATTCAATAAACACTGGCTTCAGAATAATAGGCACAGGGAATAAGGATCATCGTACAGAACAGGAAATAACATAGACACGGAACTATATACAAGCAGGGAAGGGAACACAATAGGACTCAGGTGTGACTGGGAGGAGAGAGGGGAAGGAACACAGGTATAAACAATGGGAATCGTTAATCTAATAACGAGGGGATTCGCTAATAGAATAACGAGGGGAAACGAAAGACACGGACTGGGAATCGTACAAACATATAGACAATAAACGACCTGGGAGATCAGGCAGACACGTGCATAGTTAGAAGGGGAGGAACGCAAAGAGAGAAGCTGCGTGCGAATGAAAGGGAAAGTGAAAAGCTAACAGGGATAGGATAACACGAGAGAATGACAGCGATAGTCAGAAGCGTGAGATAATTAGTGATTAGTAGTGTTAGTAACTTAATCTAAATCCCTAACGTTAGTAGATTAGTTGGTTAGTACTATATACATCTAACTAATATATACAAAGTGCAATCTAGAAAGTAAGAAGGAAGAAAACGAGATAATAAGCAAAGATGGAAAAAACCTGAAATGTATAACTTCCCGAAGTGCATGACAAGACAAGGAGTGGATCTCGAAATAAACGGAACAAAGACAGACAGGGACCAGAACGTGACAGAACGAAGAAAATAAAAAACTGAATAAAGAATAATGAATACTGAATGAAGAATAATAAACAATGACTGATAACAAATAACCAAAGTACAAAAAACAACAGAACAGACTCTCAGAACATAACAGTGAGTCATAGTTAAGGATACATGTTGATTGAATCCAGTCTGATCACATCAAAAATGTTTGCATGTTATTTGATATATATGTTATGTTATATAAATGTTTGCAAATACTTGCATGCTATTCTCAGACACATTTCACTAGCCGATGACAGAATTGTCCTTGGTTATTGATTATGGCTTCTTTTCTACGTGTAGAGTACAGAAGTGGAATCTATAGAGTGGGTGGGAGTGTCAATCTGACATGCACGAATTACACATGGAATGAGATGCTCTTCACCGCTTGGGAGATAAATATCAATGGAATCAAGTGCATAATAGCAGACGGAATAGGCAAGAATACACATGACACCTGCATGGATGGAAAAGTACTGCAGAACACAACGAATGGAAAATCATACCTGCACATTCCTCATTTTAAAGACACAGATGGAGGAATGTATACGTGTGAGACGGTTTACCAAGGTTCCAACAAAAAAGTGCACATCACTGTATCTGCCGCAGGTGAGACACCTCCCGTTTCACTTTAGATAAGATTTTAATTCATTTCAGTGGGCGCTTGAATTCATAACACTGTAAGTAACCAAAATATAACGTCAACAGAAATGGAATGTTATTCAAATTAAGGCACAATCTGCTTGAAGTCATATTTAATCAGACTCTAAGTCTATTTCATCCAGTTGTGTATCCAGCAGTTTATATGTATGATATACATAATTGGTAAAGAATAATGGGCTATAATTGGGTAAAAAGATATCTTCCTACATCCAGGTTTTCAATCTAGAAATCGCATATATTCACATATATATGTGAGGGCTGGCAGTGTAGTGTAATGGTTAGGGAGCTGGGCTTGTAACTCAGAGGTTGCAGGTTCAATTCCCAGATGGGGCAGTAAAATAGCTTCAGTAAAATATCCAGCTGTATAAATGGATTGTAATGTAAATGGATGTAAAAATTTTTAACTGTGTAAGTCACTGTGGATAAGAGCGTCTGCTAAATGCCGAAAATGTAAATGTAAAATGTAATAAAGTATGTTCATAAATTGTGTATATAAATAATGGAGAAGGTATTCTGGACACTTAATTTTATTTTGCACTCCCAGTCTCCCCACAGATATCCACCAGGTTGGACTTCAGGGATGGTAAGAGAGAGGCTGTGTGCTCAGCTGCAGGGGGCAAACCAGCTGCCTCTGTCTCATGGAGAAGCACGTGGAACTACAATGTGACTCTGAGCTCCACAGAGAACTCAGACGGCTCCTTCACCGTGGAGAGCAAAGTGATTCTGCCCGAGACGGTCTCTGCTGACAACCTGATTTGCATCGTTACTCAGCTCAGCTGGAGGCGGGAGCACATTATGAGGGTTCCTCCAGCTCCAACATCAGGTACGTATCAGGAAGCTTTATGAAAAAGTCAGTTTGTCAAAATACATGACATATATTACAAAAATTAATATTTTGTATTTCTTTATATCCAAAATGCATGCTTATATTTTAGAATGAACGGGAAAAGGGGTAAGAGTCACCCTGAATAATATTTTTTAAATCGAATTGGCATAACATCCGAAGAACAAGAAACTCAAAATGGAGACGCACATACTCGAGTGGATTTATTATGCGGGCAAGACAACAGCTGCAGATGACTGATTCGGCGATAGAAAGCATGCATAAGCATGCAGAATAATAGTCTATAATTGCTAAATGCTTAAAATGTCAATGTAACAATATGAAGAAATAATATGCTAAATGGCCAGAGCATTATTTCCAGTGAAGCCATTTTGAACATATTGTAATGATCATATTGATCCAATTGTATTCTAATCTGCGCTCGCTGCAACCTCCACTTTCGATTCAGGAGAGCGTAGACAACCATTCGCTCTCCTCCGAGCATAGGCGCCGATTTATGTTTCTGCCCGTGGGTGCCGCGCAGCGTATGCTAGGTGGAGTTTGCTATCAAATCAATGTAAATTTGGCTCCGTGCATAATCTTCTCCGTGGGTGCTCGGGCCCCGGAGCACCCACGGGATCGGCGCCTATGCCTCCGAGTGCTCTCCTCCGAAACACGTGATGTCAGCCGCCGCTTCGTTTCAAATCGCAGTCTACGAGCTAAGCCTGCACAGACATGAGACACTTCATGCACAGCTTAATACAGGCAGATTGTTGGCACCCTGATTGACCAGCGGGGGTCGCTCGTGCACAACAAAACACAGACAATGCAGCTGACTTGATCCCTTCCTCCCTGGGCGGCGCTACTGTCAATTGTGGGTCACCCTGTGGGGCTGCTGGCACAGTCTTCGATACCAGACTGTGGGGCTCATACACACACTCAGCAGCCTGTAAGATTGTTATTTGCGGGGGGCGGCGGATGGCGTAGCGGTCTAACGCGCCACACTTTGGTGTGGTGTGCTCTGCCTGTCAGGGACGCGGTTCGAAACCCGCATCTCTACCAGACCGGCCCTGGTCGTCAGCCCCGATCGGAGGCAGCATTTGGCTGTCCGCCTCCGGGGGAGGGGGGAGGGTGAGCCGGCACGAGTCCGTCGAGGAGCAGGTAAAAGGTGTCCGTGGAAGAATTTCCGTCTCGGAAGAGGCGAGAACAATCGGCCCGGAATGTGTGTCTCGCTCCCGGAGGACGGGCGGCGGACTCGTGGGGGTGGGGAATTGAAATAAAATAGAGGGTATAATTGGCAACCAAATTGGGAGAAAAACGGGAAAAAATGAGAAATAAATAAAAATGTGAAAAAAAGATTGTTATTTGTACTTAAAAGAGAAGGTGGTCTTCATGACCAAATGAGGTCCATTTTTGCGGTCTCTAATCAAAAGTACCAAGGAGAGCTGTCATTCAGTGTAGCCCAGGAAAGCTCAGAAGACGTGAGTTAAGCATGTGAGCGTCCGCTGGAGAAAGTGAAGTCGATAAGACTACAATTGGTTCCCTTGGCTGGGAGACACAATTAGCAAGAGACACGATTAGCCCGCTGTGCTAAAGACCCGAGTCCCCAGCCAAGGGAACCAATTGTAGTCTTATCGACGTCACTTTCTGCAGCGGACGCTCACGTGCTTAACTCACGTCTTCTGAGCTCTGCGACACTCTCCCCCTCGAAACTCCTGCAGCAGCAACCGCAGCCTGACTGATAGACACCAGTCTTATGATCCGGGTCATGGCACCAATGTAACAGAGCTGGTTCTGGCTGCAGCGAGTTTCGAACCGAGGATCCCAACGCAACAAGAGACACGATTAGCCCACTGAGCCAAAGACCCGAGTCACGGCACTAATGTAACAGAGTTGGTTCTGACTGCAGTGTGTTTCGAACCGAGGATCCCAACGCAACAAGAGACAGGCCAGCTAAGCTAAAGACCCGAGTCCTCAGCCAAGGGAACTAATCGACGTCACTTTCTGCAGCGGATGCTCACGTGCTTAATTCACGTCTTCCCAGCCCCACTACACCTGTATGCACGCATTCTGCATGTTTAAAGGAATGCAATGCAATACTTAAAACGCTGCAATAAAGGCGTTTGCGTCAATTTCTATTGGCAGACTGCAGATGCCCCGTCGATCTGAGGGATCACTCTTGCGTAATGGAGCAGTGAAAACTGAGCAGACTAATCGATCATTATGTTATGAATGTCCTACTCGATAATACTGTAGGCATCCGACCTCTTACATATTAAAATGATCAAGGCTATTATATATAGGCCTAATTAAAATGAGGCTTGTCAAGGTCATCATTTTATTTAAAGCATGTCATTGTTTTCTAAATAATGTGAATCTTTAAGAAACTTAATCACAGATTCCCACTGTCATTTTCTCCTTTCCTTTACAGCATATACATGGTACAATATTTTTACTCATGAAAATATGTATCCTCATTTCATAATATTGCTGAGTTTTGCTGGATCCATAGCCATGATATTCCTTATATTCTCAATTATGAGGAAGAAACAACAGGCTCAAATTAGGTAAGTGAATTCCATGGGATAAATTAAGGTTACAAACAAAATATTTAGCATTGACATAAAACTTTCTGGCTAAATCTTTCGCATTTTGTTGTTTTTAAACCAAACGTTCTCTTAATGCTCTCAAATGCTCTACACTTCTACAGCGAATAACCTTAGTTTGGTTTCCTACTTTAACACACTGTGGTATTTTATCAGGAAACATGAAGAGAGGGAAAGTACACCATCATCACTCCCTACACCCCTCCCAGACTCCTCCGCTCCGCCTCCTCTGGCAAACTGACTGCCCCATCCCTCCGGGCGCCTGGCAGCCACTCCTCACGGTCTCGCCTCTTCTCTGTCCTGGTCCCTCGCTGGTGGAACGACCTCCCGCAATCGGTCAGGACTGCGGAATCACTTCCAATCTTCCGCAAGAGACTCAAAACCCACCTCTTCAGACTCCACTACCACTGAACACTGTCCATCCAGTCAATCTGTTGTCACCACTTGTTCTACACTATAAAAAAAAAAAAAAAAAAACCCACTAACCTTTTCTTTCCCAGTGTTACAGGTATGATACGCAGATGCCTGCAATGATGTCTATTGCTGTATTACTGCACTGATCTTGTGCGCTAACTATGATTGTTCTTACCTTGTATTAATGCACATCTTGTAAGTTGCTCTGGATAAGAGCGTCTGCTAAATGCTTAAAATGTAAAATGTAAAATGTAATGTGACCAATGAGCTCGGATGGATTTGGCTTGAGGTACTTCCCACGCATCCTGACTGGTCAGCATAAACTATAATGAGCCTAGATGGGCCAAACGGCCTGTTCTTGTCATGATGTATTCTTATGTTCTTATGTAGAAACAAACATATCTCTGTGTAGTTTTATTTTATTTAGTCTGTGTATTGTTCAAGTGTAATTTCCCTTCCATAAAATAATCCCTGTGAAGACATGTTTGCCTATAGTGTAGACCAGCCCTGTGGATAAACTCAAAGTGTTGTTGAGCTTTAAATCCATTCAGTTTGATTACAATTTTCCACATGTTCAGCTAATTGTTCATAAATAAATCTTAATGGCTATCGGAAAATGCACATCAGTTATTAATTAATGTTGATGCTTCACTGTAGCCCCACCTGACTCCAAGCCATTCTCAGAAAAAGAAAAAAAGAAAAAGTTATTATTA
The DNA here is from genome assembly GCA_029706075.1 of Aldrovandia affinis. Classification (NCBI taxonomy): domain Eukaryota; kingdom Metazoa; phylum Chordata; class Actinopteri; order Notacanthiformes; family Halosauridae; genus Aldrovandia; species Aldrovandia affinis. The sequence continues at coordinate 1,360,846 of JAINUG010000195.1, read as the reverse complement.
CTTTATCATTTTGTATGTATTTTTATGAATATAGTGTGTAGAAATGCAATAAAATATGTTTTACTGGAGAGTTACTTCCTGTGTTCAATGTCAGTGCCTATAACTTTAGGTAAGCCATGGGTCTATTTTGAGGACCAGGGAGCTGGGACATGGGCAGATATACAGTATATGTGACGCACGTGATAAGGACCCAGACGCAGATCAGGATTAGGCAAAGAATCGTTTAATGGAAAGCAGGGGTCAAAACCAGGAGTCAGGGTAGCGAAGGTACAAAATCACAAGGCAGAGAGAAGTCACAAAAACAATCCAAAAAGTCTAAACCGGGAAGCAGAAAGGCAAACAAACAGAATCGACAGGCAGGCTCGGAGTGGTAACAGAAGGGGTGTCTCAGGAAAAACGACAGACTCTGGCTTACGAAGAATTGGCTCAGGGAATGAAGATCAACGTTCTGAAGGGGAAGGAACATAAACACGGAACAGATATACAAACAGGAAAGGGCAACACAATAGGAATCAGGTGTGACTGGGAGGAGAGAGAGGTAGGAACACAGGTGTAAACAATGGGAATCGTTAATCCAATAACGAGGGGAAACGCAAGACACGGACTGGGAATAATACAAACACATAGACAATAAACGACCTGGGAGATCAGGCAGACACGTGCATAGTTAGAAGGGGAGGAACGCAAAGAGAGAATCTGCGTGCGAATGAAAAGAAAAGTGAAAAGCTAACAGGGATAGGATAACACGAGAGAATGACAGCGATAGTAAGAAGCATGAGATAATTAGTGATTAGTAGTGTTAGTAACTTAATCTAAATCCCTAAAGTTAGTAGATTAGTTGGTTAGTACTATATACATCTAACTAATATATACAAAGTGAAATATAGAAAGTAAGAAGGAAGAAAACGAGATAATAAGCTAAGACGGAAAACCCCGAAATGTAGAACTTCCCGAAGTGCATGACAAGACAAGGAGTGGATCTAGAATAACAGGAACGATGACAGACGGGGACCAGAACGTGACAGAATGATGAAAACTAAATATTGAATAATGAATAATGAAAAATGAACAATGAAAAATAAACAAAGTACAAAAAACAACAGAACAGACACTCAGAAACATAACAGTATATATATATATATATATGCCCTTTAGCAGACACTTTCATCCAAAGAGACTTACAGTAGTGAATGCATAGATTTTTCAGTATATGTGGCTCCAATGGCAATTCAACCCACAACCTAAGCATTGTCAGTGCCATGCTCTACCTACTGAGCCACACAAAACCACTGTGAACTTAAGGCCAATTTTTAGTGTGAAGTAACGTTTTGATTTGGCTTGAATGTCTTTGTAATTTATAACTTATTGATATAAGTTATTAATATGTTAAATGGAAAGTGAGTAAATGAATTTGATTAGGATATAGCTTCACTTAATTATATCTATCGATTGATAAGTCCAATTTAAAATATGCATAAAATACCAACTAATGCACAGTATTTTGTGTGAGTTTAATAAATTGCTAAGTATTCTATAAACTGTTATGCATTTGGCTGCAGATGGAAGCGCTACACTGGTGGGTATAGGTGGAGGTTGGTGGGTGGAGGTGGGTGGGTGCGCTGAATGGGGGTGAGGGTGTGCATGTGTGGTGGTGGGGGTTGTATGGTATAGCCTCACCCAACTGAAACATCACCAGCCACCACTGCTTTGTTAAATACTTTTTAAAACCTTCAACTCAATTGAGGCTAATGGTATGAAAAGATCAAAACGGTTGACTGGAGACTGAAAAGACAAAAGAAGAAAATCACTTCATCTGTTGCATGATCTCTGACCTTTACAGCACAGCTTCTGATCTGAGATCAGAGACCCCCGCTGGCGACCGACACTGAGCTCTCTCTGGCCCTGCTCTCAGGCCATGTGCAAACCTGCAGAGCAACACGTACTCCTCTAAAAAACATTAGAAAACCACAGCATCCGTTTTCTACCCGGGAAACTGTCGTGAAACCCTTGAGCTCACTACTATGTTGGACTCACTCCTGCATAAACACGGGCTTTTGAATTTGTCTGGTTTTCATGTTTTCAGTTATGTTGCATAAAAATATGTCACATTTAATGAACATAGCCCCTTGTTAAGGGCATCCATTGAGCAGAAGAGATAAACTCTCCTCGTCTTTGTAATGCCATATCGGTGACATTGAGAACAGAGAACTGCTGATATTATAAGTGAAATGGCATCCAAGGGAGTAAATGGCTATACTGTTATATGAAGAGTGTTTTGGTGTAAAATGCAGTTGAAGAAAACAGTGCAGTGAAACCTCATTATCTTGTTGTTTCTGGACCCTGGACCTATTGCAGACAGATACAGTACTTAAAAACACATCTCAGAAATTATTTTAGGGTACAATTCAGAATATTATACCAAATCAACTCGCTCCAGATCAGGGGCTACTTGCCTAGTCAGGAGCAGAGGTTGGATTGGAGCTGCCACCAGGGGTCACCAGCTGCCACCCGATGTCCCAATAGAATTCTGAGAACTTTGAATTTTTTTATCTGATCTTTGTGTTTGGCCTAAAATGTGTCTGAAAATACAGTGGCCTGGAAGTGCAAAACAAATGAATTAATCATGAAACAAAACAACAAATAAAAAAATAAAAGAATATTTCATAAAATGCAACAGCAACTCACAAAGCACAACATGGGGGGCAGGTAGGTAAGTACACAGGGATGAGAAAGGATATGAGTTTTGACCCTCTGTCTGTCTCTCTATGTGTGGGGTTCTTGGTGGTATTATGTTGACGCCAGTTGTCATGCGAAGCCCTTTTGATGCAGCGTAGGTGCATCCGTGAAGCAGCACAGAGGATGTAAGAACAGAAGTTGACATGTGGCTTCAGACAAACCTCAGCGCCCCCCCCCACAGAACGGTCGAGATCCTCCTACAGGGTCAGTGTTCAGATGTTTTCAAAGTAACGCTGTCATGCAAGGACAGGCCAGTGCACTGTGCAGCAACGTGTGGACAAGGTGAAAAAAGAAAGGCAGATCAGCGTGTTAAGGGTTTGGCTCAAGTATCTTTCATCTGGAGTCATGTGGACATTACAACTTCCACTGTCTGTTCTGCTGTGGAGTGTGTCTGTACTCTCTCAAGGTGAGAGAGAAGAATTGAACCACCATACCTCTATGTTAAAGGCATGCTAATGTTAGGGCAGTGTGTCATGGCTGTACCATACATACATTAGTATAATTAATCTTGTTTTTCATCATGTTCTTCTTTTTGTATTATTAATATTATTATTATTGTTATAATTATTATTATTGTGCTGGATTTATTTCATCTTAAATTTTCATTAAATTGTGTTCACCAATGCTGCCATCCAAAGAAATTTATCAAACAAGAGTGATAGTTAAAATCTTCACAGTTACATTTTTTTAAATACATATTTTTCTGAAAAAGCATTGTTATGTAATGTATACTGTGTCGATAAAGGAAATTAAGCTACATTTGTTTTTTTGTCTTTCTAAAACAGGGATTCAAATGCAGACTTTTGAAGCAGGAAAGGATGCGTCTCTCCGCTGCACAAACAGAACAGTGGATGAGTTAGCCATGGAGGTGTGGAGGGTAGAGAGGAGGGATGGAGATGACTGTCGGGTGACTTGGGAATTTGTAAATAATGAATCAAACAGCACCTGTGACTCCAGAGTGACAATACAGCAAGAGGAGGACAGAGTGATTCTCCACATCTCCCACTTCAGCTCATCTGATGAAGGAAATTACACCTGCGAGAGTTCCTCCATTCAAGGAACCGAGATCTTTCATTTTGATGTGAAAGGTGAGTACTGAAGAAGACCTAAGGACTGGACGTATATTCTCTTATAATTATATATGATATTATCATATATTTCAAAATGCCGAAGGTTATTACTTTTTATTATTTTAGTGTGAAAGGTATTCACTTGCACACTAAAATCATTAAATCCCTGACGAAAGCTATATTCCGAAACGTGTTGGTTTTTAATAATACACAATTACTTTATTCCATTCTATATACAAGTGAAGCTGGAATTCTGCATGTTTAAAGGTATGCAATGCAATACTTAAAACGCTGCAATAAAGGCGTTTGCGTCAATTTCTATTGGCAGACTGCAGATGCCCCGTCGATCTGAGGGATCACTCTTGCGTAATGGAGCAGTGAAAACTGAGCAGACTAATCGATCATTATGTTATGAATGTCCTACTCGATAATACTGTAGGCATCCGACCTCTTACATATTAAAATGATCAAGGCTATTTTATATAGGCCTAAATAAAATGAGGCTTGTCAAGGTCATCATTTTATTTAAAGCATGTCATTGTTTTCTAAATAATGTGAATCTTTAAGAGATTTAATCACAGATTCCCATTGTGTCTTTTTACAGCATCCTTTACAGCATCTTCAAGGTACAACATTTTTACTGATGAAAATGTCTATCCTCATTTTATAATATTGTTGAGTTTTGCTGGATCCATAGCCATGACATTCCTCATATTCTCCATTATGAAGAAGAAACAACAAGCTCAAATTAGGTAAGTTAATTCCCTGGGACAAATTCAGGTTACAAACAAAATATTTAGCATTGACCTTAATTAATTTTTATTTTATTTAACCTTTATTTAACCAGGTAAAAGTGATTGAGAACAATTTCTCATTTACAACAGTGAGCTGTCCAAGAAGGCAAGCCTCAAAGTAGTGCAACAATACACACATTACACAAAACATAAAGAAGGTGCATACAAACAGGGTGCAGACAGTGCACTGTCATAGGTGAAAATAACAAAACCACTCACAAAAAGACTATATACTGTACATAGAACACAGGAATCACAAGGGGATAGGGAGCTAACATGTGCACTTATCAGTGAATGTGTTCTGTAGAAGTTTTCTAAAGGCGTATATGGACATGTTGAGGTTGGGAAGTTTGAGAGTGGAAAACTTAAACTTTCTGGATAAATCTTTCACATTTTGTTGTTTTTAAATCAAACGCTCTCTTAATGCTCTCAAATGCTCTACACTTCTACAGTGAATAACCTTAGTTTGGTTTCCTACTTTAACACACTGTGGTATTTTATCAGGAAACATGAAGAGAGGGAAAGTACACCATGTGACCAATGAGCTCGGATGGATTTGGCTTGAGGTGCTTCCCACGCATCCTGACCGGTCAGCATAAACTATAACGAGCCTAGATGGGCCAAACGGCCTGTCCTTGTCATTATGTATTCTTATGTTCTTATGCATAAACAAACATATCTCTGTGTAGTTTTATTTTATTTAGTCTGTGTATTGTTCAAGTGTAATTTCCCTTCCATAAAATAATCCCTGTGAAGACATGTTTGCCTATAGTGTAGGCCAGCCCTGTGGATAAACTCAAGGTGTTGTTGAGCTTTAAATGCATTCAGTTTGATTACAATTTTCCCCATGTTCAGCTAATTGTTCATAAATAAATCGTAATGGCCTTCGGAAAATGCACAACAGTTATTAATTAATGTTGATGCTTCACTGCAGCCCCACCCAAGCCATTCTCAGAAAAGGAAAAAAGTTATTATTACTTTATCATTTTGTATGTATTTTTATGAATATAGTGTGCAGAAATGCAATAAAATGTGTTTTACTGGAGAGTTACTTCCTGTGTTCAATGTCAGTGCCTATAACTTTAGGTAAGCCATGGGTCTATTTTGAGGACCAGGGAGCTGGGACATGGGCAGATATACAGTATATATATATATATATATATATATACATATGCCATTTAGCAGACACTTTCATCCAAAGAGACTTACGGTAGTGAATGCATACATTTTTCAGTATATGTGGCCCCAGTGGCAATCGAACCCATAACATAACATAACATAACATAAGGGGAGACGAGAACAGGCCATTCAGCCCAACACTGCTCGTCCGTTCCTACCACTAATCTGCTCACATGCTTAGTTTATCCAAAGGCTAGAGTGTCTAACACTGGATCGAGCCTAGCCTTGAATACCCCTAGTGTCTCAGCCTCTACTACATGTCCAGGCAAGCTATTCCACGCATTGATCACTCTCTGTGTGAAAAATATTTCCTAGTGTCCGTGTGAAATTTACCCTTTGTCAGTTTCCATTTATGCCCCCTCGTTCTGCTAACCGAACTCAACTTGAATAATTTCCTAAAATTCACTTTGTTAATTCCTTTAATAAATGTAAAAGCCTCAATCAAATCTCCCCTAAGTCTCCTTTTACTAAGCTTGAATAGTCCAAGCATCTCTAGCCTTTCCTCATAACACTTGTCTTTTATGCCTGGAATCAGTCTGGTTGCCCGTCTTTGGACCTTTTCCAGCGCATCTATATCTTTTTTGTAATGCGGTCCCCAGAACTGCACACAATATTCCAAGTGTGGCCTAACAAGGGCATTGTATAGGGTGCGTATGATCTCCTTCGATTTGTACTCTATACTCTTGGCTATGTATCCCAGCATCCTGTTGGCTTTTTTAACTGCTAGATAACCTAAGCGTTGTCAGTGCCATGCTCTACCTACTTCTTCTTCGTCGTTTGGGTATATTATTTTCCTGCTCCCCTAGGCTCGGGGCCGAGGGGCTATCCTTTTACCACCTCAAGCCTAGGGGGGGTTCACCCAGGCTATATTTCGGGGCACACCTCCAGCAGCCATGTCACCGTGTCGTCATCCAAAACCGACAGACCATGGATCCCATTGGGTGCCCGATAAATCGGGCAATCCAAGATGACATGGTCTGCGGTTTGTTCCTCTGCGCCACACACTCGCAGGCCGCGCAGGAGGCCAAGCCCCATCTGTGCATCGATGAGCAGAAACGCCCGACGCCAGTCCGGGAGGCGGTTAAGCCTCACCCACGCCAGTCGGGCAGGTCCACCCCCCGATGGGGGAGGACCGACGTCTGGGATGAAGTCACGGAGTCTAGAGGTGTTTTTCTCCCACTCCGTGCTCCAGGTGTAATCCACCCACCGTGCCGCACTGATATTAAGGTCGCTGCATTGCTGCAGGAGTTCCCGTGCGGCAGGCACAAATGGGTGTCTCGACTTGAGGCGCCGGGAGGCTCAGCTGTTAGAGTGAGCCTTTCATGAAGCAGATGGTTTGGCTCCATGGCCCGGCATGCGAGACGTGCTATGGCTCCCCGCACGGCGAAGCCCAGCGGGCTGGATGCCTGCAAGGATGGAGAGGTTGTCCACAGGAGTGGGACGCAGGCATCCTGTCACAATGCGCAATGCTTCGTTGATAGGCGTATCGATGAGGCGGGTGTGAGCACTGCGACACCATACTGGCGCGCAGTACTCACTAGTCGAGTAGACAAGGGCCAGGGCAGCCGTACGCAGTGTTCTTGCCCCGCGCCCCAGCCTGACCCGACTAGTCGCCTCATCAATGCCACACGAGATGTTAGCTTCTTGCGCAGTGACGCGAGGTGTCGGCGAAACGTGAGCGACCTGTCCAGTGTCACGCCGAGGTACGTTGGCTCAGCGCAACATGGCAGGGGTATTCCGCCGATATTTACTCGGAGCTCACGTTTGGCCTCCTTGTTGTAAAGATGGAAGGCTGCCGACACCGTCTTTGCCTCGCTGAGCTTCAATCTCCATTTCTGGAGGTATGCCACTAGTGTCTTCATATCCTGGCCTAATGTCCCCTCCAATGACTGCCAGTCTCCAGCAGAGTACACCAACGCGAGGTCATCTGCGTAGGCATACTTCCGCGAGACTGTGTCAGGCAAGTCATAGGTGTAGATGTTATAGAGGAGGGGGGCCAGGACCGATCCCTGGGGGACACCGTTCTTGAGGCGTCGTAACCTACTTCGCTGTCCGCTACCGGTGGTGAGGGTGAAGCTGATTTCGGACAAGCTCCATGATCATTCTGACCATGTGCCTGTCCGGCAGCAGGCGGAGCAGCTTGCAGGTGAGGCCGCGATGCCATACGGTATCGTAGGCAGCCGTCAGATCGACAAAAACGGCTCCAGCCTTCTTTTTGGCCGAGAAGCTGTCCTCGATGTCTTGGGTCAACAAAGTGACTTGGTCTACGGTCGATCTCCCGCGTGGAACCCAGCCTGCTCCCGGGGAGCAGTGGGTCAACAATCGGTTCGACGCGGGCGTAGATAAGACGCTCAAGGATCTTGAAGGGGATGCAGAGCAAAGAGATGGGACGGTAGCTCTTAGGGTCCCCTTCAGGCTTATTCGGCTTCGGGATCGCGACAACTAGGGCTCTTCTCCAGATTTTGGGGATCTTCAGTTGGCGCAAGCAGAGAGGAAAGCTCTTAACCAGGACTTCAGAGCAGGTGCAGCATGGAGTATAAGCTCCGGCAGATGGAGTCAGGGCCCGGAGCTTTTCCTGGCTTTATGTGCTGGAGGGCAGTAGCGAACTCCTCCGGTGTGAATTCACCGGAGATGTTGTCGCTACTAGGTGTTGGGGGCCCTCCAGAGGTCAGACACTTCTTTTGCCACGAGTCGTGATGACTCGCGGTCTTTACCCTCGTATACCCCATTTTTCACAAATTGAGATGCGATTTTATTTGCAGAAATGGGGCAGTGACGAGGGAGTGTCTTGACCTGCCAGTGAGGTTGTTCAGGATACTCCATGCCTTGCGGCTGGAGTGTGAGAAGTCGATGGTATTGACAGCCTCCTCCCAGCGCTCTTGTCTCCTCCGACCGAGTCTTGACAACAGGGCTGTAGCAGCCCTGCTTGACTCGGTTCCTGCAGGAGCCCGGAGGAAGGCGCAGTAAAGATTCTCACACTCCGCATCCCAGCATGGTTTGTAGCTATTGCGGCGTCCACGTGGGATGGATTTTTGGCCGCTTTCACTAGCACACTGCAGAAGTCCTGGTATGCCTCATCCACACTGTTGGTATTAGGCGATGGAAGATGCCTCGTGGATTTGTTGGTGAGGAGGCGGAAGCGTTTCCAGTTGGCCTTTCGGAAATTCCATCGCTTCACCGGCTCACTCGGGACAATGTCCACAAGTTTGGGTACGGTTATCAGCGATGGTCGATGTTGGGACCGTGGGAAATTTCCGAGCACACGTCTGTCAGGGAGCTGGTTGTCTACGCCGACACTCGCGAAAGCCAGGTCTGGATTAGTCCCAGTATTCCAGCGTCCGGAGAAAAACTGGCTGGACCCTTGGGATCATGTAACAAGGTCAGGCAGTTGTTGGCTGCCCAGCCAGCCAGGTTCTCTCCGTCGGGTGTGTTAGTGTTGTACCCCAGTCTTCATGCTGGCAATTGAAGTCGCCAACATAAAGACAGGGGTGAGGGAACACCGGGACAGACGCTGGCGTGAATCGCGAGTGAGGAGGCTTGTAGACGTTTACGATTTTTAAACCGGCAACGTCCACGCACAACCACTCAATCTCCGAGTCAGCTGGAGATTGGTCGGCGAGAGTCCAACTCAACCTTTCGTGGACAAACGTGGCGAGGCCATACTTCCTGCTCAGGATAGACCCAGCTAGTGCGAAATTTTGTAGCACTAGCTTGTCTGCTGAAACGCAGTGGGTTTCCTGGAGGAGGATGACGAGGGCCTTGAAGGTATAGGCCAGCTTTTCGATGACACTGATCTTACTGGCGGTGAGCCCTTCGGTGTTCAGCTGCAGTATTCTGGGTTGGAGGCCAGTGGAGCAAGCCCCACCAGCTCTCCTCCCCGACTGCTGCCGAGCACCAGCCCGGGTGAGGGCCCTTAATTGGCAAACTCGGTTTCTCTTATGACTAGGGGTCATAATTTACTGACGGGAGGCACCACGAGAAGGTGTTTGCCATGCTCTACCTACTGAGCCACACAAAACCACTGTGAGCTTAAGGCCAATTTTTTGTGTGAAGTAACGTTTTGATTTGGCTTGAATGTCTTTGTAATGTATAAGTTATTGATAGAATGTATTAATAAGTTAAATGGAAAGTGAGTAAATGAATTTGATTAGGATATAGCTTCACTTAATTATATCTATCGATTGATAAGTCCAATTTAAAATATGCATAAAATACCAACTAATGCACAGTATTTTGTGTGAGTTTAATAAATTGCTAAGTATTCTATAAACTGTTATGCATTTGGCTGCAGATGGAAGCGCTACACTGGTGGGTATAGGTGGAGGTTGGTGGGTGGAGGTGGGTGGGTGCGCTGAATGGGGGTGAGGGTGTGCATGTGTGGTGGTGAGGCTAATGGTATGAAAAGATCAAAACGGTTGACTGGAGACTGAAAAGACAAAAGAAAAAGAACACTTCATCTGTTGCATGATCTCTGACCTTTACAGGACAGCTTCTGATCTGAGATCTGAGATCAGAGACCCCCGCTGGTGACCGACACTGAGCTCTCTCTGGCCCTGCTCTCAGGCCATGTGCAAACCTGCAGAGCAACACGTACTCCTCTAAAAAACATTAGAAAACCACAGCATCCGTTTTCTACCCGGGCAACTGTCGTGAAACCCTTGAGCTCACTACTATGTTGGACTCACTCCTGCATAAACACAGGCTTTTGAATTTGTCTGGTTTTCATGTTTTCAGTTATGTTGCATAAAAATATGTCACATTTAATGAACATAGCCCCTTGTTAAGGGCATCCATTGAGCAGAAGAGATAAGCTCTCCTCGTCTTTGTAATGCCATATCGGTGACATTGAGAACAGAGAACTGCTGATATTATAAGTGAAATGGCATCCAAGGGAGTAAATGGCTATACTGTTATATGAAGAGTGTTTTGGTGTAAAATGCAGCTGAAGAAAACAGTGTAGTGAAACCTCATTATCTTGTTTCTGGACCCTGGACCTATTGCAGACAGATACAGTACTTAAAAACTCATCTCAGAAATTATTTTAGTATGCGATTCAAAATATTATACCAAATCAACTCGCTCCAGATCAGGGGCTACTTGCCTAGTTAGGGGCAGAGGTTGGATTGGAGCTGCCACCAGGGGTCACCAGCTGCCACCCGATGTCCCAATAGAATTTTGAGAACTTTGAATTTTTTTATCTGATCTTTGTGTTTGGCCTAAAATGTGTCTGAAAATACAGTGGCCTGGAAGTGCAAAACAAATGAATTAATCATGAAACAAAACAACAAATAAAAAAATAAAAGAATATTTCATAAAATGCAACAGCAACTCACAAAGCACAACATGGGGGGGCGGGGGCAGGTAAGTACACAGGGATGAGAAAGGATATGAGTTTTGACCCTCTGTCTGTCTCTCTATGTGTGGGGTTCTTGGTGGTATTATGTTGACGCCAGTTGTCATGCGAAGCCCTTTTGATGCAGCGTAGGTGCACCCGTGAAACAGCACAGAGGATGTAAGAACAGAAGTTGAAGTGTGGCTTCAGACGACCCTCAGCGCCCCCCCACCCCACAGAACGGTCAAGATCCTCCTACAGGGTCGGTGTTCAGATGTTTTCAAAGTAACGCTGTCATGCAAGGACAGACCAGTGCACTGTGCAGCAATGTGTGGACAAGGTGAAAAAAGAGAGGCAGATCAGCGTGTTAAGGGTTTGGCTCAAGTAGCTTTCATCTGGAATCATGTGGACATTACAACTTCCACTGTCTGTTCTGCTGTGGAGTGTGTGTGCACTCTCTCAAGGTGAGGAAAATAATTGAACCACCATACCTCTATGTTAAAGGCATTCTAATGTTAGGGCAGTGTGTCATGGCTGTACCATACACACATTAGTATAATTAATCTTGTTTTTCGTCATCTTCTTTTTGTATTATTAATATTATTATTATTGTTATCATTATTATTATTCTGCTGGATTTATTTGATCTTAAATTTTTGTTAAATTGTGTTCACCAATGCTGCCATCCAAAGAAATGTATCAAACAAGAGTGATAGTTAAAATCTTCACAGTTAAATTTTTTTAAATACATATTTTTCTGTAAAAGCATTGTTATGTAATGTATACTGTGTAGATAAAGGAAATTAAGCTACATTTGTTTTTTTGTCTTTCTAAAACAGGAATTCAAATGCAGACTTTTGAAGCAGGAAAGGATGCGTCTCTCCGCTGCACAAACAGAATAGTGGATGAGTTAGTCATGGAGGTGTGGAGGGTTGAGAGGAGGGATGGAGATGACTGTCGGGTGACTTGGCAATTTGGAAATAATAAATCAAACAGCACCTGTGACTCCAGAGTGACAATACAGCAAGAGGAGGGCAGAGTGATTCTCCACATCTCCCACTTCAGCTCATCTGATGAAGGAAATTACTCCTGCGAGACTGTCTCCATTCAAGGAACTGAGGACTTTCATTTTAATGTGAAAGGTGAGTACTGAAGAAATCCTAAGGACTGGACGTATATTCTCTTATAATTATATATGATATTATCATATATTTCAAAATGCCAAAGGTTATTACTTCTAATTATTTTAGTCTGAAAGGTATTCACTTTCACACTAAAACCATTGAATCCCTGACGAAGGCTATATTCCGAAACGCATTTGTTTTACATAATACACAATTACTGTCTTACATTCTACATACAAGTGCAGCTGGAATTCTGCATGTTTAAAGGAATGCAATGCAATACTTAAAACGCTGCAATAAAGGCGTTTGCGCCAATTTCTATTGTCAGACTGCAGATGCCCCGTCGATCAGAGGGATCACTCTTGCGTAATGGAGCAGTGAAAACTGAGCAGACTAATCGATCATTATGTTATGAATGTCCTACTCGATAATACTGTAGGCAGCCAACCTTTTATATATTAAAATGATCAAGGCTATTATATATAGGCCTAATTAAAAAGAGGCTTGTCAAGGTCATCATTTTATTTAAAGCATGTCATTGTTTTCTAAATAATGTGAATCTTTAAGAGATTTAATCACAGATTCCCATTGTGTCTTTTTACAGCATCCTTTACAGCATCTTCAAGGTACAATATTTTTACTGATGAAAATGTCTATCCTCATTTTATAATATTGCTGAGTTTTGCTGGATCCATAGCCATGACATTCCTCATATTCTCCATTATGAGGATGAAACAACAAGATCAAATTAGGTAAGTTAATTCCCTGGGACAAATTCAGGTTACAAACAAAATATTTAGAATTGAAGTTTGAGTTGGGAAGTTTGAGAGTGGAAAACTTAAACTTTCTGGATAAATCTTTCGCATTTTGTTGTTTTTAAATCAAACGCTCTCTTAATGCTCTCAAATGCTCTACACTTCTACAGGGAATAACCTTAGTTTGGATTCCTACTTTAACACACTGTGGTATTTTATCAGGAAACATGAAGAGAGGAAAAGTACACCATGTGACCAATGAGCTCGGATGGATTTGGCTTGAGGTGCTTCCCACGCATCCTGACCGGTCAGCATAAACTATAACGAGCCTAGATGGGCCAAACGGCCTGTTCTTGTCATTATGTATTCTTATGTTCTTATGCATAAACAAACATATCTCTGTGTAGTTTTATTTTATTTAGTCTGTCTATTGTTCAGGTGTGATTTTTCCTTCCATAAAATAATCCCTGTGAAGACATGTTTGCCTAAAGTGTAGACCAGCCCTGTGGATAAACTCAAAGTGTTGTTGAGCTTTAAATGCATTCAGTTTGATTACAATTTTCCACATGTTCAGCTAATTGTTCATAAATAAATCTTAATGGCTATCGGAAAATGCACAACAGTTATTTATTAATGTTGATGCTTCACTGTAGCTCCACCTGGCTCCAAGCCATTCTCAGAAAAAGTTATTATTACTTTATCATTTTGCATGTATTTTTATGAATATAGTGTGTAGAAATCTAATAAAATATGTTTTACTGGATAATTACTTCCTGTGTTCAATGTCAGTGCCTATAACTTTAGGTAAGCCATGGGTCTATTTTGAGGACCAGGGAGTTGGGACATGGGCAGATATACAGTATATATATATATATATATATATATATACATATGCCATTTAGCAGACACTTTCATCCAAAGAGACTTACGGTAGTGAATGCATACATTTTTCAGTATATGTGGCCCCAGTGGCAATCGAACCCATAACCTAAGCGTTGTCAGTGCCATGCTCTACCTACTGAGCCACACAAAACCACTGTGAGCTTAAGGCCAATTTTTAGTGTGAAGTAACGTTTTGATTTGGCTTGAATGTCTTTGTAATGTATAAGTTATTGATAGAATGTATTAATAAGTTAAATGGAAAGTGAGTAAATGAATTTGATTAGGATATAGCTTCACTTAATTATATCTATCAATTGATAAGTCCACTTTAAAATATGCATAAAATACCAACTAATGCACAGTATTTTGTGTGAGTTTAATAAATTGCTAAGTATTCTATAAACTGTTATGCATTTGGCCCCCCGCTGGTGACCGACACTGAGCTCTCTCTGGCCCTGCTCTCAGGCCATGTGCAAACCTGCAGAGCAACACGTACTCCTCTAACAAACATTAGAAAACCACAGCATCCGTTTTCTACCCGGGCAACTGTCGTGAAACCCTTGAGCTCACTACTATGTTGGACTCACTCCTGCATAAACACGGGCTTTTGAATTTGTCTGGTTTTCATGTTTTCAGTTATGTTGGACAAAAATATGTCACATTCAATGAACATAGCCGCTTGTTAAGGGCATCCTTTGAGCAGAAGAGATAAGCTCTCCTCGCATGTGTGTTGTGCAATGAGGTTGACGCTATCTCAGTGCGGGGGTATTTTGGGGATGGGTTGCGTGAAATGCTCTCCTTTGTTCGCACCAGATGCCCCGAGTGCTCGCCTTCTCTCATCGTATAGCAGTGAGTCTCTCTCTGGTGTAGGCTTTTTAAATAAACCAGGGCCTGAAACAGACGCTGCGGTTTCTAATGCCTTTTATTAGAGGAGCCCGTGTTGCTTTGCAGGTTTACACATGACCTGAGAGAGCGCAGTGTCGGTCGCCAGACCAGAAGCTGTGCTGTAAAGGTCAAATGACATGCGACAGGTGGAAGTTCTCTAACTCTTTGTGTTTGACTGCCTTCATAGCACTGAGCATCTGAGCACTGATACACCATCAAGAACCAAATCAAATAAAAAGAATGGCACCTAAAAGTGTACAATAAAACGCATTGCTTATTGCACATGAGCAGATGCGTTTAATCAGCAACCTTCAGGTTCACCTTCAGGGCTAAACTTAAACATTGGCTTCTAGATAATGTTCCTCTGCAAATAGACAGTCGGGTAGGTAAGGTAGTATGTATGCAATTGATTGTTATGAACTCTATTGCTGATTTAATGGGAGTAATGTAAATGTATGTGGTATTGTTGCTATTTAGTGGAATTTAGTTTATGCTGCTAATGCCTAATGTTAATGTATTTTGTATTGTTGTTATTTATTGTAACCTTGTTTATGCTGCCAATGCCTAACACCACAAACACAATACACACACACCATCATGACACCTAATAACAACAAGGACCACAATGGAAATCAGTCCTAGGATTTTTCTGTGTCATCCTTGACATGTCTTTTTAAAATGTACATTTACATCGGGATGTACCCATGTATTGTATTCTTTTAAAGTGAAATGTTAAACAAACTAAACTAACCTAAGCAACGGTGTAGAATCTAAGTAGGCTGAGCTCATTATTCAGAGGGTACGTGGCAGCCGAACACTACTCCCCTTTCAATGTTCACTCACTGGTCAAGTGGCTTCGCAACAGTGACTCAAAGGGACACACACTATTTTGTTTTACATTTGAACTTAGTTTGTACTGTTTTTTAGGGTTTTTTGCAAGACAGATAGTATTTGTTTTGCCGATCGTTAAAACACAAGTACAGGTAATTCCTAGCGTGTTCTACAGTGGTCCTGTAACTCAGCTGGTAGAGCATGGCATTGGCTTGTGGTCGTAGGTTAGATCCCATGGACTACATGTCCGTCGTTCGGATGGGACAGTAAAAACCGAGGTCCTGACTCTGTGGTCATAAAAGATCCATGGCCCTTTTCGAAAAGAGTAGGGTGTTAACCTGATGTCCTGGCCAAATTCCCAACCAACACAATATACAGTACCAGTCAAAAGTTTGGACACACCTGCTGGAAACTAGGTTTATCTCATAATTGGCAATGTTTTACACCATATACGTTTCTGTAAATATTTGAAAATGACAAAAAACGCATGTAACAATAAACAAAAGGAACATCAAAGCAATGTTCAAGAAAACTGAATTGAAAATTGAATCTTGGATTCCTCAAAATAGTCAGCCTTTGGAATGAGAATAGCCTCACAAACAGGGGCCATTCGGTTAATAAGTTTGACATGTTTTCCCAGCTATCCTGCAGCAATTCCCAGAGAAACTTGCGGGTTGCTTTGCTTTGACTCTTCCTTTCCAGTTTGTCCCATACAAGTTCTATGGGATTGAGGTCTGGACACTGGGCAGGCCAGGTCTTTAGTTTGAGTTGTCGTTCATGTTCACCAGATAGTTCTTGCACAACTTCAAGGTGTGTTTCGGGTCGTTATCTTGCTGAAGAATGAATGAGTGCCCAATTGGCTGTAATCCAGATGGAAGGTGTGTCCAAACATTTGACTGGTACTGTATATATATATATATATATATATATATATATATATATATATACACACATACCTGCGATGGATTGGCGACCTGTCCAGGTGTATTCCAGCCTCTCGCCCCAATGCATGCTGGGATAGGCTCCAGCCCCCCCGCGACCCTGACCAGGAATAAGCGGCTGAAGATGAGATGAGATGAGATATACACATACATGGAATTAATTAATTCCTCCCTCCTCCCCTCTCCACTGTGTATCTGTGTAGTGAGTTTGTCCTGGCTGCCGTTGGCGCACTATGGCTGCCGTTGTGTTCACCCAGGTGGGTGCTGCACATTGGTGGTGGTTGAGGTGAGTTTCCCCTATCACTGTAAGTTCTTTGAGTTCCCTGGAAGAAAAGTGCTATATAAATCCAATGATCACGCATGTGTACATTAGCTATGTCTTCAGTATTGGAGCATTACAGTAAATTGGGAGCCATTTCCACAATCGTGAGTAATCCGAGTTTTATGAGTTATCGGGGAGCCAGTTATGGGGGGGAGATGTATTTGTGTATCAACAAGCACAAACTTTTATACATTTTTACATGCTGGTGTACCTGCTTTGGCTTGATGTAATTTCCCCCAAATCGTTGGTGAAACCACTTGATCTACACATATCAATAGCCTCAAATGGGGGGGCATGGCAAACACCTTCTCGTGGTGCCTCCCGTCAGTAAATTATGACCCCTAGTCATAAGAGAAACCGAGTTTGCCAATTAAGGGCCCTCACCCGGGCTGGTGCTCGGCAGCAGTCGGGGAGGAGAGCCGGTGGGGCTTGCTCCACTGGCCTCCAACCCAGAATACTGCAGCTGAACACCGAAGGGCTCACCACCAGTAAGATCAGTGTCATCGAAAAGCTGGCCTATACCTTCAAGGCCCTCGTCATCCTCCTCCAGGAAACCCACTGCGTTTCAGCAGACAAGCTAGTGCTACAAAATTTCGCACTAGCTGGGTCTATCCTGAGCAGGAAGCATGGCCTCGCCACGTTTGTCCACGAAAGGTTGAGCTGGACTCTCGCCGACCAATCTCCAGCTGACTCGGAGATTGAGTGGTTGTGCGTGGGCGTTGCCGGTTTAAAAATCGTAAACGTCTACAAGCCTCCTCACTCGCGATTCACGCCAGCGTCTGTCCCGGTGTTCCCTCACCCCTGTCTTTATGTTGGCGACTTCAATTGCCAGCATGAAGACTGGGGGTACAACACTAACACACCCGACGGAGAGAACCTGGCTGCCTGGGCAGCCAACAACTGCCTGACCTTGTTACATGATCCCAAGGGTCCAGCCAGTTTTCTCTCCGGACGCTGGAATACTGGGACT
Source organism: Aldrovandia affinis (assembly GCA_029706075.1). Taxonomy (NCBI): domain Eukaryota; kingdom Metazoa; phylum Chordata; class Actinopteri; order Notacanthiformes; family Halosauridae; genus Aldrovandia; species Aldrovandia affinis. The sequence continues at coordinate 1,343,025 of JAINUG010000195.1, read as the reverse complement.
AATCCAGACCTGGCTTTCGCGAGTGTCGGCGTAGACAACCAGCTCCCTGACAGACGTGTGCTCGGGAAATTTCCCACGGTCCCAACATCGACCATCGCTGATAACCGTACCCAAACTTGTGGACATTGTCCCGAGTGAGCCGGTGAAGCGATGGAATTTCCGAAAGGCCAACTGGAAACGCTTCCGCCTCCTCACCAACAAATCCACGAGGCATCTTCCATCGCCTAATACCAACAGCGTGGATGAGGCATACCAGGACTTCTGCAGTGTGCTAGTGAAAGCGGCCAAAAATCCATCCCACGTGGACGTCGCAATAGCTACAAACCATGCTGGGATGCGGAGTGTGAGAATCTTTACTGCGCCTTCCTCCGGGCTCCTGCAGGAACCGAGTCAAGCAGGGCTGCTACAGCCCTGTTGTCAAGACTCGGTCGGAGGAGACAAGAGCGCTGGGAGGAGGCTGTCAATACCATCGACTTCTCACACTCCAGCCGCAAGGCATGGAGTATCCTGAACAACCTCACTGGCAGGTCAAGACACTCCCCTCGTCACTGCCCCATTTCTGCAAATAAAATCGCATCTCAATTTGTGAAAAATGGGGTATACGAGGGTAAAGACCGCGAGTCATCACGACTCGTGGCAAAAGAAGTGTCTGACCTCTGGAGGGCTCCCAACACCTAGTAGCGACAACATCTCCGGTGAATTCACACCGGAGGAGTTCGCTACTGCCCTCCAGCACATAAAGCCAGGAAAAGCTCCGGGCCCTGACTCTATCTGCCCGGAGCTTATACTCCATGCTGCACCTGCTCTGAAGTCCTGGTTAAGAGCTTTCCTCTCTTCCTGCTTGCGCCAACTGAAGATCCCCAAAATCTGGAGAAGAGCCCTAGTTGTCGCGATCCCGAAGCCGAATAAGCCTGAAGGGGACCCTAAGAGCTACCGTCCCATCTCTTTGCTCTGCATCCCCTTCAAGATCCTTGAGCGTCTTATCTACGCCCGCGTCGAACCGATTGTTGACCCACTGCTCCCGGGGAGCAGGCTGGGTTCCGACGCGGGAGATCGACCGTAGACCAAGTCACTTTGTTGACCCAAGACATCGAGGACAGCTTCTCGGCCAAAAAGAAGGCTGGAGCCGTTTTTGTCGATCTGACGGCTGCCTACGATACCGTATGGCATCGCGGCCTCACCTGCAAGCTGCTCCGCCTGCTGCCGGACAGGCACATGGTCAGAATGATCATGGAGCTTGTCCGAAATCGCAGCTTCACCCTCACCACCGGTAGCGGACAGCGAGTAGGGGTTACGACGCCTCAAGAACGGCGTCCCCAGGGATCGGTCCTGGCCCCCCTCCTCTATAACATCTACACCTATGACTTGCCTGACACAGTCTCGCGGAAGTATGCCTACGCAGATGACCTCGCGTTGGTGTACTCTGCTGGAGACTGGCAGTCATTGGAGGGGACATTAGGCCAGGATATGAAGACACTAGTGGCATACCTCCAGAAATGGAGATTGAAGCTCAGCGAGGCAAAGACGGTGTCGGCAGCCTTCCATCTTTACAACAAGGAGGCCAAACGTGAGCTCCGAGTAAATATCGGCGGAATACCCCTGCCATGTTGCGCTGAGCCAACGTACCTCGGCGTGACACTGGACAGGTCGCTCACGTTTCGCCGACACCTCGCGTCACTGCGCAAGAAGCTAACATCTCGTGTGGCATTGATGAGGCGACTAGTCGGGTCAGGCTGGGCGCCGGGGCAAGAACACTGCGTGACGGCTGCCCTGGCCCTTGTCTACTCGACTAGTGAGTACTGCGCGCCAGTATGGTGTCGCAGTGCCCACACCCGCCTCATCGATACGCCTATCAACGAAGCATTGCGCATTGTGACAGGATGCCTGCGTCCCACTCCTGTGGACAACCTCTCCATCCTTGCAGGCATCCAGCCCGCTGGGCTTCGCCGTGCGGGAGCCATAGCACGTCTCGCATGCCGGGCCATGGAGCCAAACCATCTGCTTCATGAAAGGCTCACTCTAACAGCTGAGCCTCCCGGCGCCTCAAGTCGAGACACCCATTTGTGCCTGCCGCACGGGAACTCCTGCAGCAATGCAGCGACCTTAATATCAGTGCGGCACGGTGGGTGGATTACACCTGGAGCACGGAGTGGGAGAAAAACACCTCTAGACTCCGTGACTTCATCCCAGACGCCGGTCCTCCCCCATCGGGGTGGACCTGCCCGACTGGCGTGGGTGAGGCTTAACCGCCTCCGGACTGGCGTCGGGCGTTTCTGCTCATCGATGCACAGATGGGGCTTGGCCTCCTGCGCGGCCTGCGAGTGTGGCGTAGAGGAACAAACCGCAGACCATGTCATCCTGGATTGCCCGATTTATCGGGCACCCAATGGGATCCATGGTCTGTCGGTTTTGGATGACGACACGGTGACATGGCTGCTGGAGGTGTGCCCCGAAATATAGCCTGGGTGAACCCCCCCTAGGCTTGAGGTGGTAAAAGGATAGCCCCTCGGCCCCGAGCCTAGGGGAGCAGGAAAAAGAATATACCCAAACGACGAAGAAGAAGCCTCAAATCATTTGAAGATGAAGAAACAATAATGACATATAGAACATTTTCTTGATGTTATTATCCAAGTTTACACATAGTACATTACTACAGTAGTTTTGCACATGGGGCCCCTCATGCAGGCTATGGTGTAAACAGTCACATGAATAGAGCTGCCCTCTCCTCATCACCCAAAGCAGGAACAGTCTCATGTGCTTGGGTCACTCAGTCTAACAGTTGAATACAGTCCAGTCTCCGTACATATGAATGTACTGTAGGGTTCAACATCCTCAGGTTCCTGTTCCGGTTCCTGCAAAAACAAAATCCATATCATTTTCATTTAAGCAAAAGGTGCATTGTTACTGAGGCGGAGCTCAGAAACAAATTTATTTGTTATGCCATGATTGTAATAATAATAATAATAATAATAATAAAATACAAGCTTACAAAACAGGCAACTTTGTGCTCCTTAAGTGTGATATACAGTGGCACACATTCACAACCCACTACGACTAGCTTGGATCAACATACTGCATAAACCGCTAAAAATAAGAACAGGAATTCAAGCGTGTTTCTTCTTCGAAAGAGCCTAATTTGAATACACAGAAGAGGCATGGATACCAAAATGAGTTGAGCGTGCCTTCCTTATGCGCACAGAATTATTTTGTTCATGTATCATGATAGTAGACGGTGCGAGTGGGAATGGTACAGTGGGTGTGTGTGTGCAATAACAGGTCAGAGGACCATAGTTTCTTCTTGATTTATGTATGTATCTGGGGGGTGGCTTTTACATGTGACATAAAGCAGTATTTCCCAACCCATTCCTACAGGGCACACTGCCCTGCATGTTTTCATTCCAACCACCACTCAATCATGCTCAAGTGATCATTAACAGACGACCGATGCAGATGATAGGTTGGGAGCGGAGATTGGAATTAAAACATGCAGGGCAGTGTGCCCTGTAGGAATGGGTTGGGAAACACTGACATAAAGGACATTCTGCTGTTTTATTTGTACTAAACTTTGGAGAAGGGCCAAAAAGCCTGCATTTGGAACAGCTGCCCCTCAATATAGAACTCTCAATACAATAGCGAGAGGCTTAAAAAAACAAGATAGTGGCTTGTGTACCTGACCCAAACAAAGAACAACAGCATTTTTTATGTGCAGGCCAGATGTCATATACGCAGCCTGATGCTGCTTTAAGATAACCACATTGACCACAAAGTGTTCCTGAGGGTGGTATCTGAGACCTATGTTGGGTTTGCTTCGTCAGAAGGTTTTTGAGTACAACAAAAACTGTCACGGAAACTGCACTGCAGTGCAAAGCCGCCGGAAAGCCCCTTCTTTTCTCTTCGATGGCGGCTCCAGTTCAATATAAAATACATACCACAGATTCTATAGACCCAGTAGACACTCGGTTCTCATAGTCCTAAACATTTTATGAACGTTCCTTCTCCCTCCCACTGAAGCCGAAAAACAAAGACATGCATATTCATAAAGGGGCGTGGCCAAGTACAATACCATGACAACGGATGTTCTGTTCTGGACTGGGGACCGGAAACTCCCGTTTCCAACCTGAACCTCCTGTCATTATAAAGTAGAAAGGATGAACTGTTAGCTGCGGGCCTTCCAGGTCTTTGTGACAAATACAGCCAAACAGCCAATCAAAAGCAGCCAAATTCATTATTCAAACTATCAGAGTCATGAAAGGCGGGGTTTTGGCCTAGCGTCCTTGCATTTTGCGTTTACACACACTACGCAGGCAGTTTTGTAGGGGCGAGTTAGTGTGATGACGGTTGATTGTAATCTTTGTCATCCATAATTAAAAACAGCCCCCAAACCCCCCACAATACTAAAAGTAGCAGCTCACAACCCTTCACCTTTTCACAAAATAATGCAATCGCTGTCGATGCTCGCGTGCTAAAATGTCTAACCACTCTGACAAGGCTGTCCACAAGACCTGCACCTTCCTTCCACCTTCAGCTGCATCTACAAGGCGGGAGGTGTGCACGTACAACCTGGAAGAATGCAAACCCCTTTACTTGGTTGCTGCAGGCAGATAGCAGAAGCCTAACTCACCAGAGTGGTAAATGTGCAGTGAGGTGAAATATACCCTGCTGACCTATACTCTCCCTCCCTGGGCGACGCTATGGCTAATTGCGCATCATGCCGTGGGACTCCCAGCCATAGCTGGCACTAGCGTAGTCAGGCTTTATTCACAAGCTTTGGGGGTGAATCCCTGCCCTGAGGATGAATACTTAGCCATATTCACCTAGCCTTAATATTGATTTATAACATTAAAATGTATTCAATACTGAATTTGTATTCATATTTTTCGGGTGTGTTGCCGAAATGCTATTTCTATTACCAATGCAGACCAACCTGGACAGCTCAAGGTTCTGTTAAAAAGTTTAAAAGTACTGTTATAGAATGTAACACTTCTAACAGTCATTTTGACCAATCAGCATACGGGGATGTAACAGGCAAATTTCAGTGATGTATGCCATTACCTACAGTGCCAAAGATGTTCCCAAAACCCACTGCTACTTTGTCAGTCAGGGGGACATTTTGAGGGATAAGTAAATAAGCATGGATTATTTCAATACGAGTTTGATTAAAGAATTGAAACAGCAGATTTGAACCAGACTGGTACAATATTAGAGTTCAATGGTTTAAAAAAAAGGTAATTACTGTACCTCTGCTTGAAGGGAATCAGACTTTGGTCTTTGCTTTTGGCCCCTTGGATGTAGAAAAATAAAGAAATTAAATCGATCCTGCTCAATTTACCCTCTCTAAATAAACAAATATGTTTGGTTTCAAGATTATGGTTACAAGCATAATCATCACGCCTCACTCAAAATGGGGATTTATCTTTATTCGTTACCAGCGAGGCTTCCACGACCTATCTTCGTTTCGCGTGGCCAGTGACTGAGCGCAACATAAGTTAATTCAGCTGCATTGAAGTGTCTCATATCAGTGCTCAACAACTTGTCACAAGAACCCGGTTAGGCTAATGAGAGTTTGCAATGAACAGGGCATTTTGATATAGCTCAAATCAAAGACGAGCACAAGAACTAAGGGCAATTAGCACACAGCTTAGCTCCTTTAGCCTGTGAGCTTCACAGCAATATTAATAAGAAGCATGCTTTTCTAATGATGCTTTCGCGGAGAGGCTGAATTTAGAATAGCGTCCTGATTAAAATTCCATTAAAATGTTGCTTACTACATTACCACCAGTGAATGCTAATTGTTTGGTTCGCTACCTTACAATTATTCATTGGAATCTCTTACCTAATTCGAGGTTGTCGTTTCCTCCTCGTAATTGCACAAATTACAAGTATCAGGGCTGCGCACCCGGCAAGACTCAAAGGTGTCACAAAATACCGAGGATCGTCATGCACCCTGTCCACTGCTGATAGAAGAGAGGGGATGTCACAACATGAAAGCAAATACAATGAGAAGCAGCAAAGCGGTTTGTGAACCCAAATGGGCATCCAGGATTCGGAGAAAAAGTGCCACTAGTGCAGAAAGGTTTAAAAAAATAGATATATATCTTATGGGGACTAAATATTTAATTTACTGTCATTTCAGAAGCAATGATGGTTGCTAAGGGACTGTTTACTTATTTATGGGGAGGTACTATTGTATTTAATGTGACTCTGCCTATGCCATAAATGTGTGAATACAATTACATTTACAAAATCCTAAACTGTTACGTTAATAACGTTAGCCCTTATAAAAATACCAGCACCATTTTCTTAATAACTGTAAAACAAAGGGACAATTTAACATCAACTCAATTTTCATGTAGAAGCAGTCAATTCACCACTGCCTTGCCTCCAGGACAACTTCGATTGTTTACAGCATTAATAACATTGTAGAACACAATCTTCCACCGAGACAGGAGCACTGTGATTGAACAGTCCAACTGTTCAAAGCAGACTAAGCTTTTCAGTGCACACCTTTCCATTAAAATAAGAAGAATGAATAACCTTCACCCTTTTGATACAACTCAACTTGTCAATATCAATATCAGAGAATATATAGATGGAGTCGCTAGGTGTTCCGTAGTGCATACCTTTCACATCAAAATGAAAGATCTCAGTTCCTTCATTGGAGACAGTCTCGCAGGTGTAATTTCCTTCATCAGATGAGCTGAAGTGGGAGATGTGGAGAATCACTCTGTCCTCCTCTTGCTGTATTGATACTCTGGAGTCACAGGTGCTGTTTGGTTCATTATTTCCAAATTCCCAACTCACCCGGCAGTTATCTCCATCCCTCCTCGCTACCCTCCACACCTCCATGACTAACTCATCCACTGTTCTGTTTGTGCACTGGAGAGATGCATCCTTTCCTGCTTCAAAGGTGCGTGTTTGAATCCCTGTTTCGCAAAGACACAAAAAAGCAATTTTCAAGGAATGTGGGAAATACTGTAACAAACATGAATTTTGAAAATATCACTCTTGTTCCAGATGTACTTCTTTAAAACCAACCCTGCTCAACAAAAATGACTGTGGTGTAGAGATGATGTGGGGGAAATGAACGCTTGCATACTAAAGACGCATGTACGTGTAAAACCCTCAAGCAGAGGTGGGGATGTGGAGAACCCTTTACTCAAACGTGTAACATACTGGGTCCATCTCTTCTCATCAACCCCTCACCCTTCATCCGGAGGCCATGAGCCTGGACCGGGACATCGAACCATTCATTTAAAGGCATTTGGGCATTATCTAAGCGACACCTATGGCCCCCTCTAGTAATTAAGTTTCCCTGTTACAAGTACGATGACAGCCGTGTGTATGTGTGCATGTACATGTGGAGATATGTATTTAAATGTGTGTATGTGTATATTTATGTATGCATATATATGCAAGCACAGTTTTAATGTTTGGGAACACGTTTAAAGTATTGCGTATATATTGACGTATTGTTGACATCACCCTTGGACCTAACCCTTTTTCACGGGTGAGAATGATCACGTACGCTATATACGGGCAGCTTTTGCACCTATGTGATTCACAGACCTGACAAAGATCCCAGTGGGATCGAAACATTGTCATTAAATCTGTTGGGGAGCGTTTTTACAGTGCATTTATCATTCTCCACTTGCCAACCTAACAAAAAAGCTGGATGCGTGTTCGTTTTTTTATCATTCTTTACATGATGGTGTCGCACAGTCTATGTATGTGCCCTTTAGTTTAACTTTGAAACCTAAATGCCACTGCAGGCCGGGCAATCCATTGTACGCAACAACAAAAAAACATCATTTTCTATTCACTGTCAAGCTCACAGGTAAGAGACATTCTAGTATCTTTAATTCATTTTTTTATTTATTTCAAGTGCAGTGAATATTCATACACTTTAAATAAATCATAATATAACATTAGCAAAATGTTTGCTCTGCCCCAATATTGGCATGCTCGGAGACAATGCAATGCAGAGACAATGCAAAACCTCTGCTTACCTTGACAGAGAGCACACATTCCACAGCAGGAGAGCCAGTGCAAGCGTTAATTCTACCCTCCGCATGACTACAGCCAAAAAGCACCTTGGACAGAACACTTTCAATACTAAACTCCTTCTCTCCTGTCAGTTTGGCCGCGTGTCATTTCACTGCGGCTTTATCTCGCAACAGCAGTCTGACCCAAATAGAGAGTGGAGCTCAATTAGACAACTGGAGGGGAAACTGTGGTTCACAGGCCACGTGATGTCTTTCGGTCACCACGTCACGATTCTACCACCGCTGAAACTAAAGTGGCCGGCATGAAAACTGTCACTGTCACTGTCAGAGGGACAGGGCACTGCTGGCCGCATGAGCTCAGGGCACCGCTCAGAGAGCACTTCAGCGCAATGATGGTTACAAATGGTTAAAAAAAACAGTCAGAATAAAGTGCACAATCTTTTTTTTTAAAGTGGCTATACATACAGTCAACTGCAAAATTATTCACATGCTTCATGAAGGTGAGCAAAAAAGCATGCATAAAAAAAACACTATAGGTAATGAGATATATTTTATATGGAAATGTGCTAATTCTGAGGTATTCTTGGGCTCATTTATCATTGCTGCATGTGTGTAAATCAGTTATAGCCCATCCCAGTCTCATTGTGCCCCAAACTCTCTGTCTAAGGACTTTAAGAGAAGTTCCTCTCTATTTCTATAAGACAATGTTACAATATTGCCCAAATAACTCACAGTGAAACAATTTCTCATTTTGTATTTTGGCATCATCTTGTAAAAGCATCACAGCATCCAATTTTGAAAAAAAGTGACATGTTGGAAAGAGTGTCAGCTTGACACTAGAAAATGACAAACCAAGGGGCTTTGGGTAGCGTAACGTCTAAGCATTCGCCTGGAACGCAGTTTGCACACTGCAGCTGTGGGTCGAAACCCGGCTACACCAGTCCGATCCTGATCAGGGGTGGCCTTTGCCTGTCCGCCCCAGGGGGAGGGGAGAGGGTGAGCTAGCAGGAACTTGCCATGAAATGCAAAGGGTGTCTTTAGAAAGTAGGTGAGCAAGTTCCATCTTGGAGGAGGCAGATCATCGCCGGCCTCGGGAAATTTGTTTGCCCCATAGTGATAGGCAGCGGGTTTGTGGGGGAGGGTATAATTGGCTACCAAATTGTTACAAAAATGGGGAAAAAATCTGAAAAAAGAAAATGACAAACCAGAAAGAAGACAGATCAATTGAGTTAATATCAAGATTGCGGCAGTACATCTGATGAACAGTCCTGTAGCCATGCACTGAAGTGGTTATGAAGTTTTCTTTGGGTGAATAACATTGAGACCTCTGAGACATCATATCCACGCCTCTCTCTGCAGATTATAGCTCCTGTTTTTTTGGTAACCGTAGATCACATTGATCCTTTCTGTGTATGTGATGTATGGTCCAATATCCAGGTTCTCCTGAAAAAAAAGATGAAAAAACATTGAAATTGTTGTATTATTTATCATATTTGTGTGTGATTTCTGCTTTATTTATGATTTATGGTGTGAGATCGGTTTCAGCTTTTTGAGTAAACACATATGCTTCATCAATCATGGACTGTGTGACAACGAGCTCCATGCATAAGATTCAGGCACAGGCCTCCCGGGTGGTCATGGTTACAACGCTCGACGTTGGCCACTACGACCGGGGTTCGACTCCACCAGCCAAGCCAGAGTCGGCTCTGGCCGGGAGTGCCATTTGGGGGTGGCAATTGGCTCCTGCCCCAGGGAGGGGGGACGGAAGCTGATATGAGTTCGCTGTGTATAGGAGTGGCCCTGTGTGTCCTGGAGTTACAGTCAAGAGTAACTCTCAAGTCAGAGGAGACAGTATTTTGCCTTTGTCACTGCCGGTCTCAGGGTTATGGCAGCAGAAAACTCACAAAACGAGGGGGGGGTTGACATGAAAAGAGAGGGTGTAATTGGCTACTAAATTGGGAGAAAAATGGGGTAAAATCTTTAGAAAGGTACAGTTCGCAAGCTTTTCTTTCTATACCTCTTCTGTGGGAGACAGGACGTTCTCATGTTGATCCTGCTTCCTCCTGCGTGTTAATGTAAAAGGCATTTCGATTAGCTTCGCCATGCTTTGCTATGTGCAGGCCTGGCTATGAAAAACATTTGTCCAAAAATTTGACTCACAATTAAATGCAGTCGATTTTAGTGTTTTTCCTCACAAACATCCTAATGGCAAGTCTAGCCATCACCAACATTTCTGAAAAAATTCATTGTGTTTACATTGGGGAAAAAAGTTCAACTTGCATTTGCAAGTCAAGAACATATGTTGAATGAATCCATGCCACGGTCGTGCAGTTTACAAGGACTCAAAACCTTTTGGGCCAGCCCAAATATATGCGGCACAATGTGATATGCATAGATATTGTACACAAGAATGGAACTTGACATAAAACGGCAATGCCAAAGCAGGAATACAATAGTTGCGCTTGGAAAAAAACTCAATATTTAAAGGGACACTGGTGACGGTTAGGCTGCATCCTCCCATAACCCCCATCAAGGGGTACAACAAATCCAACTTTGGGGAGAGGTAGTTCTAAATAGCTTTGGGGCAATTATGAGACAAAATAGGGGCATTTTGTATTCTATACTTATGTTATCAAAACTGTATAAAGGCTGTAGAATATAAAAACCTGTTGAGATAGTGTAGGTGGTTCTGTGTCGCTCAGTAGGGAGAGCGTGGCGCTGACAACGCTTAGGTTGTGGGTTCGATTCCCACTGGGAATACTGAAAAATACTGAAAAAATACTGAAAAAAGGTATGCATTCACTACTGTAAGTCGCTTTGGATAAAAGCGTCCGCCAAATGTCATATATTATCTTGTATTATGTCCTTACCTCGCTATATTCCATAACTGAATCCTGATGATGACCGCAGAAAGCACGGTCAAAGTGAGGAGGACCGCCAGGCTGCTCACGCTCCACGTCAGGGTCTCAGACAGCCAGGGCTGCAGGGCGTTTCTACCAGGCACAACTTTCAGGGGAAAACAAACAACACACAGGCTTGGAACAGCTTGCCAGGTCGGGTAGCAGACACAGACACAGGCTATTCAGTTCAGCCCAGGCTAGATGCAGTACTAGATACTCTTTAGATTAGGACATGACGAGCCTAGATGGGCTGAACGGCCCGTTCTCCTCATTATGTATTCTTATGTTCTTAGGAATATCAGGATCGTACGAAATGCGCTTCTTGGCCTGTACAAGACATGCAGCCATACGTCCACGAGTATAATTTAAATCTGTCGCGTTGTGGAATTTCAAGCCAAAATAAATCCTAACGAATGAAATCGAGAAAAGGAAAATCCATAAAGAATGTGAATTTGATATTTTCCATACAGGTTCAGTTTTATTTGTGCTGTTAGAGGAGTTCCATACTGCCCAATATACCGTATGCTCAATTCTAGAAATTAACAAACACATGGTTTTATGCAATTGGTGCATCAAAATCAATGATCTAATTTATCTCTGCTTTTTAATTCTATTTACAATTGTGAAGCACTTTGAGCTGCATATCATGTATGAAAGGTTATTATTATTATTTTATTATTATTATTATTATTATTATTATTATTATTATTATATTATGTTTAAAATCAATGTACCAGCCACTGTATTTTTTCTGAATGTAAAAAAATAATAATGAAACCCCTGCTTGTGCTAATAAAATGGGTGAAAAAAGGGTTTGATAAATTATTCACAGATACAATAAATAGCTTTAAAAGGAAAGGACACTAATGACCTTCATTATTTTGATATAACTGGTCAATATCATTTTCAGAGGATACACAATGTGCAGTCCTTAGGTTTTCCTCAGTACTCACCTTTCACACTAAAATGAAAGATCTCAGTTCCGTCGCTGCAGACTGTCTCGCAGGTGTAATTTCCTTCATCAGATGAGCTGAAGTGGGAGATGTGGAGAATCACTCTGTCCTCCTCTTGCTGTATTGTCACTCTGGAGTCACAGGTGCTGTTTGTTTCATTATGTCCAAATTGCCAAGTCACCCGACAGTCATCTCCATCCCTCCTCTCTACCCTCCACATCTCCATGATTAACTCATCCACTGTTCTGTTTGTGCAGTGGAGAGACGCATCCTTTCCTGCCTCAAAAGTCTTCATTTGAATTCCTGTTTTACAAAGGCACAAAGTGTCACCATAATTCTTTTTCATGGTTATTCATTTCAGATGTTGCATAACGCATACTGAAGGACATTAGAAAATTATGACAATTACATTTTACAGCTTTTTAGAATATATCCACCAAATTTGCAGAAAATGTGTCATACTAAATAGTTTAACATAGTTGTATGCGTAGTTTCCCTTACCTTGAGCAAGTACACATCTTAGCTGCAGGGCCACGGTGATCCCAAGCATGAGCAGACCCATGCTCCTGTACTGCTGGACAAAGAGGATTCAAAACACAAAGCTATGAAAACAGCCTCAGCATATCTGTCTCATGAACGGAAAAGAGCGTTTATACACAGGCACTGATCTACGCGCTGATGAGGGGTCGTCAGAGGCACTGAGCGAGACTCAGAAGATCTCAGACGCCACTGTACACACAGAGCAGTGTGAAGAACACTCTCTGTAAATGGCAACACTTAAGGGGCGAGACTCTATAGCTGTATTGCACTTCCTCACAGCGTCGCCCGAGTACTAGGAAACAAACATTCAAACCTGTGAAACCTCGAGGTGTCTCTCACAACCCCTTTGTGGGAAGGCCAGTTAGCTCAAAGTGTCAACACGTTGCAGAAAGCAGAATCAGAGGCAGAAGTGTGTGCTGTGGCCTGGGGAACTATGGCGGAAGGACCCTGAGGGGTTTCACTCTGCCTGGAGGGGACGGTCTAACATCGTGCAGCACTGGGAAAGCGATGCAATGACAACATCACCAGGCAAAACAAAATATGGGCAAAGCATGAAATAAAAGGTCTTTACGGGTCTTTGGAATGGGCAGTGTGTGTATGGCACTCAATGTAAAGGCGTGCACGCGACTCAGGATGCGGAATACAGTTGGACAGAGCACTGAAACCGCCCGAAGAACAGTGGGGGGAAGTGATCGGGAGAAACCGAGAGGAACCCATCTTTTGCATTATTCATAAACCTTTTTTTGTTGGTCAAAGTTCTGATCTCCAGCTGCGCATGTTGTGCACATATCAGCATTGATATGACTGAGTGAGGTGTTAAGCCCACGATGGAGGTGGATTGACGGCTGGAGTGTGAACGTACGACACGTTAATGTGGTGTTCAAAATGGCTGCCATTTTTGGTGGGGTTATTTTTTTTGCTGTGGTAAAGACATCTTGCCCTGGTAGCTTATGTGGCTTATGCATTGTAGTGGTCATGCGTGTCGTGTAGAGTAATGTCACTAGGAGGAGTAATGTAGCAGGACATTCCACCACACCGAGGAGTAGGGTTGCCAACTGGTCCGTATTAACCGGGACGTTTCGTTTCTGAGCCAAAATTGGCTCGTCCCATACGGGACATCCCTTGTCCACGTTACAGTATACTGTACAATATACAATATACAATATACAATATACAGTATACAATATACAATATACAATATACAGTATGTGTTGATTTACATCCCTACAGCTCCATAACCACTTCGCCCCCAGTGCCCCGCCTTCTGTCCTGCATTTGGATGATAGAAAGTCGGCAACCCTTCCGAGGAGCCCGACCATCTGGCCCTACGATAATGGCACTGCTCTGTGGAGCGGGGGGACTTCCCATGGCTGGATAGTTCTTCACCTCCTCCAGAATCGCCTGCGCGCCACGCCGTCATTCATTTGTTCAGCTGGATATTTACCAAAGCAATTCAGGTTAAACGCCTTGCTCACAGAGTACAGCAGTAGCCTGCCACCTTCTGGCTACGATACCACACTGTGAAAAGGGCATGCAGAAGGGGGTGGAGAGGAAAAGCACAGAGAAGGACAACAGCACTGGTCCCAGGTCTTTCTGGGGCCAATGTTAAGAGACTTAAAGCACATGCAGGGATCTCTTTAGCCTCAGAAAGAGGAGGCTCAAAGAGAGAAAGGCTGAAGAAATCTGTTAAAAGTATTTATGATGTGGATCACGGAAGCTCTTCCATGCAAAGATCTCTCAACAAACCCAGCGGCCACACTTGGAAATTAGTCAAAGGTTTATTTCACTCTACCATTCAAGAAAGTACTCACAGAGTTACTAATGCATACAATAACTCGCCTGGGTTTTTGGCCGAAAATCAGGTAAGTGCATACTTTTAATCCACCATTTCTAATGAAGCTCAGAGCACTTGTCAGAACAAGTTAAAATACAAATACACTGCGCAAGAAAGCGACAAACAAACAGAAATGCGGGCAAGTGCATACACTGCCCCCAAGCACAGGCTTCAGATTCAACACCTGCACTGTGAGGCGTGTCCATTCTTTTTGGTTTTCACAAGCGTGCTCACCTTGCTGACGGTGTGGATGAGGCTTGAGGGAGCAACAAGTGTCATCACAGGGGGCTTACAGAGACTAATTGAGAAGCGTCCACAATCTGTTTTTGTCTATAAATAAGAAGCGGAAATGGTGAGATCTAATCACCTGTGAGATCTGTGTAGGTCAGCGTTATTGCAATGCAAATATGGTCCCGAGGCAGACCTTGTGTCCTTTCAGACGCAGTGCAAAGAAATGCTGGTCTGTAACTAATTCTGCATACATGAGAATAATACAAAGCTAGTTTTAAAATGTTGTTAGGCATGAAATAGTCATCAAAGTAATGCTGGTGCACATAAGAAAAGGGGTGTGTTATGAGGGTTGTGTCATGCAGTGTTTGATAGGCCTAAATTATTAATATTTTTAGCTCAAGAACGATGCAGCCGACCTGTGAATTGACCCTGAAACATTTAAGTGCATAAATACAAGCCCCATTCCTTAAGCTGCACTACAAAGCAAGAGAATGTGGGCTGCACTGATACGGAGCATTCACGCCATGCATAGACCAAGTGTACATCTTTCAAATTCAGACTATTCTCTCTGCAATCAACCATATATTTATTATTAAAATACTACTTATTTGGCAATAGATTTAAGGCTCCATGGACATACAGGTAACTGCCAAAATAAAGGAAACACTTGAGTAAACAAAGGGTTCTGGTGGCTCTGTTATAGTGTGGGGTGCATTTTCCTGGCACGGTTTAGGCCCACTCAACCCCTTAGAGGGCAAGGTAAACACCAATAAATACAAAGCCATTCTGAGTGATCGCCTTCATCCTGTGGTGAAGCATTTCTATCCTGATGAGAGTGGTCTCTTCCAGGATGACAATGCCTACAAGGTATGAGTGGTCATTGAATAGTTTGATGAGCATGAAAACAATGTAAACCATATGCCATGGCCATCTCAGTCACCAGATATAAACCCAACTGAACACTTATGGAAGATTCTTGAGCGGCACCTGAGACAGCGTTTTCCGCCAACATCAACAAAACAACAAATGATGGGATTTCTCATAGAATAATGATGTTGCAAGTTCCAGACACTTGTAGAATCTATGCCAAGGTGCACTGAAGCTGTTCTGGCAGCTAGTAGTGACCCAGCGCCCTATTAAGACACTTTATGTTGGTGTTGTTTTAACAGTTACTGATTACTGATTACTTATGTACTTAAAAAAAAAAAAAAAAAAGTACTCTGTAATGATCTAAAGTCAGGTAGAAGCCTGTTAAGAAACTGAATGTGACAAGCAGGAAGATGAGGGTCACAGGAAATAACAGGAACCGAAACCCATAACAAAAGAGGTATTTTTACATCTCTGATCTCTGCCTGCTGACATTTATATGCTCCCACGTTCTTATTTACATTTTACGCATATTTTAAACCCTGTTGGCCATTCGAAGACTCTACAGCTTCTCTAAAGAGTGACAATCCATACAACGAGTGGGCAGCGCTCAACAGTTAAACTGTTTCACAAACCTCCTTGAATCTCCTCTTATACCATGGCCTAGTGATTCACTGACAGCTCAATAATGCTCTATTGCTGAAATACTCAACACATACCTACACATTTGGTTGCATTCTTGATAAATATTTTTTTTTCACACCTTCTCACAGGCAGCATTGTTCTGGAGCAGCCACACCAGGACTGACTTCCCGTGTTGTTCCACACAGAGTGGTGTAAACGGTCAGTAGCCCCCCCAGCTCACTTACTCAGATATTTTAAAATCTGCTCTGTGGTGCTCTGTGGCTCAGTTGGTAGAGCACAGCGTTGGCAATGCTTAGGTTGTGGGTTCAATCCCCACTGGGGCCACATATACTGAAAATGTATGCATTCACTACTGTAAGTCGCTATGGATAAAAGCGTCTGCTAAATGGCATACATAAAAAGAAAAAAAAAGAAAAAATCATTTCATCAGTGTCATCTCACTGGTGCCACTACAGCATTTGCAGCAGAAGTGTTTTCATAATTTGAGCTGGCTGAGTCAGACAGGTAGGCTTGCAGGGCACCTCATACCTGTTTTACACAAGCTAAACAGCCATAGGTTGCCATAGGTACCAATGAAATGCATCCCTGTTCTTTAAACTCATTTTGAAGCAAAATAATATTAATTAATAATATTTTTTTTTGCAAGTATTATTCATAACATATGCCATTTAGCAGACACTTTTATCCATCCATTTTATCCACTTTTATTCAAATGGAATTGACATATTGTGAACACTAAACAGTGTAAATGGTTTCTTGGCCAGGTTTTTGGACTCCTGTTATTACCATTGTTCTCCACAAGGGGGCGTGTTAAGCCAACGAAAGTGCTCATCATGCGCAGCGCAATGATGCGAAATACACCAACGGTCATAGAAATAACCATGGGGGGGACAAAGATAGTTTACGCTGAACTTATCAACAGTGTGACCAAGCAATGCAAAATAAATCTGAGTGGTTTCCAACCTCTGTGTCCAACAATCCTGATGATGTGGATTTTATCTGTCTGTTGTGTACAAAGGTACTTCAGATCTGTAACTGACTAATCACAAATCCCTTTTGTATGGGACATAAGAACTCAAGCACGTTGATGACAAGGCCATTCAGCCAATCGAAGCTTGTCCTTTTATTGTCTAAACAGTGGTATTCACAACTTGGAGAGCTGAGGGGCAGGATTTTGTTTTCACCTTCTAATTAGCAACTAATTCATACCCAAGAAACCAGTTTAGGTGAGTTAAGTGTTTAATTGATCAATTAAGTGCTAAATAATGACAAAAAATATCTGTACACCTCCCTGCCACTCTTCAAGGGCAAGAAGGAAAAGCACTGCTTTAGAGAGCATCTAGCACTGCGTCAAGCCAATTCCATACATTAACATCTCTCGGTGCGGAAAATAAATACTTCCTGATATCAATGACACATTTACCTTTAGCCAATTGTGCCCCTTGTTTGACTGAAAGAACTCAGCTTCAAATATCAATTGAAATCCCTTTTGATAATCCCTTTTAGAAATGTATAAAGTTAAGTCAAATGCCTTCATCGTCTCTTTTTTCTGAGCCAGGAAAGCTTGAGTAAAGCAGTGGTTCTCAGCCTCAGTGCTGGGCCCCCCTGTGCATGCTGGTTTTTGTTCCAGCCAATCTCTTGATCAATTAAGGTTGTTGAAAACATGTGTTTGAGTTCTACCATAATGTTTTCCTTAAACTCATTTCAACCCAAAGCAGGTTCAGCTCTGCCATTCAACTCTTCATTTTCCACAAACGCTTTAGTTTCAGGTGTCAACACTTTCAGCAATTAGGACCCCACTGATTTCACCTGCCAGTGTCTACTTGGATAGGTTTTTAAAAAATGTAACCTTTTTCTAATGGAATCATTGAAATATAACACTTTACAGAAAAAGTATTAGTTCATCTGACTGATTATTTAATCAGTCCTGGGAGGTGAATATGGGACATTCGCTCACACACACACACACACACACACACTCACACTCTCACACACACACACACACTCACTCTCTCACACAGACACACACACACTCTCTCACACAGACACACACACACACACACACACACACACTCTCTCTCTCTCTCTCTCTCTCTCACACACACACACACACACTCTCTCACACACACTCACTCTCTCACACAGACACACACACACACACCACATCTGAAGGGCCAGAAGTGAGAAAGGGAAAGGGCCCTTGTCTGTTCCAGTAGTCTCAGCTCCATAATTTCCATTGGCTTACACTGTCCCCTGTCTCATGACCACATCTTCCCAAATTAAGGACGGTTGGTTTAATATTTAAAGACAGAGAAGGTTCCGTTGATTTCAGGCAGTATTGCATGTTGCGTCCAAGCGACCAGTTTTCTTCAATAATCATCATAATAATAAAAATCACAACAATTGTGGCTTCAGATTGTTGCTACAATGCTGTCTTCCTCTTAGAAGTCGTCTTTTAACTGTGATACAACCGAATTGTTTTAGTCTTATATCCACCCCTACACACACAGAGAGAGTCACTGATGCTCACCCTCAGCACTTCAAAGGGGAGTTCCCCTGCCTCCGGCCCCATACTTTCCTCTGTCTCTGGCCCTACGCACCCACAACGCACATCCCACCTGTGACCTCGGCCAGTCCAGAAAACGCACGCCACAGATTTATTCCAGCCACACGCAGCGGATCGTGAGCCAGCAAAGCACAGATATGACAGCAGTGGTTTCCTGTACATGACCTACCGGTGAGGTCACACAACCCACCACTGAATAGGCACAGATTCAGGCACAGATTCTAGAGACTAATCAGTGTCCAGCTCAGTATTCCTGCTATAGACAGTGTTCTGTCTCTCAACTGTTGAAGCCGAAACATTGTAATTGAATTTATTTTACGCATCGTAACGAAGGGGCGGGGCCAAGGGCAGTGGATGGAGCAACGGACGCTCTCTCTGTGGGCGTGCGTACTCATGAATAATTCGTATGTACGAATGTAGCGCCAGAAGGTCCTGTTACCAACTGGAATCTTCTGTAGTTAGAAAGTATACCGGAGAAAAGAAACAGCTGACCACATCGGTACCATAAAGAATATTTAGTTCAAGTCACTGGTCAATGCTAGCACAGTAATATGATGCATCAATCAGAAAATAATTAGCTAATTTAGCAGGATATGACATCACTAGTTAGTTTATATGGATGTTTAAAGACCCCCAAAATAATTACATTTCTCGACCATGTCATATATGGTGTAATGTATGACAATTTCACATTTTAGGAAGGAAGATGTTTGTTTAAAAAACTATTTTATTATTATTATTATTATTATGTAATTATTCATTACATAAAGCTATAGTCCACTCACAAAATGCAAATGTAAAATATTTTTTCTGTGGTAGTCAAACATTACAATAGGAGTATATTGAGATGATGTTTGGTAAACGTTGGATTTGTAGAAAACATTTGAAATTGCACTCTTGCCCAAGGTCCACTGACCATGAAAGAACAGAAAATTACAGAAAATTTAAGCAAATTTAAACCACTGCAATATCCCAAACATTATGATTCATGATACATTAACAAACAAAAAAGTACCAATGCCAATAAGGTTGCATCTAAAAGAGAAATGATTGTGCTGTCTGTACTGCATCGTCCTTGGGAGTGGCAGTCAAGCAGTGGCAGGAACACTCAACAACCAATTTCCGATTGGGTGGGAACAAAGTTGTTTTTTTTACATTAAAAAAATCAGTTCTTCTGATTCGCATACTTCAAAGGTAATTTTCTAAGCTGTTAAATGTCCCCCTTGTGTCCCGCTGTTGTCCTTCACACATGGGGGAAAGGAAACCCTCCCAGGTCAACAGCAATGTTCACCTCAGACTGGCACAACGTTTTTGGATTTTTTTGCATTCACAGCGAAACGTTGAAATGTTGTGGATTTATTTCTCATCTTTTTACAGGGAGCTTAAGTTTCCCTTAACGTTTTTTTTAGTTTAGTTTTTGGTTTTTTTTAACAAACCCCATTTCCGTGTCCGCACGTAGTTATGGAAACCAGAACGACCGTCAGAAGACCATTGTCCAATCGGAGACTGGCTGTAGATCCAGGTGTAGGATTAACGCGCCGAGCTTGTCTGCTGAGCCGCCTGCTTTGCGCCCTGGTTACAAGTGTCCTCTTCAGCCCCCACCTCTCAACTCTCATTTTCCGCCTTTTTCTTTTGCGGTCGCTGTCTCTCGGCGAGGGCTGTGCTCACGAAGCAGCTTCCGAAAGCGGGCACTAGCCGTTGCAGAGATCAGCGGAGGAGTTGTAGATGGAGTTGACGCGCTGCACGTAGCTGGCATACGGCTCCACCTCCTCCACATCCTGTATCTGAACACAACAACGCGACGGAACTGTGAGCAGTCTGCCCTTCATTTTAATATCAGCTCAGACCAATTTATCTCCCCTACAACACAATCAGCTGCTTATAAACACTACTTTTTGTAAATGTAAATGTAAACTGTGTAAGTCGCTCTGGATAAGAGCGTCTGCTAAATACCTAAAATGTAAATGTAAATGTAAATGTAAATGTACTTTAAAGCTAGATTTGCCTGTAAACACTCCACAACTAGTACCAGGACTCAATCAACACCTGTCCTTTAGCTTACAAATAGAAAATGCAAGGATTTTATTACAACAGTTCATGTTGGGGATTGCTGAACCAAATTGTCGTTAACAATGTTAACAACGTGTTAGTCAACATTTCCTTCATACTAAGAGACATTTTGGAGGGCACCTGTTACACACTAACGCTCTCAGGTTTTATCTCCTTCTGAAGTGACACAGCAAGTTGACAACATCCTTAAACACTGCTCTGTGTTTTCCATGTGAGCCTGCCCAGTGTGTACATACCTGTGGCGTTTTGGGTGGCGGGGGTGCGGAAATCTTGGATTTGCAGCAGTTCCTGTTAAAACAAGAGGGGATGTGTAACATGAGCGATTATTACTGTAACAGCGAAATTACGGCTGGTCACTTTGCATTTAAAAATACGTCTTCCACGCGATTACTTATATCACTGAGCAACACCAACACAATTATGATACGGAATCTGAATCTGAGTGACATAAAAATAGGGGGGATTTGATTGAGGTTTTTAAATCCATTAACAAAGTGAACTGCCAACGATTTTTTAAGATAAGTGGGGTCAGCAGAACAACAGGTGGAAATGAGTTCCGCATGGATATTATGAAGTTTTTCTTTAGAGTTGTCAATGCCTGGAACAGCTTGCCAGGTCGGGTAGTAGAGGCAGAAACGCTTGGGCTATTCAAGTCCAGGCTAGATGCAGTACTAGATACTCTTTAGACTAGGACATGACGAGCCTAGATGGGCTGAATGGCCCTTTCTCGTCATTATATATTCTTATATATATATATAAGGAAAGGCTAGAGATGCTTGGACTATTCAAGCTTAGTAAAAGGAGACTTAGGGGAGATTTGATTGAGGCTTTTAAATTTATTAAAGGAATTAACAAAGTGAATTTTAGGAAATTATTCAAGTTGAGTTCGGTTAGCAGAACGAGGGGGCATAAATGGAAACTGACAAAGGGTAAATTTCACACGGACACTAGGAAATATTTTTTCACACAGAGAGTGATCAATGCGTGGAATAGCTTGCCTGGACATGTAGTAGAGGCTGAGACACTAGGGGTATTCAAGGCTAGGCTCGATCCAGTGTTAGACACTCTAGCCTTTGGATAAACTAAGCATGTGAGCAGATTAGTGGTAGGAACGGACGAGCAGTGTTGGGCTGAATGGCCTGTTCTCGTCTCCCCTTATGTTATGTTATGTTATGTTATGTTATGTTCTCAAATAAAACCTGAGTCTTACCTCAGTTTGCCGAGGTGCTTCCTTGTGATAAACAATCCAGTCAGAATGGCCGCTACGAAGCTGACGGCCCCCAGGAGAATGATTATCCAGACCCACCTGGACCCTACTGGGGGGGAGAGAGATCAGAGCAGGCCGTTACTGAAACGAACAGCCTGAGCATGCATGCTTTCTGTCACCGAATCAGTCATCTGCAGCTGTTGTCTTGCCCGCATAATAAATCCACTCGAGTATGTGCGTCTCCATTTTGAGTTTCTTGTTCTTCGGATGTTATGCCAATTCGATTTTAAAAATATTATTCAGGGTGACTCTTACCCCTTTTCCCGTTCATTCTAAAATATAAGCATGCATTTTGGATATAAAGAAATACAAAATATTTATTTTTGTAATATATGTCATGTATTTTGACAAATTGACTTTTTCATAAAGCTTCCTGATATGTACCTGATGTTGGAGCTGGAGAAACCCTCATAATGTGCTCCCCCTCACCTCCAGGTGAGTAACGATGCAGCTCAGGTTGTCAGCAGAGACCGTCTCGGGCAGAATCACTCTGCTCTCCACGGTGAAGGAGCCGTCTGAGTTCTCTGTGGAGCTCAGAGTCACATTGTAGTTCCACGTGTTTCTCCATGAGACAGAGGCAGCTGGTTTGCCCCCTGCAGCTGAGCACACAGCCTCTCTCTTACCGTCCCTGAAGTCCAACCTGGTGGATATCTGTGGGGAGACTAGGAGTGCAAAATAAAATTAAGTGTCCAGAATACCTTCTCCATTATTTATATACACAATTTATGAACATACTTTATTACATTTTACATTTACATTTTCGGCATTTAGCAGACGCTCTTATCCACAGCAACTAAAAATGTTTACATCCATTTACATTACAATCCATTTATACAGCTGGATATTTTACTGAAGCTATTTTACTGCCCCATCTGGGAATTGAACCTGCAACCTCTGAGTTACAAGCCCAGCTCCCTAACCATTACACTACACTGCCAGCCCTCACATATATATGAGAATATGTGAATATATGTGATTTATAGATTGAAAACCTGGATGTAGGAAGATATCTTTTTACCCAATTATAGCCCATTATTCTTTACCAATTATGTATATCATACATATAAACTGCTGGATACACAACTGGATTAAATAGACTTAGAGTCTGATTAAATATGACTTCAAGCAGATTGTGCCTTAATTTTAATAACATTCCATTTCTGTTGACGTTATATTTTGGTTACTTACAGTGTTATGAATTCAAGCGCCCACTGAAATGAATTAAAATCGTATCTAAAGCCAAACAGGAGGTGTCTCACCTGCGGCAGATACATCGATGTGCACTTTGTGTATGGAACCTTGGTAAACCGTCTCACATGTATACATTCCTTCATCTGTGTCTTTAAAATGAGGAATGTGCAGGTATGATTTTCCATTCGTTGTGTTCTGCAGTACTTTTCCATCCATGCAGCTGTCATGTGGATCCTGGTCTGATTCCGTCAGCTATTCTGCAGTGGATTCCATTGATATTTATCTTCCAAGTGGTAAAGAGCATCTCATTCCATGTGTTATTCGTGCATGTCAGATTGACACTCCCACCCACTCTATAGATTCCACTTCTGAACTCTACACATAGAAAAGAAGCCATAATCAATAACCAAGGACAATTCTGTCATCGGCTAGTGAAATGTGACTGAGAAAAACATGCAAGTATTTGCAAACATTTATATAACATAACATATATATCAAATAACATGCAAACATTTTTTATGTGATCAGACTGAATTCAACCAACACGTGTCCTTAACTATGACTCATAATTAAATGCAAATGTTCTTTTTTTTCTCTCCAGTTCAATCATCGCTCACCAATTTGTGCTTGTGGAGAAAAAAGTAACAGTTGCATGTATTTGTAAGGATGAATTTTGATTGATATCCCTAACAACATTTGCATAAGAAGTCCGTATTGATATTGTTTAAAAAAGGGGTTCCCCAAATTCGGTCCTGGGGACCCACTGTGTATGCTGCTTTTCATTCCAGCCATAATTACAACCTCTGATTTGTTATGAGTTTATCATTGTTCTTAATTAGACACCTCTACTGTCAATTTTAGGATGATTTACCCTCTGAAGGTGAAATTATATCAGAAATATCTGTGCATGCCATGACGAATAAATGTCCCATATTCACATCCCTGGACTTTTAATCAGGTCAGATCAACCTCTGCTTTCATTTTCTCTAACGTGCTACAGGGCAAATTATTTCTTTAGAAAGCAGTAACTTTTTTAAATGGATTCAATTCTAGACTGACCGGTACAATCAGTGGGGTCTTAATGCTGAATGTGTGCATTCTCGGTCACAGAAACGACCGTTTATGTCAAACGAAGAGCTCAAAGACAAAGCAAATGGTAATGAGGCAAACTTGCATTGTGTTCGTGAAAAATTCAACAAAATCCAACAACCCTAACCGATCACTAGATTGGCTGTAACAATACACAGGGGACCCCAAGACCGAGTTTGAGAACCCATGCTTTAAAACACACCATGAACTCTTCCATATCAGGTCAGTGTAACTGTCTGATGTAAAAGTCTCGCTTTGCCTTCCCGCATAAGCATGAAGCTCATTTGCACAGACATGCACATCTGATAATGTTCTGTTCCCTCAGCGAGTGGAAATAAAACCGGTCTCAAATGAAAATGGGTTTAATTTATTAACACAGCTGAGCCATTCTGGTAGAAGCAGAAACACAAGACAAGTTGTTAGAAAAAGTAGTTACCAGTAAATAGGGTTGTGGTAGTATGGTTGCCAGGGGAAGTAGTAATGGTATTAGTTCCTGAAGGGCAATTAGAGTTATTGTTAATGTCATGGTATGTTAGTAAAAAGACAATGCGCACAATAGTCAAAACACACACATACACACGCAATACACAATACTTACACATGTGTTATGAGGACTGTTAGTTCTGAGTTATGACATCATCGAGAATCATACATAGTCATGTTATTGGAATTACACATGACAATGTATCATACGTTAGGTATACAATGTATTTTTTCATGATGAAAGTTTCACCAATTGTGAGTTAGGTGAAGATTGATTCAAGATTTCTCCAACATTATCCTCAGATATCAAATGTCTCGAACAGTGAAACAGCAATTAACAATGAGTTGGAAACTGTGGTGGCTGGCAAGCTGTAAATAGGATCTATATGGATCAATAATGGAACCTTAACTTTACTTTGATAACTATCATGAACATGTTTTTGACTGCTCTAATTGATTAACAAGCCTGCTCATTTAAATAAAGATCACTCATTAGCAGCAGATACTGCGCTGACCTGATTGTTCCTACCGTGTATTAATGCACATCTTGTAAGTCGCTCTGGATAAGTGCTTAAAATGTAAATGTAAAATGCAGATTCCTTTAAGGGATCCTGTCACCTTTATGCACTTTACATGAATCTTAATTTAAAATGAAAAAGAATCTACTACAATGACTTGCTTTAAAACCAATCTCTCCACTCTCTTTTTTTTTAAATAGTCAAAAGTAACTGACACTGCCTAATTTCTGGGTTGTAATTAACATCAAAACCAAGCATGTGCGAGTGCATTCAAATAAAAAACTCAAGACCGGGGTGCTGATGTGTAATCGGCGATTACCCCAGGGAACTGGCTAAGTTTTGAATCATTCAAATAATCCAAAACTGGGGGATTGACTTCTAGGACAAATTTAAGAAAAAAAATAATAATAATCCAAAACTGCTTCAGGACAGTTATCACTGCCTATCCTATTTCTTGCTTTTACGTATGCCATTGGATTGCAATATGGATAATGTTAAGTCATGCTAAGTTTGAAAAATGTACTACTATTCTACAGGGGATCATTAAGAATATGTTGCATCATCCAGCACACCTTGTGAGTGTGAGTGTGGAGGAAGGAAAGCTGTTAAGCGTTGTCCTGTATGTGACTCAGTTTCAATCAGTCTCAATGTGTGATGCTCTAAAAAAATGTACCTTATAAAAAGTTTTACTCTCCATAGAAATTAATCTTCACATTTCACTTCACATTTCCACCAATCAGTCACCACAAATCTGAATTGTGTTATACAGAAATGTAGTCATCTCTAATTTTTCAATCACTTGTATTTCAACACAGGAAACACAACAAATATTTTGTAGCAAGTAATATTTCTTGTTTAAATGTACCCTGCTGCTCTTTTTCGCTGTTCACAGGAAAGAAGAAAGTGTCTTCTACACAAAATGACACAGTCTGTTGCAGACAAAAATGCGGGCAAACTAACGCATTGCATTTCAATGTATAATGGAATAATTAAACTGAGAAAGGGTTATTTTTAAACCTCTCAACAATGTTTAATTCAATATTTCTGAAGTCAATTGAGAAGAAGTGCGTGTTCCATGACTACTGTGTGTGGGAATATATCAAATAATTATCCTCTACATTACATATTTCTGTTCCAATGCAATTGTAGGTCCAGTGTTAAGTGGAACAAGAGGGTGAAGGGTGAATATAAACTTAGCATTCACTGAACACCGTTTTCATAATAATTTTCCACAACTGAACACCATTTTCATAATAATTGTCCAACACTAAATGCCTAATAGCCCTCCCGTGTCTCTTGCAAAGTAAGAATGCTTTCATTTCTGTGTGTGTGTGTGTGTGTGTGTGTGTTTTCCCTCGAGTTAACCCCTTTTTTTTTATCAGTACGGATACAGCATAAACCACACAGCAAACAGACAACTGGAGAGAGGGGCTGTTTGTATGCATCTGATCCTCATTGTTTTCTTTAGAAAAAACTATTACATACAATAATTGTTTTTATTAAAAACTAGCAAAAAGATGTCAGTCTTGACAGGGATGGCCTACTTCCTCTGTGTTTCAAAAACGTTTTTGGTGTTACATCAGACTCACAGACGAGACCACATCCCAATTCCCCCAAAAGTCAAGAGACACTTTTTTTTTTAACTTTCAATGCATTACTAAAAATTCTATGAAATAGCATATGTTAAGAGATCATTTCCAATGACACACTGTAGACATATCAATGTCATGGAAACAGTAGGGAAGCCACAGGTCTGACTATTGCATTTAAAGCAAGACATGAATGTGATACACATTTTCTGACCCCAATGTGACACATTTTTAATTCATTAAACAAAATAGATCAATAAAATCTCTGAAAAAACGTTTTTAAAAAGTACAATAGCGAAACAACAAAAAATATATAAATGAACAATTCCACATCCACGCGTTCACAAAACCCATGTGTTTTTTAAATACTTATCTTAGCGCCAAACCAAAAAAAGATAACATTTTCACTCACGGAAAAAGAAGTGAAAATCATGAACGACACCTTGCCCACACAGAAATGAACATACCCATACCTTGGGCTGAGTCCCAGGTGACAGAGAGAGCTAGTAGCAGGCAAACGGCATTGGGCACCCATGGGCTCTCCATTTTCACCCTAGGCGCTCCTTGGGCATGTGGTGTTGGACGAGCTGTGGCGTGAGAGTACCGCTCTGGCCTGCCCTGTCTCTCTCGTCTTGCATATCCCTCTGAGGAACTATGAGGCACTGTCATCTCCCTCTCCCACACACACAACACAAAGAGCTGACACTTAGCTTCCTGTCGTGTAGCAACTCTTACCACCGAGGTCATGTGACTGGCTCCCTCTGTTTTGCGTCTGTGTGTCAGATTGGCAGGTTGTACCAGGTAACAGATTATCACTGCTAGAGCTCTGAGGAGAAACTGTAGCACCCGTTTCTCTGCCAAAGTGATCGCCAAATGTGCATCGCTAGTCACAATACACAATACACAATACGCTTTTCTTGAGCTTAGTTTGGTGGAAGTGGTGAATCACCGTTTGGCTGAAACAGGCACTGAGAACTTCAAAGAGAGCCTCTAAATAGGTTCCTCTGTGGCTCTGAGATTTGAGGGGGAAGTACTCAAACACCATACGAGGAATGTGTTGGGTAACTTTTTCCATAAAACCCTCCCCTCTTGTGATAATAAAAAAAAAAACTGGGGATTTGAAATGAAAAATGTTTTTTCGGTTTTATCGGTACATCCATGGTTTCCCTTTCAATTAAAAAAAATATATATATAGCACCAACACCTTGGCCAGCCAATTTACTTAATATGATTCTTGAGGGTCTCTCGTGAATTCTATTGCAAGGACTATATGGAGCCATGGCCTGGATTCAACCAGCGCATGTCCTTAAACCGGAACTCACCATGTCGGCTAGGGGCGCCAGGTCGCCCTCACAAAAAACAAAAAAAACAAATAAACGAACAAATAAACAAAAAGAAATACACTTTGCACCCCTGTTCTGTTCCTCACACAATGTTTCATCTGGCCTGCACTGAGGTGGGGAATACGATGACTGGCTGCTTGCTGAAAGTGGGGGTTAAGTGCGTGCATCACAGGCAACCCAAGAGACATGCTGTCGCCTGTCGGGTCAAGCGCAGGCACGCACTACTGATACAGTCAGGCAGAGAGCCAACGTCAGCGTGATTGATATCAGATCAATGACAGACAGATTTTGTGTTTCCAATGATGTTGAAAAGGCACAACAAGGCTTCAGGTGCGCAGGGGAGAAAACGGAGGAAATAGGAGGAGGAAAAGAGAGTCCAATTAAGAGGTAGGCAGGCTATGTCATCAACGGCAGGCAGTGAGCATTTGGGCTAAGATATAGATAGATAGATAGATTATTTATTGTCCTTTTCAGGAAATTTGTTGCCACAGTCTGTACAAAAAAGCCTCACATAAATTAAATAAATACAAATATACACACCACTATTACATACATACATTAAATATGCACCCACATGGGTACATCCACATTTTTACCAACATACACATTCATATTCATCTATACATGATTTTTACCAAGGTATTTTGTTAAATGATGCTATGGCAGAGGGGACAAAACTCCTGCCAAAGCGTGCCCGTTTCTAGGCAAGGGTTCTGTATCTGCAACCTGATGGAAGTAGTGTGAAGAATGGGTTGAGGGGGTGGCTGGGGTCATGTGCAATGGTACATGCTCTGCGTGTAATGGCCCTGCTGTTGAGGTCTGAGAGGTTGGGGGTGGGGAGGCCAATAATTTTGGAGGCATTGTGTGTAATGCGTGTGAGTTTGTTCCTGTTGGAAACAGTTAGCATGTTGAAAAAACAAGGGGAACAGTAAAGGAGAATGGGTTGAATTATACTTTGGTAAAGCAGCAACAGAAGGTGGGGGGCAACAGAAAGTGCTCTGAGTTTGCGGATGGCAGAGAGTCTTTGTTGGCCGTGTTTGTGGATGTCAGTGGTGTGTTGATCAAAGCTCAGTTTATTGTCCAGGGTGAGTCCAAGGTATTTGTAGCACTCCACCATCTCAACTGCTTTATTGTTGATACAGGTGGGGTTGTGGGTGGAGTTGTGGGCTGTGCTGTGTGTACTGGAAGTAATGAACAGTTCTTTTGTTTTTGCTACGTTCAGCTCCAGGTAGTTGTTTCTGCACCACTGTGTAAAATGGGAGATGGAGTCTTGGTAGCCTTAAACAGAGTTATTGTCATTGAGGAGTGCAAGTATGACAGTATCATCAGAGTATTTGAAGTATGTAGTGATGGGTGAGGAACTGACACAGTCATTGGTATAGAGGGTAAACAGGAAGGGGCTCAGGACACAACCTTGTGGGGCTCCGGTGTTGGTGATGGTGGTTGAGGATGTTACAGTGCCCACTCTAACGGTTTGTGGTCTTTCACTGAGGAAACTGTGTACCCAGTGAGTGAGAAGTGGAGGGACATTGAGGTGGTGGAGTTTCCTAATCATCTGGTGGCGCTGGATGTTGTTAAAAGCAGAACTAAAATCGATGAAGAGGAGTCTGGCGAAGCTCCTGGGTGATTCCAGGTGTTGTAAAAGGGAGTGGAGGAGGCA
The DNA here is from genome assembly GCA_029706075.1 of Aldrovandia affinis. Taxonomy (NCBI): domain Eukaryota; kingdom Metazoa; phylum Chordata; class Actinopteri; order Notacanthiformes; family Halosauridae; genus Aldrovandia; species Aldrovandia affinis. Next base: position 1,313,276 of record JAINUG010000195.1, on the reverse strand, counting down.
TGCCACAGCATCCTCAGTCCCTCTTTTGGCCTTGTAGGCGAACTGGTCACATTCCGGGTCAAAAATATTGCATTTCGCATCGACAGATTTCAATGAAATTTCACCAGAAACAAGATAAAATGTTAAATTAACATCCAGGTTACCTTTTATTTAGTCCTGAACTTGCGATATATCATTTTGAAAGCACTAAACACGAGTCTGACTCTGAAGTGTAGCGTATGACCAAACCGAGCAATGTTTAATCAAATTTCGGAAACAATATGGAGGATCGAGTTTTCAACTACGTTTTATCGCAGACATACAGCAGACAGCCCTTGAAAAGCCAGCATTTTTGGGGTACGGCCATAGTCTCTCGTAATCGCTTGCACAGGGACACAGGCACACAGGCACATCTAGACCGCCGCTGCACACGGGAATTGTAACATATCTATTATTAGGCTACCATAATAGTAGTAGGGTACAACATTATATCAGTGATAATAATGTGGCTAGCTATCCATAAAAAATCGATTTAAGTTGTTTGTCCTACAGCTGCTTTTGCTTGTAATAGGCTAATAACTGACCTGTCTGTACAGATACACAAAAGCCCCCAGACCTTGTTAACAATTGTGTTAAAAGTGAGTTTTCTTACCATTTTCTCTTACCATTTGGCGCCCAAATGCCAATCTCGCCTAGGGCTCCAAAATGTGTAGAGCCGGCCCTGGGTGTAACCACCGTTTAGACAGGTGCGGTGCCAGCGCAGGCTGGAGATCAATGTAAGCAGCCAATGTAATACTAATAATAATAATGCATTTTATTTATATAGCACACTTTAAAATACAGAGAAATCTCAAGGTGCTTTACAACAGATACCATTTAAAAACAACAAAAAGAGCAATACAAATACATACAATCTAATTGTCCTATACACATAATAAAATAAACGATGCACATAATTTATTTTATTTTGTTATCCAAAAGAGGTTAATTGTGTGGTTTTGTGCAATTTAAAGTTTAGTGGTTTGTAAAAGCAGAGATGAAAAGGTGAGTCTTAAGTTGCGTCTTGAAAGTGGTGAGAGAGTTGTAACTCCTGATAGGATATGGGAGCTGATTCCAAAGGCGTGGTGCCATGTAAGAATCTGTACAACTCAGAACAAAATGATAAAGGCACCTACAGGAATTTGTTTGACGAAAAACCCCAACTGACATGCGCTCTTATCAATTATCGAAATGAGTCCCAACTGGAAATGCAGCCACTCATTTCACAAGTACTTTTTTATGTTTCTGTCCCTCTCTCAATGTGAGAAAGAGTTTCCAATCAAGTACGATTTATTGAAGGGAACAAGTGAGGACCGTGATGCACGAGTACACTGGGGCAAAGCAATGTCGGGCAAATACCAAGTGGTGTTGTAATGTGTGTGTCTTTATACTTTGCAGGACCATCCATGACGGTATGTAAACGTATGTCCTTTGTAATGTATACCTTGGGTTACTTTCCCCCAAACCTCTTTGCATCAGGGAATCATTTTGTGTTAGCTTATGCACATCCAACCAAGGGAACTAGGTTAAGAGAGTCTCCAAGTGGTTCTTTGCCTTTCACCCCTCAGTTTCCTTCCTGCTCTATCGTACAGGATATCCCACCCTGTTACAACAGCACCAGGGTCCGGCCTCCAGAACTGCTCTGGATAGACAGTGAGCACTGTCATGCTAATGCACGGACCAAACCTGGCTGTGTCTAACCCGAATGAGCTGCAAAGATGAGACATTGTGAGACACCACCTTCCATGGTCTCCAAGCCCGTTCAACACACTAGAACATTTAAGGACACTCAGAAAATCACGTGGCCGATGTTTCTTATACAACTACAATGCAGAGCAGTGCAGCCAGCCATGATTGAAATGACCTTCAAATGTCTTTAAAAAAGCCTTTTTATCCTTGACCAATTTTAAAAATAAGATTGTTCATTATCTGGCGACAGTGGGTAGCGCTGCAGCAAGAAGGTCTCAGCCATTTCTGAGTTTGATGTTCTCCCGTGTCCGCGTGGGTTTCCTCCGGGTATGACCTGCATGTTAGGCTAAATGTCTTGCCCGTAAAGTGAATGGTGTGTGTGCCCTTGGATTGGCGACCTGTCCAGGGTGTATTCCCTCTCGCCCGGAACGCATGCTTGAGCCCCCCGCGACCCTGACCAGGAATTTTAAAAATATGGATGATTGTTCATTATTTAGTTGTTGATGTTTTTAACTGCCTAATTTATTTGCTTTGTTTGTCCTCTAAAAGGGTAACTCAGAGGACAAACAACTAAACAACTCAAATTGAGTTAAAGAAAAGGTCAAAAGGTTAACACCAGCACATATAGCCAAGCAACATAACATTAAAAAAATGTAATAATGACCTAGATGAACCGTAAATAAATGGTTTCCAAACTGTGGGTCGGGGGCCGAATGGTGAACTGCTGAATACCTCCAGCACCTGTCACCAGTACTCATTAATCCTAATTAATCCAATTTCGTAGTTAGGGAATTAGAAGGAGAAAAAACTACAAAAACTCTGGCACTCCAGGACCTCCCCTGGCGTACTCTATAAAATTATGTTATAAAACACAGTGGTTTAGAATATCACATTCGATGCAAGGCCTTACTTTGCCCATTTCATTCAGAATTTTTTTTTTTAAATCTCTAGGCAGAATTTATTGACAAAACTATAAAAAATAAGAAAAAAGCACAAATTTTATTTTTTTTCTACAAAATTAAGTATCACACATTGTAGATAATCAATGGAAAGTGTGAAAGTTGTAATTATGGAACACCAGGCTGAAACAGAGAAAGTCAGTCACAAACACAAAATACACCATACGCCCGTCTTTCACAAGCTTCTGCGTTACTGCCCAATATTTTGCTTTTTCATTTTTTACAATTCTTACTGAGAGTGAGAGCCTTGCACCATATATCAGTATGTGTGGGTTTTGTTTGGGCTCAGTTTCCATGCTACTGTTTCTTTTCTTTACTACAAAACAGAGCTGCGGTACTAACACCATGTATTCCATAAAGCTAAAGTAGCGCTTTCATCACCTTAAAAGGTTATCTTTCATGATTCTGGGCAGACGAAACCAAAGGGCACTTCCTGAACTACTGTCACTGAGTTGCACACAGGTCTTGAATCACATTTTTTTCTGCTCTTAAATATCTCTTACTGCTTTATCAAAAGCTATTTAATTTATGATTCAAAAGCAAAAAGGGGTCAGATTTTGTTCTTTATTGGCCTCTTTCTCTTGACGATCCTAAGCTGTCTGACCTGTTGTTAATGGTGGTGCTGCTGAAAGTAATACTTAAAAAAAAAAAAATTAAGTAATGAACATAACAATGATCACTGATGGATTGAATACCAAACCCGTGTCAAAACTGTATTCTCATACAAAAAGGCATTGCAGAAATGCCATAACTACACTGCCACTCTCATGAACGCTGTCATTTCTCACAAGCATTTGTCATTACAGTTGTGTAATGACATCTGACAGCCCATCTGAAAGACTGTATTGCGCAAAACGGCACCGTCCACAAATGATTAGTAAGTGGACACATTGCCCAAAAATAGCAATGTGTGTGTTTTTTCGTGTACTAAATTTGGAAGCAAGACGATAACTTTGGCACTTTTGGATTATGAAAGCAGAACTTTTCCTGTCACAATAAAAACTGAAGCGTCTTGCTGCAAATTCATCATCCATGTATGGGCACCACACTGAACCAGACAGCATTAGAACAAACACACTGAGAGGCATCTAAGCAGGCCTTTAGTGACCTGAACTTAAACTACATTTGCCCCTAACCCCTGCCTAACACATTACATTTACATTTACATTTGAAGCATTTAGCAGACGCTCTTATCCAGAGCGACTTACAAGATATGCATAAATACATGGTAGGAACAATCATAGTTCGCGCAAGAGATCAGTGCAGTAATACAGCGATAGACATCGTTGCAGGCAGCTGCATGCCATACCTGTAACACTGGGAAGGAAATTATATAATATTTTATATTCATATATTATTATCAACCGAAAAAAGGTTGTTCCACTGTTAAACAGTATTGCAGGGGGTACAAGTAAATGCACAGGTAAGTGAAAGGACCAGAGTACCTGAAGTCTCGGTTTCTCTTTGCATGCGCTTCTTGGCAGTTTTGCATTCATGACAGTTCCCATGCTAGGCCCTTTGGGTCATTGTAGGTGTATTTGTGAAATGGGCCAGGGCCTGGACCAGGAGTTGTGTGGCCTCTTGGGTGAGGAACGGTCAGATCAGTGCTTAATTTGTGCCAGGGCTAGCCGGGGCATGTCCCCGGCAAATGCCAAGAATCCGATTTTGCGCCCCGGCAAATGTCTTACTCAGAATCAGAGCCCCCGGCTCATCAATATCTAAAGTGCCACAACAACACGTACAGACTTAAAAGACTTAACAGCCGAGAAACAAATCGTGCTTTCAGAGTGTTCACAGAGACATCAGGAGAACAAGTTACAGTCCTTGAAGGATCTTTTAACCGCTGTTAACACCGTAGCAATTTCCAGCGCAGAGTGCAAGATAGGTTTCTCACAAATGAATCTAATCTGCACGTCAACAAGAGCGTCTTTAAAAACAGCAACCATATCACGGCTCCACCACTGGAAAGAGGGCGGGACAGAAATGCAGCCACACAGAGGTAGGAAAGGTTTACCCTTTTTCCTCCGCGGGGAGGAGGGGGGGCGTGTGGTGTGTGGTTTGGGGGGGAAGTGAGTTGAGCCCGAGCCTAGCATGGCATCTCTTATTTTACAAATGAAGCAATGGGTCAGATCCTCCGGATGTTGTGGAGGGAGAATCGGCAGGTCCGAGTGATCGCTGAAATGTGGCCTGAGAAGCACAGCTGGTTGTCCAGGGTCACTCCAAGACTCCTGGCAGACTGGGAACGACACTAACAATTAAATGGAACTGTTTACTTTGGCAGGTTTGGAAATCACCAAAATGCACTCACCAAACTATGTTTGCATTTATTCGTTAGTCAAAGTTGATTGTGGACATAGATCTCTGAACTCTTCCTCTATGTTACTGTTTCTCAACCTGGGGCCCAGGCAGCACAATCCGCCTGTATATAAACCACAACATGCACCCAAGGCCATTAACAACCCCTAAAGTGTCATATATTCTTTTATATGCACAGGATATGGAGTGGTTTATATCAAATCAAGTACAAAACGATATAATAATTTACATACCCTCCACCTGAAGAGAGTTCTGGCGTCTAGCCAGCTTTGGATTCTACCTTGTGCTAGCTACTTATCTTTGCATTTAGATCACAAGTAACAGACGTTGGGAATAGACAGGAAGCAAACTGGCTAGCCACACGTGCCCTCTCTCATCATTCATTGATAGAGAGCAACAGCAACAAGTGCTGGATAGCTATCCAACAAATACTAGTTATTGCGAAGGGTAAAGGACTACCCAGTGTTCTGTTCATATTACAAATCTAATAATCCTTCAGTTTAACTGGTGAATCACAAAATGGATGCCGTGACTCGCCTCTGCAGGCGCAACACGTTGGTAGGCGGTTGCGGTTGGGTCCCCCCCCTCACCTACCCCATAATTGTTAAGCATCCTGGACGACGGATGAATGGTGCTGTATGAATAGCATGCATTAAGTCATGAATATATTAAGTCATTTTTTATTACAGCCACCCCTATGGACAACGTTTTTCACGCAGGAACTGTTTGTAACTAGGTAAACACAATCACGAAACAGTAATTTAATTTGATCAATGAATGGTTCAATTAATCTAGTTAGAATGTGGTCCAAATAAATGCGAGCTAAGCAGAACTACTTGTTCTTTGTCTTCCATTAGCTCCACCCTGTTTTCTGGTATCAGATACAATCATGAGTTTCATGCTTCCACTACACACCCTACTTTCATTATATATTTTCGAAGAGGCATAGAGACCCTACGATGAAGGTTTGATGTCTGAAAGATGGATTACGGGCAGATATTGAAACTTGTTTAGCAATGATACAGACCTGACATATTTATGTATGTGTTTGTTTATTTGTCAGGGGCATTGTTACCATGTTTAAAAAACAAAACAAGCATCAGATGCTTGCTATTGCTTTACTTATTTTCCTGTGATAATTACTGTGGATTCATGATTCATGAATATTTATTTCTGATGGTGGCCTTCAGTCAAGCCATTATTACATGTACATTGGAGTGCTACATTTGTGACAAAAGTAGGCCAGAGCACAACATAGGTTAGACCAAAGAGTCTTTGAAGTTTTTTAACAGAGGCCATGGCTATTTTCAATACAAAGTTTAATGAAAGACAGTACTGCTTTTTTTTGGTTTTGTAAATTAAACAGACTGAGAGGATGTGTACAGTGTTTTATGATGTACTATAATAGTACTACAATAGCACTCTATTTTATTATCGTTATTTCCTCAATATAAATTGTCACATTTCGTATTCAGTTTAAAGACACCCAAACATTTCCACAACCTTGTTCAAAGCTTATTCTGGGTTTCCTGTCGGCTCCATGATGCTTCTCCGTACTTTTAGCCATTCACTTGACTCTACGGTAAGCTCCTTGGTGCCATTGAACTCTGAAGGCCCGCTGTATCCCCACAATACGGCTCACCAGAGAGTGGGATAAATCGTGTTTCCTTGAGTGCATACGGGCAATGCCTGTTTTGTGAGGGATTTGCAAACTGCAAAACAGAGCGGTGCACCCTTCTTGATCGTGGTAAGATTGTGTTTGGCGCTGAAGTGAGTTTTTCTCTCGCAGAAAGTCTTAAAGAGCACTTTGACCTTTGCTGCTGCGAGCATCCTGTCAGCAACATGTTTCAGAAAGCATGAAAGATTTCTGCCAGTAGCCGTCCGTTACACTCCACAATCACTCATCTGCTTTAACGCCCAGCTGTTGCATTGACTGCACCATCACCTCAGTCAGTGCTGAAAAAGAAGAGCAGAGCACTGCTGCTCCAATCTTTCATCTTCATCACATTTATTATTATTACAGCAACTGCATCAACACTTGCTGTAAAAGAGAGGAGGATTTGCTGTGCATATACAGTAAATTATAAATATGCAGTGCAATGCAGTATTTTGACAGTAGCACACTTTTTGTGGTACATTGGCCATGAGGTTAAAGTGCAGACTGTCACCTTTAATTTGAGGGTACTTACATCCATATCGGGTGAACCGTGTAGGAATTGCAGCCCTTGTTATGCATAGTCCCCCCATTTTAGGGGACCAAAAGTAATTGGACAAATTAACATAAACTTGTATAAAGTTGTCATATTTAATATTGATTGTTGTTTGGTTGATTGTTTGATTGTTAATATTTGGTTGCAAATTCTTTGCAATCGATGACTGCCTGAAGTCTGCGACCCATAGACATCACCAGACGCTTGATATTTTCCCTGGTGATGCTCTGCCAGGCCTGTACTGCAGCCATCTTCAGTTCTTGCTTGTTTCGGGGCCTTTTTGCCTTCAGTCTGGTCTTCAGCATGTTTGGGATCATTGTCCTGCTGCATGGTGAAGCGCTGTCCAAAATGGGTTTTGATGCATTCCCTTGGATCTGAGCGGACAAAATTTTCTGTGTACGTCCGCATTCATCCTGCTGCTGCTATCAGCAGTGACATCATCAATGAACACAAGCCAGCCAGTTCCAGTGGCAGCCATACATGCCCAAGCCATAAAACCACCTCCGCCATGTTTGACAGATGAGGTGGTATGATTTGGATCATGAGATGTTCCTTTTTTTCTCCACACTTTCCTCTTTCCATCATTCTGGTTCAAGTTGATCTTTGTCTCATCTATCCATAGCACTTTGTTCCAGAACTCTACAAGTTCTTTTATGTGCTTTTTTGCTAACTGTATTCTGGCCATTCTGATCTTGAGGCTTACCAGGGGTTTGCATCTTGTGGTGAACCATCTGAGGTTATGCTGGCTAGTCTTCTCTTGATGGTAGTCCTTGATGCATCTATGCCTGCATCCTGGAGAGTGTTCTTGATCTGTTCAACAGTTGAAAAGGGTTTTTTGCAGTAGGTAGAGCATGGTTCTGTGTGGCTCAGTAGGTAGAGCATGGTTCTGTGTGGCTCAGTAGGTAGAGCATGGCGTTGGTAACCCTTAGGTTGTGGGTTCAATTCCCACTGGGACCACATATACTGAAAAATGTATGCATTCACTACTGTAAGTCGCTTTGGATAAAAGCGTCTGCTAAATGGCATATATTATTAGATCACTTCTCCAGGGTCACTGAGTTGTGCGTGCTAGTTACTCCAAAACATGTTTTCTCTCCTGCATGGTTTTATTAATATTCAATGCCTTTTGAGCAGCTGGAAATGTTCCTTTACAAAAAAAAAAAATTATATTTAGTTTTATTACTTTTTTCTAGAAACGTATTATTTTTTAAATTATGTATACCTTCCTGACTAAACGTATTACAGGATTAAATGCACTATGTGGGTGCAAGGCTTCTCTTTCTTGTTGTTTTATTCTGTGCAAATATGGGAACTGTGAGGTACGGGATAAGGACCCAGACGCAGATCAGGATTTAGGCAAAAAGGATCGTTTAATTCAGGCAGGGGTCAAAACCAGAAGTCAGAGTAGCGAAGATACAAAATCAAAATCCAAAGAGTAGTCAACAAACAATCCAAAAGTCAAAACCAAGAAATCAGAATAGGCAAACAAACAGAATCAGCAGGCAAACACGAAGTGAAAACAGAAGAGGTGTCTCGGGAAAATGCTACAGACTCTGGCTTACTATCAATTGGCACTGGGAATGAAGATCAACGTTCTGACAAGGAGTGAACATAAACACGGAACTTAAATACAAGCAGGGAAGGGAAACACAATAGGAATCAGGTGTGACTGGGAGGAGAGAAGGGCAGGAACACAGGTGAAAACGATGGGATTTGCTAATACAATAACGTGGGGAAACGAAAGACACGGACTAGGAATCACACAGACACATAGACACTATACGACCTGGAAGAGCAGGCAGACACGTGCACAGTTCGAAGGGGAGGAACACATAGAGAGAAAACTGCGTGCAAATGAAGCGAAACGTGAGAATCGTACAGGGATAGGACAACGAGAGAGAGAATGATAGTGATAGATAGAAGCGTGAGATAATTAGTAATTAGTAATGTTAGTAACTTAATCTAAATCCCTAATGTTAGTAGATTAGTAGGTTAGTACTATATACATCAAACTAATATATACAAAGTGTTATAGAAAGAAAGAAGGAAGTAAAACGAGATAATAAACTAAGACAGAAAAAACGAAGAATTGAATTTCCCGAAGTGCATGACAAAGACAAGGAGTGGATCTCGCACAAACAGGGACAATGACAGACGGGGAACAGAACGTGAATGAAACGAGAATGATGATAAAATAAACAAAGTACAAAAACAAACCGAACAATCATAGCAGAACATAACAGGAACTGTCATACTGTATAACATGAACACTGCAAGAAAATGTTGCGTGTGTTTTTGACAGGATGTGGTTAAATACATCCACAGCTCACCAAATATTCAGTCTAATGGGAGATCACATGCTGATAACTCAACAATGGTAAAGTTTCTTGATGACTATGCAGCACGTACTCTGCTATTCTATAAAACAAACAAACAAACAAACAAATGTGTTGCAGCAATTCAGGGGGAAGCGATAATGAGGAAAACAGGTTATGTTGACTTATAAATTGTGACTTTTTTGTTTTTTTTACAGTTAGACCATTGTCTCTTATGGTGAGAACATACGGATGACTTCATTTGGCCGAACTACACCCTGTTGTGCAAACCACGAGGGAGTTCTAATTCAAGAAATTGTTGAAGCTTCTTGGCCAAGGATTCCCATAACACCTCAACCTATGTCCTTTATAATTTATGCCTTGGTTTTTTTTTCCCCCTCAAATTCTTAGTGTCAGGGAATCATTTTGTGTTATCGTATGCACATCCAACCAAGGGAACTTGGTTGAGAGAGTTGTGTCTGAGGCCTTCTTCGCCTTTCACCCCTCAGGTTCCTTCCTGCTGTATAGTACAGGATATGTTACTCTGCTACAACAGCACCAGGATCCGGCCTCCAGCACTGCTCTGGCTTCTTCTTCTTTTCGTGTCCATATACAAGAGTCGCCATTCAGACTACACGACGTCCAGCCAGTGATTGGTACACTGCTGTGCCTTGGTGTTGTTGAGTGCTAGGTCCTTTGCTGTGCAGGGTCCGCCTAGTAGAGGACATCGGAGGAGATGTTCCATGGTCTGGGGTTCTGTGCCACAGTCACAGGTTGTTGGACCACTCAGGTACCCCCATCTGCTTAGGGCTTCCCTGGAACGGCCCACGCCTGAGCGGAGCCGGTTCAGGCATTTCCACTTTGCCCAGTTGTTATCTCCTGGTGGGAGGCTTTCGGCGGCGGGGATGTGCATGGTCGGGCTGTGTGGGTGGTTGTTCAGCTTTTCCTTCCACATTGCGAGGCGAGCTTCAGTTGGTGTTTTCTCCAGTGGAGCAGTGCTGCTCTGGCTAGGAGGACAAAACGGGCCACACTTCCTTTCTTTTAGAGAGGCCTAATAATAGCCTGAGCGATAATTCTGTGGAATACATGACGATGAGCTGGCAGTGCCTATTTGAGGAAGTGACTGGCAGCTTTGCTTCAGTAGCGCTAAAATTGCATTCCAGCAATCTTGGGAGGCTGTGTTCTCATAAATGCCAAACACCCCCAGTTTCCGTTTTGTTTATTTATTTATTTGTTTGCCACCATTTGCTGCAAGGAAAAAAACGGAACCAACTTTTCAGAATTGCTGCCACAACCATTTCACAGGACTGACTGTAGCCTTTGTGGGCAACTGAATGCGTGAATGCGAGTTTTACAATCTTTATTTTAAGCGCTTTGGGTTCCTTGAAAGGCACTATATAAATCCAATGTTCAATTCAATTCAATTCAATTTTTTTACAGGAATATTTTATTAAGGACAGACAGAAAGACAGACAGACAGTTTCACTCACACTTGGCCCCAGGTCCTTATTCCCCCTCGTACAGCTACCAGCCTCCCCCTGCAGCAGAGGGGGTCCATGAGCTGTGGAACAGGACAGCGTCATGCACCATTCGCCACTCGCACCCACAAGGGGGCAACCCGCTTACCCCACTACACAGCACACTCCCCACACCTGTCACACAGCGGGAAACACACACATGCCGATGATGCTTTCGCCACTGCCCGTACTTAGGCCTCCAGTTCATTGCCCCCGTTGCCTTTGCCCCCCGACTCTCCCCTTCCCCCTGGGAGCGAGTACTGTAGGTCCCCTCAGTCACGCACCCGCCCTACAACAGAAACACAAGCACGCAAAACCAAAGAAATGGAGGTCGCATCAGGCCGTGTCACTCCTGCAGGTCCTAGCTCCCCCTCTCCCCAAAGAAAAGAATACAGAAAATTGCAAAGGATGCCATACCTTATTCCGTTTCACCATTGACACGTACATTAGTATTTTCCTTGCAAATTTGGTGTATTAATGCATTAGTTCATCTTCTAAATAAGAAAAAAATGCTTAATTTCTGAGGTATGGTGACACATATACATTGCAGTAGAGCTAGAGGTTATTAGGCTAAGGGTTATTCTAGCTCTCCGTGACATATCCAGCTAAAGCAGTGGCTCTCAGAATGGTCCAGAATCCTGACCGAGCCAGTGTCAACTGTGGCCAGTAGACCCACGGGACAATACATAATTGGTCATAGCGTCGAACAGAGAGGTAAGGGTTTCAGTCGGCCATTATTCCCAGCCTGATCTTTCAATATGGACTCCTCTGTTGGGTCAGGCATCTGCACTCTGTCTGCTTCAGTGCAACGAATGCACAGCTCAGCTGGTGGACCATGGAGACAAAAGGGAATGGTGCCTAGCTGCGTGAGTTGTGGTGGATGCTTGGGCTACGATACGCTCTCTACAACAGAGGACGTTGTAGCAATGTGGCAGTATTGGAACTGTCAAAATGAGCATGTGAAAAATGAGCAATTTGGAAATTAAATGGGGATAAAAAAAGGTTTATTGGTGCTGTCTTGCACAATGTAGTAATTAATGTGCCAAAACCACTTTCAGTACTGCTTTCTGAGGTATGGTGACAGAGAGAACACATACAGATGTACAATAGATTTATAACAGTATTACTTTGCAGAATGGTGAATCGAAACTGTAGGTTCACAGTTTCAATCTGGTATACCATTAGACTCAGCCAGGTGTGAAGTTATTTTATTTGTCATCCCAGTGTGGTGGTTTTGATTGGGCAGATATCAAGCTGCAGTTTGGCAGCCAGTGCAATGGTACCACCCTTATTAGGGAATGTGTCAGAGCAATGTGGGCTTCTGATCGATTCTATGAGCAGCTGGGACTCTTTTCAACAGATGAATGAGTTAATGGCCGGAAAACTGATATCACATAACAAGCTTGAATAAACTGTGTCTCCCAGGTTGTTGTTGTTGTTGTTGGTGTGTTTGTTTTGTGTGTTCCACGGCAGATCAGACCTGGGTCTGAATTTGAAATACTTTAATGCTTTAGATGGCGGCACGGTGGTGCAGTGGATAGCACTGTCGCCTCACAGCAAGAAGGTCTCGGGTTCGAATCCAGGCCGGGGGCCTTTCTGTGCGGAGTTTGCATGTTCTCCCCGTGTCCGCGTGGGTTTCCTCCGGGTACTCCGGTTTCTTCCCACAGTCCAAAGACATGCACGTTAGGCTAATTGGAGAGTCTAAATTGCCCGTAGGTATGAGTGTGTGAGTGAATGGTGTGTGTGCCCTGCGATGGATTGGCGACCTGTCCAGGGTGTATTCCTGCCTCTCGCCCGGAACGCATGCTGGGATAGGCTCCAGCCCCCCCCCGCGACCCTGACCAGGAATAAGCGGCTTAGACAATGGATGGATGGATGGATAATGCTTTAGATGCCAAGCTAACCTTGAAAATACTCCTGCCGAATAATTGGCATTGATACTGAATATAGTGGAAAGTAGGTGTCTACTCCAGTCTAAAAATGAATGTGGTATCGCCAGGTGACATGACAAGGAAATTTCAATCCGCTAACACTATGAAACCGCTCAGCCCCCAATGAGAATGGAGATGTACACGTGCAAAGCACAAGCCTACATTTTTAATTAATTTACTGTTACATTCCTCAACATTTTCAGGGGGGCTGAGATGAAAGACAGGGGGGCTAAAGGCCCCCTAAATAGGGTCTAAAATCGCCAATCCAGTAAACATTTCGCCAGTAAGGAGAATTCTAATTTCCATTGACCAGACCGCTAATAATAGGTAGCGAGTCGCATGACTCCGGTTGCACGACGACCAAGTTGTACGACCATGACTTGCTATAGATAGATAGATTGTTTATTAGCCACACGACTAAGGCTGGTGGAATTTGGTGCATCATTAAAGCACTGTGGGACTGTACATTGGCTTAGAGAGGTGTTAAATATGTTAGAAAACACCGGGGCCAATTGAGCTGCACAGTGGCTCAGCAGAGCAGGACTGATCCTGTCTGGCCCTGCTGCTTTCCTGCCCTATGTTTCCAGGTGTGAATTTACTTTGAATTAATCAATCACGGTTGGCTTCAAATAAGAAACAAGTAATTATGTGGCTGTACCACGAGTCTACTGTAAGACGGTTGGTCAGCAGGACCACACAGACCGCATGTTTATCTGTCTCATACTCACACCTTTCTCCGGAAACACAGTAGGGGAGGGTCGGTCTGAGCGGGGGACTTGCGCATTTACAGTAAACAACCACCCTCCCCATAGGAAACTGTTGAGCAATTGTGGGTTATTCGCACAGACGTTGAAGCAACAGTGAAAACAAATGTGAGAAAGGAAAATATATTATGAATGTGTGACTATAAAGGAGATGGTAGGGCGTGTTTCAAAATTAAAACTCAGCTGTGGTGAGAACGCAAATAGTTAACTTTGGAGAACAAAAAAAATACAAATTAGCTTCATCTTTTCTGTTGGCAACGAGAAACTTTGGTTACTATGTTCTCGACGCGTTGTCTGCGCTGCATGTGTGTGGTTATCTTTAGAAGGTGGATATTGCTTCAGAGCCATTTAAGAAAGTAACTGTCATGTCTCCCAAGTTTAAGATTTATTTTTTGCTTTATGCACCATTCTGTGGGGCAACTGGCCGAAAATCGCCACTGTGGCACGGTCAGAACTCTATAGCAGTCCATGAAACCCAGTGCATTAGCAGGGCGCTATGCAACACCCCCGTTATCTCTCTCAACGCTGCGATAGCATCAGCAAAATTGCTACATGGGACAGCCAGCATATCTCGCCTAGATCAAGAGAAAAAAAACACGACAGCAACCGCTCTGGGAAAGAACCTAATAGTCGCGAGCAAGGCCGGGGGTGGGGGGCAAAACGAACTTGTCGAAGAATCGTCGAAAATGTCGCATCGTCATCATTATCTAGAGCCAGCCACGGTGCGGTGCGCCCACCACACCTTGGGACCAAACCAAATACATTTGTGTCACAGTCTGAAACTCTTACAACAATTCCATGTGTAATTTCTTCCTCTGCCTCTTATTTTAAGTTGCCACTGTTTCACCATGACACGTCTCCAGCTGTATCACAGCGTCAGTGTGGGAAGCCCCCTTGAGCTTCCGTGACCTGTGAGCCGGAAGTGGGTCTGAGTTGGGGTAGCCTACGTTTAAGATACAACAACACAACACAGTCATATTTAGCAGACGCTTTTATCTAAAGAGACTTACAAAAAAGTGCACTCAGCTCGAGTAAATGAACAATCAGACCTGGGTTCAATACTTTATTTTAAATACTTAATACAAAAATAAACATTTTGACACCAGTAGCATCCTTGCAGATTGCTGACAATTTGAATAGACGCAACTATTTTCATCAATACTAATTATTGGAACATGCTTTGATTCCAAATGCTACGTTGAAAATTCTCAGGGATCTGCAGGAGCGTGTCTTATCTGAAGAGGTAAAATTATTGCAAATACGTATTTCACCCGGTTTTGGGGTGGGTGTGTGTGTGTGTGTGTGTGTGTGTGTGTGTGTGTGTGTGTGTGTGTGTGTGTGTGTGTGTGTGTGTGTGTGGGTGTGTGTGTGTGTGTGTGTGTGTGGGTGGGTGTCGTTATGAAGGGCTACCCACGCATCACCCCTGGTGTTTACTGATAACACTTTGAGACGCCCGCGAAGGGAGAGTCCCTCAGGGTGACTCAGGTCACTAGTTTCCTGTTGCCACTCTTTAGTGGGTTTATTCCCATAAATGGCACGAGGCCCACTGGAATCAAAGGGCCAAAATAAAATACATCTCCTCCTCCTCCTCCTCTTCCTCCTCCTCCTCCTCCTCCTCCTCCTCCTCCTCCTCCTCGTTTCCATTCTCAATGCGGAGGAGTAGCACCTCCTCACCGCTTCGACAGCTGAGCGAGAGATTCGCCCTGCTCACTAATGAATCCTGTTTATTGTAATTGGTTACGTTTTTCCCACACAATCTTGTAATCAGATTAGCGGATGTTTGTTCGAAGAGGGAGGGCAGGAGGCCATTATCGACGGCGATGAACCCCCGAGAAGACCGAGCGCGTGAAAGTGATTGAAAAAAATGGATGATAAGCAAACAGTTGACACGGACAAACAGGGAAACACAGCTGAGGCCTAGTCAAAGGGAACTCCCAGAGATCAAAGACAAAAGCAACACATGGTTTGATGCATAATCTGATGGAGATTGGTTCAATCTAGCCCCACAAAGGCTATTCCCTCAGATTTTGACGTTTTTACGTACACAACGGGAACCAATCAGAACGTGTCCTTAATTTATGACTTGCAAGATGCGATGCCAAATGCGATCATCCTGCAGTATGTGAATCCTCTCAATTAGTCTTTTAATTAATTATAATCTTGTATTAAAATCAGATTCAATTGCATGTTGATTCACAGGGTGCGTGCTCATGGCTAATGAACCATATCCATTTTATTCAACAGTGTTCACAATGATGTGTCAGCAATACATTCATTCTTGACAGAATATGGTCTGCCAACTAATGATTTTTATATTTTTAAAAATACAAATACAGTAATGAAAATATTGAATTTCACACAAAGTAACTAAATATTGATTATTTCCTCATTACAGTTTCCAGTACTTTCCTGTCATTAACAATGTTCATTAATATGTCTCATTAAACCGTGCACACTTTTTGACATCCTCAAAATGACTGGCCACTTGATGCCTTTACAATGCAAAGTAATAAAACATACAACTAACAAATGTTTTTGCAAGGGACAAGTGTCACTTACTACTTGTAAAATAAGTTCAGGGCAGAACAGCATATTTTGGTTGGCATCTTAATTTGGTTTGCCTGGTCTTCAGTAATTTTGCGTTCAGTATAGTCGTGTTGCGTTTTGTGTAGGCCTATAGGCATGTTTGAAGATCATGTTATGCAATTGGAATTTTAAATCATTTGTTAAAGTCTTTGGGTAACTGGCAAGCAATGAATGAGAGTGTGACGTTAAACAGTTTCGGTTAATCGTTTGCAGAGTTGACTTTATATCTTCCGAGAACCTCCGCACAGTTTTCTACCACATCATGTCTTCGTGAAAAAGCGCTTGTTCTGCTCTAGAGGGAGTTCTCTTTGATCAGTGAAAACCACTTCCTTATCTGAGCTTTGCCGCGAATGCAGTCTCCAAATGCTTTCGATTTATATTAGCTGACTGCAAAGTGAATGTGCTGTCACCTAATGGAAATAAATGACAGTAAATTAAGGTTTGGTCAGTCTTCATCTTGTGGCTCAACAACCGTAAGAACTAATCATACCCAATATAATGCAATACAATATTACTTTATTAATCCCTATATATGGGGCAATCCCTTTTCTGTACAGGAGAGGGAGACAATTACATTCACAATCACAAATTAATTTCAATGCAGTATATACATTGACAGTATAATCATATTTGAATCATACATTAATCATATGCTCATAGTTTTGCTATAATATGTACCAACATTTAACGACAGGGCCATTTAAGATCAAAGCTAGTATCCCAAAACGACAAATATGTTTCAAACTTCAAGTCACAGCTGTGCACACGATACAATACAGCAGTGGTTCTCAACCTTTTTTGTGCTCTGTACCACTAAAATATTTTCAACAATCCCCAAGTACCCCCTACCCATAATATATATATAGGCCTATATATACATATATAGGCCTATATATACCTATATATACCTCACGTGTAAGCAGCCAACAGAGATATTTTGATTGAAAAAAAACCATTTTATTAAGATTCACCATTAATAATTACAAAACAAAGCCAGCAAAGGCCCACCAGCAGGTCGTTTGAGCCATCTATCCATTGTTGAAACCTGGTTGAAACTAGCTAAGTTAGCTCTTTTACACAGCGAGGCTACAGCGAGCGAGTGCGTCTTGAGTTTGTTCCTATTTTAACGTTACGTCAGTTGTGGCGCAAATATGGAGGACCGGTTGGTTCATTTTAAAAACACGTTGTCTTAATTTTGATGGCCTTATATAGAATATTATTTCAACATTCATTATTCTTTTTTATTTTATTTATTTATTTATTTATTTTGCAAAATACAATTAATTTATATTTATTTTGAGGTTTCAAAAAACATTTCCAAGTACCCCCTGCAATTCCCCCACGTACCACTAGGGGTACGCGTACCCCCGGTTGAGAAACAATGCAATACAGAGTCATAATTCAAAACACACACATAGGTATTACAGTCATCACTTTTTATATTCCTTTTTCCAGGGCAATCAAGTAGAGATTTACTGTTTCCAAAGGAAAGTTGCATATGACGACCGAAGTGTTCAACTGGGTTGAGATCTGGTGACTGAGACGGCCATGGCCTATAGTTTACATGGTTTTCATGCTCATCATGCCATTCAGTAACCACTTGTGTCCTGTGGATGGGGTATTGTCATCCTGGAAGAGATCACTCCCATCAGGATAGAAATTATTCAATACCATTTCATAGGATAAAGGTGATCACTCTAGCTTTTTTTTAAATTGCCATTTACCTTGCCCTCTAAGGGGTTGAGGTTGACCTAAACCATGCCAGGAAAATGCACCCCACACCATAACAGAGCCACCAGAACCCTTCATTTACTCAGGTGTTTCCTTTATTTTGACAGTTACCTGTATCTTTCAGAATGTGCATTCAAAAAACATATGTTCCACCTCTTTCCACGGGGATGTATTGACTTCAGTGGTCACAGTTCGCACCCCTGTGCACATTATAATCACATATGATGTGACATATGCAGATATGGCTGAAAAGGAAGGTGCTGAAGGAAGATATGTGGATATCTCCTGAAAGAACCCACCACAGCTGGGAAAACGTACAGTGTGTGATGTTATGTAACAGTTTCTGTGTAGCTTTCCTCCATAACCAATAGGAAATCAAAATACATATTTAGTTCCTGGCAAAATATCATGCACAGGGGTGGAGTTGTCATACATTTGATTTTGTCGATAATGAATTTGGCCAATAAAACATTACAGTAATGAAGAATTCAGGCTTTCTTTCCCCTCCAGCAGCACAGCAAATATTACATCAGTTCTCAAAGGGATGTGTGAATGAATCCCAGTTTTCAACCAGTCATGCAGTGCAACAACTAGTACAGATTTGTTAGGCACTCATACAAGATTGTATTTTAAGAGTTTAAATCATATTTGCATGACTTATACATGTGATTTTCAAGTAAAAAATTAAGTTTTAAGTTGTGATTTACATATTTTAAAAACTGTAGGTTGTGATTTATAAGTACGTATAAAAAATACAATACTTTTATGAGAATAACTTCATCCCACAGCTTAAAAAAACCAATTTTGAATTGATGTAATCTTATGAAATCACCAAACAACAGTAGAAAAGAATTGATCTCAATTAATCTGTAGTATAAGACATTGTGGAATTTTTCACCGCATCACTTTATTTCCAAACATATGGCAAACTATTCTTGCTTGGACATTTTTTGGTTTCAAGCATTACATAACATTTTAGCATTGCTAATTTTGTGTCATGATACTTTAAAAAAATCATTTTTGTCATGTTAGGGCTTGCTTGTGTCTTCGTCTTTGACACATCCTATTTTAATTACATTACATTACAGGCATTTAACAGACGCTCTTGTCCAGAGCGACTTACACAGTTTCACATTTCTTTACATACAACCCATTTATACAGCTGGATATTTTACTGAAGCAATCCAGGTTAAGTACCTTGCTCAAGGGTACAACGGCAGTGCCCCACCTGGGATCGAACCTGCAACCTTTGCATTACAAGCCCAGTTCCTTAACCGTTATGCTACACTGCCGCCTAATTCATGCTCTGTGTCCCAGTGTGGTGGGAGCAGTGGCCCAGATGACCTGGAAGTTTTCGCCTCCATCCCACTGGTCCTCCATGTGCACGTCCGCGAAGCCCACGGTGACCAAAGCCTCCAGGTAGGACTCCGGCTCCACAGAGATGCCCTGGAAGAAGCCCTGCTGCACCCCGCCTCTCAGGAGCGCCATGTCCAGTGTGGTCACCATCCTTGCCCCTGCACATTATGTGCATGATAATGCAGTGCTGGCTTCATGAATCATCGTCAAGTTTCATTTTAAATTTAATTGAATGCCATTTAGCAGACTCCTTTATCCAAAGTGACTTACAGTATGAATGAATGCATACATTTTTCAGTGTATGTGGCCCCAGTGGGAATCGAACCCACAACAACAAGCGTTGTCAGCGCCGTGCTCTACCTACTGAGCCACGCAGAACCACCTGTTTCACTTTTTTTTTAATTGCTTTTTCTGTTTGTTTCTATTTATGCCGCATTTGTCTTTCTGTATACAGAACTCTTTTTTCCACCCTGTGTTTTAGAGAGTGAAATGCGTGTGGGGATTACAACTTTAAACTGTGCAGATTTAGCCATAGCCATTATCTCTTTACTGCTATGAGTCAGCTCAAATGAATTGGTGCTATAATTACTCAAATATGTTATCGGAAATGATAGAAAGCTACCCTCTCCTTTTAGATGCAGGTATCTGTATGTGCCTGTGTTGTGACTACAATTGTGAGCATTCGTGTGTGTTGTGTGTGCGTGTGTGGGACTGTGCGTTGCGTTGTATTATATTTTTTATGTATGACATAAATGTTATCTGACGGCACGGTGGTGCAGTGGATAGCATTGTCGCCTCACAGCAAGAAGGTCTCGGGTTCGAATCCAGGCCGGGGCCTTTCTGTGCGGAGTTTGCATGTTCTCCCGTGTCCGCGTGGGTTTCCTCCGGGTACTCCGGTTTCCTCCCACAGTCCAAAGACATGCACGTTAGGCTAATTGGAGAGTCTAAATTGCCCGTAGGTATGAGTGTGTGAGTGTGTGAGTGAATGGTGTATGTAGTGCCCTGCGATGGATTGGCGACCTGTCCAGGGTGTATTCCTGCCTCTTGCCCGGAACGCATGCTGGGATAGGCTCCAGCCCCCCCCCCGCGACCCTGACCAGGAATAAGCGGCTTAGATGATGGATGGATGGATGGATGGATGGATGGATGGATGGATAAATGTCATCTGCTCACCTGGCTTCATTACCCGGAGTAGCTCAGCAGCAGCAGCAGTCTTGTTGGGCCAGTACAGGTGACAGTTGGAGTGGTAGACTCCATCGATGCACCTGTCAGGCAGGGGAATGCACTCCACCCGGCCATGCAGCAGGTGCACATTACCTGCGCGCAGGTGAGTGGCCAGCCGCATTTTGGCCACTTTGTGCATGTACTCAGAGAAGTCCAGGCCAAAAAGCTTGCCTTTTGGATCTGTCAGAAACTTTGTGGCCTCCTGCAACCCAATACCAGGACCAAATCCTACCTGAGGGAACATTAGCCAATCAGCTATCACAATCAAAGATAGAATGGCCAATCATGAACAGCAACCAGTCACCAGCAGCAATTAATGTGTCTGAAGAGGAGATAACCATCAGCACACAGTCAGCCTAAAGTAAAATTCCAAAGTGTGACTATATTTATTACACAGTGATATGTGCCATCGTTTGCAGACAGGATATAGATGTGTGGATGTGGTATTAATTAAATACATGCATTGTGACATGTACTATGGATTTAATATACCGATATGCAGATGAACCAATAATTAACTACCATCATATGAGAAATAGAAAATTGTGTGCGACTGTCAAATGCCATGTCAATCTAATGAACTCCCTCTCAGTGAAGTGACCTGCCCCATAATCTGGAATCTAGTGGTGGAAGCGCCATAGAATTAACAGACGTTGAAAAATGTGTGTGTTAAGTAAAGGGAAGGAACGCTTATGCCTAACATACTGCAATTCCTAATGCACCACTAGAGGTCACTAGCACCTAAATTACTTACTTTCTCCTAGTACAGTTTTCATTCGTCAACAAAGCGTGCAGACCAGACAGTGTATGTTACTAAGCAATGGAATAAAGATGCAGTTTTAACTTCACACTCTCGTGCTCAGTGTGCCTGTACAGTGTGTGACATACCTCAAGGATCATGTGACTGGGTTGTATGCGGCACAGCTTGACAGCATTCTTCATCACGTTGGAGTTGTATTTCACCATATTCCGGCAAAGAAACCTACTCAGAATGCTTTTGTTGGGTTTGGCGAGGTTACGCGTCATTGCGTTAGCCAACATGGCTAATTCACAATATGCAGAGAAGCAAACAATGGATGTAAAGTCAAAGACAGTTATATTGAGCGATAAGATGGTATCCAATTTAAACTGGGTAAGTAACAGTATTGGCTTCTGGCAATGACTGTCCTGAATTTAAGTTGCTCAGAGATCACCATACTGGAGTATCTTTGGGATCCAACAGGGATCAGGTCATTCCAGATTTAACTAATTCCATTCAGTGTGCAGGTCACTAACTAAACAATTTATTTGGTACATGCATATTACAATTTTTATTTCCCCACAATCAGTCATTACTATCAATACAAATTAATTATATTATGAATGCTGTAACTACAAACCCTCTATACACACCTTACTGACTCAAACTAGATAAGACTGGCAGTTGCGAGGACCAATTACAGTGCAAGACTGTCAGGCACACAGAATGTATCGTCCTTTCCAAAGTGCATTCTGCACCAACAAATGAAACACACTGAAAGGCAGTGAAGCAGCCCTTTTGCTTTAAGAATCACAAATGCATGATAAATGAACAGGAAGCATAAGCACCAGCAGACAAAGCAGAGCTGTGGCAAAGATGAAAAAAGGTATAAAAGTTACCTGGATAGCGAGGGATCATTGTAAATAGGTCTCGAGCCATTTTAGCAATGCTTTTCTTTCTGGGACAATGGAGAGGTTGGTTCCTGAAAAAAAAGTGAAATAATATAATTCAATCAATCCCATTGTTCTGAATATGGAGCTCTTATTAAAGGAGTGGAATTAATAAATGATCATTTTAATAACAGAAAAAAAAGAAAAAATCACAGTAGCTTTGTGAAAGATTAGTAGCTTGAAATCTTAGTGCCTTCTGGACTGAGCTTAATTCTCTGATCTACCAAAAAGAGAGAGCGAATTTGCTCTTAAATGTAGTTTGTTGTTCTTATTTGAGAATGAGCTCACTTGTTTGTTTTGGGTCTTGCACTCTTGCACTTGCCCCTCTTCACAGGAAAGGGAAAGATATAAATGATGGATATTCAGACAACCCCGCCTTTACATTCCTCTCCAATGCATGAGAAAGTTATTTTATACAGAGAGTTTATCTTTTGGTTTGCTGACATAAACTATAAACAATGCTTTTTGTTCTTTCCCCCAAACCATTGACCACAGTGGCCACAAGCTTTTCTCCTGTGTCCATATCACAGCAGCAGATATTACACAAAGATATGATACTGGAGGAGACAGTTGCACCCATTTAAGAAAGTATGATATTATACAACTACAGTAGACATATTATGCAACTAGAAAAAAATATATATATATTTCTTCAGAAGATACAATATCCTCAAAAGGTAGTGCAGAACATTTTGACACCCTAACACAATTGAGTAACTTGTGTAGTGTTCCTCTAAAAAACACGACTAATTCAAATAAATTCAAAGGATATTTTCTCCGTTTGCCATTATATTTTTGTTTAGGTGCAGCATGGTATCAGGCTTTGGGTGTGTTTCCTGGAGGAAAACTAGTTGTGGTTTGTATTTATTGAAGTGTGACAGAATCTTTCTGCGCTTGACCTGATTATTGATTCCTTTGACATTCCAAGACATTACGTTAATCTATTTATTTTTCAGTTGTAAACAGGTTGGCATTTTCTGTGACCATTACACCTCTTTGTTACAAAGTGACCTTCCTAGCTGTTGTCGTTGAATGCTTCAAGCTTCTCTGTGCTTTACTGTGCTTTTGGAAGAGTTACCAGTTAACAATTTGGTTATAATATTTGTTTTGTCTTCTTTCGTTACAGAAAAAAAACAAGGGAAATTCAGCTGTTGCAATTATGGTTGCAAAGAAAACCAGCATACACAGGGGGTCCCCAGGACCGAGTTTGGGAACCACTGGTTTAGACTACTTGTTAAACAAACCTTGTTCAATCCCTGCTGACATGAAAGCAAGTTGTGTCTTTTTGCACATTCCTGGCCTGGTCCAGAGAACATCTCTGACTAATACAGTACATTACATACTCACGTGGTGGCTCAAGGTAACTGATATCATCCTATTTTACTGGTTCATGTTATTTAAAAAAACAAGACCAGTTGTTCAGCACAGTGTGGTACTCAAAAAAGCACTCACATGCTGTATCTCTGTAGATAAACTTTCAAGGCTGACATGTATTCAGAAGGAAAGTGCTTACTGTATGCCATTCTGCATAACAAAAAATGCAGACATGAAGGTTAGAATTGGGCCCAAAGTCTGAAGAAAAAATCCCAAATGCTGACATTCATTGCACAGTAATATTTGTTATTATTAAATAGACATCTTTGGACAAGTTCTATGCATTAATTAGAGAAAGATTTACAGTCAGTAGGTTTACAGGGGCACCATCATGTCAGAAAATCCACAATTGTGTCTTCCTATTTGCTAAGCAGACACCATTACTTAGAGGTTACATAGTATTATGATTTTGTTTTTGCATGCTTAGTTTTAAAGCTGGTAATGTCTCCAAAGCAATTCGGGTATTAAATATACCTTACTCAAGCACACATCAGAAGTGACCCCCAACTCAAAGAAATCAAACCTGCTGCCTGTAGGTTACAAATCCACCTCCTACACCACATTGCAATACTGGCCACAGAATTTAATTGCAACTATTAATTCTAACATTTTTTAGCAGCAGTGTTTTGTTTTTTTTTTTTTTTTTACACTAAACACTGTTCAAGCCAAACTGCTACACTGTGGCTTGGTTCAGACTGATGTAGTTTCAATTTAATATAAACGAATACACAAAAGTCCTGGAATCACTTTACACATGAATAAATGCTATTCATAGATGATCTATATTTAATAGTTACAAATGCATTTATATATACAGTATATATATATATATATATATATGACACTTCTACCATGTGGGTCTATAATGTGGGTCCATATATTTTTAACCTGAACATCAAAAAGCCAAAATTGAAATCACTTTCCCATAATTTTCTCATGAGTAGATGAGTTAATTAGCTTGTATTGCAATGTATGGCCTTAATCAGCATGATGTGTCAGAGAGCCTCTGTATTGCCAACACCCCCCCCCTCTATTTACACGAAATGGTCCAGCTGGATGCCGCCTCAACTTGTCACTGCGCGATACTCTAGGCCAGGGGTGTCAAACTCATTCCATGGAGGGCCGAGTGTATGAAGGTTTTTGTTGCAACCAATGCACTACACCAGGGGATTCCACTAATTATCTTCCTTCTTCAACCAAGCAGGGGAACTAATTGAAATCACCTGGTGTAGGGCGTTGGTTGCAACAAAAACCTGCACACACTCGGCCCTCCATGGAATGAGTTTGACACCCCTGCTCTAGGCACTGAGTTGCAGGTGAGAGTGATAGAGCATCATGTCTCAGTCAGCAAGAGATAAAAGTGGATTCCAAAAAAAGAAAAGAAAAAAAAGAAAGACAGGAGAGAGACAAGAAAGGGCAACAGTGTGTCACCCAATTCTTTACAAAGAAAGGTGGGTGTAGTCTTTGGGTGGTGGAAAATAACCTGTTATCTTATGGTTATGTGTGGGGGTGGAGCTGAAATCTCGTAATTGTACATGGAGAAAACAACCCAAAGATTTGGCTGTGACCTGAGGGGGGCCCAGCATCATAAGTTTTCATGGGGCCCAAAATCTCTGGTGGAAGCCAATCTCTCGATCAATTAAAGTTGTTGACGTCATGTGTTTAGGTTCTCAATAGCGCTAAATCATTGAACTCGATGATTGTAGTGTTTGTGTGTCATTGTTTTAACATCTAGAAAGTAGCCAGTTCATAATTTTAATTTAAACTTATTAACACAATACAGGTTTGGCTCATTGCCATTTGCTTTGTCTTTTAATTCTTGGTTTTCAACAAATGGTTTAGTTTCAGTGACCAGGCGCACACACTTTCAGCAATTAGGACCCCACTGATTTCACCACTCTGTAATTTATTCAATTGTAACCTCTATCTAAAGGAATCTTTCTAAAAATGTCAAAGGAATCGTTTAACATTTATTCTTCATGGCATGCATAGCTATTTCTGACATAATGTGGCAGAATTAAGAATGTAAACAGTCCTTCAGTAGACATTAAAATGGCTAATTATGAACAATTAACAGCTGGTTCAATTGGGGATTGCAGCTGTGGTTGGAGCAAAATCCAGCACGCACAGGCGTCCCCCAGGACCAGGGTTGAGAACCACTGCGCATACCAGCAGCTGTAACAGATCCACCTTTTAAGGAAACGACTTCCGGTGACCGAAGGGGTATAAAATGCAAAATAAAAGTTGGAATTGATAAGCATATTACAATCAAGTGAGACTTATATAAAATTGTGTCCTACGGATATACATTATGTATAGCTTTTCCAGATGAGGTCATAAAGGATAGAACATATGCATACATTGTGAATTTTGAGCCACTTGGGTCACAAGTCGAGGGACATAATTTAATAGTTCTCATTTGATTGTTGTTATACTAGGTCTAAGTAATCAAACTAACCCATTTTCATGGAGACACTGTGTATAGCTTCCCAGATATACTGTATATGGTGTATTTGCAGAAATTGTGACCTTTTATTGTAATACTTACATATTACTTTGTTTCTATTCATTAGCTATATTTGTTAATATGCTATACAGTCACTTCTCACATTTACTCCATATTTGTATCAATGAAAATAATTTTAAAGTGTAGCATTCTGTTATAATCTTATTTTTTATATTTCGCTTGCACTTTTATTTTGGTAAACTCCAACCGGAAGTCTCCGTTGTTGGCAGCAACAAGGCGGCATTAGCTCCCTTGAACAAAAATCAAGTCGTAGTTATACTACTACCTCTACGTAACAGCCAACTAACTTTCTTACGTCGTTTAACTGTCTTTCTGATTCATAGTTAACGTTGCTGCTAGCTTGATAGCCAGCTAACGTTAACGGTTTTTCGTTATTATTATTATTTTTGTTTGTTTCGCTCTAGTTTTGCGGTAATTTCACAATGAGTCTAACGAGGCGCAAATGTAATGACTCGGACCTTCAGCCTCTTGTCACTGCAATTACAAGCAAGTCGGAACAAACCATCCACCAAGTTCTTTTGACATTAAAAGGTAGCGCTACTGCAGATATTTTTGGATAAACGTTTGTCTGTCTAACGTAGTTTAGCTAGCTTGTTGCTCACTGTATGTTACAACAACGTCGTTTTGTTACATAGATTGCAACGTTAGCCAAACTAGTCTAACGTTAATTTAGCGTTAAAATAATTGTGCGTAACTTGGTTACGTCAATTTAGCCATCTCCAGGTAACGTTAGCCGCTGACGCTAATTTTCCCCTGTATGTATCAAGGTAGTTGTTTCCTGTCAACTTTGTAACCTGCTTTTTGTTTTCCGATGCAAGACATTTTAGGTAGAAAGTCTGTAGAAGACGACAGATACTTGGAGAAGCTTAAACAAGACCTGTACGCTAATGGTATACTTCAGTACTGCTCCACAGCACTCAACTGCAATTATGACAATATTCAAGGAGGCTACTCAACTGCCACGCAAATGGCAGAAATTCTCAGGTAAGAATTGCTGCATAGTTCAATCAAAGTGGCAGAATAAGTGAGCTGCAGTACGTATTCCAGTGGGAGTGCCATGGTCATCTAATTTTGAGTTTTAAGTTTGTAGAATGTGCGATTGTTACAAAAAAGTAAACGTTTGATATACTAGTAACCTGTGCACTCCAAGCAGTAGCATTGGAAGCACACCCTATCATCAATTCCAGTTGAAACGCCAGAAAGTGAGAAATTGAAGACAAATATATGGTACTTAGTCCTTATGAGAATGGCAATAGGCAATATTGAAATGCATGGCATATGTAGGCCTAATTTCACAAAATGATGCCAAGCATTTCCTGAAACCAAAACTTAAGACAGGGTTCCCACGCATCATTAAAAAGCCTTGAAAATGGTTATGTCATGGAAATGTCTGATTCCATGTAACGTTATATATCTTTTTCTTCTTTCCGATAACGTCACCGCAAAATGTCTGTTCCCCTGCCACCGTTGTTGCCACCTGCCACGGCTGTTCTCTCTCTCTCTCTCTCTCACACACACACACACACACACACACACACACACACACAATGATATGTGTATTTGCACTGGCAACAAAATGTGTTAACTTATGAAAGTAAAGTCAATTTTTGCTCCAGCCGCAAAAAAAGGCCATTGAAAGTCTTAAATTTGTCTTAAAATTGAAATGTCATGGAAAATGGAAATTTGATTGGAGTGGGAACCCTTGTTAAGATTTGTACAGCAACATCAACATTTAGAACCTGCATTCTCAATGGGGTGTAGGCTTGGGCTGAAGTTCAGAAAACCTTAACCACCCTTGTCTAGCAACTTACCAAAATGTTTTAATAAGCTGTTTTATATATATATATATATATTTATTTTTTTTTTTTTTTTTTTTTCAAAGGCCTATTCTTCTATAATTTTATTTTCCGATTTTACCCCGTTTTCTCCCAATTTGGTAGCCAATTACCCGTGTGCTTAGTACAATCCCCCTTACCCCTATAGTTCGCTGCCATAGTCCTGTGACCGGCAGTGACAAGGGCGTAGCGCTGCCTCCTCCAAGACAACACTTCCGGTACCCCAGAACCACTCCTGTGCACAGCAAACTGTGTGTGTCGGCTTCCCTCCCCCCTCCCTGGGACGGACAGCCAATTGCCGCCCCGATGGCACTCCCGGCCAGAGCCGACTGGCGGGACGGGGAATTGCACCACGATCTCCGTGACCAGCGTCGAACGCTGTAACCACTGTACGCGGGAGGCCCTCAAAGGCCTATTCTTAATGAGTCGAACAAGGTGCTACACATCATTGTGTCATTTTACCAGAATCCAGGCGATTTTCTGGCCAAAGCCGCTTTCCCACTTTAGGTTCATCTTTGCCAGGCGACCGGTTTAAGGGGGAAATAAAGATGTAAAAATATGAATAGCACTTGAAAATCAAGCACGTGAATTTTTCCAGCAAAATCACAGAGCAAGACAAACAGCCCTAGTGGAGTTGGCACAGAATGACCCACAAGTCTTGCAGAAAGAGAGAAAGGAAACTGCTTTACGGCCTATTAGAAAGGAGCTAACTTTGCGTTTGAAGGTTCACCTTTGTCTCTCTCCTATCATAGCTCATGCTGTGTGGGTTTCGATCCTGAAAGAAACAAAGAGATATTTCAGAATGAGTTGCTTCCATCCACTGCTGACAGCTTGATCTCTCTCGCAAAACGGTTAATGGACAAAGCTCTTGAGGTTTGTAGTACAATTTGAATTCAGTTACTCTTGTCTGAGTTGGCATCATTCCATTATGCAATTTATAGCATCTAAATATAATTTAATTCATCCATAATTTATCCATATAATTTTTGTTTTGTTAAGGAAAAAGGAAAGGCTGGTACCATTCGTCACTTTCAGAAAGTAATGGATTCCATTTGTTGGCTTTTGAAGGGACACAGTCAGTTAATTCCACATGGTAAGAACAAGTCATACGGGAAACTGTTTGAACCATTACTGTATATCATAATGAAACAAATGTATATTTTGTGGTTCCTTCATAACGTTGTAATGAATTTGCTTTCTGATTCATATGATATGAACACTTGATGGGTGCCAAGATTCAAATAACTTTCTTGTTTTTCCCGAGTCAATGTATGTACGCCACTCTCTGAATCTCCAGTTTCTCCGAAAAACAAACATACATTTTTTTCTTTCTCTCATCAGTTCTTCAGTCAAAGCAATATGAAGAGATTCAGCTTTCGGAGAATGAAGAAATTGGTGTGATTTCACTTCTGCTGTTGCAAAATGTCATTCAGACAAACAGGTACAGGATTATTAATATTATTATTATTATAAATTCAAATGGAGAGAATGGGCTTGGGTATTGCTATTGTATTATTATACAAACAGGTATGGAATTATTATTATTATCATTACAAATTCAAATGGAGAGAATATTTAACGGAACCGTTAAAATTTACGAATGCCATGGAGACATTCCTGTATTTCTGTTTTCGGTCTTTCAGCGCCTTCTTAATTGACCTCAGACGCGGGCTCTGAATGGCATTTTGGACGACATCGTCTACAAGCTGGGCTGCAGCTCGAACCCGTCCACTGGCAGCACAGCGACTAAAACGCTGCTCTTAATCGCAAGCAGCCAGAGCTCCGTTGCAGAAGTCATCCCAGAGCAATACCAAGGTCTGCCTGCACAACTGGTCACCTGAGAGGAATCTATCTCAACTTTAACACTCGCAGGAGTCAAGAGTTCAGCTGGAGGCTTCATTTAGTATCGTTTTGAGTGTTAACAGGATTTGAGGGACAGCTGATCTTTTAAGCTTTGTGACAAGGAGAGCTTCGTCTAACGTTGTTACCTGTTGTGTCAGGTCTGGATGCCCTGTTGAAGAATAACTGGACTGGAAAAGGGTTTGATGCGGAAGTGGTGCAGCTCATTGGAATTCTCTATCCTGGGGTCAACAAGCAAGAGCCCGTTCAGGTGAGTGCCATCAATTGTGCCGCCTACACAATATTTGACTCACTACTCTAGAGTACCACATTGGTAACCCAGTTATTTTTTGTGCATATGTGGATCCCATGACTAGATGTCACTCCCATAATGCATAGCTCTGTGTGGCTCAGTATTTAGAGCATGGCGCTGACAACGCTTAGGTTGTGGATTCGATTCCCACTGGGGCCACATATACAGAAAAATGTAGTCGCTTTGTATAAAAGTGTCTGCTAAATGGTATATGTTATATTATGGCTCTAGCATCCTTTTGTGTATGACTGATTTAAGTTGTATCCTATATCTATAGTGTTTAGATTGTTTCCCATGATCATATGTTTTTGATGTTGTATTATAATACTTACAGTATTCCATAATGTGAATATTTTGCTCATTACATTAATTGGAATGAGTGGTCCCTTTTACACTGTAATTTTATGTTTCTATGTGGTGTTTATGCATCTGTCATCTTCTGACCTTTCATATGGTCATTTAATATTGTGTTATTGAATAGTGACTCAAATCGAATTTCATTCTTAATTACTTATTTGCGTACCGTTAGTATGACTGAGAGATTTTTTGGAAACTTTCCAAGGAAAGATGGCCAATTTTTAACTATGGTAATTTTGGAAGTTGTAAATTAAATTATTTTTACAGGGTGAAACAAACTTGTTAGCATAATTGTACAGGGCTGGGAACACAGCCATTTGGGTTTCCCCATTTGCTTTCGCAGTTATACTGTCCAGCTGTTATTGTACATTAGTTGCTCATTTTTATGTCTTTCTCTGTGTGTGTGTTATGAATATTAATATGCATTTTGTGCTGTAATCATCATAAGTTTATATTACAAGGTTTTTTTTGAGAATTTTGCTAAATTCATTTTGCATATATATATATATATATATATATATCTATTAATGCAACACAGCATTAAATTAACTCTAATTACAGGACCAGGTAGCCAATTACTCCCGCTATTCTTAGTTCAATCCCCCTTCCCTCATAGTTTGCTGCCGTAGCCCTGTGAACGGTAGTGACAATGGCGAAGCAGCACTCGTCGTGCTGTTGACTAATTCCGGTACCCCAGAACCACTCCTGTGCGCAGCGAACTGTGTCGGCTTCCTTCCCCCCTCCCTGGAGCGGACAGCCAATTGGCGCCCCGGTGGCACTCCCGGCCAGAGCCGACTCTGGCGCGACGGGGAATCGAACCTCGGTCTCCGTGGCCAGTGTCGGAAGTTGAAACCACTGGACCACGCGGGAGGCCCCCAGGTCATTGTTTTTTAAGCAGGGCGCCTTGATGTTTTTGTTTTGCACGCGCGAAGAAGTTGTGACTCACAGGCGATATGCAATAAGTGTGCAGAAGACAATCATGTTGGAATAAAATATAAAAAAGAGTTAGTATATGACATATTCATTACATTTGATTCATGGGGGGAGCGCAATGAAGGTAAAAATTAAACTAACCATTTATGTGAAATGTAAGCTCATACAGAAATAGTCACTAAACAACACAGCAGTTCAGTTTTATATTCTGGTGTAAAGAAATATAATTGTGTGATGTTCAATAAACCTGTCTTTGTCATGTATGCTGTCTAATACAATATTCATAATTTCTCATCATAACATCATTTCTTTCAGAAAATTCTCAATTAAAAATTATTTGATTGAAAACTTTATTATCCCCTTAGGGAAATTATTCTTGCGGTCTATGCAAGACACAAATCATACAGGACAAAATATGAATGCACAAACCCCAAACATGCATTTATAATGATGGGTATGCAGTAGAATTCAAAGTGACAGTGGCTGTGGTCTGCTGTTGACCAGCCCCACTGGACCAACGCCCGCCCCTTCAATGTTAGCAGTTTGGTTTTTTGCTGTTTAAGATGAGGTGTTGGTAATATGGAGTTTGGAGCTCAGGTTTTACTCGCAGTGGGTGCTCTGAAACGTGTCCCAGATGGAAAGCGGCAGGGCTCTTCGTTCAGGGGGATGCTGCAGGTCGGAGATTATTTTGTTGGCTTGTTGGTTACGGCCCTCCTTTTACAGATGTCTTCCAGATTGTGCTGTCTGGCGCCCAGGATCGTGCTTGAAATGTTGATCTTTTTTGTATTTTTTGAGGCAGTTTTTTGGGGGGCGACAGTGACAAAAAAAGCAGATGATTCGTGGATGAAATGTCTGCTGGCCCCATTTAAATTTGTTTTCGAGTGTGACGCCACGGTATTTGTCTTCAACAGGAAGCCTGAACGTGCTGCCCTTTAGTAACTGTTGCCTGTCTGGGGCGGGAAGGGGATTTTTTCCTGAAGTTGACGTGCATTTCCTTTCTTTCGTTTGTGTTGAAATAAAATGTCTTGAAGAAATGTTTCAAGCATTAAAATGTATAAATATATTATTCTGAGGCGGCTTGTTCTACTAAACCTAGCTAGTACTCATACCATCCTGTGCCTTCCCATGTCAAGGAACTGAAGCTAAGCAGGGCTGGCTTGGTTCGTACTGGGTTGGAAGACCTAGGAAAACTATGTTGCAGCTAGAGATGGGGTTAGTGGACCAGGTGATGAGGGCACTGTGCTGTGGGCCACGGTGTCCTTCGGATGAGACGTTAAACTGACTCACTGCAGTCTTTAAAGATCCCCATGGGTCTTTTCTATACCCGGCATCCTGCTCTAATTCCCAAGAAACCATCTCTCTACATCTGGCCACGTGATCATCCCTACATCCGATTGGCTGAAACAATCCCTCGCACTTGGATAAGGAAAGGAAATGACTCTTTCACCGCAGTGGTTGCATTGCACTGTATATACTCACCAATACGATGACTGCTGCTCAGCTAGTGGGCCTCAGCAACACAGAGTGAAGAAGAAGAAGCAGTGGCTGGCAGCACAGACAGTTTGTGCCCGTCTGTGCTCTCCTGAATCGGTGTGGGGCATTTCAGCAATGACAGGCCTCCATACTGTATATCGGCAGTCCTAATTGGGGGGTAAAATCGAGGACAAAAATTGGTATAAAAAAAGATACTATGGTTTGTGTTTAGAGCTGAATGTTTTCCCTTCTCTTCTTGTTCCTTCATAAGGACTGGTCGGAAGAGAAAGTCAAGGCCGCGTGTGTGATCCAAGCAGCTTGGAGAGCCTTCCAGACGAGGAGAAGGATGAAAAAACTCCCAAGAGCTGTCAGCATCCTACAGAGAAGCTTCCGGTAAGTATTTAAAACGTGCGAACTTGCACGCAAACTTGCACAGAAAGACTTGCATTTCTGTGCAGTTTTTGTGATGTACTCCAAACCCATTTCAAATGTTACTAATTGTGATGCAGAGAGAAATGGTACCATAGTCCATTCCCAAAGACAACAAATCGTGTATGTGATACATTACCAGTATGAACCACAAGAGGGCAGCAAAGTAGCTTGTTGTATTCACTTGACTCATGACTCATTGTTCACTATCACAGTCCTGACCCAGGCCGTGAGATGTCAGTCAGTCAGCAAGTGATGGCAGGATGATCATGCATTATGTATAAATACACTCAGTTGCATAAAAATAAAAAGCCTGATAACTTAAAAAAAGAGTGTGTATGTATGTGTGTGTGTATGTATGTATGTGTGTGTGTGTGTGTATACGTGTGTGTATGTGTGTGTGTGTGTATATGTGTGTATGTGTATATGTATATATATGTGTGTGTGTGCGTGTGTGCGTGCGTGTGTGTGTGTGTGTGTGTATATATATATATATATGTGTGTGTGTGTGTGTGTGTGTGTGTGTGTGTGTGTGTGTGTATATGTGTATATGTGTGTGTGTGTGTGTGTGTGTGTGTGTGTGTGTGTGTGTGTGTATATGTGTGTGTGTGTGTGTATGTGTGTGTGTGTGTGTGTGTGTGTGTGTGTATGTGTGTGTGTGTATATGTGTGTGTGTGTGTATATGTGTGTGTGTGTATATGTGTATGTGTGTGTGTGTATATGTGTGTGTATGTGTATATGTATATATATGTGTGTGTATGTGTGCGTGCGTGCGTGTGTATGTGTGTGTGTGTGTGCGTGTGTGCGTGTGCGTGTGTGTGTGTGTGTGTGTGTGCGTGTGTGTGTGTGTGTGTGTGTGTGCGTGCGTGCGTGTGTGTGTGTGTGTGTAAGGGAGCGGAGGCGGCGGCAGGAAGCGCAGTCCCAGAGGCAGAGGGCGGAGGAGGAGCTGAAGCAGCAGGTGCTGCTCCGCAGACAGAGGGCCCGGCGCGAGTTCCGACAGCGCCAGCTCCACCTGCTGGAGATGGTGCCCGCAGGCAAGTGTGCCCCCCACCTGCCCCGCTGCTGCTGTAGGACACCTGCCCCCGGCCCCCCGCCCCCCGCCCCCCACCCCATCAATCCTCAACTTTCAGTTTCACCAAACCCTGAATTACTCATCTCCTGTCTCAGCCGTTGTACCACAACAAATAACGGAACTGGGGAATGAAGGGGAAATGAGAATGTGACCCTTAGGTCAGGGCTGGGCTGGGATGCCCAGGACCCCTGGGACCAGAAAGGCCAGCACCAGGAAATGTGCCCATAGAACTGAACTGGGGAAATGGATGGAGTTTTTAAAAATAGCATAAGGATCTGCTGATTTTTATTTATTTTTTCCCCCTCAAGGAATATATTGTGCCCCTGTCAACAGTATGTTTCTGTTCGGGTCATATCTGTGTGTGATGTGTCAGTGTACACATTTTACATCTGCCCCTGCCAGTCAGTACAGCAGGGGGTTCCTAAACTCGGTCCTGTGTACGCTGGTTTTTCGTTCCAACAAGTCTCTTTGATTAACGAAGGTTGTTGAAAATGTGTTTAATGTTGGATGATTGTGTGCTTAAACAGATTTTGAACAGCTTGTTACCAATGGCCAGGTGTTGACGCCTCAGTATTTAGGACCGAATTCAGCTGTAGGTCTGTCAATAAACCAATTAAAAAATGTACCCTCGGCCTCCCGCGTGGCCCAGTGGTTTCAACGTCCGACGCTGGCCACGGCGACAGGGGTTCGATTCCCCGTCGCGTCACACCCTCCTGCACCCTTTTAAAAGGAATCACTTGCCACAACACATTACAGAAAATGAAAACCAATAGTTGTCTGAGACCTGATCTGACTGACTAAAAGTCCTTAAATGAATATGGAGGATTCATTCTGTGTAATATATATATATATATATAATGTGTTTTGTCAGAAATGTGGCACTAAGAGGATAAAAACAATTAAAAGCTTGTTCATACTTCAGTTATAATGTCAATTATGGTTGGAACGAAAACTAGCATACATACGCAACCTAGGAGCGGGTTTGCCAAGCCCTGCTGTACAGTATGTAAAGGCACTTGTCCCACTGCCAGTGGTGCGGGGTGTGTGCAGATGGCTTGTCAGCAGCTGTAAGTGGACCCTTAGAGCGGAGTGTGTGTGTGTGTGCCCCCAGGTCAGGTGGACCGGTACCTGGGTGACCTGGAGCTGAGGGCCGCAGTGGTGATCCAGAAAGTGTGGAGGGGCCACAGAGAGAGACGGGTCTTCCGGCACCAGAAACAGGCCCTCCAGCGGTTCAAGGCCGCGGTCACCATCCAAAGAGCGGTAGGTCTTTCACCGCAACCACGAGAGAGGGGTTCAGCCCCATGGAACTGAACCTTTACCCCAACGTCCAACTTCTTAAGGAGAGCACAACGCGCGTTTCTTCAGCAATAACTAATAATAATAATATAATATGCCATTTAGCAGACGCTTTTATCCAAAGCGACTTACAGTAGTGAATGCATACATTCTTCAGTATATGTGGCCCCAGTGGGAATTGAACCCACAACCTAAGCGTTGCCAACGCCGTGCTCCACCTACTGAGCCACACAGAATAACTGAGTTCACCTTATATTTATTGTGTTATATGCTCTATCACCAGGAGCTGGAAATGCTTTCTGCCTTCCCTTGGAGGAATATATTAATGAGTTAAAAAAATGAAATCCAGAGAAAGTTTTTGGTTGGACAAACCAAGCACGTAGTATCTAGAAGATGGCTGTTATAAGGCAGAGCATATCCATCTAGTCAAGAATCAAGAATCCTGTGTGCCCTTGGAATTTGTCTCAGATATTACATGGACAATGTAATTTAAAGCTGACTCTTTTTAATAAATAAAAAACCCTGATATGGAATACATATCATTACTTTTTCTGTGGCTTTTGCTATGACTATTCTATCAAGTGAATACACTGTGAGATTATAACACCGGTAAATTGCCTGTATTGACTGGAACCCATCCCAGGTTCTGCGGTTTCTGAAACGTCGGAGGGCTAAAAGACACAAGCTGTCTCCTTGGAAAGGCCCCAAAGGTCTGTCGGATGCCAGGAGAACAGAGCTCAAGAAGCAAGTGGATGAATACATCGCTCTTCATCCTGTGAGTGATTACACAGATTCCACCGCATTCCCCGCAGGACGTCCACATCCCGCCCAATGAGTTTCAGCGTTCTCACGATGCCTGTGTCTTTAACTGAACATGAGAGAAATTACAATTAAAAATAGTAGGCCCTTTAATTTACAGCTGGAGCTCAACATATTGAGAATCTGCACTAATGAATCAGATGTTTGTATTCAAATATCTCTAATTCTAAAGAGGGAAAACAAAGTGCTTCATCAGGTCATTATTACTTCGTTTGATTTATGGCTCAAACAAAACGACTCTGTTTCAGGTATCTATAGTAAAAAAAATATATATTTAAATAATAATAAAAAACCTGTAGTCCATCTGTTGTTGAAAATCATGACCCCTGTGGGAAATTCCCATCTATCCAGAGCTATCATAACTCATCTTTAAAGTGTCCTAGTGAGTGCAGGGATGTCTGAATACATACATTAATATATGCTCTTCTTATTACATGCTGGCTCTGCGAGGTAATTGCTAAATGTATTACCTCACACAGCCAGTGTTGGCATAATTCTTTGATTCACTGATCCGTATACCTATTATGCAATTACCCAGGGGACTTGGTTAACCATCAATCAACAGCATATCCAGATGCACTTAAACGAGCTGTCGTGTTTATTTATTTAATTTTTTTATTATATCTTTTTTCTATTTTCCCTTTCTGCTGTTTTTCCCCATTTTTCTTCCAATTTTGTAGCCAATTATACCCTAATTTTTCATGTCAGTTATCCCCCTCCCTCGTATT
This sequence comes from Aldrovandia affinis, assembly GCA_029706075.1. Taxonomy (NCBI): domain Eukaryota; kingdom Metazoa; phylum Chordata; class Actinopteri; order Notacanthiformes; family Halosauridae; genus Aldrovandia; species Aldrovandia affinis. The sequence continues at coordinate 1,275,976 of JAINUG010000195.1, read as the reverse complement.
GAGAGCTCACTGCCGTAGTCCTGAAACCGGCAGTGACATGCGGCAGAGCACCGCCTCCTCCGAGCCGGAACCCACCCAGCCGTCACCGTAACTCCGGTATGCGCACAGGGCCACTCCTATACGCAGCGAGCTCATATTGGCTTCCCTCCACTGTTGTGTTTATTTAACCCATTAAGACCTGGAGTGACGTTTAGGTATTTTGGCTTCACTCCGAAATAGACTGTTGTGTTTATTTTTTCCAGAAAACCCTCAGGTTTTAAGAGGTTGTGTAGAATAATTGCTTAGGTTTTAATAGGCATTTTAGGTCTAAATGGGTTATTACATTTCATATGGGATCAGTAATGAAGGAGGTCACTTTCCCCCTCCTTTGTGTAGTTTAGGGTTCAGCTTATCCCTGATCCTGCCCCCAGCCTTTACTCTATGTGGAAAAAGATCACACTGGAGGGGTCAAGGATAGCGTAGCATCGAAGTATTCGAAACCCAACTGCGTCAGTCCTGGCTGAGAGTCCCGATCGGGGGCAGCAATTGGCGGTCTGCCCCATGGGGAGGGGGGGAGGGGTGAGCCAGCATGAGTTCACCGAGAAGCGCGAAGGGTGTCTCTAGAAAATAGGTGGGCGAGTTCCGTCGCGTAGGAGGCGGATCATCGCGGGCCTCGGGGGAATTAGCTTGGCCCTGTAGTGACGGGGGGCGAGTTTGTGGGGGAGGGCGAATCGAAAGAAATGGAGGGTATAACTGGCTACTAAATTCCATCCATCCATCCATCCATTATCTAAGCCGCTTATTCCTGGTCAGGGTCGCGGGGGGGGGCTGGAGCCTATCCCAGCATGCTTTCCGGGCGAGAGGCAGGAATACACCCTGGACAGGTCGCCAATCCATCGCAGGGCACACACACCATTCACTCACACACTCATACCTACGGGCAATTTAGACTCTCCAATTAGCCTAACGTGCATGTCTTTGGACTGTGGGAGAAACCGGAGTACCCGGAGGAAACCCACACGGACACGGGAGAACATGCAAACTCCGCACAGAAAGGCCCCCGGCCTGGATTCGAACCCGAGACCTTCTTGCTGTGAGGCGACAGCGCTATCCACTGCACCACCGTGCCGCCCTAGGCTACTAAATTGAGAGAAAAATTTGGAAAAACAGCAGAAAGGGAAAACAGAAAAAATATATAATAAAAATAAAATAAATAAACACGACAGCTCGTTTAAGTGCATCTGGATATGCTGTTGATTGATGGTTAGCCAAGTCCACTGGGTAATTATATAATAGATATACGGATCAGTGAATCAAAGAATTATGCCAACACTGGCTGTGTGAAGAGAAGACAAAAAAAAAAAAAAAAATCACACTGGTCCAGGGTGTGTGTTTGAGGGGCAAAGCCCATTGACACCGCCCCTCCTGTCTCCCGCAGCGCCCCTCTGTGTCGGCGGAGAGCTGCCGGGAGCTCCACCAGAGGACCCAGGAGATGTTGCGACAGCACCTGATGGGGAGAGACGCTGACCGGAGAGCGGAGCAGCACAGACAGGCCCTCCTGGCCCAGATCAACACTGACCTGGAGCTACTGACAAGTGAGCACACTGACATTTTAGCATCGTGTATATATCACTCGCCATTCAGTCCAGGGGGCCTCCGTTCATTCCGCAGGTCTTCCGTCCCTTGTTAAACCCGCCCTAACATTCTCAGAACTTGTAAAACGAGCTAAATTGGTTCGTTCTGGGCCATTTTAATTGATTGATTGAGGTGGTTAAGTGGCTGTAAGGAAGCTTTGCTGTCTTTATGGCCCTTTCACTCTTTTGTATACTGTGCTAATATTGTTCACTGTGTCAGTATTTCACATTTTTTATTTTATTAACTACAATGACGCTTAAATTGAATGCAGTCTGCCTGGATAGGAATGTCTGCCAAGTAAAAATAGATTGCATGGAAACTGAACCCAGGGCCCGATGAAACGTTTGGCTTCATTCATCCGGTCATTATTTAAACATTTATTCATGTTTCCCCACTTCTCCAGCGCTGCCCAAGTGTTTGGCCGTTTAGTTTTGTAACTCTTGAGCAAATTAAACCAGAAGTAGTATTCAACCGGCATCGCATTGTGTCGCTTCTGTGACTCCTCGTGAAAGTGTTTTACGGGTGTGTTTGCGGTTCTGTTTCCGCTCTTCCAGACACTCCGGCTCTGCGGGAGGCCACGGAAGAGGAGTCGGGTGTGTTCCTGAGCAGGTCGGCGCCTGTAGCCATGCGGGCCAGACAGTCCCACAGCGGCCTGCTTCACGCCGCCCACTGCCCCTGGTGGAGGAGGCTGGGCGATGAGCTCTCGGATCCCGAGTCCACGCCCAAAGACGGCCTCGACGCAGAGCTTCAGACCTTCTACTTGGGTGGACGTTGATCAGCCTCAATAAGGCTTGCGATTCATTTTACAAGAATAACACCGCAATAAGTGTCATCTGATGGGAATAGCTACCTTGAGTGACGTTCCCGCACAATCAGAAGTGCGCTCGCTGTCCATGCTGATTGGCTGAAGAAACCGGCCTGGGCTTTTATACCTCTTGTGCTTGAGCTTTATTTTGTGTATATTTGAAGGAGAGCAGGTATTTAATATCTGTTTACAAGCTCAACTGTCTGGGATTGTTACATTTATTTATTAAATGGTTTTTTTACCTACTTTGTTGTTCGATAAGCCTTGTGTTGAAGAGCTTTACTTTTGTGGTAACTTACCAATTTTATCCATTCTTTGCCTTTTTTGTGGGTTTTTTTTTGTTTTTTTTACACCACTTTGTTCAGAAAGTAGTCACGGATACGGTGAAGTGCACGAGGCAGCGTAGGCCTAGGATCAATAAAAGGGCTTTCACGTCTCGGAGACTAATCTTCCCTGCGGCCTGCACAGACTGCCGTGCTGCTTTCTGACGGATAAACATTTCACTGGCAAATTGAGTTACTCCTCAATGCGCTGCGTCGTTTCATTAGGGCCGGGAGAGACACAGACTGCTGCCGGCAACCACCTCTCTCTGTTGTTGCGGTCGGCTCTGGATTTTCTTGGGAGTGTATCGATCCATTCTGGCTACATATTGTTGGAATGTGAGACACGCAATGGGGAATTTCTCAGAGGCGTTATGATCTTCAACAGTAGATGGACTACCATTTTAATATATATATTTTTACTATATATATATACCTGAAACAGAGTAGTTTTGTTTGAGCTGTATATGAAATTATACAAATTATAGTCATAATGACCTGATGAATCAGTTTGTTTTCTCTCTGAAATTAGAGATATTTTAAGACAAACATTTTATTCGTTAGTACAGATCTCAATGCGTTTATTTTCCAGCTGTGAATTAAACAGCCTACAGTTTTTATTGCAATTCCTCTAATTTCACTTAATGAGGAATGTGATATGAACTAGAACAGGGGTCCCCTTAACTGTGAAGGACCAGGTGGGGATGCAGGCTTTTGTTCTGGCCCGGCACTAAAACGCCCGATTCAACTAATCAACTAATCAGGGTGAACAAATGACTGCACCCACACCAGTCCTTCTGAGATACTGTAGTTAGGGGCCCCCACTCTTATCAGCTGTGTTTGTCCTGTATGTCTGCACGATAGAGTGAATAGCATTCCAAACTCAGCTCGTCATGAACATTACAAGGAAAAACATTTTTTGGATTACATTACATCCAAATTTTGACACCCCTGCATGGAAATGCCTCGCCCATAGATAATGGTTTTGCACCTTTCGGTAAAGAAATGGTTCTTAAATTTGTGATTTGCTGGGTGGGTCAGAGTTTTAAATTAAAACAAGCCCCAGGCCTCTAAAGTAATTAATTGACTGGATCTTGTTTACCCTTGAAGGCTTCAGGGGAGCCTCCGCTAAGCTCCTGCTTCCTTAAACTGTTAACCAGTCCTAATCCTTCGCCATATGCTGTTGCGTACAGCGTGTATCGGCAAACCATATGTAGCTCTCAGAGTTGGAAAAATTGAGAGTATGAGAAAGGAGGATGGTGTGAGATTACCAAGCTTATGTGATCACACGTATGCTGGGAATAGGGGTTTTTTTATGTTACAGGTGAGCTGCTCGGCATCCTCTGAATGTCTGAGTCTGGACAGACAAGTGCCCCTGGGGGAATCGTGGACACAGCTGGACCTCTCTTGACAGAGATCTAGGTCAAGAGAGGTGCTGACGCCTGCCTGCCTGGAGAAAAGAGAAAAAAAACTGACCTTCTGTCACTCTCCCTCCCCTCTGGGCATCTCGTGAGTCAATATGGTCCCACTCCAGCTTTCCCAACACACTCAATTTGAGAGTGAATATAGTACAGTAGGAGGAGAATTTGCCCGTGGATATTTGGATGAATTGCCTTAGTTTTAAAAATGATTTTACTTTTGTTTTTTTATGGGGGGGTTGTGCGGATGTCTGGTAAAAACATACAAATTTGAATATCTTCTCGGATGACACATAATTTGAACTATTCGTCAAGTTATGCCCGAAGGTCTCTGCGCGTCTCGAGCGAGGCCGTGTCGTTATTATTTGAAATGGCAGTTATAGCCGTGTTATCAGTGCGCGCGCGGGGCGCCCTTGACCAGTGGAGGTGAAGTATGTGGTCTCTTAGCAACATATTTTACGTTCACGGTGTGACACCGCTGCACAACAATGGCGAGTGCCCCTTGTGGGGTAACTTAATATTCTGACAGCGGGTCATGTTCACCAGGATACCCTCTTTACGCCTGGATCCTGTTTCGGCTGTTTGGGGTAACGGGATACTGAAGGCAGTGGCACCTCGCTGCACGGGGCGGTACCGATGGCCCTTTCGTCACTAAATGCACTATTTTACCATGGCAACACAATTATCACAGAATAGTATATTAATGATCACGAGCGGGATTGTTTAACAGGGACTGTACAATGTTGGCAACAAAAAAATGTTCTACATATTTTTTGGTACCCAGGAGTGCTGCTTAAAATTGCTGTTTTATTTCAGATAAAGGTTAAATTAGGGTATTGAGTTCAAAGTAATTAAACCCCTATAACATTACTATATACATGCATATAAGTGCACGGAACATTAGTGTGCAATTCAAAATATTAGTGGTTTCGTTTCGCCCCAGATTCCAGTAGACATCATAAGACCTAACATAGCTAGGCGACAATGGAAAATGCATTGTGTTCCTGCTCAGCTTAGGTGACTTGTGCATCAAAATGATAATATGTCTGACACCAGACCACCGAGCAGAACTCACAAGTTGCACACTTTCGCCGTTCTTTCTCTTCTGACCGGGGGACACATTCTTAACGGGTCTTACGGCTATTCTCTTTCTGGCCAATCAGCACCGGAGCGGGCGCTTGTCCTGTGTGGTTTCCAAGGAGATGCACACTGTGTAAAGGGGGCTGTCTCGAGGCGCAACCCTGGGGACAGTTCGAGGAAGGTTCCCGTGCGACGTACTTATCTTACCGAAGCGCGAGCAACAAAGGGGACAGAAAAGGTGACGTTCGCCGTTCACCGCTCAAACGGTGGTGGGAGGAGAAGGCACCGAACCAAAGGCTTTAAATCCCCAATAAGTCGACGAGAGCGCACTCGGTTTCGCAAACGAGCCGCTGGGCGCGCGAGCCTTGTTCTCGCGCTTATTAGCTCGCGAAACTGCTGGATAATTCAGAACCGTTCACACGAAACCGGGGGATATTTTTCATCGCACGCGCCGAGATGTGATACCTCGGAGGACGGAAGAGTTGACGGCGAAAGATCAACGTGAGTAGCCTATAACAAAGTCGCCTCCCGTTTTAACAACACAGCGTGTCTAGCCAACAATGATTATATTTCAACAATAAAGCGCCACGCTGTGTCCTCCCAAGTTACCCATTGTTGCAAACGGTGTAGTTCACGTTAGCTAGTGTGTCAAGGTTAAAAATTCATTTGGCGACCTATTTATCTCAACTGTAGAGCTCTCGGTGTTAGTAACACCGTTCGCCCGGGCTCACAGTTCTCTGCTGTCTCTTGTTTTCGGCGTTTTGCCACCTATCTGTATACCATAGCCTCCGGTCATTTGTAGTTAGCCTAATCCTTTCCGCCTGTTACTGTTTCAACTAGTATGGTATTTTGCTGAATGCTGCGTAATTAAGTATCCCGGTTCAGACATCGCGCATAAACGCACGCTACTGTTTCCTTGGTGAATGTTTCCCGAGCTCCCGTTTGTGCTCGAGGGGATCAATGTGTTCAGAAGTGACATGTTGGGGGGGAAACCTTCGCGTCTCTCAATCTGTCACCTCTTATTTAGTCCGCATGTCATTACCAGGTGGTGCTCTTGATGTTTTGAAAGTGAGTTTACCTTTAAATTTAAGTGTTTTTGGGTTTTTTTGCCCCGTTGTTCAAATATCAAGTCGTACGATATCCAGGTGGGCTGAGCACCGTGAACGTGGAAACAAATATATAATAAAGTATTGTGGGCCTACTCAGCAAAATACTGTATGTGGCTCAGAGCGTGCATTTACTACTTTTTTCATCCGTTTCCACACTCGCTCCTTTTCATAAATAGCATAATTATTATAATATGTGGCGTGGCTTCAGTCACGGATATCGAAGAACCTTATAATGTTGTAGCTTCGGGCTCCGGTAAGAATGTATAATGAACATAACTGGGAGGGTGAAAGGCGGTGATCGGTAATAAAATATTTATTTCACTTTTTTTTCAGTCAGCGAATTTTGGTTCTGCATTACGCGTACTGCTTGAAATACGAGTGCGATTAGGGTTGAGTCTATTTCACATAGCCTAGATGCTTTGTCTTGAAATAGTGGAATTTGTATAATTTAGCACAAAAAGATAAGCGATTGCGGGTAAATGCAAATAACCAAAATATATGTGGTTTTTGAATAGCTTTTAAATTGTATTTCTCTTATCGGCCGTTTAAAGTAAACGAAACTGTTAGGTAAAAAAATGTCCCAATAGCCAACAATTAGCCTCTAGGGTGTGATGCTTCAAATGGCTATTTTCAGGACGACAGTGTTTACCAATGTGCCGGTATGAGTCGTGGTACAAGAACCGCGTTTAAAAAAAACATGACACGGAGACCTATCAAAAGCACACAATCGCTGTGTTGTGGTAACTAATCATGGAAAATAAGAGTGAACCCTGAAACATGGCTTTATGGTGGCGATCGTTTAGTGTACAGTGGTTTCCCCGTAAGGCGACAGAGCGCACGTTAATGCAAAACAGTGTGTGGTCCTTGCAGCGTTCCCGTGTCGGCTCCACGGCTCGCCGTCTTGTCAGTAGCGGGACGATGGAGAGAGTAAATACTTTTGAATGGGGAGAGAACGTGGGGCAGCAGGGGTTTGGCAGCGTCACGGTTCCTGTGAAAGAGCAGGGTTTGCACGCCGGCGTCCCGTCGTGAGGTTTTAAGCAGGTAGAGAGTCTATGAAGCAGTGCTCAGCGTTGGCCATTCCTCTGAAGAGCAGGTGGGCTCCAGCTGCCACTGTAAACGCTGAAAAAGGGTGCGGGTAGAAGTGCTCAGCTGTCGCCGCTGAAACGACCTGCCTGGCCATTTCTAGTGGCCTGATGGTGAGAGGGGAGCACTACAGTGTTTCTCAATCCATTCCTACAAGGCACACTGCCCTGGACATTTTAATTCCAACCTCCACTCCCAACCTATCATCTGCATCAGTCGTCTGTTAATGATCACTTGAGCACGATTAAGTGGTGGTTGGAATGAAAACAGGCAGGGCAGTGTGCCCTGTAGGAATGGATTGAGAAACACTGGAGTACTACCGCATGACAGAGCAGCCAATGGCTGAGAGGTGGGTAGATTTGTTCCCATGGTGCTCTTAACGCAGTGATTCTCCAACTCGGTCCTGGGGACCCCCTGTGTATGCTGGTTTTTGTTATAGCCCATCTCTTGATCAATTAATGTTGTTGAAAGCATGTGTGTAAGTCTTGCCATGATTTATTTAGCTTGAAACTTGTTTTAACACAATGCAGGTTTGGCTCATTGCCAATTGATCTGTCATTGAACTCTTCATTTTCCATATATGGTTTACTTTCAGTGACCAGGTGTCCACACTTTCAACAATTAGGCCCTGACTGAATCAGTCAATAACTGAATCAAAAATGTTTTTAAACCCTCTTTCTAAAGGAAATATGTCATATAAAATAAGAGCATTAATTGATCTGACTTATTTAATGTCCTGTGTGTGTGTGTGTGTGTGAATATGGGGCATTTATTGTTCATAGCATGCATAACTATTTCTGAAATAATGTGGCCTTAATAGATTAGATCATGCTTTGTTAGAAATTAAAAGTGTTTAATTAATTCAATTAATTAACAGCTAGTTACAATTCAGAGGTTGGAATGAAAATCAGCATACACAGTGCGTCCCCAGGATCGAGTTTGAGAACCACTGCTCCAACGCTCTAGAGCAGGGGTGGGCAATCTTACCCTGTGTGGGCCGGTGTGGGTGCAGGCTTTTGTTCCAACTGAACAGTGACACACCTGAATCCACTAATCAAAGCCCTGATTGAAGACTTTGATTAGCTGATTAGTCAAATTAGGTGAGCTACTGCTCGGCTGGAACAAAAGCCTGCACCCACACCGGCCCACACAGGGTAAGATTGCCCACCAGTGGTTCTTGCTCTAGAGGTTTTGAAGCCGGCTGTGGGCCCGACTTTCGTAAGGTGGGTCTAACATTTTTTTTTTTATTATTATTTTTTTTTATAATTTGTTTCTGATTTTTATCCCATTTTCTCCCAATTTTGTAGCCAATTAGACCCGCTATTTTTACGTCAATCCCCCCCTAGTAATGTGAGTTCGCTGCCGTAGTCCTGCGACCGGTAGTGACGAAGCGAAGTGACGCCTCTTACGAGACGGCACCCGCAGCCCGTCGACCGTAACCCCGGTACTACAGGGCCACTCTTATACGCAGCGAACGTCACGTCGGCTCCCCTCACCCCTCCCTGGGGCGGACAGCCAATCGCCGCCTCCTGGTGGCACTCCCGGCCAGAGCCGACACTTGGCGAGACGGGGAATTGAACCCCGGTCTCCGTGGCCAGCGTCGGACGTTGTAACCACTGGACCACGCGGGAGGCCCGGGTCTAACATTTCTAAGGTGCCGCTACCTTTGCTTTGAGAGAAGTTACTCTTTTTTTATAAACAAATTTATAGTTTCAAATTTTTTCCCAGTTTTTCTCCCAATTCGGTTGCCAAATATACCCTCTATTTATCTCAATTCACCCTCCCCCACGAGTCCGCCGCCCATCCTCCGGGCCGGTAGATCCTGCTCCTCCGAGACGGAACCCGACCACAGACGCCCTTCCTGCTCCTCGACGAACTCGTGCCGGCTCACCCTCCCCCCCTCCCCCTGGGGCGGACAGCCAAATGCCGCCCTTGATTGGGGCTGACGACCAGGGCCAGTCTGGTAAAGACGGGTTATGAACCGCGTCCATGATAGGCAGCTCACACTCGTATCGGACCAGTCAAGATACAGGTGCGTTAGACCGCTACGCTATCCGCCACCCCCGAGAGAAGTTAGTCTTAACTGTCGTACGGCAGAACGTGACATAGTACAGCCTCATCACTGAATAAATATCAACATGGGAAAGCATTGTCAGCTTTTGCCACGAAGCCAGCTCTGATCTCTTATTAGCTCATTAAATATTGATTATTGCTATAGATTATTATTTTTTTGAGTGGTTTTTGATATGTGCATGCTCTTTGATTCTGCTTTTTAAAAGGATGGACTGTGGCCTGGGCCGCACTTTGCACATGGTAGCCAGTCCCCCGGGGACAATCAGGCAGTGCCCCCTGTCATCTCATTGCAAAGAAACAGTCGCCAGTGACTCCCCTGGGAAAATTAAGACACAAGCAAAGGGCCCTCTTCCCCATCTGTTAATGACTTTGATTTAAAATGTGCTTGGGGGATGCCGTCTTTTTTTTTTGTTTCGTTTTTTTATCTCTTCCACAGAAACGGTTTCATTATGAGGGATGGCTTTCAGCGTAAAATGTCACTGCGTGTGATTTTAATTGGTTCTGTTTGAGTTCATCTTAAGATCAACGGTCCTGGAGCTTTATCGCAAGTGTAATGTATTAAAGCACAACATTAGTTGGTCTGAGCGCATGCACGCATGTGCACAATCATATGATATTGTCAATGGGAACTTGTTTCAAAAACAATTTTTTTTTTACCATGAATGTTATTGTTGGTGGGCTGCAGAAAAATGTGGTAGCACATTAGCATAACAAAGCGTGATGAATGAGTGATTTGCATAATCCGCTCCCAGCTTCAATCATCAGGTCCGGAAAAGAGCTGGATCAGGCCAAACAAGAGAGGATGACACGGTGATGTAGTCACCGATGCAAAACCAATAATGGCTTTAACAGGTTGAGCCTACGAGCCACACTTTTCTCTGTTTCTAAGCAATGGCCGTTATTCATTTGAACAATGTATTGGACAAAGGTCGGGTGACACTGTTCTGGTTTTATTGCCTCTTGCTGAGTTGTCTTGCGGTACGGCCGATGGTGGTCGATAGCACTAGAGTTAATAAGAGCGGGTAATTACTCAGCCTGTGGCAGTGGATGTCTCTGGCAGGTGAGGGGCTTCCTCAGCACACTGCTGATGCATGCTTGAGACACTCATCCGCGATACGCTCTTTTAATTTGGAGCATTAATGGGCAGAATGCCATTTGTGTTCATTTAAGCGATTGGCTAGAATCAGGGCTTTTAAGTGAAGGGAGTCTCGAACTCAGTGCAAGTAATGGTCATCCAGAGTCGTCAGAGCAGTAATTTCAGCCAAGCCAAGTCAAGGCGCAGTGACGTAAATTAGTTACTAATACTGTAATGCAAACAGTCATGTAGAGAACAAAAATGCCTAGCTGTGTCTTGGCGGCTTCTGATGTCTTTCAGAATTATATTAATTAGCGAAGATTTGTAACGCATGAGAAAAGAGTGGAGTTCTGGCTTATCATGTGCCAACAAAGGAGAATTGTGTAAATGTTGATTCGAGCGCAGTGCTTATGCCTTCTCTGTGTCACGGTGAATTTCCTGGAAGTGTTCTTCTCTGGCGTAAGTCCATTGTGTTCTCTGTTAGCTGTCACATAATCAAACAATTACGCGCCACGAAAACATTTGTGGCAAGGTAAAAAAATACAAACCGCTGCGCTTCACGCACTGCAGGAGGCTGTGGCGACACAAGCGTGTCAGCCCTTCTGTGAATCCCCCTGCTAACACGATGGGGCATATCGCATGATATGCACCATAGCCCATCTTTCGCATATTGCATGATATGCACCATAGCCCATCTCTCGCACACTCTCAGTTATGGTCCGTGACTGTTGTAAATTTGCATGCGATATGCTACCCAACGTAATTACTGTTCCCAGTCAATGTTATGTGATGTGCAATGGAGCGGTGTGTGGTATTGAACAAGGATGTCACATGACTTCGCTTGCAGAGACTGCGTTCTGCCTTCGCATGCAGGGAGTCCCCAGTCCCTCTGCAGATATCGCGCCATAGCAGCAAGTAGCGCCTGGCTTTAAGGGGCGGGGGTCCGGGGGGTCCTTCCTCAGGAACGGACTGACGCCAATGAATCCTGTACTTGCCCTTGTGCAGAACATTCCCTTGTTTTTTTTTCTTGTTTTTTTTCTTTCCAAGAACATAATCCTGCTCCCCTGACAACAACAAAAGAAGAAAACGTACAGGACGCGCAGCGAGGGTTTGCCTGCACGCTGATGTGCGTCGACCACGCCGTCCCAGCGCGTTGGCTGGGGAGGTCACAGCCTGCGTCACGCTTTATTTCACTCTGTGGCCGGTTTTGTTTCTGTGCCCGTTTTTATGGCTCTCGCCGAAATTGCGGCTGGCTTCCTCCGGCGGGGCGCACCGTTGTTTGTGCGACCGGAATATAAATAGTCCCCATTGTGTCCTGCAAAACAGCATTTGCAGCTGGATGGAGACCGAAGCAGCTGTAGACAATGGGCAATGTTTCTGTGCGCTGTACCCCCCACACCCCCCGCCCCCCTCCCCCCTCCCTTTGCAAACAGACAGTCAACAAAGGGCACCAGGCGGGTAGCAGACCCGCGGAGCAACACGGAAACCATGCCATTGTACAGAGCCGCTAATTACCAGCAGGGTAATTAAAGGACACACAGCTGGGGCATCACCGTGTCACCAGTGAAAGACTTTACACATTCGCCAGTTTGTGTTGTGATACAATAACTCATGTGTCCCCCCCTACCACCAAAAACGTCATTCAGTTCTGGTCATGCCATTTGACACGTTTTGTTCCCGTGGAAGGTTCTGATCCATGAAAGCCAGTCCAGGACTTACTTCCTACTCCTGATATGAACCCTTTTGTCACCTGAACTGTTAACAGGAAGGCAGCTGTATAAATAGGGCCTGTATTGTATCAGATTTCAGCTGTCTCAGTGATCAACCCAGTGTAATATGTGTGGTGCCGATCCAGGATTGGATCAGATTGTGATCTGATTTTCTTCCACCTGAGCCCCTAACCTGCTAATCTGGCTCATTATTGGCTTATGGGTACCAGAGAGGATTTATTGCTACTATATTAGTAACATTATTCCAATTCAGGTTTCAGATTTGACTTAATAATTTATTTATTTTTTTTCGTTTCAGATTTTGTCCCATTTTTCTCCCAATTTGGTAGCCAATTGCACCCTCTATTTATTTTTATTAACCCTCCCCACACGGGTCCATCGCTTGACTACTCGAGGCAAGCCAATTCTCCGTGGGCAGCGACCTCTGCTTTTCCTCCGTAACGGAACTCGCCCACCCACCCACGTTCTTGAGACTCCCTTTCCGTGCTTCTCGGCGGACCTGAGCCGGCTCTCCCTCCCCCCCTCCCGCTGGGGCGGACAGCCAAATGCCGCCCCCGCTCGGGCTGACGACCAGGGCCGGTCTGGTAGAGACGCGGTTTCGAACCGTTGACAGGCAGCGCACACCACACGGACTAGCCAAAGTGTGCTCTGTTAGACCCCACTATTCTCCCCCAGATTCTCCTTCTAAGTTGACATGATCTCCCATGGCCCAGTAAAAAGTATATAGAAAAAAGGTGACCAATACACACCTGGCATTGGAGCTCCCATGTGCAACAGTATATGGACATAGACAATAAGAGAGCTTGCACTTGAGTGACTTGGATGGCAGGTTGTTTGAGGTCTGCATATGTTAGACACTGGCCCTAAGATTGGAGGCATCAGTAAATAAAGAATAATCAATAAGGAATAAGACAACGTGAAGGACCATTTAAATCTGTTACAATACAAAGTCAATGACAACACCATATGTGCAAGTACCACCAGCTAAATCTTTGCGTGCGCAAGAAATCTGCGCTTGTGTGTCGGTTGCCAGACCTACTTTCTCTGCCTGATGGAAAACAGAAGTGGGAAACTGATGCAACTCAGACTCAGGGTGGACACAGGAAGGTCACTTAACAAACCGCTAACACCAGCACTTACCGTCCATGCTCTAATGAGCAAACAGGCCCTGCTGGGGGGAGGGGGGGGGGGGGGGGCTTTAAAATGGGACTGGCTGCGGACGTCACCCTTTACCTTTTTAAATAATTTATTTAACATTTCAAATTTTTCCAGTTTTTCTTCCAATTGGGTTGCTAATTACACCCTCCATGTTATTTAAATTCACCCTCCCCCACGAGTCCGCCGCCCGTCCTCCGGGTAATGAGCCAATTTTTCCAGGCCGGTAGATCCACCTCCTCCGAGACGGAACCCGACCACGGACGCCTTTCCTGCTCCTCGATAAACTCGTGCCAGCTCCCCCTTCCCCCCTGGGGAGGACAGGCAAACGCCGCCCCCGATCGGGGCTGACGACCCGAGCCAGTCTGGTAGAGACATGGGTGTCGAACTGAGTTCCTGATAGGCAGCACACACCACACCGGACCAGCCAAAGTGTGGTGTGCGTTAGACACCCTTCCCGGGGCGTTTTATTAACGTGCGCCCCGATCGATGTAGCGCGCGCACGGTCACACAGGGGGTTTGCTCGCCTTGCCGTGTTGTTTCACATCATCCTCGCATCCACACCCACGCTACGTGTTAAAACACAAATCTCCCACAAGCCGCCCGCGCCGTGACACCTGCGGTAATTAGATGTCACTGGCTGTGCGCGTCGCGCTTCGGCCCGGGCTCCGCGAGACACGTCTTAAATTTCCAAACGCCGGGGCGGGAGTTTGTATTCTGCGCATATAATGATGTCACATGGCATAAGCGGTGATAAATATATGGGCGTATAGATCGCGGCTTGCCACGTGCCACAAAATGCGCCCGAAGGAGGTTGCCGTATAACAAAATACAATCCGGGGAAAAAGCATTTGGCTTGATTTATCGAGCGGTTCATAAATCTTATAATGCCCGTTTTACTTGCCGTATGATTGGTATGTAAACTAACTTTCGAATGCTTGTGGATATTTAGCAAAAACAAATTATACATACATATACACCTATAGTCAATCTTTTAATTGCACAACCATACATATACCCTTTAAGATATGAAGGTTTTCATTGCATCAAGATATAGTGTCATTTTACTTACTTTTTTTTATTTTTTACTTACATTTTTCTTACTGGCCATTGAAAAAACGTGTAGTTACTCCTTTAACAGACCTACCACATCTGAAAAGAACTATCTACAGTCTATCCATTAGCAATAACTTACTGAGCTAACTGCGTAGCAAAAACTATGTACACACCTCCATCCTTGGTAACAGTGATATGTCATTCTTGCGTACAAAGCACATTAGCTGTCAACATTAGCCTGATTAAATTTTTTATTTATTCATTTATTTTTTGTGGAACACCAGACATAATTAAAGATACATCAATTAAGGAATTCAGTGGCTTGTAAAAACCCCACAAAAACACATGTTCCTTGGATAGATCGAACTGAGGCTAACGATGAGATTGGTCTCACTCCTGCATGACGGCGGCTGTTTCCAGGTGAGGAGACAGGGAGCAGGACATGCGGAACATCCTGTCCTGGTGCAGAACGCTCCCTCCCCGCTAATAACTACTGAGCGTAGGCCAGGCTTCCCTAACTGTGTCCTGTCCCCCTAAAGACCCATGCTCACTGCGTCCCTCCTGTGTTCATTTATCTGTGTACTTCACTCCGCTGTGAGTGGCGGTGAGGGATGGCTACGGGCGACGGTTTTAACACTGGGGGGTATTTTTAGGAGCGTTAGGTCACCCACTTACAGACAGGACTTTTTCCACGCCGAAGCACTCGCTCTTTTGCGGAGCGCCACTGACCGTGAACGGCATCGATTTCCTCGCACAACCCGTCAATACCCTTTGTTTCTTGTGCCCACTTGAGTAAAAAAAAAAAAAAAAAAAAGGTATCACACTTGGCCAAGCTTTTGTGGATTTAAAAACAAATAAATAACTGAATGATCACTGCTAACGTTTAGCTAGCCACAGTGTGGTTTCTGTGACTGAGTGGCAGACCAGTGCTTTCCTTTGACACATAAGCTGACAAAGGCCTTGTCCAAGGGCACATATTGACTCCGTGTCTCTCTGAAAGCCAACGGATTCCCTTACCTCTCTTGCCTTTTTTTGTCATATGAGCGTGTAAACTGACTTCGCCACCGAGTGCACGAGTTTCATTGAGAATTCAGGCCGGGTGCCACCACCCGTGGAATTCTTTTTCCCAGTCAGGATAATCTTCAAATTGGCTGAATCGCCATTTCTGCGCTCCACTGTGCAAGGTGAAAGTGTTAGTCAGTCGGTTTCCTTAATGTGATGAGAGGCCTTTTCCCAGAATATTTCCACGTTTTCAAGCACCGCTTATAATCATCTCTCTCGGTCTCTGAATTGAATTTCGTTTTTCTAAGCTACCGGAGTCCATATGAAACTAGCATTCTTAATTTATCTCATTCTTCCCCCTCGCTCTCTGGGCTTAAACCACTTCCACTGAGAGGAAAAATAAGCACACGTGTCCTTTTGGGATTCCTATAAAGCCAGTGGGGGAAAGGCTCATTTGAATAAAGCACAGAATGATGGTCCTTATTGTGCAAGCAGGATGAGATTGCTGTCCTTCATTTTGTCACCTGCTTCTCTGCTCTCAAGACGAAACTCAAGCCCAATAGCAGCTGTCACTCATCCTGGCCGAGATGCTGCAACACCCACCGCCACAAAGAATGCGGTTTTATTCAGCTAAATGAACACCTCGCCAGTCAGACGGACCCTATTTTAATTACACCCGCAGGCTATGCGTCACAATCCCTTACCTCCGTGCCTTAAAATAATAACTGGCGTATCAATTATAGATGCTGTGGCATGCATAATTAACACGCTTTGTTTGACCGGACAAGTTATCAAGCTGGATTACCGATTACCGGCACGTGATTATTATTATATTTTCTTTACAAGATCACGTCGTGATCCATCGGGCTTCTTCAGGTTTCCTTGAAGTTATACTGTCCGTTCTGACAACAAGCGTCAGGTTATGAATAAATAAGAATGCATGTGTCGCACATTGCGCATAGGACAGAAGGTGATGATGCAAGAGGCTCATTTTCAGAAGCCGGATTGGTTACGGTGCCTGTGGCCGTGCTTTGTCTGGCGCGCACAAATATTCCTCGTGAATATTCAGCAGTGCACCATTTCCATTGCCCGATTTCTGACGGAGAGAGGTTCCTTCCCTATAATCAGGGGCGCATGTAAGTGGTACGCCAGTACGCATTCGCGTCCTCAAGCGTTGGTGTCGGCTCACCGGCTAAACGCTCATTTGCGTACCGGGCGAGACGACAAACCTTTGAAACATACGCGACTTTAGGTTTGATCAGTCCATCACTGGTAAATTAATTTTAATATGGAAAGTACTAAATCGCTGATTTAGTGCTTTCCTGGTACGCAAATGACGCAATGATGCAAATGCACTTACGTGCACCCCTGCCTATAATCGACCATTGTGTTGTATAAATATCGAAGCTTCAAAAAGTGTGTAGCCCTTCTTCCTATTTCCTTAAAATAAAATTGCAGTGTTTTGAGTTCCTCTGCCCCTCTCCACTGTTCCCAGGGAGATGGACTCTTCAGACACTCTGAATGTGCTTATTTCAGGTGTGAGAGCCTCCTGAAGGCCAGGATTATCCATTGTGATTCACAGTTCCTCTTATCCCTTATGCTAGGGGCCAATCTGTGATGGAGAATGGTCAGTTCTGTCGACCCACCGACGTTGTTATTGAAATGCCGTGACCTTTAGGTGCGTTCGTCTGCGCTCGGTTTTTCCCCTGTGTTCTCACGCAGTGTTTACAGTAGCTGTACGAAGGCGTTTGTTTTCAAAGGCAGTAAAGCTGTGTGTGTGTGTGTGTGTGTGTGTGTGTGTGTGTGTGTGTGTGTGTGAGAGCGAGTGGGCAATGAATGGATCAGGCTTTCAGTTGAAGTGGCTCCGATGCCTGACCAGAGTGTGACTCATGAATGTATCCTGTGGACTCACTCACGTCCATTAAGGGGAGCTTTTCCCCATTCCCCCTCTGCAGAGATGTCGAAATCCACTGGTTTCTCGTGTGGACTTTTGCACTCCCTCCACTCATGTATACATCCAGTATACCCCCACAGATATTAGGAAGTTTTTCCAGTTGTCAATGCCTGGAACAGCTTGCTGTGGAAATTGGATTTCACTTATATAATAATATAATAATAATATGCCATTTAGCAGACGCTTTTATCCAAAGCGACTTACAGTAGTGAATTCATACATTTTTCAGTATATGTGGCCCCAGTGGGAATTAAACCCACAACCTAAGCATTGCCAACACCACGCTCTACCCACTGAGCCACACAGAACCAGATTGATGCGTCACAATTCCTTACCTCCGTGCCTTAAAAAAAGGCCCAAGACCCACTTCAGAGGGTCATGAGATGGACCACTCCTGACCCGATTCACCAATGTACCATGCGCAGGGGCGGTGGGGGAGATTACATTGGCGTGCTTTGCCAACATGCAGCGCTTTGAACCCGGTGGCTGTTTGCTGGCTGAACCGTTAACTCGGTAAGTGTGGCTGAGAATGTGCAGCCCAGACAGATCGTGATCTCCTGGACGCCGTGGAACACCGTCATCAGACTGGAGGCTGCTCTGTGGGCGTACGTCCTGTTAAAGGAGCATGAAGGGGTTTGAAAATGTGAATTAACCGACAACTGACTCCCATTGTATTTGGCATTTGGATGCTCACGGCTCGTATGGAAACGGACACAAAGTCCAACAGTATCAACAACGCCACACTTGGATGGATCGATGAGACCCGCAGGTAGGTCGTACATCGTGAAGTTGACGGATTCAGTTGTAATGATCCCTTTAAATCATAAACGTGAAATCTATACGGCACACGCTGGCACATTTCTAATAGAAAGCGGCCCCTTCAGACTAGTTCTGAAAATGAATGAGATTAATTTCCTGCTCCTTTTCCGAGTCGAGCGTAAAGATAATTCACACCCACGAGTGCCAGCGATCGGCCCTAAACCGCACGATCGCATTTCAGACCGGAACGATCGTGTGGATTTGCCAGTTGCTGCAGGAACGAGAGCGCGCGACCGACCGAGGATTCACACGACAGCGGCGTAAACGCGCAGTGCTAAACGAACACAGTGGCCACGCTGCGCGTCCCGGGAGCAGCTCACTGTAGAGCAGTGTGCCCCAGTGTGCAGAGTGAAGTCCATCCTTTATGCATTGTGTTTTTGCGAGGCCCTGTCACTTGAGTGATTGTTTCCCCATCTGGGCTGGTGTAGCAGAGGCCCGCATTGTGTCCCACAATGACCGTTCCATTTGCCAAGTGCGGGACCCCCTCGCAAGGCAAACAAACAAACGGGGAAATGTCTTTACGACGTCCTGCGTTTTGAGGTACCCCCCCTGACAAACATTTCCGCGCAGTCTCCGTTGCGTTACAATGTGTCGTTCTACCCTTGGGAGATTATGCTAATGCTCATTGTACGTCCTCGGGGGTCATTGCGTGTTTTTATTTTTTTCTCGTTGTTTTTTATAGAACAGGATCTGTACACGTTTGCATGGGCCCCTGCTTCTTGGAATGGCGTGGAAAATAATATCCATAAATAATCTTCAGGCCCTTTGTTTCACAGTTCCCGTGCGTAGCACTTCATTTTGGTCAGTGAAAGGGGACAACCCCTTTTTTTACTTTCTGGAGCGTATACCCTGTTCACGTGCGTATGGCCCTTACTGTCTGATACTTTGAGATTATTCCCAGCCTCCATCACTGCCACTGCATCAATTCAAATAATAATACAAGTAAATAAAATAATAAAATAATAATAAAATCAATTATATTCTTTATTTGCCATGTTACATATTGTCATGTGGAAAAAAGTTGGAAAATATTTTACGTCGTTAATGATTCACTGGAATCAACTAAAACAAATTATACATTTCTTTCAAAAATAAAATGTATTACACACAATTACATTGATCATTATATTGATTACTATCACAATTATTGGCATCCCTGTTTTTAGTACTTGCTGCAGCCTCCTAACATAATGTTAATGTACATTTTACATTTTACATTTTAAGCATTTAGCAGACGCTCTTATCCAGGATGTGCATAAATACATGGTAGGAACAATCATAGTCCGCGCAAGAGATTAGTGCAGTAATACAGCGATAGACATCATTGCAGGCAGCTGCATACCATACCTGTAACACTGGGAAGGAAAAGGTTAGTACTTTTTTTAAATTTTTATTAAATGAAGTAAGCAGGGGTATATAGTGTTGAGCAAGTAGGCAGTGGTGATGACAATTAGCTAGATGTACATGTTACCCAAGTTACACACACAAGGTAATTGGATTTTGTCTTTTCATGTATATCTCTTCTAAGAGAGGTCCGAGCGCAGGGTCAGCAGCCATAGTACGGCGCCCCTGGAGCAGTGTCGGGGTTCAGTGCCCCAGGAATGTAATGGGGATGGCTGTAATGTAATGTAATGCAATGTAATGTTCTTTCAGAAAGAGGCTTTTTCTCTATAAATGGCTGTCTATGATTCACTGATCATTGCACAGGGCCATTAATTATTGATCCACTGGTGGAGCTCTCATCAATTTTAATCCCAGAGTCCTTCGGCGTGGGTGTTCTGGAGAGCCCCGGGTGTCAGGGCCACTGTTCCGACACAGGCTTTAACGGGCGAGCACGTCAGAAGGTAGTGTTCAAAACAAATAGACCTTTGATCCCTGGTCTTCATCAAAGTAATAGAACCGAGGAGAGGAGACTCAGCCCCCACACTGTGCTGGTTTTATGGGCGCAGCTCAATTTGCCAGCGGTCTGGGGTTTTTTGAGCGCGGCAGCTGGCTCCACTGTTTTGATTATTTATGAAGCGGCTGAAAAAAGGCAAGGAAGGCCCGGCTCGTGTCTCTGACTGATATTTATTCAATACCCTTTGAAAACACGATCAGTTATTTACCCCGTGATTAGTTGTCTTTTAATACATACAGTGCAGCCCAGGGTTATTGGCACCCTGAATGAAAACAAGCACAAACAAAACGAAATAAATAACACCTTTACAGAGATGTATATTGTAATTGTCATGTGGAAAAAAAGTTGGAAAATATTTTACGTCGTTAATGGTTCACTAGAATCAACTAAAACAAATTATACATTTCTTTAAAAAATAAAATGTATTACCCACAATTACGTTGATCATTATATTGATTATTATCACAATTATTGGCATCCCTGTTTTTAGTACTTGCTGCAGCCTCCCCTGGAAAGGATAATGTCACTGAGCCTATTTCTGTAATGTTAATGTACATTTTACATTTTACGCTTTAAGCATTTAGCAGATGCTCTTATCCAGAGCGACTTACAAGATGTGCATTAATACATGGTAGGAACAATCATAGTTCATTGACATCAGTGATAGACGTCATTGCAGGCACCTACGTACCATACCTGTAACACTGGGAAGGAAAAGGTTAGTAATTTGTTTTTATTTTTTTATTTTTTTAAATGAGTAGTAAGCAGGGATACATAGAGCAAGAAGGCAGTGGTGATGACAATTAGCTAGATGTACAGAATTCAGTGGTAGTGAAGTCTGAAAAGGTGGGTTTTGAGTCTCTTGCGGAAGATCGCAAGCGATTCCGCGGTCCTGACCGATTGTGGAAGGTCGTTCCACCACCAGGACAGAGAAGAGATGAGACTGCGAGGAGCGGCTGCCAGGCGCCCGGAGGGATGCGACAGTCAGTTTGCCAGAGGAGGCGGAGCGGAGGGGTCTGGCTGGGGTGTAGGGAGTGATGAGTGACTGGAGGTATGGGGGAGCAGTACCTCTAGCTGCTTGAAAAGCAAGCACCAGTGATTTGAATCTGATGCATGCTGCAATGGGGAGCCAGTGCAGAGAGGAGAGTAGAAGGGTGACATGGGTGAACTTTGGTTGATTGAACACCAGACCTGCAGCAGCATTCTGGACTAGTTGCAGTGGCTTGATGGCACAGGCCAGTAGGCCTGCCAGCAAGGAATTGCAGCAGTCCAGACGTGAGATCACCAGGGCCTGGACCAGGAGTTGTGTGGCCTCTTGGGTGAGGAACGGTGGGATCCTCCAGATGTTGTGGAAGGAGAATCGGCAAGTCCGAGTGATCGCTGCAATGTGGCCCGAGAAGCACAGCTGGTTGTCCAGGGTCACTCCAAGACTCCTGGCAGACTGGGATGGAGACACTATGGAGCCTTCCACAGTGATTGAAGCATCAATCATCGGGGAGCCCTTCGATGGGAGGAAGAGCAGCTCTGTCTTCCCCAGGTTCAGCTTCAGGTGGACATCCAGGCAGAGATGTCGGCCAGGCATGCAGAGATCCGTGCCGGGACCTGAGTCTCAGATGGAGAGAAGGAGAGAAAGAATTGAGTGTCATCGGCATAACAGTGATAAAAACCATTAGCAGAGATGGGCTCGATCCCACCGGCCGCGCCACAGTCGGCTCTGGCTGGGAGTGCCACCAGGGGTGGCAATTGGCTGTCCGACCCAAAGGAGGAGGGAGGGAAACCGACAGGGATTTCGTTGCGCACAGGAGTGGTTCTGTAGTACCGGGTTGCGGTCTACAGCAGGGCGGGTGCCATCTCAGAGGAAACTATACTTTGCCCTCCTTACTACCGGTCACAGGGCTATGGCAGCGAACTCACATTACGAGGGGGGATTGACTTGAAAATAGCGGGTGTAATTGGCTACCAAATTGGGAGAAAAACGGGAGAAAATCTGAAACAAATTATAATTATGAAGCACACAATGAGTGCATGGTCCTTAGAAGATTAGAAGATTCATGATCGCCTGAGTGTTTGGTTCAACAGAAAAGTCTCCATTGCGTTTGTTCTGTAATTTAGGCTACTTCAGGAGCCCCTGACTTGGAGAAAACTGAACAGTTTCCCTTCAGATGATTGATTTATTTATTTATTTTCCCCCCCAGAAAAGTAATTTCATGCTTTAATTAGAGACGGTTGTTAGAAGACAATTGCGAAAGGTAAACTGGGATTAGTTTTTTCCAGCAAACAGCCCCAGGTGGCCTTTAAATGGATATGGGTGAAATTCAGTTCATGTTGAATGTGATTGGCCCAGTTACGAAGAGTTTTTGTTTTTGCCCTTAACGCGATGTGCGAAGTGGAAAATCGGCGTTGAGGCGTCCGCTGCAAGAGCAGTGGCGAGGACGCGAATAGGGACTTAACACAGGGGGAGGAAATGTGAAACCCCGGCCCATTGATGTCACAGATGAAACAGATATCCACTCAGCGACGGAACAGGCAGCATCCCGGATGATCTTAACAGCCTGCCTCTAATATTCCAAAAGCGTTATCTTTTCCCCCACACCAAAACACGTTTTCAAATTTGCCTATTGCTGTCCTCTGGTTTCAAACAACAAAATCAAAATGTCTCGCAATGTGTACAGTATGCGCGCCCTGCCATTTCTGCGATTCGTGGAAGTTTATAATATTCTTGTTAACGTTTTTTTTTTCCTTCAGGGAAATCCATTTTCACGTACACTGGTTTCGTGTTTCAAATAAAGTGCCTTGCTTTTGCCTATTGATTTCCGTGCTGGCATAAATACTGAGAGAGAGAGCTGTTATACAGTAAATTGCTCACACAATGAAGGATATGAAACGTTTAATGTGCATTAAAGCTCCTCTCTGGGGCTGCGGATAGCGTAACATGCCGTATCTCGGCTGGTCCGATACGAGTGCGCGCTGCCTGTCAGGGACGCAGTTCGAAACCCGCATCTCTACCAGACTGGTCCTGGTCGTCAGCCCCGATCGGGGGCGGCGTTTGGCTGTCCGCCCCAGGGGAAGGGGGGAGGGTGAGCCGGCTCGAGTTCGCCGTGAAGTGCGTAAGGGTGAATCCCAGAACGTGGGTCGGTGAATTCTCTCTGGAGTTCGCTGCCCTCTGAGAATTAGCTTGCCTCGTAGAGACGAGCGGCGGACTTGTGTGGGAAGGGCAAATCGAAATAAATAGAGGGTGTAATTGGCCACTAAATTGGGAGGAAAATGGGAAAGAATCAGAAACGAATAAAATATTGGTGCAGCCTCCCCTGGCAAGGATAATGGCACTATTTCTATAATGTTAATGTCTCTCAGCAAAAGCTCTCTTCATGCAGCCCTTCCAAAGAGCCTGTTGGCATGGATGTCTTATGGTTGATTTGGAGACTATGTGACTCCAAGATGCAACTAAAGTCTGCAGTTCTTGACCTGTGGTCATTGGGTTCTTCTTTGCCTCCCTCCCCTCCCTCCCTCCCTCCAGGTTTCCTTACCTGTCCACTCTTCCTGGCAAGTTTGGGACTCTTCCAGACGTTTGAAACGCTTTGATCATTGGCCTAACAGTGATTAATGGAACATTTTTTTAAAAAAAATTAAAAAAAATCCCTCTCTGAGATTTGCTGTTGCGGTAGTGCCCTGCCAACAATGACTGCACTGAATGGTGTCAAAGGCGTTTTGGGGAGCTCTGTATTGAAGGGGTATAACAGGAGGGTGGGATGGCTGCTCCTTTATAAGCGCTGGGCTCCAGTGATTATTGAGATGAAAGGAAAGACAAAGGGGAGAGTAATCGCTGGTCACCTCTGTGCCCTCACCAGGGCCCTGACAGACTGCTCGTTCAGGCCCTAATTGGCAGGGAAAGGGCTGGCACATGCTTTCCCCAGCTGATGATGTCTGTTGCCCTGCATAAAAAGATGCACGGTTCCCAGAGGAACAGGCAGGTTTTGGATCACATTAGAGTCGACGCAGGGGGAGATGAACCCATTCTGTGTGCCTCAGGAACGCTGACCAGGCACGTCATCTCATGATAGCAGTGGACTGGGCTTTTGTTTGTTTGTTTGTTGTTGTTTTTTTTACATTTGTTTCAGATTTTTTTCCCCTGTTTTTCTCCCAATTTGGTAGCCAATTATACACGCTCTGTTTCTTTCGATTCACCCTCCACTGCAAACTCACCACCCGTCTCTACAGGGCAAGCTAATTCCCCAAGGCCAGCGATGATCCACCTCCTCCCAGACGGAACTCGCCTACCTACTTTCTAGAGACACCCTTCGCGCTTCTCGCCGAGCTCGTGCCGGCTCACCCTCCACCTGGGGCGGACAGCCAATCGCCGCCCCCGATCGTGGGCTCCCGGCCAGGTGCCAGACTGGCACAGCCAGGTTTCAAATCGCAGCTGCAGTAGCCAATTTGCATTCCGGGCGAATGCTTTGACCGTTACGCCACCCGAGGCCCCGACAGTGGACTGTTAATGCGCTCGCAAACAAAAGTGTCCCACAGGACTCCGCGCAGAAAAATCCTACAGAAACATTTTCCAAATTGGCCTCGTTCCTACGGCGAATCGGCATGTTGTACACGGGCCGTTTGTTTTTTCCAACGGGCAAGGAGCCGGCGATGAATGAGCATATGGGCCTACCGGATGGGGGACTCTGAATCAGAGGGGCTTTCCTGCCGGCGCAGTCTGGCCTGAAGTGGGAGCTGATTTCAGCCAGCGCCTGACTGCGCCGTCGTCACCGTGGGATCCTCGCCGCTCACAGGCCTCCATTTTAAGTCTGTTTGAAAACATCTCCGTCGTCGCTATTACCATTTACATTTACATTTTGTTTAGAGACGCTCTTATCCAGAGCGACTTAGATTTTAATACAAGTAAACATTAAACAAGTCTATTAACATAGCCTACACTTTGTGATCAAATTAGTTTGTACATTGTCGCGTCGGGGCATTCAATTCAAAATGCAATCTGGTGATGGTGACGCAGAGGCCAGATTGCTGTTTTGTGAGTAGCCTGGTGAACTGCCAGCTATTTAGCTAATTTATATGTTTTCCTAAATAAATAAAAAAAGGGTTACATCACTATGAGCTGGTGTGATTAATTAGGATTAGATAGCAGGGAATTAAAGATTAAGGATGTGTGTAGAGTGTGCCAAACTTCTGCACTGCCTGAAGAGGATGTTGTGTTGGGTAGGGGTGTGGATGGGGGGGGGGGTGAGACCGTGGGTGTGAGACACAGACTCCTCCGCCCCTCACAGTGAACAGGGACCTGTTCAGCACCACCGCTTCGCTCCAGGTATCCATGCCGACCGAGGGGAGCATTCTGGAGCATGCCCAGTAAGGACGCCTCTCCTGTAACAATAGCACCCTAAAAGAAGCGGAGAGCGCACATGTTTTATTAGCTCTGCGGTGGTGTGGAGACACTGCCTGTCTGTCTGTCTGTGGAGCGGGAACGACTGTCTGATTGGCCAAAATGTCCCGGATCTTTTAAGACATTCACACCCCCAAACACACACACGCATAATTATCACAGAGGTGAGCACGTGTGGCTTTATATGTGTTATATACGGTTTGTGGACAGGCCTAATCTAAGGTAAGTGCAGTACTGTCCCTGTTGATGAGTTAAGAAGGAAAAATGGGCTTTGACTTTACATTATTTCATATGTACAATATGGATGTTTTGTTGGACGCGGACATATTTGTGAATACGTATTTTTAGGTGGAACTGTGCTAATTAATGCAAAAAGCAAATTTTATATATGTTGTAAGGGAATTGTCAGACGGAGGCAATATATTTACTGTACATGGAAATACTTTCCACAAAATAGTGGAAATGTATAAATATTATAAATATATAATCTAATACACAGAGAATCTGCCAATCCAGAGATGCACTGTATGGATATACTGTATGGAGACATAAGTGGATGATTTTAAAATACAGGTGTACATACTGTATGAATACAGGTATATACAAGATATATACTATCAGCCTTGTGGGAAATCATGTTATTATCAGTCACTGTAGTATGATGTTTTCTTTCTGTCAAGACAAACTTTAAGTGGGCAGTTAGCATTCATAGAGCGTGAATTCAAGGACAAACAAATCATTTACCAAGCCATTATTGGACTTAATTTGACAGTTCATCAAAATGTCCACATGGAAATCCAGAAACAACTGCTACAATATAGAAACAGAACGTGTAAAACCTGAATAAAAACACGACAGGCTTGTAAAGTTTGAATGCTCGATAGAACGCAGACCGGAATATACTCTGTGGGTGGCGGTCAGTCGATTTGTTTTCGCCACCCTCACATCAAGGGCTGCGGAATAATTAACTGGGAAGCTGGCTGGAGGGTCGTGCACCGTCACATGACCCGGTGTTGTGTAGAGCCAGCCAGTCATGCTTCAGTGGCCCTCTGATAGGCTGTCAGAGGAGAGCAATGGTCACACAGCATCGCATCGCAAGTGGCGGTCTTCCCGGCCAGCCTCTCACATCTCACATCGGCATGGCCCCATCCCCAGGCAACACAGATAAACCTCCAGGGCCTTGCGTACGATTCATTAAATAAGTAAACGACTCTGTCCGTTGGCTCACGGTTGAGACGGTGTCCTCCGAGTTTGGAGCGCGGATCGTTACAGAGCGCCGGACAGCTGACCTCGCTCCTAAGCGTCGGCTCCCACTCACGAGCGGAGAGCTGGGCTAATGCAGGTGGGCCCCCTCAGCTCAGCGGCGTATTTCAATATTTCATTTGTGCGCGAGGGGAAGGCAGACTTTCGCGATGGAGATGTATTGCGGCTCGCAGGGAAATTGGAAAATAAATTGAGCTGACACGTACAGGTTGCTGTTGGTCAGCGGGACCGTTTTGTAGAGAGAGGCGTGGGGGTGGGGTGAGGGAGGGCTCCAATGACTGGGAGAATTTAGAAACGCGTGTGTAGAAGTGTGTCCGACAACAAGGGATCCTTGCTGTGGGAATGGCGTTTGCACATCGCTATAATATAATAATAATAATATACGCCATTTAGCAGACGCTTTTATTCAAAGTGACTTACAGTAGTGAATGCATACATTTTTTTCAGTATATGTGGCCCCAGTGGGGATTGAACCCACAACCTAAGCGTTGCCAACGCTGTGCTCTACCAACTGAGCCACACAGAACCACCTCTTGCTATCCTCTTGGGCAATGTGCTTTACCTGGATTTTCCTGTGAAATGCAAGAAAAGTTTCATTTTATTGTTGGGGGGCCTCAAATATCACCATTATACATTTGAAAAAGGGGGGGACACATTATTGAAAAGGAGATACTTGTCGTTATTATCGTTATCCAGAATCTCGTTTGTAGAAATGGCTGCTGCTGCCCCCGCCGTGGTCACTGACAGACTTGCGAGACTAGTATCACCGAAGAGGTAATCAGCCTTCCACATGATCCATCACTTTTTGCGTGCAGCGCTGAGCTCATTACCCTGCTCTAACAGGAGGTGACGGTTGATTGATGGCTCCCCCCATCCCCTCTCATCCGCTGGTCCCCTCTGTGCTCCCACCTCAAGCTCCCGACAAAATTCTGGCACCAGCCTCCCAAACCCAGGGTTTCCCCGACACCTGAGCCTAGCGCCCAGCTTTTTTTTTTTTTTATTTGTTTCTGATTGTTTCCCGTTTTAGTAGCCAATTATACCCTGATTTTATACCATTTTCTCCCAATTTGTAGCCAATTAGACCCGCTATTTTTTAATGTCAATCCCCCCCTAGTAATGTGAGTTCACTGCCGTAGTCCTGTGACCGGTAGTGACGAAGGCGAAGTAACGCCTCTTCCGAGACGGCACTCGCCAGGCCGTCGACCATAACCCGGTACTACAGGGCCACTCTTATACGCAGCGAACGTCATGTCGGCTTCTCTCCCCCCTCCCTGGGGCAGACAACCAATCGCCACCCCTGGTGGCACTCCCGGCCAGAGCCAACTCTGGCGAGACGGGGAATTGAACCCCGGTCTCCGTGGCCAGCGTCGGACGTTGTAACCACTGGACCACGCAGTGGCCTCCCTCTATTTATTTTGATTTTACCCTCCCCACACGGGTCCGCCACTCGTGTCTACGAGGCAAGCTAATTTTCCGTGGGCAGCGAACTCCACTTCCTTCAAGACGGAATTCACCCACCCACACTCCGAAGACTCCTGACGTGCTTCACGGCTCAACCCTCCCCCTCTCCCCTGGGGCGGACGGCCAAACGCCGCCCCCGATCGGGGCTGACGACCAGGGCCGGTCTGGTAGAGACCACATTGGACCTGCCAAAATGTGGTGCGTTAGACCGCTACGGTACGCGGTACGTTGACGCGCTTTGCCACTCCCCAGACTTTAAAGTCGTGTTGGAGTTGTGATGAGTCTGTGCTGTGGCCCCAGCTATCTGATCTTTGGCCTGAGAACGGTGGCTTTTGGGGGTTTTTTTGTTGGTTTTTTTCTTTCTGAAGGAGGCGTCTTCAAATTCTGTCCTGTACTTTCACTATGTGGAAAATATTCAGTCTGCCTGTAAAATTAAGCTAATCAAGTGGACAGCCTTGGTCGGCCTAAATTAGGGTGGATTTAATGAACAAATTGGAGGCTTGGAGGGACATTAACCTGATTGGCTGAGACCTGAAGGAAAATCAATCCAATGTCCCACTTTCTCAGTTTCTCAGGTGGACAGTGCAGTATCGAAACAAAGGGGTGTAATGAGAAACATTAGCACTGGTAATATCTGTGGTTTTCAGATAAGATCTGGACTCTCTCTTACCCCTCTCAGTGGATGTGTCATGAGCCACTGCCATCTGCTCCTGACCGCAGTCCTGCCTATTACTGGGCATTTGTTTATCTATTACACTCCTGAGATTCTCTCTCTCTCTCTCCTTCTCTCCCATTCTCTCTCTGTCTTTCTTTCTCTCCTTCTCTCTCTCTCTCACACACACTCACTCTCTCCTTCTCTCTCTCTCTCACACACTCACTCTCTCTCTCTCTCTCTCTCTCTCCTCTCTCTCTCTCTCTCTGTCTCACACTCTCTCTCTCTCTCTCTTTCTCTCTTTGTATTTTATTCTCTCTCATTGTCTTTGCTCCAGCGCTCACCGTCTTACTTTTATTCTCCTCTCTCTTTCCTTCTGTCTTTCCTGTACTCTGTTCTCTCTCCCTCTCAGGAGATTGGTGATGCATGAGCTCACACACACACACACACACACACACACACACACACACACTGTCCCGTAGGTTGTTATTGTTTATCTTTCTGCCAGACAGCCTCTCCATCTCCCCCAGCTGCACTGTGTTTACACGCCAGGCAGCGCTGATGTCATTAGCCACACCGGGGCACAAAAACAGGACGCAAACAAGGAAGGCATTTCCACACGTATGCTAATTAGGCTACGCGCAAACGATTGCTTTGGTGTTTGCCCCTCGTTGAAGGCTTTATGCTAATGTGGGTGACGTGCGTATCTTTAGATGGTCCACTGCTCTTTGAGGCAGCTGTTTGATCTCACCTGAGTGTGCTCGGTTTCTTACCCACCTGTCTCTCTCGTGTAATTTGGGACGCATCCATTTTGATTCTGTCGCTTTGTTGAGCCTCCCAATACCTCACCAAACTAACAGAACGGTTAAAAAAATGTCTGGTGTTGACCAAATGAGTGAAACACGGCTTTGCACTTCTTCATTTAAGAAGATTATTATTATTATTTTTTTACATTTGTTTCAAATTTTTCCATGTTTTTCTCCCAATTTAGTAGCCAATTCAACCCTCTATTTATTTTGATTCACCCTCCTCTCATGAGCCTGCTGCCCGTCCTCCAGGTAAATCTAATATCCCAGGCTGGCAATGATCCGCCTCCTCCGAGACAGAACTTCGCCCACCTGCTCTTTAGGAACGCCCTACCGCTCCTCGGCGAGCTCGTGCCGACTTTCCCTCCCCCCCACCCCCTGGGGCGGACAGCCAAAAGCCGCCCCCCGATCGGGGCTCCCAGTCTGACGCGGGCGTGTTTTGAACCGCGACTACAGTAGGCAGCTCTGCACTCCCGCTGGAGTGCGTTAGACCGCTACGCTACCCGGGGCCCCTTTGCACTTGTGTTCTGAACCGAGGGTTTAACCGTCTCTCCGTGTCGTCTGATCTGGGAATTACAGCTCACTGACTCATTGCTCCAAAAGGGTCAATTATAAAAACGCTTCGTTTCCCTCTGAGTCACAACAGAGAAACCAGCTCACTGTGATGTTACATCACTGACAGATTATTTTCTCTCTCTGTTGTTGCCCATAACCTTTCATTAATATTAATGCCTTCACCGTATTTGCACAGTCTGCATTATTCTGCCTTTTCGTTCTGTGGACAGAAATTCTCAAATGCTATGTCTATATATTTTTTCATTTTTCACATCCTACTGTATTTACAGTAGACGGATAAATAAAGAACGTTTCGGATATTCCGGATTCTCCCGTGAGCCATTGGCTGACAAAACTGGGCTGACTGGGAGATCCGCTTCACTGATGATCTGTGGTGCTGAGGTATGGCACTGTGTCTCTGGAACCACCGCTATTTATAGGCGCCCTGCTTTGTGCGTGATAGCATTGGAAATCATATCCCTTGCGGCTTAAGCACCATTAATTAAACACAACAGCCAACGATGGTGGCATGTGGACACAGTGGCGTGTATTCTCATATATTCACCTACATATGCAGTGGGTTGTGTTGCTACGTATACGTATTATACTATAATAATGCATATATATTATATGAATAATACATGGTACATACTCACCCCCCTTTGCCAACGTTCACAGTTTATTTCCTTTATTCTTTTTATTCTGTCAAATAAAAAGATTAAAAAACAACACAAGCTTTTTCTTTAATGGGGTGAATACTTATTATCCCTGTATATAGATGTGTGCGTGTGTGTGTGTGTGTGTATATATATATGTGTGTGTGTTCATTTTTCTCATAAGAGATTTGTAGCCTTTGGAAACATCAAGGATAATTACGCACATCATTGTATTTCTCTTTTATTGATTCCCATCGACACATCCTCAACAGAACAGTGTACGTCAAACGCGGTTTCTCTGGCGAGCTCCTTCATCCTCTCCTGTTTCGATGCACACACCACATGTGCACTGCAATGCACGGTCCTTATTAAAAACCAACAGAAAGTGCAGAAAGTACATATGTTGGAAAATGCATTTACATTGTAAGCATTTAGCAGACGCTCTTATCCAGAGCAACTTACAAGATGTGCATTAATACATTGTAGGAACAATCATAGTTAGCGCATGAGATCAGTGCAGTAATACAGCGATAGACATCATTGCAGGCATCTGCGTACCAAACCTGTAACACTGGGAAGGAAAAGGTTAGTTTGTTTGAGCAGAAGTGAGCAGAAGTACAAAAAGTGGACTCACCGCATCTAATCTATAATTCAGAAGCACAATTCACACTTAGGACCTTCGAATATAAATTATGCAAAATTGCCGTAACGCTCAGAATAGGGCACACCCGTCCAACACCTGCTGGAGGACACGGTACCTGCACACGGCCACCGGCTCTCCCACACGCGTGCGTCTCACCAACCCTGTTTTCAACACGCAGCCAATGCACCAGCTTCATGGCGCTGACCGTAAACACAGCCCGACACAGAGCCTGTCCTGTGTGTCCTCTTGTTTCCTTAGCGTAGCGTCTGATTTCTGAATGATGTTTCTGAAATTTATGTTTCCGCTAAAACAAATGCACCTCAGCCCTTATTTTTTATTGTTTTTGATTTTCTATTTTTGCTGTTTATTCCCATTTTTTTCTCCCAGTTTTGTATCCAATTACACCCTTTCTTTTTCATGTCAATTATCCCCTCCCTCGTATGAGAGGTCGCTGCCGTAGTCCTGTTGACCGGTAGTGAGCGTTTCACCACCTCCTCTGAGCCGGCACCCGCCAAAGCCGAAGCCTGCCACCGTAACACACAGGACCACTCATATATGCAGCGAGCTCATATCGGCTTCCCTCCCCCCTCCCTGGGGCAGAAAGCCAATTGCCGCCCCTTAGTGGCACTCCCGGCCAGAGCCGAAAGTGGCGCGACCTGGGTGGAATCGAACCCCTAGTCGCAGTGGGCAGCGTCGGACGTTCTACCGCTACCCCACCCGGGAGGCCCCCACCTCAGCCCTTTTTGAGGTGTCGACGCTGTGTGGCTGAGCCCCTTGATTGCCTGAGTGTAAAAGTGAAAACGAAGGCGAGGAGACAGCCCTTGGGCTCGGGTCTTTGGGTCCGGTCCGGGCAGCTCAGGGAGCTGTCTCTCTGTGCTTTGAGGCCTGTGAGTGCCCTGTCAGGATCCAGTCAGCGCTTTCCACCACCTGACAGGAGAGGAGAGGGCAGGCACTGCGTTTTACACCGTGAGGTTCATTACTGTAATAGGATCCGATCATATACTGCACATCCTTCTCGCTCGTGGTTTTTTTTTTTCTTTTTTAATTGGATGGGTGGAAATAATGCACAGCATCTCTAAAGTGCTCCCATTAAATGTGTCATGAAATAGAAATTCCTTAATTGCCTCGCGTTATTTATTTGTGCTGTGGGTGCCTTTATCGAAGAAGACTTATATGACCCCCCCCCTGGCCCCAGGGAGGGTCTAGAGCCCCCCCTATAGAACCACTTCTCCCCACAACTGCTCCACTGTCACATCAACCTTTTAACCACCAGTGATTCAGAATTTACGCACTACTGTCAGTGTCGCGTTAGCTGGCTCGCAGTTTAATTCTATGGTTCAGTGTCGATAGAAATCATTCATTACAAAATCCTATTTAGTATTGAGATGGATAGTACAGATAGCCCTAAGATAAGTCCTCTTATGCAAGCCATGGGATACAGGGATATAGGCACGCAGGTCAATCAGAAGCTGTACACGTCCTCCAGTATATTGCGCGTATGAGGGATCAGAGAGTCCTGGGATTAACAGCCATTCCCATCACTATGGGACAAGCTAATATCCCCGAGGCCGGCAATGATCCCCCTACTCTGAGACGGAACTCTGTGGTGGACAGCCAATCGCCGCGCCCGATTGGAGCTCCCGGCCAAAGCTGGACTGGCATAGTCGGGTTTCGAACCGCGACTGCAGGAGGCAACTTGCATTCCAGGCAAATGCTTTAACCGTTACGCCACCCGAGGCCCCTTGTACAGAGTGCTTTTGTAGAACATGAGATCTTCTGCCCACTTTTAGCTGTAGAGCTGGCAGTGTAGTGTAATGGTTAGGGAGCTGGGCTTGCAACTCAGAGGTTGCAGGTTCAAACCCCAGGTGGGGCACTGCTGTTGTACCCTTGAGCAAGGTACTTAACCTGAATTGCTTCAGTAAAAATATCCAGCTGTATAAATGGATTGTATGTAAAGAAATGTAAACTCTGTAAGTCGTTCTGGATAAGAGCGTCTGCTAAATGCCTAAAATGTCAAAATGTAAATGTAATCACATTCATTGTAAAAGACTAGCAGGAGTGGTGACATCGGCGGTAACGCAAAGAGCTCCTGCACACACCAGGACCCCTGAGAGAGCGCACGCTCTCGCTACGCACTGCTTTTTTCACACGACGCACTGCTTTTCTCATCAGCGTAATGTACCTCTGCCTTCACCTCAGTGTGTAACTCAATACCGTCTGCCACCTCATCATCCATGGGGTTGGATTACTTGCTCTGTACTAGGAAATGCCCTTGATATTACAATATTCTGTTGTTCAAATTGAATCTTTTGATTAATTGAACGCCACTCTTTGTCCTCCACAAGCTCTGTACGTTTTAAATTAAATGTAAATAGTGACTCACTGTTTTGACTAAGAAAATGTGTCATATCAGATAATTATCTGTTATTTTGTGCAGGGTTCTTCTTCTGTCCTCTCCTTGATGAATATTAACATGTAAAAATGGATTATACATACAGTATATATATATATATTATTATTATTGGCAAGTATGTAAATACTGCAATCTGCAATATTGCAATGACGCAATCAATTAGTGATCTCATATTATAATAATCAAATATTTTGTCTCATTCACACTACATACAACAGCTCTTAACCATGCTCTCTGTACAGTAAGCCAGCTGTGTAAATTAATGACCCTGGGGAGGGATCTTCTCATCATGGCCTCCACTGCCCCCCCACTGCCACGCCACATGCCCATCGCTTAGTCCCACGGCGCTGTCAGGACCGCGTGCGTTTCTCCATTTCTCTTTTACCTCCGTGAGCCGTGAGCTCAGGCCCCGCCCACACAGACCCGAGGAGAACGGAGAGCGGGCGCCATCGCCGCGTGGACCTTGTGAAGTGGGCGGGCCTGCGCGATGTTCCGCGTCCTGAACGCGCCGTCTCGTTAGCTGCGGTCAGAGCGCAGAGAGAGGCTGGACGGGGAAACGATGGGAGGCGTCTCTTCATTGTGCTCGCCGCTGCCGCTGAAGGACTCCCTGGTGGGGGAGGGGTTAATGCGTCACACACACACGGGCGGTGGCATTGTTATTTGCACCTCATTAGTGAAGTGCACTGCGCGGTGAGAGCCACCTTGTGAAAGGGGCACTCATTATCTATCGTGTTTGTACACACACAGACATGCACACACACACACACACGCATACACCCACACACATACACACCACACACACAAGCACACCCAAGCATACACCCACACACATGCACACCCACACACACACACACACAAGCATACACCCATACACATACACACCCACACACACACACACGCACACAAGCATACACCCATACACATACACACCCACACACGCACACAAGCATACACCCATACACACACACACACACACACACACACCACACAAGCATACACCCATACACACACACACACACACACACACAAGCATACACACACACACACATATAGAGGGTCTCTTGCTCTGCAGTGATTTTTATTGAGCTGGAATTACAGATTGCCTGTCAGTGAAGGAGAGGGTTGAGAGTGCACAATGAAGCAAAGCTCTGCCACAGAGACATTCCTGAATTACACACGAGAGAGGGGGATGGGCCCACACACACGCACGCACGCACTCACACACACACACACACACACACACACACACACACACACTGGATAAAGAAAAAAGTCCAGTCTAAATTAAGAGTAGAAATGTAAGACAAGAACCCACACAAATTCCAAATTTGCTAAATAATTAGCAAAATGGTTAAGAAGAGAAACCTGGGTTTCTTCATCAAGGATTAGCATTTGTGGGGGTTAAATCAACGTGGGCTTCTTTCCATCTCTCAAAAAACTCAGTGACTCACACATGGCTTAGGTTTCTTTTGCTGGAAATAATCTTGCCAATTAAGCTAATTAGGTGCTAATGCATAGTGCCCCTTTAAAGTCCCACTTCTCAAAATTTCTGAACATTAATTTTAAAAAATAGAATAATTCTCACTTGGAAGTTGTTGAGTAAAATGTGTAAATAAAGGTGGAAAAAGTCTGATTTACGTAATATGTTTTAATTTCAGGCTGTAAGGCCACAAAATGTGACATTCTTTAGACAGGGTGTAGACTTTAAAGGGGTACTGTATGTTCACCTTTGTAAAGATAAAAGGTGGCTCTCCTTTCCTGTAAGTCTAGTAAGTAAATCTATGCCCATTTTGGGAAAACCGCGTGTACATTGTTGGTGAATCATCTCCTTGCCATCGTGACGTTAGAAAGGAGTCATACTGAGCGCTTAATAAGTGTTAGCCTTGTGGGGTCGGCGTGGTTTCTGTGTGAATTGATTGGTTTGTGATGCTGCAGGTGAATGGCTTTTTGCCTCAGTATTGCTGCTGCACATTAACAGTGTGGGTTTCCAGGCCTCCAGAAAGGGTCCTGCTCGGTGCCAGACCGGCCCTGGCCGAGAGCCCCGATCGGGGGCAGCGATTGGCTGCCTGCCCCAGGGGGAGCGGGGAGGGTGAGCCGGCACAAGCTCACCGAGAAGCGCTAAGGGTGTCTTTAGAAAGTAGGTGGGCGAGTTCCGTCTCGGAGGAGGCGGATTATCGCCAGCCTCGGAGAGTAGCTTGTCCCGTAGTGACGGGCGGCAAGTTTGTGGGGGAGGGCAAATCGAAAGCAATGGAGGGTATAATTGGCTACTAAATTGGGAGAAAAATTGGAAAAAATCTGGAAAAAAACAACCTGACCCCTTCCAAAGCCATGCCTGGTTTTCCCTGCCCTGGTCCCTGTCACATCAATAGATGGAAGAAATAGTGTCTGTCATAGATGCCGCAGTTAGTTCTGGCAAATGATGTATACATGAAAATAAATAGCTACATTTAGCTTTATTTTTATATAAATACTTATTACAAGTGGCAAGTACATGTAACAACTTGCAAGTAGTCTGTAAGCAAATCTGTGATAAATGTAAACTGTGTGGATCTGTGTTGGCTCAGTAGGTAGAGCATGGCGCTGGCAATGCTTATGTTGTGGGTTCAATTCCCACTGGGACCACATATACTGAAAAATGTATGCATTCACTACTGTAAGTCACTTTGGATAAAAGCGTCTGCTAAATGGCATATATTAAGAGTGCTGGCTCCAGTGTACCCATGACACCAGGAGATATGGGCAACTCACCCCGCCAGATATTATAAGATGAGCAGATAGCAGGTCTGTTGCCGTGCCTGCTCTCATTTTGGATTGTGAAAAACGAGGCTATCGCCACGAAATGGCTTGGTTCCATTTGCCCTTTAAAAAAAAAAAACGGAATCATTTCATATTATTTTCTCATTCAGCTGCAGCTGGAAGCGTTGGTACTGATTCTGCGAGTTTGTGATGCTGCGGGCGATAGATCGGCGCTTTTTTCTTCCACACGACTGATGTGGGTCGCTGGTCGACACGTGGCTGAGACTCTGCGGTCCTTTGTGGAGTCAAACGGAGTGTGAAGATCGAGTCAGGTTTCAGGCTATCGTTCGTCCCAGAGCTTGAGAGAGCCCCTGTGTGAACGCCGCTGCTGAGACCACTGAGACTCTGCGGTCCTTTGTGGAGTCAAACGGAGTGTCAAGATCGAGTCAGGTTTCAGGCTATCGTTCGTCCCAGAGCTTGAGAGAGCCCCTGTGTGAACGCCGCTGCTAAGACCACTGAGACTCTGCGGTCCTTTGTGGAGTCAAACGGAGTGTCAAGATCGAGTCAGGTTTCAGGCTATCGTTCGTCCCAGAGCTTGAGAGAGCCCCTGTGTGAACGCCGCTGCTAAGACCACTGAGACTCTGCGGTCCTTTGTGGAGTCAAACGGAGTGTCAAGATCGAGTCAGGTTTCAGGCTATCGTTCGTCCCAGAGCTTGAGAGAGCCCCTGTGTGAACGCCGCTGCTAAGACCACTGAGACTTTGCGGTCCTTTGTGGAGTCAAACGGAGTGTGAAGATCGAGTCAGGTGTCAGGCTATCACTCGTTCCAGAGCTTGAGAGAGCTCCTGTGTGAAAGCCGCTGCTAAGACCACTGAGCTCTTTGTGATTGTTTTATTGCTACCTCTGAATTGTGGCTACAGGTTTACCTACAGGGTCCTAGTTTAACTATGTGGTTGCTCCTAGCACCTGGAACTGTACTTCCCACTAGGGTGGCTTTCAGCTAAACTGTTCTTGACTACGGTTAACACTTTGTTGGATAAGTCGTCTCAAAATGGTAATGTAATGGTCCTGGTTTCACACTTGTTGCAAATCTTTGCCTGTCTTAATGGGCTGGAATGTAATGTGGGCGGTCTAAGGGCCGGTGGTCCTGGTTTCACACTTGTTGTCGACAGAAAATGGGGCTTGGATGGGCCCCCAGTCTTTTTTGTCCCAAACACAATCTAGGACTGTTCTCAGAAATACAATTTTTACCCATCATTTAAGAAGGACATTGCAACTGGAGTAAACTGAAAATAGTTTTCTTTGTGTTTTTGTTTGGGGGTAAAAAGCCAAGTATTTGAAAACAAGAGAAAGTGTGTAGCTTGAGGCACCAAACAAGTGAACTTACAAGTATGAATATGAATTTATTCTGATTCAAATCATTACCGCCTTAATAACGTAGCTGCTTTTCTTCTGACTTATTTCTTAAAAGCTTGTTTTACATTTCCCCTCATTGGATGCTAGCAGGCAACATGCGTTGGTGGTACAGAGCACAGTTTGTGCCGCAGTCGTACGTAATTGCTTTTGTTTTGAGAAATTGCTTCGGTTCTTTG
Source organism: Aldrovandia affinis (assembly GCA_029706075.1). Taxonomy (NCBI): domain Eukaryota; kingdom Metazoa; phylum Chordata; class Actinopteri; order Notacanthiformes; family Halosauridae; genus Aldrovandia; species Aldrovandia affinis. The sequence goes on along the minus strand of JAINUG010000195.1, from coordinate 1,237,625 downwards.
AGGTTTCACGTTTGTCTTGGGGAATCCGTATTGATTTCTCCTCCCAACGTTCTCACTTTTTCAGAGTGCGATGCTCGAGGCCACAGCCGACCGGTGTCTGGACGGTTGGAGGTTTGCCAGTATGGTTCACCGAAGAAACATTTCCTAGAAGCGCAGCGAGCACAAGCAGCATTTGGGCCGGAGCCAGTTTGCGGAGACCGAACCGGAAGAGCCCGAAGAGAGGACACCGAGGCTTGATTAAGATGGGGTAAGGGGAGACGGTGGCAGGACGGAAACCGCGGTAACCAGAAGATTCGGATCATAACCCTGGAGAAGCAACACGATGCCAGTGTGTTGTGTAATCAAGGTCGGGGTCGCAATCACGGCCAGAAACAAACCTCGTAGTGCGGTACATAGCGGCTGGCTGTCTAAAATGACCAGCACTGAAAGTGCGAAACAGCAAAAACATGTCAGACTCAACATTATCTCTTATTTTCCGATGCTATCTTGACATTTGTGTCGCTGTTTAAAATGACAAACTACTTGATGCTTAGATTGAAAAAAATTCCACCGCTGGTACGCCAGTACACATCTCAAACGTTAATCGCGTCCTCAAACGTTAATTGTCGTCTTGATTGGTACTCAATTCACGTTTGAGGACGCGAATGCGTACTGGCGTACCACATATGTGCATCCCTGGTAATAGAATATATATATTATTATATACTATATAGTAAAATAAGTAAGTATATTATAATAAATAATATCATATAATATATCGAATAATATTTTCCACGTTCTCTGTGGCTCAGTTGGTAGATCACAGCGTTAGCACACTGAAGAGGGTTCAAGGTTTGAAAATGTATGCATTCACTACTGTAAGTCGCTTTGGGTAAAACTCTGCCTCATCATATATTATTATTATTATGATTATTATTATTATTATATTATATTTTCCACGTTTGTGCCACACATCACCGCTTAGCACACTGAAGAGAGACGAGGTTTAGAGACATTGAGAAAACTCTATCCTCATCATTCCCTCAGAGGGCAGCGAGATGTGTTTCAGTGGGAGTAACAGATCCATGATGCGCAGCCCCCATCCAGTGCAATAAAAGCCCAGTACAGTCTCTGGATCTGCGCTAATTCAATTTGGATCAAGCAGAAAACCCATCTGCCCATCGGTCATAAGCGGAGACAGGAAGCCAATGTAAATGAAACGGTGAGGCTCGCTGAATCCCACATTACCAAGCCCTTTACAGCGCGTAATGAATTCAATTTATTCCCACGTCAGCAGTTTTTTTTTTTTTTTAACCAACCAGCAGAGAGAGAGAACACGCGCGCACACACACACAAAAAACAACCGAAGAGCAACACGAGCGAGTGAAGAATGTATTCTCGGTCCCACGCGACATAACGTAGATGGAATCAACACACAAATCCACTGTCTGGGTGGAAAAATCGTCCACGGGTCCGCGCGCGCGCGCGCTGTCGGATCCACACAATGAGAGCGCTTGATTGTGTCGCGCGGCTAATTAATTTCGCTAATGAATTAGACCGAGCCGATGTCTTCAGAGGTGCCGTTTAATTACGCCATTGAATTTGGAAGGCAGCGTCCCCCTTTTCTCTAAATATTGCAGGAATATAAATGGCAATACCTGGTTTTTTGTGTGGTTTTTTTATCTTCCATCTTCCGAGCCATTGTTGTCCCAGACGAGCAATATAGATGGAGCGGTTTTCCTCGTTTAAATCTAATCCGATTGCCAACGATAATATTCATGTGTACAGCAGTGTAAGATTAATAAGACTTAATTCAGCTGTCCTGTTTCATAACGTGTGCCATTTGACCCATCCCCAATATGTTCTGCGGATTAAGACAGGGGGAGTTTGGCAGGCCTGAAGGGGACCGATTTACTGTACAGCAATAACAGCGCGAGACCAAGTTCACGAGTCATCTTTTATTAGCCGGAGCCGCAGGCTACGTCAACGCCACTGCCACGCGGCGGTCTGTCATTAGCGTCAAGAGGGTTTAATATATCCTCGTTTTCGCAATGAGCAAATATTGGAAATGATCCATTTTGTTCATACGACCACCAGGCCAGAATGATTTTTAGAACGGTAACGTGATTATTCAAACAAAGGCAACAGGCGCATTGTAATTAGTGGATCTCACGCGTTATTCAACGTTTTTAATATGGCGCGCGGTTTTTGTATTGTCATTGTCTTTGACGGGTTTGTCACGGTTTTTTCGGTTTTGTTGAAAGGGAGAACCTCCTCTGACCTCCTTGTCCAACAGAAATTTGGCATTTAATACACCTCCTGTATTTAACATCGTCAAGTTGACAATTAATGGCTTCAGTTATTGGATTCAAGGGGGAGTGGCATATACTAACTCTGTTATCCCCGTAGTGGCAGTATTTCAAAAGGATTTTATAATCTTGTTAGCAGGTTGTTCTGGGTTTTTTTTTTTCGAGACAGTTCCACCTGTGGTGAATAATTGATATTGAGAGACATTTTGCTGCTGATGATAAACCCTCTCCCCCCCTCCCTGTCCCCAGGGCTCACGTCCTCATGCTTCTCTCAGAAGGATGGAGCCTCACACTTTGGCAGCACCGATGCCAGATGTGAAGGCCGCGCCATGTGACCGCTCCGCGTCGGCGCCCCCTGCTGGCTACGGTATGGACCTGACGCTCTACCCCGGCCGCGACGCCGCAGCGGCCTACGCCGGCCTCAAGGGGGCGCCCGGGCAGTGCCCCGTCATGTCCGCCTACCACAGCAGCACCCTGCTCACCAGCCTGGGGCTGCGGTGCTGCTCCACCAGCAGTGTGCACCCGCTGACCCCACAGGCGGACCCCGCCCAAGCAGCCCCGCCCGGGCCCCCGCCCCCTCCCCCTCCCCTGCACGGCTGCCCCCCCCAGGCGTGCGCGATCGGGGCCGGGGGCCGCCTGTACCGCAGCATGGAGAACCTGCACTGGGCCGCCGTCTCCGAGCCGGGCCTCTACGCCTACGGCAGCGTGGACAGCGAGTTCATCTTCCGCTGCGCCGCCGCTGCTGCCACCAGCACCACCAGCCACTGGTACGAGGGCCCCTCTGGGACCGTGGCCGTGCGCCCCCCGCGCCCCCGCCAGGAAGGAGCTGCCCCTCTTCCCCCAGTGGCTGTTCCCGGCCGTGGACGAGCGTGTGCTCAACGGGAACGGGAACGCCAGGCAGGGTCTGCGGGAGAAACTCCGGCTCCACAGCGCCCGCGCCACGGAGCCCAGCAAGCCCCTGCGCCCTCAGGTGACCCCGGGAGGTGACCCGGCCGCCCCCCGGTGCCCCCCCCCCCCGGTGCCCCCCCCAGCGGCCGCGAGGAGCAGGGGACGCCGACGAAACAGGGCCCCCGCATCACCAGCCCGGAGGAGATCAAGCAGGAGGCGCTGAGGAGGCTGCAGCTTCGCCGGCAGAGCAGCACGCCCGACCTCACGCTGCTGCTCCTCCGCTCCTCCTCCTCCTCCTCCTCCTCCTCCTCCTCCGCCGATGAGCCCGGGGAGATCCCCACCTCCCGCACCGCCGAGTCCCTGAGCCCCCGCCGCCCGCCCCCCGCCCCCAGGACCTGCTCCCTGGAGCGCAGGAGGGCCCCGCCGGCCGCCTGCACATCCCCACGTTTGAGGAGTTCAAGAGCATGAGGAAGAGGGAGAGCGGAGGAGGAGGACAGGAGGGGGCGGAGCAGGGCCAGGGCCAGGGGGTCACGGTGAAACCGGAGCGGGAGGGAGGGGGGGTGGAGCGACCGGGGCGCAAAGCGAGGGCGATTTGGGCGGGTTGAGTCGAGACGGGATCGAAATGAGGGGCAGTCAGTCTGAGGGTGAAACGAGCGGGACTCAAAGCGGAGGTGGAGTGACTCGGGCTCAGAGTGGGGCCGAATTGGGAATTGGCTGGGGGTCACAGCGCGGGTGAAGAGAGGGGGAGGACGGGCTCAGGGGAGGATTGTGGGGCCTCACCCCGGGGGGAACGGACAGGCACAGACAGCGGGCAGAGCCTTGGTGCCACGGAGTCGCCTGACTGCCACAGGGACGGCGGGGGGGAGGGCCTGTCGGGGCAGGACAGCCTGGCTGTGCCCATATGCACGAGTCCTACCCCCCGCTCCCCTCTGCTGCCCCTGGCCACGCCCCCTGGCGCCACCACCTCGACCACGGAACAGGACGACGCGTCGGGCCCCGCCTTCCCCCCCCGCGGGACGGCCCGGAGGCCCCGCCCAGCTGCTGTCCGGCCCTCCTATTGGACGGCACCGACCTCTCCAGCTACGGAGCCAAGATCTCCAAGATGAAGGACGGGCTCCTGGGGTCCGCTCTGGACCTGATAAAGAAGAGGTGAGTTTAAGGGAGAGGTCACTTCACGTGCGCAGGGGGGGAGAGAGGGTAACACAACTGACGTTCATTTTAATGTTCGTTCACAAGGGTATCTGAGAGGCTTCCTGGGTGGTGTAGCGGTAAGAGCATCCGACTGGGATTCATGTTGCCCACTGCGACCGTGGTTCGATTCCACCGGCCGCGCCAGTTCAGCTCTGGCCACTGCCGGGGTGCCACTAGGGGGCGGCAATTGGCTGTCCGCCCCAGGGAGGGGGGAGGGAAGCCAATACGAGCTCGCTGCGTATAAGAGTGGCTCTATGTGTACCGGAGTTACAGTCGATGGCTTGGGGAGTTTTGGCTCGGAGGAGGCGGTACATCGCCTTTGTCACTGCTGGTGTCAGGACTACGGCAGCAAACTCACAAAGGGGGATAGTTGACATGAGGGTATAATTGGCTACTAAATTGGGAGGAAAATGGGGAAAATCTGAAACAAAATCTTTAAAAAAAAACAATGGTACCTGAGAATCAGAATTGATAATGACTCATTTTCTCATGGGATGTGTCAACAGGATTGTATTATGGGCCAGATCTGGCTCTGGGCATAGCACTCTACTGAGGTGCGCTTTAAAAGCAGGGTAGTGCCATTGAAATGGATGACACTCTTGAAAATTCAGACACAAAGTGCTGAATCCATATTAAACCCACCTTTCAACAACCCCTCGAAAAGAAAGAAATGGCTTCCTTTACCTTGTGCAATTTACACTAATGTATGCGGCTGTTTGGCAACTAGCGAGCCTCCTTCTGATACATGTCACATGTTCAAAGGCAAGCTTTAATCTCCGCGCCTCTCTGGAAAGGTTCAAACACTCCTCACTGCAGGTTAAAAACAAAAAACAAAAAAATACATCAACTTGCATATCAAAAGCACATTAGAAAATAAAAAGGAAAAAAAAATCATACCTGCTTTTGAAGAAAAACAGTAATGCTCCAGGACACTGGGTGCTGTGTGCTACAGCGAGAGCGGGCGTGCGTGCTCCAGTCTAGTTTCCGTTAGTTTTGTGGGGCTTGTTAGGGTGTTAACAGGGCCGCACAACTGCCGGAGCGGGCAGGGTATTCAGATGTGTCTCCCTAGGAGGCGATGCTGGAGGGGACGTCGACTTCCCGCGGATTTCCTCCGCACGTTCTGTCACGCCAGCAGCTGTGACTGGCAGATTGAGGGGTGATTAATAGGTAGAAAGTTCAGACTGAGAGTGTGTTGGAGGGGGTGTGATGGATCTGCCAGCTGTGTTCCTTTGCATCACGCGCTAACGATCTGATAGCTCTCAGAAAATTTTTCAGACACATTCGAACATGATTTATCGTACTGTACGGCTATGTATATAAAAAGAGCAGTCTTCAAAAGCATCACGCAAAGTGTGCAAAGCCTCTTCTTTTCCCCCACACAATGACACTCTTCCCCACAACAATGATACTTGTCTGCAGTGCTATTTGTGATGAAGGGTGTATTATAACAAAGTAAAATGCAGTGAAATCCCCCATTTTTTCTGGGAATGCTGTTCGATGCACTAGCATGGCACTGTAGGTCTGTACGTTCTCGGTTCTCCGTCTGAATGAACTTGGTGATTTCCCTAAAGGACCATTACAAGACAGTCTTGTAATTTACTACACACCAGATTGGGCATTTGTCCTTTCTAGGCCAAAGAGAGTTATGTTTCTTTATCCGGGCAAAGACTGTGTCATGCAAATTGGATTATGCTGAATCAAACAAGCCTGTTTAGAAGAGGGAGTATTGATTTATTATAATGCAGAGGTATATATTAATGATTAATTGATTTTATATATAATGGCTAATATCTATGAGAAGAGGGTATATATTAATGATTTAAGTTGCCTGTTTTTCATTTTAAGCACTTAGAGACGCTCTACCAGATCTGACAGGTGGCTAATGTCTATGAGAAGTAATACAGGGTTTGATGCATCTGCGTACCATACCTGTAATTCAAGGAAAAGGTTAATAAAAAAATAAAATAATTGGTAGTATAGTGTTGAACAAGTAAACAGTGGTCTTGATGGACAGAGTTCAGTGGTAGTGGAGTCTGAAGAGTTGTAGTTTTGTTGTTGGGGGTGCCAAGACTATAAATAAGAGTAAAACCATGTTTGTTTTTAATCACCTTCTGTTTCATATACATGTCCCATTTAGTCATTTATGGAGAAGTCGTCAAAAGTGAAAAGTAAGTCTATAACATGAGCGCACGGTCCCTAGAGTACTGTGTTACTTTCCACAGTGGAGAGCCACGGCGGATTATTTTCATGCAAATTAAACTTCTGATGAAGAGAGTTGTGTAAGCCCCAATTAATGGAAATTCTGAAATTCACCCGGAAAACGTGGTGATGGCATTAAGAATGGCCGGCAGTGTAGTGTAATGGTTAGGGAACTGGGCTTGTAACTCAGAGGTTGCAGGTTCAATTGCCAGGTGGGGGCACAGCTGTTGTACCCTTGAGCTAAAGGTACTTAACCTGAATTGCTTCAGTAAAATATCCAGCTGTATAAATGGATTGTCTGTAAAGAAATGTAAAACTGTGTAAGTCGCTCTGGATAAGAGCGTCTGCTAAATGCCTAAAATGTAAAAATGTAAAAATTCATGCACGGGGCAGCCTGCAAGTCAAACCAGGACTATGGAGGACTTTCTCGATTTCACACTGCAGTGAAAGAAACAGCAGCAATAACCACAGATTCACGTTCTAACCACGTATCAACGTTTGATGATGGCAGTATAATACCCTTTTAGTGCAGCACACTGTATGTATCTGGCCGCTAATTAAAGCAAGCATCCACAACCGAAGGGAAACAGTCATATTTCACAGTAATTGTGTTGTAAAGTTGTGTCACGTTGCAGACATTTGCATCTGCGGCATGTGGCCTGCCTCTCTTTACGGCTGCATTCTTTCAACTGAGGGAAAAAATAAATCATTTAAAACATGCGTTACAGTCTAAACGTGCGACAGGGCTTATATCACCTGATATGTGAGCGGCGTCCTTATGGCAGCGCGGCTCCTATGGATGCGCGGAGGAGAGGAGGGTGAGATTTCACGCTCGGCGCGCACATGGCAGCACACAAAGGAATCAGGGAGATGTATTGCGCAGGTGGATACAGACCACAGAATCCTGCCCTGCAGTCACAGAGTTCAGGTGTTAATGTGAATTGATGCGTCTAATTACTTTAGCGCGAGCCGCTGTGGTCTGGCGCTGAGAGGGGTCCCAGGGGGCTAGGGAGGAGGGAGGGGGGGGGGGCGGCAGGGGGAGGGGGGTGTTGAACAGCACAGAGCCGAGGAGGAGAAGGAGGAGGGAAGCGCCAGGAATGATAATTACCAGCCCCAACTGTCTTCCCCCCCTCCCCACACCTCCCCTCTCCCCACATCAGCTGCAGTGCAGAAATCACAGCCGAGGCCCCCGTCAGACTGTCACGTGACCGGGACGACGGCGATGACATCACCGCTCCCCGGCCGGCCCGTCAATCCCGCGCGGTTTCCATGACGATGCCGGCCTGCAGCAGCGGCAGCAGCGCGGAGGATCACAGCAGCAAGCCCAGCGCTGCCACTGGAGGAGGAGGAGGAGGAGGAGGAGGAGGAGGAGGAGGAGGAGGCGAGGCCGCCGAACACGCTGAACACGTAAGGCTCTCCCCCCCCCCCGATGAGTGAGGCTCATCTCCCCCTCACCCACCCCCCCCCCCCCCCCCTTTTTCTCTCTTTTATCCTGACCTCTGTGCGGCTCTGTGCCGTGGTCTACGCGCCGCGCACGTGAGGATTAGACACGGGGATGGACAGAGGGCAGCCGGGCGCAGGGCTGACTGTGCGGACACTGTCGGGGGCGGGGGGGGGGGAGGGAGGGAGGGAGGGAGGGAGGGAGGGAGGCACGGAGGGGGAGGGAGGGAGGGGAGGGGGGGTGAGAGGACCCTGACCACCAGAGACACACAGCGAAGACGCAGGACGGGCACTGTGTTGTGATGTAATGCTGGGGAGGATCAAAGCAGGCTCACTGTGAGAACCGTGGCGCTCCGGCGCCTGTCCTTTGTGTCTCTCTGTCTGTCTGTCTGTGTGTGTGAGCGTGACTGCCTGCTGTGTCATTCGGGTGGCTGTTAAGTTAAGTCGTTTTTGGTGGCGTTTTCCGGCGTCTCCGAGCCGTAGATCGTGAGGGTATTATCGACAGCGTCCTTTGATTGATTATGGCGTTCACGTGTTTTGCATGAGAATGTTTTTTTTCCGATTGAAAGGCAGGCTTTGGTGCTTGTGTGCGTTTGTTGTGTTTGTTGCGCAGGGCTCAGTGTTTGCATGCTTGCGCTTCGTTGCGTGTGGTTCGTGGGTTTGTTGCGTGTGCTGTGCCCCTGCAGCATTCTAATGAAGCCTGCAACGCATTAACATTAACGCGGCAGCTGCATCATTCATTATTCTGTGCGATACCTGATATTAAGGTGTCCAGTTTCCCAGCCGCACAGAATAGCCGAAACGCTCTGTTGTGCTCTTTGGTTCCGTGGTGATGTTTATGAACCTGTGTGTGTCGTGTGTGTGTGTGTGTGTGTGTGTCGTGTGTGTGTACGCACAGGCGTGATACCGTCACGTGCTGAGCCAGGACACGTTCTGGACAAACGTGGGTGTGTTTATTCTTGACCCAACCTTTACAGACGCGATGGTTATTAATGATGCCGATCTCATCCGTTGGCAGGGGGTCAGAGGTCACCTAGCAGTCACTGTACCTTTAAAATGTGAAAACAATCGCGCACGTCAACACGAGCACGTGTGTGCACTGTGTTCCTAAGGAGCATATGTAATGTAAGCCATTACACATCCTCCGTACCTGCGTGCCGGTTCTGTTTGAGAACATCTTGTAGGTGCCACAGTTTTGACAGGTTCAAATCGTCTGCATGCCGATCCATTGTCTCCCCCAGAAGACGCTGTATGTGACATTTGTCAGCTGGTAGAACTTAATTCACCGTTTCTATCTCAGCATGCGATCCAGTGAGCGAGGAGTAGGCACAGGTCAACTGGAGGAAAACTGGAGGACATCAGTCTGTGTACGTTTGACATGACATGAAAATAGAAAAGGTGAACATGTGAGAAAAGGAAGTAGAGACAGGCCTTAATTGGGCCCTGTGTCACCTGGGTTTCGGTCGGCAGGACTGTGCCTGCTCATCGCTCAAGATCGGCTCCTCTAGAGGATGGGGTGGCTGCCAGCTGCACGTGATGCGTACGTCCTCCGACACAATGAGGAGTGCATGCACACGCGTGTGACCCGGCTTGTGGACTGCGTAGTGAACCACGTGCTTCGGAGGAGAGCTCGGGTTTGGGTTCGGGGTTGGGGTTCGTCTCTGCACTCCCAAACTGACAGAAGGTGTTTTTCAGTGATGAATATTGAACTGGGAAGTCGGGAGAAAATCTGCTTTAAAAAAACAAAACAATAGCATATCTGGGAAACGTATTATCTGAAAGACCATCCATGAATCAATCAATCAAGTTTATTTATATAGCACAGTTTCGTACAAATTAATGCAATTCAAAGTGCTTTAACAACAGTGAGTTAATTTATGGAGACAATAAAATGATTAGAATCAGTTTCAAATATAGGAAATCAGTTTAAAAACACAATAAAATTTAGCTATGTGCATGTACAAAAGGCCACAGTACTTTTGTATTTTAATTTTAATTTGTTTGGTTAGTTTAGTTTAGTAGTCCCGTCTGGCACATCTTACAAAGTTCATATGTTTACAGAACAGATTCAGTGTAAGAAGCTCACATCATCATACAACAGCGCTGCCTCATCCTGGATTCAAACCTATAACTACAGGGTTGAAAGCCAGGTTACCTAGTCGCTGCAACACACTTCCACCTGAAAATGTCACAACCTCCTAGAGATGGAGTGCCTTGGATGTTTTGGCACTCGTCAGATCAATGCCTATTGCAGTTCAGTCCATGATGCCAGGTCTCAAACATGGCTCCCAAACTAGTTGAATTTGAACCAACAATGTAGTGAGGGCCTGATTTTCCTGAGTGGACGTGATTTCCTCAAGGGGTTTTGCAAATGGCAGTTTTCCTTGTTATGGAACCTGTGGGGAAGCCACTCCCTCCAAGGCAGTGAATGACATGTCTCTCTCCCAATCAGCAGCAGTGCATAGGGCTGGCAGTGTAGTGTAATGGTTAGGGAGCTGGGCTTGTAACTCTGAGGTTGCAGGTTCAATTCCCAGGTGGGGCACTGCTGTTGTACCCTTAAGCAAGGTATTTAACCTGAATTGCTTCAGTAAAAATATCCAGCTGTATAAATGGATTGTATGTAAAGAAATGTAAACTGCGTAAGTCGCTCTGGATAAGAGCGTCTGCTAAATGGCTAAAATGTCAAATGTAAAATGTGCACAGCGGTGAGCGGTGAGCGGTGAGTGGCAATTTGACAATTTATTCATTTAACAAACAGTCAGGAGCCTCAGTAGCATGTGGAAGAACCATACACAGCCACAACAGCCTGGCACCTCCTCCTCATGCTGATCACCAGCGTGGTCACACACTGCTGTGCACAGCGGTGAGTGACATGTCTCTCCCCCAATCAGCAGCAGTGCACAGCGGTGAGTGACATGTCTCTCCCCCAATCAGCAGCAGTGCACAGCGGTGAGTGACAGGTCTCTCTCTCCCTATCAGCAGCAACCCAGCCCGGGCTGCAGGCGCTCCAGCTCAGACGCGGCCTACGAGCCGGCCGACTCGGCGAAGGCCCAGCGCGACTGCCGGCTCCGCCCACACTTCAGCGACCCCATGCCGGCCGACGCCGCCAAGCGCAAGCAGCTGGAGATGAAGATCGCCGCCGTCGCGCGGCTCCACGGCCAGCACAGGGACGGAGGGGGCGGGGACAACAGTGAGTTCAGAGAGGGTCACGTGGGGGGCGGTCTAACGCACCTGTATTTGTCTGGTCCCGTACGAGTGCAAGCTGCCTTTCAGGGACACGGTTCGAAACCCGTCTCTGCCAGACCGGCCCTGGCCGTTAGCCCCGATCGGAAGCAGAATTTGGCTGTTCACTCCTGAGGGAGGGGGGAGGGTGGTCGGATACGAACGCGCTGTGAAGCACGTAAGGGTGTCTCCAGGAAGGGGGTTGGTGAGTTCTGTCTCGAAGGAGGCGGATCATCGCCGGCCTTGGAGAGTAGCTTGCCCCGTAGAGACGGGCGGTGAGTTTGTGGGGGAGGGTTAATCAAAATGAATAGAGGGTATAATTGGATTCCAAACTGGGGAGAAAAACGGGGGAAAATTTGAAACAGAAATGTAAAGAAATGGTCACGTGGTCATCATCCGAGTGGATAGCCCTCATCCCGACCCGCTGTCGGCCCTTTCGTTTGACACGTTTCCTGTCGAAGCAGTGGGGTTAAAAGGCAAACCACAGTAGGGTGGCACTGTGAGGGAAAATTAGGCCAAGGGAGAACATTCGGTTCGTCTGACACTAGTCTGGTAAACCCAGACAGTCAGCTCTCAAGACTCTCTCGCTTTACTGTCTGGGAAGAGTGCTCGCCAGCCGTGATGGGCACACCAGGGACGTGGCAGCTTCGATATCGGTCAGATTCTCAGAAGGTGGTTTGTGGAAGTGTTTTGACCGGTTCTTCACCTTAGACCCACTTTTCATTAAGTTGATGTGATTGGTTCAGAGAGTATTGGTCACGTCCTGAGAAGTGGGCGGGGTTTATCACTTTGAATTGCACTGTTCTCGCCGGGCCTATAGCAGATAGGTGTTAATCCAGGCTAGGCTACGCAGACCCCAGCATTTTTAATTTTCTGTTTATGCTTTTATTCCCCATTTTTTCCCTATTTTTTGTTTGCCAATTATACCCTCTCTTTTTCATGCCAATTATCCCCACCCTCGTATGAGAGGTCGTTGCCGTAGTCCTGAGACCGGTAGTGAGCGCTGAACCACCTCCTCCGAGCCGGCACCGCCACAGTCACCGTAACACACAGGACCACTCATATATGTAGCAAGCTTGTGTCGGCTTCCCTTCCCCCTCCCTGGGGTGGACAGTCAATTGTCGCCCCCTAGTGGCACTCCCGGCCAGAGCCGAACTGGCAGGCCGGTGGAATTGAACCCCGGTCGCAGTGGGCAGCGTGGAATGTTCCAACCACTACATCACCAAGGAGGCCCCGAACCCAGCGTTTGTAAACCAGCCCTGTAAAGACCAGTGACCGTGTCTGGTAAACAGTGTTTCAAACAATATTTCTGGGGAATTCTTCCAGAAAACACATTGATTTCCAAACCCCTTATATTTATACTAGTATCAAATCAAATCAAATCAAAATGTATTTGTATAGCACCTTTCACAATTGAATTGTTACAAAACGGAGGGGGAACCTAGGCCTAGACCCCCCCAAAAGCAAGCCTAAAGGCAACAGTGGCAAGGAAAAACTCCCTTGGTAGGGAGAAACCTTGGGAGGAACCAGACTAAAAGGGGAGGAGCCCATCCTCTTCTGGTCGGCACAGGGTGTGTCCAAAAAAGACCATGTCATGGTCAGTCCAAGGTGACTCAGGGCTGAAAGACTCACCGCTGAGGGGGCTAAACCACACGGAGAGGGTCCAGATCCAGGAACTGGGGTTGGCATGGGGGTGAGGGTTGATGGGGGCAGCTCACACTTCTCGCAGGATCTAGGGCTCGGGGGCAGGTGCCGAGGCAGAGAAGAGAACATGCAGTCAGAAAAAAGCAGCGCTATAGCCAGTAGCATTATGTAAGAACAGGGGAGCACAAGCACAGGAAATATACAGAGGTAAACTACTGATTGTGTTTCACAGAGCCACCACCCTGGGTGTCCATTACACAGCAGTGTCTAGCTATCGCCGTGACTGTGCCCCAAAATACTACACTTTTACCATGACACTGACATTCTGGCCCATTCTTCCAGCTTGGCTAATCTGTGTGCAACAGTGCTCTATCCCTGTTTCGTTTTAGATCCAACATAGTCAAACCTTGTTACTTAGGGGTCAGTGTGGCTGCAGGTATTTACTCTAACCAATCAACTTAACCACCTGATATCTGATAATTAGCTCACCTCTTAAACCACGGGGGGTATGCTAATCAGTGCTCGGCTGGAACAAAAAAAAACATTCCTGCAGCCATTGTGGCCCTCAGGACCTAGAGTTAAGTAGATCGGGGTTACTCAAATCACGGTCCTCGTGGGCCAAGCGCTGCTGTTTTTCCACCCTCCCTTTACCAGGGAGTCAGGTGTGAAGACACTGGCCAATCAAGTGCACAAATTGTTCAGTTACCTCCCTGAGAGAAAAGAAAACCAGAACCGAATTTGGATTCGTGGACCAGATTTGAGTAACCCTGCGTTAGATGTTACTGCCGCCCCACTGTCTCTTTCACATTGACTCTGGCCAGTGCAAGGTCAATATAATAGAACACAGTGCCGGCTCCAATCTCATTTATCTTGCATACCACACACTTTTTGTGTTTGTCAGGTCAAGTCTGTTTCCTGGATATTTGCTTTGCACTTATTGCATAGTCTTTTGTGGACATTTATTTTCAGTAATTCCAAAATTATATCTGTTTGTAAAATGGTAATTTCTTCTCAAAATGCCTTAAACCAGAAGGTCCTAAGAACCCGAATGACCTTTCTTGTCTTCGGGGAAATTAATTGGGCGTTAAGACCTGCTTACCCTTTTCACCTTTTAATTCTTAAATTCCCTCGAAAATGTTCAACAACATTGGTCTGTGACACATGACCCTGCTGTTTATCAATATGGCAATCAGACTGATATTGACCCCAATTGAGCACGGACAGATCCATATTTAGCATGGACAGATCCATATTTAGCACGGACAGATCCATTGGTGTCTTCCAGCAGGCTTGCCCTTCAGGAGCTGGACTGAAAGTCAGGTGTTGAAGCATCGCCTGTCAACGACTCTCCAGTCCAGTGCTGCCCTTTAACCTTGTGTGATAACATATCAATCAATAAAGCAATCTATCAAAATGTCATGTACTCGTGTACAAGGTATGCTCCAATTCACTTGCTATACACACACACACACACACACACACACACAAAAATATACATATATATAAACATCGAACAAAAAGTTCGGAAATTTGTGCTTGGTAGATTATTTCTCTGTTGTAACAATGCTTCTTAGCAATACATTTTATACTGTTGGAAAGCCTGTTTATTTCCCTTTTAAATGGTGCCTGATTTGTAAGGAACATGCATTTGTGGGATGAGCAGCACAGCTGAGTATGTGGGTTGCACCCATGAAATATTTGCCAACTCTTCTCTGCCAATGCCAAACAGCTTATTCTGCTGTTGCTATTGACTCTTGTTTGGTGGATTGGATGATTGAAGTCTATCAGTAACAAGGAAGAAACAAGACATATTGGCAATTTTACAATTTATTCATTTAACAAACAGTCAGTAGCGTGTGGAAGAACCATACACAGCCACAACAGCCTGGCACCTCCTCATGCTGGTCACCAGCGTGGTCACACACTGCTGTGGGATGGCATTCCACTCCTCAATCAGGATTTGTCGGAAGTCAGCCAACGTGGTTGTGTTGGTCACTTTAGCAAGAACAGCACGCCCAAGCTGATCCCACAAGTGTTCAATTGGGTTGAGGTCAGGACTGTTGGCAGGCCATTCCATTCTCTCTACTCCAAAATTCTGGAGGTAGTCTCTGATAAACCCTGCTCTGTGGGGGCGAGCGTTGTCATGTTGGAGGTCGGTCCCAGACTGTGGAGATAGGGGATTGCCACTGGTTGCAGAATCTCATCTCGATATCTCTCTGCATTTAGATTGCCTCCAATGATGACAAGCCTCGTTTTTCCAGTGATGGAGATGCCGCCCCACACCATCACACTGCCTCCACCAAAAGGTGTTACTCTATCGATGCAGCAATCAGCATAGCATTCTCCCTGTCTTCTCCACACTTTGACCCTACGATCCAACTTCCGTAGGCAGAATCTGGACTGAACATAACGTTCCTCCACATGTTCAGGTTCCAGTGCAGGTGTTGCCGACACCAGCGCAAACGGGCCTGATGGTGAAGGGCAGTCATGGCAGGCCTCCTGGCAGCCCTATGAGCCCGGAGATTGGCTACGTGCAGTCTGTTCCGGATTGTCTGGGCCGAGAGCCGTGTGCCATATCGTCCTGCAAACTGTGACTGCAAATCTGTAGAAGACAGCCTACAGTTCCTAAGTGCTGAAAGGGTGAGGAACCGGTCTTCTTGGGATGTCGTCTTCTTGGGACGCCCACTTCGCGGTCTGTCTCTGACATCCCCTGTTTCATGGAACTTCGCCTTCAGTTTGGAGATGGTACTAGGGCTCACTCCAAATAATGCCGCAGCTTGCTTTTGCGGAACACCAGCTTGAAGTTGCCCTATCGCACAGGCCTTATCGAGATCAGACAAACGTGGCATGCCGATTCTTGGAGCAGACACCAATTGACCACTGTAGCAGGGCCCATGCTCACAGGTGCTGCCAATCAGGCACCTGATTGTCAGCACCTGGGGGTACCGGAAGCTCAAAACAAGAGTCAATAGCAACAGCAGAATCAGCTGTTTGGCATTGGCAGAGAAGATTTCAGTCATTTTTCATGGGCGCAACCCACATACTCAGCTGTGCTGTTCCTTACAAATGGGGCACCATTTAAAAGGGAAATAAACAGGCTTTCCAATGGTATACAATTTATTGCCAAGAAGCATTGTAACAACAAAGAAATAATCTACCAAACACAAATTTCCGAACTTTTTGGTCGATGTTTATATTGGGGGTGTAACGGTACACACCTCAGTTTTGAAGTCACGGTTCAGTACATTTACGGTACAGTGGGGGGGGGGAAAAGAAATGCAAAAAATAAAACAAAGTAAGGCACTTAATCTTTCTTTCTTAAATAAAAATAAATGTCTGTCAATACTGGTGCAACCACACACAAAAGTTCTGCATGTGCATTAGTGGAACCGAATGGTTTGGTACAAATACATGTACCATTACACCCCTAATATATATATTCATTCATTCATTCATTATCTAACCCGCTTATTCCTGGTCAGGGTTGCGGGGGGCTGGAGCATATCCCAGCATGCATTGGGGCGAGAGGCAGGAATACATACTGGACAGGTCGCCAATCCATCGCAGGGCACATTCACTCACACACGCATACCTACGGGCAATTTAGACTCTCCAATTAGCCTAACGTGCATGTCTCTGGACTGTGGGAGGAAACCCACGCGGACACGGGGAGAACATGCAGACTCCACACAGAAAGGCCCCAGCCGGGATTCGAACCCAGGACCTTTTTGCTGTGCAGTGACAGTGCTATCCACTACCCCACTGTGTTGCCCAAAAATATATATTCATATAAAAAAATAAAATAAAAATTTAATTTTTAATTTTTTTAAATAAATTTATTTCAGATTTTTTCCCCGTTTTTCTCCCAATTTGGTTGCCAATTAAACCCTCTATTTACTTCAATTCCCCACCCTCACGAGTCCTCCGGGATCGAGACACACATTCCTGGTTGAGTGTTCCCGCCTCTTTCGAGATGGGAAATCTTCCACGGACTCCTTAACCTTCTCCTCGACGGACTCGTGCCGGCTCTCCCTCCCCCCTCCCCTGGAGGCGTACAGCCAAATGCCACCTCCGATCGGGCTGACGACCAGGGCCGGTCTGGTAGAGACGCGGGTTTCGATCCGCGTCCCTGACGGGCAGCGCACACCACTCCAAAGCGTGGTGCGTTAGACCGCTGCGCCATCCGCCAGGCTACATATAAAAAATGTTATGCATTTGTAATTTTGTGTTTGAGTTTGGGCATGCTTCTGTTTGCACCACAGTGTCCGCGGCGGTCCGGGGGCGGTCTGAGCCCAGCGGGGTCGAGACGGCCGCCAGCCTCGCCGTTACCCGGGGAACGCAGCACCGCTGGAGCAACGTGAGCAGCCTGAGCGCCGACAGCGGCGTGGTGGGGCTGAGCGACGAGCGCGACGAGGAGGAGGAGCCGCGGCTGGCCCGGCGCAGCGCCGACGTGGAGCGCGCGGACAGCGGCATCGGGCCCGGCCTGGCGCGCGGCTGGAAGAGGCCGTCAGCCTCGCAGAGGGCGTGGGAGGCCCAGAGGCCCTGCCCGGACTGCGGCCTGCGGGACGCGGGGCGGGGGGGTGGTGGTGGTGGGGGGCGGCTTTAACGGGCCGTGCGAACGCTGCCTGAAGCAGCGCACGGAGCGGAAGGAGGCCATCCTGGAGTTCCTGAACACGGAGAGCAGCTACGGCGAGGACCTGCGCATCATCAAGGAGGAGTTCCTCTGCCCCATGCAGAGCGCCGGGCTGCTCACCGCCGAGCAGCTCACCATCGTCTTCGGCAACGTGCAGGAGCTCATCGACGTCAACGACAAGTTCACCGAGCACCTGCAGGACAGCATTGACCAGGCCTTCGACCGGGTGAGCCCCTCGACTGAATGTATTATATACTTATATTTAGGGGTGCACATAAGTGGTACGCCAGTACGCATTTTGCTTCCTCAAACATTAACTTTTGAAACATACGCGACTTTAAGTTTAAGACTGACTGCAAACTCAAAGTTTGTTAATTAACTTTGATGGACAAAAGTTTGTCGTTTGTCGTCCTGCTTGGTACGCAATTAACGTTTGAGGACGCGGAGTGCGTACCAGTGTACCACTTATGTGCACCCCTGCTTATATTCTCCTTTTTCGACAGTCAGCAGTTAAGTAGGTTGATAGTCAGGCTGTTCCCTGAAGTCATTGTCAGTGTGTCACAATTAACATTTCACATTTTCAAAATGAGCTCTGAGAGAAGGTTTTATTATGACTTGGCAAGAAAAACGGAGCCTTCCTTGGCAGATTTATAGAAGTGGTTTAAAATCTCCACTTTCCCTGCCCTTATTTCTCCCATAGAACACGTCCGGAGGCTTTATTAAAACACCTTTGAACCCCAGGACTCCAAAGCTTATCGTCGGAATTTAGATTCAGAGTGCACTGAGAATGTTGTCATGTTGTCACCTTACCATACCAGACGGCCACTCAGATCATCTGATAAGGCGCTGCTGGCTGTTCCGGAGTCTAGGCTGAAAACTAAATGTGACTGAGCTTTCTCTGTCAAAGCTCCTAGACTCTGGAACAGCCTTCCAGTAGATATTAGAACAGCTGTTTCAGTGTCCTCTTTTAAAACCCTACTTTTAAAAACATACTTTTACAGACTTGCTTTTACAACCTTTTAACCTGTTTTGTATTTTAATGAGTTTTTATTATTTTTATTTTCTTGTTTGTTTTATGCTCTGTTTTATTTTTGTCTTTTATTTTAATCCCTTTATTTGTGAAGCACTTTGTGCTGTATTGATATATGGCATTTAATATATGGCATTTAGCAGACGCTTTTATCCAAAGCGACTTACAGTAGCGAATGCATACATTTTTCAGTGCATGTGGTCCCAGGGGGAATTGAACCTACAACCTAAGCGTTGCCAACGCCGTGCTCTACCAACTGAGCTACACAGAACCACTATTGCTGGAAAGCTGCTTTATACTTTATTTACTTGACATAAATAAAGTAATGTGTGTTGGTCCCGCCTGCAGGGGGACGAGGACCTCCTGACCGTCTCCATCGGGGAGATCTTCCTGGAGTTCGTCAACATGCTGCCCGCCTTCCAGACCTACTGCCTGCAGCAGTCCGCCGCGGTTAACATGCTCAACGCCCTGGAGAAGGAGAAAGAGCTGCTGAGGTACAAGAGGGTTGGGTGGCCATCTTTGGGTGTGACTTCTTCTAAAATGTGTTTCAGATTTTCCCAGTTTTTTCTCCCAATCTGGTTGCCAATTATACCCTCTATTTATTTTAATTCACCCTCCCCCACGAGTCCGCCGCCTGTTTCTCTGGTTTGAGCCAATTTCCCGAGGCCGGCAGATCCGCCTCCTCCGAGACGGAACCTGCCCAACTACTCTTTTTACAGGGACGCCCTCACGCTCCTCGACAAACTCGTGCCGGCTCACCCTCCCCCTGAAGCGGACAGCAAAATGCCGCCCCCTGATCGGGGCTAACGGCCAGGGCTGGTCTGGCACAGATGGGTTTCGAACCGCGTCCATGATAGGCAGCTCACACTCATACCAGACCAGCCAAAGCACGGGTGCGTTAGACCGCTACGCTATCCGCCAGCCCTTTGGGTGTGACTTCACACGCTCACTCTTAACCTTCCCTCTAGAAGAGGTCAGATTTGATTTGTGCCTCAACAGGGGTGTTGTTTATGAGGTCCCTTCAGCAAGCTGTGCTGTTCTAGCTCTGCCGCAGCACATTCAACATGCCGCCCTCGTGTTTCTTCTTAATGGAACCAACAGAAGGGCCTCATTAATTTATGATTGAAATACTATTCCGAGGAGCGCGCTTTGGTAATGGTTTATTCTTGGCCGCAGAGCGATGTCGATTACGTGACTCAGCCTCTCTGCTGACGCTTATGATGTTCGGTTTGGAATTAAGCCCGTGTTTGCTCAGTCTCTCCTGCGATTTCTCTCCCTTTGAAACTTAAAATAGACTTCACAAAAAAAAAACACCTTCCTTTCTGGTCTGTCCCATCTCTCTCTCCCCAAAACAGGATCTTTCTGGACGTCTCCCAGAATGACAACACGGCCCTGCGTCGCATGAACCTGCGCTCCTTCCTCATGGCGCCTCTGCAGCGGGTGACCAAGTACCCGCTGCTCCTGAGCCGCATCAGCAAGGCCACCGCCGAGCGCCACCCGGACCACGCCCGTCTGCGGGAGGCCAAGAGCCGTGTGGAGTCCCACCTGGAGCACGTCAACACCCGGACCAAGCAGGAGGGCGCCACCTGGTCGCTGCGCTCCTTCCGCCGGGACAGCCGCAAGAGCCGCGAGGTGGTCAACATCGAGATGCGCGAGATGTCGGTGAGGACGGTGGGCTGGGCGCGGGAGAGCACGCGCTTCGTGATGGAGGGGCCCCTGCAGATCTCGCAGCCGGCCGACGGCCAGTGGGCCAGGAAGGGCAGCCGGGCGCTCAAGTTCCAGAACGTGCAGAGCCTGCTGATGGTGCACGTGCACCGGCCCGCCGAGGGGTCCCAGGAGGGCGGGGGCGGGGGCGGGGGGGGGCGGCGGTGAGGGAGTCGCCCCCGGAGCCGGTCAGGGACGGGGTGCTGGTGCTCATCAAGGACAAGAGCAGCGGGAAGTTCGCCGTGCTGAGGGAGCCCATCCACCTGGGCAACTGCGTGGTGTCGGCCGATCCCGAGTGCGACGACACCTTTGAGGTGCTGGACATTCGGCGCGAGGCGTTCGTGCTCCGCGCCACCGACAAGTCCCGCACCCAGCAGTGGTTTCGGCAGATTAAGAGGTACACCAGGGACCTGGGGCCTTGGAGGAAGAGGCGCAATGCGCTACCGAACATCATGATCAACACGGCCCAGAGCCGGTCCTGAGGCTGGCCCTTGAGGAACACCTAATTTCTCCCCGTCTGGATTACTGGTGTAAATAGTGCCCCCACCCCCCCAATTTCCCCATACTAATGCTCCCATTAGGAGTATTACAAAACCTGCAATGGAGTTTCTCTTTGTGTGACAGGAGGCAGATGATTCTGAGGACTTAATAATGCACTTTTTTGTTTTTTTGGTATGTCAAAACACGAACCATGACCTCAGTGGCGTTGCAGACCAAAAGAAGGACTCGGTTGGGAACTTTACCGGCCTCTGATTGTAAAAACTGTTTGCTACTTAAAAAAGAAGTGTTTTCAGTTCTTAATGACCAGGTTTGTGTGTTGACAAGCATGACGGGAAATTATAGAGAGTAAAAAAAGGAGAAAAAAAACACAACGGTGAACTTACATTAATGTTAATGGAAAAAATGCACAAATGCCGAGTGTAAATAACTGTAGCGAACTTTATGAGGACTGAAACTCGTTTTTTGTTGTCTGACCAAGGTGAGTCCACTGCCCTTCTTTTCTTATCCCCTGTCATCAGCACCACTGTCCACCTTCAAGAGACGATGGAAGGAAACGTCAACTTGACCCAGGGTTCAGTTTCCTTTCATCACTATGCTAAGAGCAGGTTACAAAGCAGCAATAATCACTGGTAGGTTCATGTGGCCCATACTCTGCGTCACAAGGCCTTCTCAAATTTTTATAAGTTAACATCAAACAGACTGTTTGGGTGTCATTTATCGATATTGATATTAATCTTGGTGACCAAATTGAGATTAAACTTGAAATTAGTCTTTAAACAATTGGGAGGGGGGTATAGTCCTTAAAGGTCCTGAACAGTCAAAGTCATATTTTTCACCAAAATTCATTTGGATGAAAGCAGGATGTTGAAACCTTGAAAACTGGCCATTGTGGGTATGCTCTGCCTTTATGTAAAAATAATAATAATAATTCTGGTGTTCCAATCCTATTGGTTGACATGGGAGTATTCGTGACATCAGAAAACCCAGCTCATTGTAATACACCGATGACAGCTTACCAAAAATCGCTGCCTGTAAGCATCATCACTTCATAGCGGAGGGCGTTTACATTGTTTACTAGCCAGCAAACGTAGCAAGCTACAAAACTTTAAATGTGATGGACAGCAGTAGGCATTGGCTAACGAAGTAAAACCTCACTGTGTCGGGAGCCTTGATGTTTCCTTACACATTCTACCAACAAAAACAAGAAGAAGAGGAGAGAGAGAAATGGCTTCACGGTTCAGCGCACTCTCGCGTCTTCTGTTTCACAAACACAGGACTCGTCGCTGACGTAGGCTAATAGGCATGTCAAATAACGCAAGCTCGTGAACATTAGCTCCCCGCCCACTCGGCCTGCCTCACAGCCATAGCTCATAGTCAGAGATGAGAGGTAAGGCATACCTCTCCAATTCTGAGCATTTTAATCATGAAAAAGTATTATACTTTTTTTTTTTTGGGCACAACTCTTAAGGTGATTTATATGTGAAATACAATGGCTGTGCAGGACCTTTAACTCCAGCTGTGAGTTCAGTAAGACCAGACCTTAATCAATCCAGGGGCTGTATGTACAAAGATTCTAAGAGTAGGAGTGCTGATCTAGGATCAGGTTTCCCCTGTCCATATCCTAGCCACATCCATTATGAGCTAAAACACTAAACTGATCCTAGATCAGCACTCCTACTCTTAGAATTTTTGTACAGGTCTCTTCACGTCGACTCTCTTCAGTATTGGGGAGGACAGTTGAACTGGTCCAGTGAAGACTTTGAATCAACTGGATAATTGCCTGGATGGGAAGTCATCTGGGCAGTTACAAGGTCTGGGAACTGGGTTTCATTAGGGGTAGGAGGTTTAAAATGGAGGGATGTTCCAGAATGGCTCACTGGATGGTGAACCGTGCAGTGTCAAGGAAGGAAAGCTCTTCTCTTCCTCTGTCACTGTGAGTGCCTTGGGATTTAGTTTTCTTCCTCAAAGAACAGACACATCCATCCTCCCTCCTCCATTAGTTCTCAGTCACTAAAACATCAAGTCATGGCCGCAGGCTGTCCTGTGATTTTGAATGGGTAGCTCAATAAAGATTAACAGGCAATATTTAATGTTGTTTGTCAGGCTGCTAAAATAGTGTCTCGTCTCTCTTCTCCTGAAGCTAGATATTTGTGGATCTCTTAAGCAAATTCTGACAAATGGTCTTTAATTTCCCCGAGGCTCCGTTCAGTCTGAAGCACTTTAAAGCAAAGCTACCAACTAATATCTTAACAAAGTGACACTGTTTTAAGGACGACACACTTCCCAGTAAACTTCAGTTAACTTATGAAAGCTTTATGCTGGTTCCGTCCCTTTTTCTTTAGAAATCAACAGTGCTTTGAGAAGTTATTTCCAGCTAATAACAGGTCAGGCAATATTTCATTACCAAGTCCAGCACTACTGTCCTGTATGTGAACATGCTGTTGTCAAAACAGGCTCCCAATACAAGCACAGGAAAGCACATCCTACTTGAAACAAGGATATCACTGTGTCAGTTTTTGTTTGGGGGGGGTGTGAACTGGATAAAAGCATATGTATTACTGTATGTAACACCTTCCAATGGATTTAGCTAGCACTGTTCGAATTCTTTAAGCTTCCTGCTTACTGTTGCAAATTGACTTTATGTGGGAATGTGTATGTTAATGCATTTTCTCGAATGACCCTTCAAATTTAAACCGCCATGCTGTCAAACATTTTTTCCATATTTAAAACTTAAGTTAAAACATTTATTTTGTGTAAAATATTGTGAACTATGTATAAAAAAATTACAAATGTAAAGAATTAATCTTGTTAAGAGCCTTCATGCCCATTTCTTCCTTTCTGAATGCTCTCTCCTGATTGGTCTAGCTCTGAATGATGCCCTTGGGGAAGGTCACACAGCATACCAATCTCCGATTTTCTCCTCGCTCATAAAATGGTGGGATGTTGCCATATTTCACACAGGCATATAGCTATAGGTTGTGTGCAGGCTGTACTGTAGCTGTACTCTAGTGAAGAATGTACAAAATTTGTGGAATATGAATTTGTCAAATCACGTTATTCACAACAACAAAAAACAGTTGAAAAGATGGCTGCATTTTTAGCTGTAATGCCATTGGATTCAGGAATCATTCAGCAATTCACTAGGTTTTTATGTCTTTATTTAATGGTTTAATTCACCCTGAAGGAGATAAACTAGTCCAGACCACAAGTACACATTATCTTATTGCTGACAAGAATGATAAAACAAAAAGACACAGTAAAGAACCAATTTTTCCATTTATTTTCAATGTTCTGCTACATAAAACACTGGTCATGTCTAAAGCCCTTTGTTTCTGAAATCTGCGTACAGACAAAAAAAAGGACAATTGTTTTGTACAAGGGGGGGAAATGGCTTTATCAGCAATTTATTTAGAAACTGGCATTGTTTTTTAATGTGTTCATTTTGAAACAATAGAGAACAATCTCAAAGCACTGCAAGGATACTCAATGTGGAGTCATTACCTTACAATTCTGTGAAAATCAAAAGGGATATTTATGAAAGGCAGACTGGCACATAATCCAAGAAAATAAAATCAACAGCATTTCTCAGACAGCTCTCTCTTCTCTAAGCTTGCAGGTGCCACATGGCGAAGTGACAGACCGTTATTGAACCCAGCCCCTATGCTAATTACTTGCCCCACAGCAGGAACATACAGGCCACGTGAAAGGTCCTTTTATAATGAAATTGACTGTTAAACTATAAATTGAACGCAACTACAGAAGGAGAAGTACCCCATGGCCGTGTCTGTGGACTGTGTCCTGCTGTCTGCTGTAAAGAGGTACGTTCTTTCTTTGGATCTCTCTTTTTCACTTGATCACCTGACCAATTTTTTATGAGGTAATGAGAATATGAATTAATTAGTTTTTACTTTTTTGTTCGATTTTTTCCCCCAGTTTTTCTCCCAATTTAGTAGCCAATTCAACTATTTATAGCCAACTATTTATTTTGATTCACCCTCCCCTCACAAGCCCGCCGCCCGTCCTCCGGGTCAAGCTACTATCCCCGAGGCCGGCAATGATCCACCTCATCCGAGACGGAACTTCGCCCACCTGCTCTTTAGGAACGCCCTTACTGCTCCTCGGCGAGCTCGTGCTGACTATCCCTCCCACCACCCCCCTGGGGCAAACAGCCAAATGCTGCTCCCAGCTGAACAAAACGTTTAAGTCATCAAATTGCAGGGGAGCCATAAGATAATGGAACAGCAGGTAAAAAAGCACAATACTGGCTCTAACGTAAGCAAAGCTTTGCAGTCGTTTGCAGGAAGAAAGGGAATGACGGTTGCTTATTTTCCTTGTTCACATTGGGGAAATATCGCCCCACGTGTATTGCACGAGAATCACTAAATGTCGTGTGATGTAGTGGTAGAGTCTACAGCGTGGTCTGCATTCTACACAATGGAACTAGTTGAAGTGGAAATTCTATAACTAGGAAGAAAAAAAGCATAGAAAATAATGACAGTCCTCCACTGCTTTGAAAAAGACCTGATAACTAACAGCTCAGCACAACCCTGTTGCAGAATTTCCTGATTAATCAGGAGGAAAAACAAATCACATCCCTGCACTGGCATTCATTTAAAGCACTTCTCAAACATTCCCAAGTGATACAGGTTGACTTTGGCAAAAATAATGTTTGTCCTTATGTTTCTACGAATCATTACTGGCTTTACAAACTTTCCAAAAACCCGTACGCACTCTCAACTAAAACAAAGGTGGACAACTTTGAATGACTCGAAAGCATGTTAAAACAATTCCGCAGGTGCTCACAGAACCTTACCAAGCGCAAAGTCCACAAAGGTCTCTGTTCACCGCGAGCACGAATACCCCAAAAACTAGCAGATTATTGGCCCGAAAAACACTGGAGCAACTATAACATGGTCAACCTCTTTAAGGTGTGACTATACACAGATGTTTCACAAATCCGATAGCTAATACATAACTCACTAAGTTCAACTTCAACAACAACAACAACAACAACAACAACAACAACAACAACGATAATAAAAATAAAAAAAGGTAGCGGGCGTTGAAGCAGTATACAAGCGAACGCTCCACAGGTCCAGCGAGCCCCTCTAACCGTAGTTTCCCCGCAGTCCTCCGACAAAGCGCAGGCCGCACCCTCTGGTCAGGCACGGTTTCCCAGGCAGCAGGTCGGTCTCCACTGTCCCAGCCTGGTGAAAGTGTCCAGGCTGAAGGATGGTACGCCCCCCCACCACCCCCCCGACTCTGCCCCTGCCCCCCACACCCAGCTCTACTCGTCTTCGCTGCTTTCCGGCCCCTTGGCCAGGCCTCGGATCGACAGGTCGTAGACCACCTCCTCGATCTTCTTGACGTCGTACTTGAGTCCGTCGTAGCGCTTGCGCAGCGGGTCGTTCTTGAGGTTGAGCAGGCGGAAGCCCGAGTCCAGCTCGTTGATGAAGGTGGAGATGCGCAGGGGGCGGCAGTAGTCCCCGCGCCGTCACGCTGTTCACCGCCAGTCTGGACTACCGGGGGGGGAGGGGGGAATCGCAAAGTCATACGTGAAATTGTGTGTACTGCACCTTTTAGAAAATGGTAGGCAGTGTGGTATAATGGTTAGGGAGCTGGGCTTGTAACGTTAAGGTTGCAGGTTCAATCCCCAGGTGGGACACTGCCGTTGTACCCTTGAGCAAGGTACTTAACCTGAATTGCTTCAGTAAAATATCCAGCTGTATAAATGGATTGTAAAGAAATGTCAACTGTAAGTCGCTCTGGATAAGAGCGTCTGCTAAATGCGTGTAATGTAGAAAGCGTACTAAGTGTGAGCATGAAACACTAAAATACACTCATTTCGTCAAAACAAGACAGAGAGAAAACCACTATCTCAGTCTCTCAGTCTCTCGCTCTCTCGCACTGTCAGATACAGCTTCTCTTCTCTTCGCAGTGCAGCAGCTGAACTTCAACTCAACATTGCTTTGGAGGAGTACCTTTCACATGCAGTTAGCACAGGAGGACCATATTTAGGTACTAAACAGGCTGTGCGGTTGCACGATGAGACAGGGACAACCCTATTGAGTGACACCCTGCCTTGCATGATGCTATGGCCAATTAGGGCTATCACACATTGCTCTAACACAGAGCGCTCATTCACCTGCACGTTCTCCAGCATTAAGCAGGTCAGGTGTGCGTTACTCTCGACTGCACACGCTCCAACTCTACACCAGGGGCCATGTGTACAAAGATTCTAAGAGTAGGAGTGCTGATCTAGGATCAGTTAAGCCTTTTAGCTCATAATGGATATGGTTAGGACATGGACAGGGGAAACCTGATCCTAGATCAGCACTCCTACACTTAGAATCTTTGTACATACGGGCCCAGGACTGCTCTGGATTACACTTTGTTTCACATTACAGTGCACACAAATGGCAGTTACTTTCCTCTGCGTAAAGTTTATTGCCGTAACGCAATAAAGTCCAGGGCAAAGTATAACTGGAGGCGGTACTGGGGGGCAGGCAGTGTGGTGTAATGGTTAGGGAACTGGGCATGTAACGTTAAGGTTGCAGGTTCAATCCCCAGGTGGGACACTGCCGTTGTACCCTTGAGCAAGGTACTTAACCTGAATTGCTTCAGTTAATATCCAGCTGTATAAATGGATTGTAAACTGTAAGTCGCTC
This sequence comes from Aldrovandia affinis, assembly GCA_029706075.1. Classification (NCBI taxonomy): domain Eukaryota; kingdom Metazoa; phylum Chordata; class Actinopteri; order Notacanthiformes; family Halosauridae; genus Aldrovandia; species Aldrovandia affinis. The sequence continues at coordinate 1,210,217 of JAINUG010000195.1, read as the reverse complement.
TGGATAAGAGCGTCTGCTAAATGCCTGTAATATAATATAATATATAATACTGTGCAAACGCAGTAAATGAAATGCTGTCTGGACAGATGACTACTTTAATGCACTCAAGTGTGAATTACTGACCAATGATGGGAGAAACAGGAAGACAGTTCAGCCTTTAACATAAGCGGTTTCCTCCCAGGGCAGTGGTCTTACACATTTTCTCATGCAGGAAAATGTGCTACAGGCATGACATCCGAGGGAGCATTTAGCACATTTATACAAGGTTTTGAATAAAGAATTGGAATAATAGAACTTAAGAGCACACAGAGGTGGGCTGGCGGATAGCGCAGCGGTCTAACGCACCCGTATTTGGCTGGTCCTGTACAAGCGTGAGCTGCCTATCAGGGTCCGAAACCCGTCTCTGCCAGACCGGCCCTGGCCGTTAGCCCCGACTGGAGGCGGCGTTTGGCTGTCCACTCCTGAGGGAGGGGGGAGGGTGGTCGGCATGAACTTGCTGTGAAGCACGTAAGGGTGTCTCCAGACACTTGCCCCGTAGAGATGGGCGGCGAGTTTGTGGGGGAGGGTTAATCGAAATAAATAGAGGGTATAATTGGCCTCCAAATTGGGGAGAAAAACTGGGAAAAATCTGAAACAACATTTATTTTAAAAAAGAGTAGAGGGGAGTTTGGTGACACTACGGAGAGAATGAAAATGTGTTGTACCCCTACACCACTGGGTCCAATCTTATCCAACGCATCCCGGGTTTGGGCTCAAGGCTTTTGTTCTAGTCCAGCACTAAAATGCCTCATGCAACCAATTATGGTCTTGATTGAAGACCACGATTAGTTGATTGCATCCACACGGGCCCTTCACCGATAAGACTGGACACACCTGCCCTGCACCAACTCTGGACTTAATATCACACCAGCACATCTGTGAATCTCTGCAAAAGGTTTTGCACATTGTCATTTCTGTCAGTGCAAATGATACAGCCCCAATTTGTTTATGTTTTTTTTGTTTTTTAAAGTGAAAAGAAGCACGGTGCCAGTCCTTACCAGCTCGCTGGCCATGATCAGAACCCCAGCCAGGTAATCTTCAATGTCCAAGTGAAAGCCTTTCTCTCTGTCCACTTCAACTGTAGAGGAGTGGGGAAGGGGAGAGAGATTTTAAATCTAACCATGTATATATTCTGTCACCTTGAGTGACGGGCTAAAACTGTTTGGAGTAAGAATATGCACAGGCAGTAACGTTAAGGTTGCAGGTTCAATCCCCAGGTGGGACACTGCCATTGTACCCTTGAGCAAGGTACTTAACCTGAATTGCTTCAGTAAATATCCAGCTGTATAAATGGATTGTAAGAAATGTAAACTGTAAGTCGCTCTGGAAAAGAGCGTCTGCTAAATGCCTGTAATGTAATGTAATGTAATGTAATGCACAGCACAGGGCTGGTCAAGATGTGGAATGTAGTTCATACATACTGCCAAGTATTTCAGCCACTTCATCTCGTGTCACCAAAGACTCGCCCTCCAGGTAGAAGACGAAGGCCGCCAGGAAAGTCACGCGCTGCAGAACGAACCTCCAGTGCTCGTGAAACCTGGAAGAGGCCGCATCCGCCCCGGTGAGCAAAACTTCAGGCTTGTTTCTCACGATTGCCGTCATCATAGGCGCCGATCCCGTGGGTGCTCCGGGGCCCGAGCACCCACGGAGAAGGCCGAGCACCCACGGGGAAAATTATGCACGGAGCCAAATTTACATTGATTTGATAGCAAACTCCACCTAGCATACGCTGCGCGGCACCCACGGGCAGAAACATAAATCGGCGCCTATGGCCGTCATGACCAATGCTTGTAACGCAGAAGTAATTTTGTTTGAGTCAACATTGTTGACTTCACTTTTGAGTGAACTAGAAGTCCTGAAGAAATGATTTACAAACCTGTAGTATTGGTCAGCTGGGAACTTAGTCTTCAGGTCTCCGATGTGATTTCTCACCGTGCAAAACAATTCCCGCGCTCTTAGGCATTTACTAGGAACTGACAAGGAGAGTAAATCAAATTAGCCGAGCTGGCAGGAATGGAAGACAAAAACCTGCATTATCGTGGAAGGGGCATGCATAATACGCAACGTTAGCAATCCTGATGTTTGCTTGAGAGAATCCATGCGACACGAAACAAGCATTTAACATGACAGATACGAATATGTTCCAAATAGCAACATGCAAAACCCATCCTTAATAGATCTAAGTTAGCAGGATCCATATGAAAACTATCCATAGTAAATCCATATTTACTATCTTTGAAGCCTGATGGTTGATGGACGCTTTGAAGCACGGTCAAAATCTCTCTTGCAGTTTGCTCCAAGACTTGGACGACTTTTCTTATGTCCTGAAATAAAAAAATAAAAAATACCATGCTAAATTAGTTAGCTAGCTTGCTACATGTACCACCCTAACAAATCAGTGAGGAGTTGTATACTTGTTTTTAGGTAATTTTCTATTTAACATGATTCAATTTAATGAGATATGTTTATTTTAAGCTATACAGTTGTTTCATGAAACATCAGTGATTTAATTTGTTACCCGTCACAGAGCTTGCTAACAAGCTAACTAAGGTATAGCTAGCTGCTCGCAAACTCATTAACTTCTGATCTAATAGTCGCTATTATTTACCTCTCTGACATCTTGATCCGCACTTAAGAAACCCTGAATGTTTCCGAACATATCCGTGACAGACATCTTTAGGACGTTGCTGTAGACCGCTAGCTAGAACAACCGGTTCAGATTAATGTATGCCACAATGGTCCTCAGCGCTGTGCGTAAAATAAGACCTAAGTTCGCCCACGTTACCTAGCTTGGGAACACTCTGGCTCGTTGGTTAGCTAACGTTCGCTAGCTAGCTAACAAAGGTATCTGTCAACGTGCTCTCGGGGGTCCTTCCTCGGCGTGTCGCCTCAAGATGATGTCATCTAAACACTGTGCAGATTGCTCCAACTGTAAAATAGAAAGTGTTTGCAATTTTTGCTCTGTGGAGACCGAGATGATATCAGGCGAATGTAGCTAGAGCTAACTAGCCTTAAATTGAGACGGTTAAACGAGAAGATAAATAGCGACATAGTTCATGCTTTATATATGTATACATATATGTATATCATATTTTGAATCAGGCATGTAGGCCTATACCTTTCCTCGGTTTGATAGGTTGATCAGTGGATGTAATTAGGAATATATCGTTTGCACAACGATACATTGATATGGACTGTCTTTACGACACGCTTTTTAAACGTTTAATTAAATGGATGAGTAAGTGTTGTGTGCAATGTAGTACATATATCGAGAGTCGTTTTAAATAGTAGGACTGTGTAAATTTGATTTAATTGGGTTTATAAATCGCCTTGCATTAGGCTACTGAATATTTAAATGAACGCTTTTTGCAGGGAAGACACGTGACACGTATGACCGCTAGATGACTTTGACTGTACATTTTCCGACTTGCTGGGTACAATTATATAATGATACTAATAAATAAATAAATAAATAAACATTTTATTTATATAGCGCCTTGTCGCCAAACTGAAAGCTCTTAACAATTCAACACCAACAATACAAGGAGGGATGCATTTCAATACATCGTAAAATAACACGAACAATTTACAAACAGAAATGGAAAAAAAACTATGCACGTGGAGTAAACGCAGACGAAAATTGTGTTAAAAGGAAAAGGTAGAAGGTAGAATGAAGATGTCTTTAACAGACATTTAAAATGAGTAACAATGAGGTACAGGATTTAGGGATGCAGGTGGTAAGGTGTTCCGTAAGGATGGAGGGTGGGTGAGCAAGCAGAGAAGGCACGATAACCAGCAAAGATGCTGAGCCTGCAAAATTAAAATTGCATGTATGTCGGCTAGATTTTAAATTGATTATAGCTGTATTTGAAAGTGATTTCAGCCATTGAACCTGTTTCCGTGACAGCGAATGAGCTGGTATAAATTAACATAAATTGCACTGTACAAACGCTTTTAGAACATAAATGACTAAATCGTAGTTTACCGAAGAAAATAATCTAACAATCAAAACCAAATAAATTTGATATGGATTAAATTGCAACTTGATTGGTCCACTAGATGGCGACAAATAGCTTTTTAATTTTAATTTTATTGCAGTTGATCTACATATAACTATCAAATAAAGGAAACACCTGAGTAAATGAGGAATACAAAGTATATTGAAAACATCCACACCGAGGGGGATTTGATTTGAGATTTTTAAATTCCCAGAAGGGATTAACAAAGTGAACTACCAAAGATTTTGAAAGATAAATTCAGTTAGCAGAACAAGGGGACACAGGTGGAAATGAGTTAAAGGCAAATTGCGCACGAACATCAGGACGGTTGGTGTTTTTTGTTGTTGTTGTTTTTACACAGAAAGTTGTCAGGACAAGTAGTTGAGGCAGAAACACTTGAGCTATTCAAGTCCAGGCTTGAAGCAGTACTAGATACTCTTTCGATTTCGGACATGACGAGCCTTGATGGGCAAAGGCCTGTTCTCATCATTACGTATTCTCATGTTATTACATTGTATTCAAAACCCATTAATAAAATATTTGATTTGGTCCCGAGAAGATTTAATTCAGTATCGTGCTACCCATCCGTTCAACAGGCAGGCATTATTATAGTGCAATGAGTTTCAAGGTTTCGAGAGGTTCTGATTGGCTGACTGCTGCTGTTCTGATTGGGCGGCGGGCTCCCTCCACGTTCTCGCTTTGTAATATATAATATATGCCATTTAGCAGACGCTTTTATCCAAAGCGACTTACAGTAGTGAATGCATACATTTTCAGTATATGTGGCCCCAGTGGGGATTGAACCCACAACCTAAGCGTTGCCAACCCTGTGCTCTACCAACTGAGCCACAGAGAACCACTTTGGGCTCGGTTCTGCTTCTTCTCGTCCAGGGCTTTCCAGGGCCTTGCGCACGGGGTCGATGATGTGTTGCTAGGAAACGGGGCACCAGAGAGGGGACTGAATGAAAAAGCTGAATGAATAGCCAAAAGGCGCAAAGGGACTGGCTTTTTCAACATGTTTTCAAGTGCTATGCTCGGCCCGTTGTCATGGGCAATAGAACCCTCCAGGAATTAGCAACGCGCTGAATGCTCATTAGACCTGTATACATTGCTTTTCAATAGTTATCCCGTAATCTGAAATTAGGCTAATACTAAAAGAACATTTTAAATCAAAGAAAAGCAAAATGTGTAGAAGCATTTGGTGTCTGTTCACTTACATTTGAGTACAGCACTAAAATATGGGCAACAGGAATTAACAATAAACTGGTATAAACGACATTTTCCAAAGTAGACTCGCTGGGTACATAATCAATTAATAATAATCAATTTTATTTATATAGTGCCTTATCAAACTCAAAATTCCGAACAATACAGCATTAACAATACAGCAAGGAGGGACACCATTTAAATCAATAGTCAATTTAATTAGCAAATGGAAACAGACAAAAATGATGTACATGGAGTGAACAAAGAAGAAAATTGTGTTAAAAGGAAAAATAAAATCAATTGTTATTAAAGATAATAATAATACATACATACACACATACAATCTAGAGACCAGTTTTAAGAATGTGTGTTTAACAGACATTTAAAGTGAGTAAAAATGTGGCACAGGATCTAAAGGAAGGTGGGAAGGTGTTCCGTAAGGAGCTAAAAAGGAGCTGGGGTGAGGAGCTGTTATGTTTTGCCACGTTTGTTCTGTTTGTTTTTGTATTTTATTATTTTTATTATCATTACGGTTCATTCACGTCTGTTTCCCAGTCTGTCTGTGTTTCGTGTTTTTCGATAATCCACTCCTCTTTGTTATTGCACTATTCGGGTGATTTCGACTTTACGGGTTTTCTGCCTTATTTTCCTATCTCGTTTACTTCCTTCTTTCTTTCTAACACTCTGTATATATTAGTTACATGTATATAGTACTAATCTACTAACATTAAAGATTTAGATTAAGTTCGATAAATTCGACTTCGATTAAATTCGACTTTTGTATTGCCTTTTTGACTACTCTTTTGGATTTAGATTTTGTACTTTTCCTAACTCTGACTATCGGCTTTTGAACCTTGCCTGATCATTAAACGTTCCTTTACTGCCTTATCCTGGTTTGCGTCTGGGTCCCTGTTCGGTACCCCACAGGTGCAGCTGAGCAGAGAAGGCACGATAACCACCAAAGATGCAGAGCCCGGTCTTTCATGGTTTGAGCAGCATGGAGTTAAGAGAACCTCAGGGACCACGGAGGAGTGTAGCAGTTCACCGTAGTCTATGTTGTGGGTGAGAACCAGAATTTTGAAATTCATCTGATATTTTATTGGCAGCCAGTATAGATTGAAATTGGCAGAGGTTATGTGCTGGTATTTGTCAAATGGTGTTGCGTAGAATATGGGCCTCAGAGTGTTGCACATACTGAATCATTGAATACAAGCCTATATAACAATAACGGGTAAATAACATTTGGTTACGTATTATACTCAACGCTCAAAATAAACCACAGCATTACTATACTAGCTATTAGTGTAGGATGCTAGGTTCTATGTCTAGGACAAGGGGTTTCAACCTTTCCTTGCCACTGCGGTCAAGCTATCCGCACCTCAGAAATACAGTCAACCTATCCGCACATGACAAAGAATGCGCATTATTACGTGGATTACGGTATCCCGTTGAGAACCGTGTAGTGTCAACCAAGGAAGGACGCACGACACTCGATCTTTCTCTTTACACGGCCAGGAGGAAGACTATGTTTGCGCTTTTAAAAACCGCCCTGTTTACTAAAAATAAATCAAATGTATTCGTGAAAGTGCACGAGGGTATATATGTTGTCATTCAATTGTATATACTGTATTATATAAAGAAATATCGTATCAGGAACTCCCTGCAGTGCCCCCACAGGCCGCCAGGGGGCTGCAGACCCCTGGTTGAAGACCCTTAATCTTGAATATATTTCGTGTATTCGTATCGAATACACTCGTGAACTTAAAAGACACGAAAACATCACGCCATATGTTTGAAAATGTATTCAGGCATTGTAGCTAAAGATCTGTCTTGGCTTGTAAAAAAAAAAAACTATAAGCATTACATTTGTATGTGTGTAAAAACATAATCAAAGTTTTACTCATACTTTGTCTAATGGACAAGTAACATAAAAAATGACTAACAATGAACACACAATATATTTTGAAACAGCACAACATGCTTGATGCTAGGAGTATCACACAATGTATGTGCAGAGTAGTGACAACATGGAATTACATGGTGATTTGTGAAGTAAATGATTGTTACTTGCCATTTGTTTGGAAGGGATATAATCATATTGCAACTATAGCTGAAGAGGTCATTTCTCTCTAAATTACAAACACAGCACATACAGTATATAAAACATTAAGCTTGGAAGTTTTCGAGTCCTAATTCCCCCTCCTAGTTTACTTATATTACAAGAGCCCACCTGGACATATTATATCCCAAATCCATTAACAAAATATTTGATTTGGTCCTGAGAAGAAATTTCATTTGGTATAACGCTACCCGGCCATACAACAGGCAGAATTTTAGTATAGTGTGGTGAGTCTCAAGGTTCCGCAGGGTTTCGAGAGGTTCTGATTGGCTGACTGCTGCTGCTGTTGTTCTGATTGGGCGGCGGGCTCTCTCGCGTGTCCTGCGTTGTCTCTTTTGACCTGGCCACGTTCTCGCTCTGGGCTCGGTTCAGCTTCTTCTCGTCCAGGGCTCTCTCCATGTCGGTGTAGTAGTCGAGGGCCTTGCGCACGGGGTCGATGATGTGTTGCTAGGAAACGGGGGCACCAGAGAGGGGGACTGAATGAAAAAGCTGAATGAATAGCCATCGACAGGTCGAGTGCAGGCGCAAAAGGGACTGGCTTTTTCAACATGTTTTCAAGTGCTATGCTAGGGCCCGTTGTCATGGGCAATAGAACCCTCCAGGAATTAGCAACGTACTGAAAGCTCATTAGACCTGTGTACTTTGCTTTTCAATAGCTATCCTGCCATCTGAAATTAGACTTGTCCTAAAAGAAAATCTTAAAGCAAAGAAAAGCAAAATGTGTAAAAGCATGTCTGATCACCCACATTTGAGTGCAGCACTAAAATTTGGGCATCAAACTACACTTTGAGAAGATTATGCCTTTCAAGCATTGACAATAAACTAGCATAAAAGACATGACCAAAGCAATCCCTGAAAGATTATGCCATTCAATATGAAATTACCAAGAATCAAGTTTTAAAAAAACAACACAATTCATTAATTTCAAACCAAAGTGAAATTAGCCATGGCTGGCCCTTTTTTGCAGTTTACAGTATGTCGTATCTTGCAGCAGGATCTGAATGAAAGGCTGACATCTCTAAACATCTGCAGCCAGTAACCTTTAAAATCTCAACTGTTCTACAGTGTATATACAGGTATTTCACACTGGATTCTGTGGACTGAGACCTACGACACTGTGTAGTGTTGCTTTAGTGCCCCCACCCCCCACACAGGGGCAGGGTGGGGGCTAACTCACCTCCAGACAGGGGAAAAGGTTTGCCAGCTCCATGAAGAGGGGGAAAAGGACAAATCGGATGAAGCCAGTCTGAGAAGAGGGCTTGGTCACCTTGTCCCTGTCCATGAATGGGGTAACAGGAAGGCCCTCTAGCTTCTCCATGTCACTCTGAAAGTATTATTTATGTTACATGATGTATGTTTTTCTTATCCACTTATACACAAGGGTGTAACAGCAGTGCCCCACTGAGGATTTGAACCTGCAATCTCTGTTACAAGCCAATTATTCAACACAATTATTATGTATGTATTTTAGATAGAAGTAGCAAGGGCTTCTGGGAATTACGTGTGGATGAGGTATGCTTCAATGCAAACCGTTATTTTGGGCCCCAATGACATAATATTGATATATATATGCACCAATGTAGATTTTTTTTAAATGTAATAAAAAAATATATATTTACCCTGTTTTTCTCCCAATTTGGTAACCAATTACTCCCGCTGTGCTTAGTTCAATCCCCTCCTTTGTAGTTCGCTGCCGTAGCCCAGTGACCAGCAGTGACAAGGGCATAGCGCTGCCTCCTCCGAGACAGCACTCATTGTGCCGTCGACTGTAATTCTGGTACCCCAGAACCACTCCTGTGCGCAGCGAACTGTGTCAGCTTCCCTCCCCCCTCCTTGGGACGGACAGCCAATTAACCTCCCCGGTGGCACTCCCGGCCAGAGCCGACTCAGGGAATCGTCAGGGAATCGAATCCCGGTCTCCGTGGCCAGCGTCAGGATGTTGAAACCACTAGACCACGCGGGAGGCCTCACCAATGTTGATTTGCTGCGAAACGTACCCTAACCTCTGGAAGAGCCATGTTCTTTTTATTATGCGCCCCTGCAATGACTGTTGGATCTGCTTCCATCAGGACTGTCACATGACTGCGTGCGTCACACCGTTACGCCCAAACTCCTACACTTGTGTGTGTTCCAGGTTGGTGTGCGCGTGGCCCGGTCACCGGGTCACCTGGTTGAAGAACTCCTGCAGCAGGCAGTCCAGCCAGGGCTCCGCCACGTCCATCGGCCTCGCCTCGTTGGAGATGTCACTCACTTTGATCATGATCATCATCAGCTGAAGGGACCAACAGGAAAACGCATCAGTCCTCTTTTTTCATTCGTAATTTTGTTTCAGAATTATTATTTTTTTCTTTTTTCTCCCAATTTAGTAGCCAATTATACCCTCTATTTATCTCGATTCACCCTCCCCCACAAACTCGCCGCCCCTCACTACAGGGCAAGCTAATTCCCAGAGGCTGGCAATGATCTGCCTCCTCTGAGACTCTGACTGACGTCAAACAACCAGAAAGCCCCTCTTGCCCTTGAGCTTCGGGGCTGAAACGGCATGTTCTCCGTCTCACGATGATGTCATGCCAGGACGAGTACCTGAAAGAATCAGTTAACAACAGGCCTGGGACAACAGGTGATTCAAATTCCCCAAATGAAACCCAGTGGAGATCACTGAGGTACATCCTCACAGCAAAGTTTACAGTCCGTCTGCAAATGAGGTTTAAAAATGACACACAAATCCTTCACTTAAATCACATAACTTCTGTACGTTTTTTTGTTGGGGGGGTGCTGTTACTGACACAAAATTGTTACTGACACAGACTGCCCCGGAATTGTTCTGAGACTGGAGCCATGTGCCATTGGCGTTGGGGGAATGTTAAGTGCTAGCTGGGCTCTATCAGCCAGGCTGCTTACTTGTTATTGTTGAACAATCTACACCTGTGTCTACAGTCTGTGTCTGACGTACGTTTGTCAGGTCAGATTTAGTGAGGACTGTTTTGGGAAGTTTTCAGCTGACAAATTGAGTGAATGTGGGAACTGCAATGGATTATTATTATTATTATTGGCCCACTGCAATACAATTCCAGCATAACATAGAAGGCGGTCCTACTTCACTGGACTACTTAAGTCATCTCACTCTATCTATATCTGTTGCCAGGAGCTGCGTGACCTCTGTCGTGACCTCTGCTGTCAGTTCCATCTGGGCTCCAAGCAGTTTTCCCCCCACTCAAGCCCTCGCCGATGCGGACCCTCGGAAGTCGAGCAGGAGCACGAGAATAACGCAGCCGCCGTCATACAGGCCACCTTTAACGAGCAGACTGTGGGTGACACCTGCCACTGTGACCTGTTCCCCGGTGTCAGGGCCACCTGACCGCCCCCACACTAACCACGTCTTTGTGGTCCTTGTTGCTGAAGTCAAACGAGGGCAGGATGCACTTGAATTTATTCAGGATGTCATTGTGCCTCGTCATGTCAGTGGCAAGGATGCACCTGCAATAACAAAATTAGCACGGTTTCTTCAGGAGGCTGTGCCTTGACCCGATCTCTGAAATAAGTCAATTGTGCTGGTACAGTTTTTTTTTTTTACATTGACATTTTTAGGCATTTAGCAGACGCTCTTATCCAGAGCGACTTACACAGTTTACATTTCTTTACATACAATCCATTTATACAGCTGGATATTTTTACTGAAGCAATTCAGGTTAAGTGCCTTGCTCAAGGAATTGAACCTGCAACCTCTGAGTTACAAGCCCAGCTCCCTAACCATTACACTACACTGCCAGCCAACACAACATTTCATGCTGATTTCAGAGACCACTGAACTCACAATGTTTTGTAATGGAAAGTTGCACTTGCTTACTTTCGTTATTCAAAAAAGCAATTAGATGTATTTCCTAAATGCTGTGGATACAATGACACCATTCATTTTCTTTATATTCTGCAATATAATAGTGCTGCATTTTTGCAAAGTTGTTTTTCTGCGACTACCATAAATATCAGGGTGGCAGTAAGATGAAAATAAACTCAAGATAGGGATGCATGCTGACAGAACAACTATTGAGGCTTCGCTGGAGATGATGTTCAAAGGAGAATATTGAAAATGTGTCTTACTTGATCATGCCTTCTCTTATCCTTTTATACTGCTCAGTTGTCAGGTTTCTAAAAATATTGCTTTCTTTCTGTGGAAAAAAACAACAATCCAATTACTATGCAGCTATGGTGATTTCAGGGTTATTCAGTGTCACAAACAAACTTTTTCAAGAACGGATTACATTGCATTACATTTGAAAAATTCAACTTGCAGGCAGCTTTATCTATGATCAATGCCATCTCTTGTCTATGTCAATCATCATGTTGAGTCTACAAATGAATCAAACCCCAGCGCAGGCGACATTTAGAAGCAATCATCCGCACTCCAGATAACACACGAGGCTCTCCTAACAGTTGCTTTGACGTTGGAGCGATGTGGCGACAGTGTTGTTATGCTGACTGACCAGAGACTGCATTGTTGAGGCTTTGTGAGCACGTGCCATTCCTACATTAAACTTCATTCCGCTACGGTGCGATGAGAACATTGTGTGCAAACTCAGCAGCTTCACGGATCACTGAAGCCCAGCCGCTGTACCTTCTCTAGGATCTCGAAGGCCACGGCGCAGTGGTGGTTCTCCAGGGGCGATATGTCGTTGTACCGCAGGGCGAGCTCTGTGCGTGCGTTGATCTGAAAGACAGGGTCTGATGTCATCACTGTGCGACGATTGGCAGAGAGCGAGGCTGACTGAAGTGTGTAATGTGTGCCGTAGGCTCTACCCTTTACGCTGATCCAGGGTTAGCGAGCCCAGCCCCATTCAGTAACCCCCAGCCATTATGAAAAGCTGCCACTGATCCAGGATCAGCTGCTTCAGTCATCACACTCCTACATTCAGTCAGCGACTGATGTACAGACTGATGTGTGTGTGTGAGCTTTGCATCCATCAAGTATTGCCTCGGGGCTATCAACATTCATCAGGATTCAAACAATCCCATCAGTCGACTAGCTATTAACATTTCCACAATGTGGCAGTAGCATTATGATAACGCCTGTAAATAAATAGATTAGTCAGCTGGGTCCACCTGTCAAGTAAGAGGTCAAATTGGCAGTGCAAGGAAAGCTTGTGTGGAATTTCATTATTCATTGTTCTGGTCATTTCTGTTAGTTATTGCTCCAGGTACATAATGCCTGTAACAGCTGTGTACACCACTGTGTGTCTTTGGGTCTTTGTGCAGGCGGGTGCATCAGTAACATGATGGCAGTCCCAGCTCACCTGGTAGGCGTTGTTGTAGCCGGTATGGTCCAGGTCATGGCAGACTGCGGAGGTCAGCATGATGAGGAGATCAACGCTGTCAAACTTGCTCCTCAGGTCAGTCAGCCAGATGAGCCCGTACATCTGTCAGAGGAGAGAGTGTCACATTACACACTGTAGTCTGAATCTCTCAACGGTTCCTCACACACACAGACAGACACACAGACACACACACACATACATGCAAGCACACACACAAACTTGCTTCATTCATTACATTTTCAAGAATACTTGTGCTTATTAGGGACTGATTCAATCTTGCATTAGGCCACAGTGAGACTAAAAATGAAATGTCCATCCATCCATCCATCCATTATCTAAGCCGCTTATTCCTGGTCAGGGTCGCGGGGGTGCTGGAGCCTATCCCAGCATGCGTTCGGGCGAGAACACCCTGAAATGCCAATCCATCGCAGGGCACACACACCATTCACTCACACACTCATACCTACGGGCAATTTTAGATTCTCCAATTAGCCTAACGTGCATGTCTTTTTTTACTGTGGGAAGAAACCGGAGTACCCGGAGGAAATCCACGCGAATGCAAACTCCGCACAGAAAGGCCCCGGCCTGGAAAAATGAAATGTGAAATGCAAAATAATTGTGTGATTATTTTTTTTATAAATGTGTAATTAACAACCTTGTCACTGATGTTTTATCATGACCATAGCAACATCGATACAGTTAGTGTGATTCTGCGCATCTATTTTTTGGGGCCAAATTATATCAAACTCTTGACTCAACCACTTGGTGAAAATCCAGCAATCCATAATGTGACCTGCTTTCACCCTGGTGCAGACAATATGATTGAAACTGGTGTACAATTAGTGATTGATCTGACTCTAGATTTGTCTTGACTGGCAGCTTTCTGACACTAGACACACAGGATCCTGGGTGTCCTTGCCCAATCAGGCGTTGCAGTGATATGGACGTCCCGCCCCTTCCCTCACCATCTGCGTGACGCAGAAGCAGTGCTTGAAGTTGTGGAAGGGGATGTTGTTGTAGCGGCGGTAGACCTCGTACAGGAACTGCTGAAGGACCTCCACCTCGATGTTGAAGGCGGGCATGAAGTCGAGGTCTGTGTACATCACCTGGAGCAGCACCATGATCTCCGTGTCCTCCCACTGCCTGCCCAACACAACGAAACGCCCTCGCAATGCAGACACGACATCGCCGTGACATAACCATGTGTTACCTGCCATGTGTTAGCCGGATGCCGCTGGCCCGGACCCTAGCTGCTGGTTCCATCCCCCGCCCTGCCCTGGTATCTGGAGGGATGAGGTCCACCCCTCCCCTACACTTAGAATGCCCTTCCAGTGGTCTGTTAAGCCTCATGAGCCTCAAGGACTATTTGTTTTTCTCTGTATCCCACCATTTTCCAGGAGTTCATCTCAACCGCCTTTTAAGGGGTCAGGGAATAATTTTCCAGTCTCCCACATTGGCTCCAATGGTTTTCTGTTTTTTTGATTTCCTCTGGAAAATGCCAATTGTGAAGCGCTGTGTGACAACCTGTTTGTAAATGGCGCTGTACAAAAATAAAGATTGAAGATTGATAACCGTAAAGACCGTAAAGGCACCACGAATAAGCTGGGTTGTGGCTATTGTACGCTGAGAGCAAACCTTACAGCTCACATACCAGCGATCTAAGGTATGGATGAAATGAAGGAATCATTCCTCGCAAAAAAAAACATCGCTGTAATGGCTTCTCTCCCTCGCTTTTCCTAAACAGTCATCTCATGAGCAGGTAGGGGAACCTTTTTCCAAAAGCTCCCTCCCTGATGAGGCAATGCTTCTCATTCTGGCTCTGAACCACATGACAGAATTTCAAGAGGAGTCTGCAACACACTTCTCTCCATCACCACCTTATTCCCTTCAACCAGACATTTCCTTTCCGGTTAGTATCTTTTGAAAGGATGGAGAGTTGACGTTTTTGAAGGAATCCTGGGTGAAATGAGCTCTGCAGATTCGTGTGGCACTAGTAATGTGCACATTGTTAGAAAAGGTACTAAAAGGTTCACCCAATGTCTTCTTTGGGGTTCGTTTGGAAGCCTGTGAAGAGACTGTCAGCATTAACGTTAGCTCTGGAGCAACCAAAGACGTTGCAGCGCAAATTTGGAGACATGACTAGCTACCAGTCCTACCAAGCTGGTGCTCCCGGTGTCCATTTTGGTTTAGTAGCTTTATATGTTAATTATGCTTATTACCATACTCTGCGAGGGACGACTCTGATAGGTGCATTCTCAATGGACATTATTTATGATGACAACAACAATGGTCAAAACAGATGTGACACCATCCCGGAAATAGGGGGCACATTGAGCAGTACGGTTTTTGATTTAGTGTTGATATCAAACATGAAAAGTACCTTTTCTCCAAACAAGGATCATAACCAGCATATTGCGGAAGTTATATAATGTCCTTTCATGATTTCTGCTTCAAGGCGACTTTAATGCGCTCCCATTGTGTGATATTTTAATGCAATCCATTCAGAGGAGCTTGTTTTTTTTATTATTCCCTAACCCTTAATGGCTGAACCGTGGCCGCTCATATTGATGTGCGCATCGCCATTAGATGAAAGGAATTAATTATCCTGCTTTCTCTCAGGAGGACAACAAAGGGGCCGAGCTCGGCCACATTCACGCGCTGCCGTCGCAAGCGCAGGTGTTTACGCGTCCCGGTCAGATTTCAACATTCGAGCACACGTCTCTCACAAGCTCTCTCACCCTTCTGTATCTGCGGCCCGACAACGTCCCCTTAATTACAACGTTCATTAAAAAGATTATTATTATTTTATTTTTATTTTAACTGTCGATTTAAAGGGTCCTTGTGCCATAAAATGAACCATATCCCTTTTCAACTCTGAAAACAGACTGAGTGAAAAAGATTTTAAAAAACATTGAGATACTTGTAAGATGACTAAAAGCTCAAATCTGAGACAGGCAAGCCTGCAGAAAATCGGGATGTGTCACTTTTCCGTGCGGTTCTGGGTAACTCCTGTCTATTTGAATCAGCGTAAAAGCAGCTACAATTCTCAGGTTTCAGTCTGCGGCCATTAACCTTTCATGTGATTAGAAATCTCTGCCCCAGACATGTGGAAGTGCTGTTCAGAAGTCAGTCACAGCTATGGCATCGAGTGCCCCCCATGTGCATGAGGTTAAGGTGAAAGGGAAAGTCCTTTTGAGACTGTGTGGTGTTCAGTAGTCAAAAGGCCCACACAGTGTGTGGAGGCTGGCAGATGGAGGCAAACTCACCAGTTGTCGAAGGTGGGAGTTTTGAGATACTGTCTCACCTCCTCAGTGACCTCCAGGGAGCTGTGAACGACAACGGTTACAGACCCTCCAGCAATCCCAACACAATCCCTCAAGCAGATGCATGACAATATATATTAGCATAACTTCAACCGAATGATTCTAGAGCTGAAATGAACTATTTACTCAATATTTTGTGATCACGGGGGGCCTCATTTGGCGTAACAGTTAAAACATTCGCCCAGAATGCAAGTTGCCCACTGCAGCTGCGGTTCGAAACCCGGCTGTGCCAGCCCGGCTCTGGCCGGGAGCCCCGTTCGGGGCGGCGATTGGCTGTCTGCCCCAGGGGGAGGGTGAGCCAGCACAAGTCCACCGAGAAGCGCGGAGGGCGTCCCTGTAAGGTAGGTGGGCGAGTTCCATCTCGGAGGAGGCGGATCATTGCCGGCCTCAGGGTATTAGCTAGACCCGTAGTGACAGGAGGCGGGCTCATGGGGGAGGGCGAATCAAAAGAAAGAGGGAATTAATTTCTCACCAAATTGGGAGAAAAACTGGGAAAAACTCTAAAACAAATGTATTAAAATATATATATATTTTTTTTTTTTGATCACGCAGGACCACCAGTTTTTACTGTGAAACCAGGAAAATTTTCACAGTGACATGTGTGGTAACTTGTAACATTATTATACGATGTTATAGGTATGCTGTGAGAATTCTATGAGAGGGTTTGTTTATTTTAGTGTTCAGAATACACCAAAAATAGTGTTCAGAATTTATTTGAAAGGAAAAAAATAATTGTAAGCCTACAAAATCAACCATTCTACTGTCTATGTTTTCCCCAAATGCCTACAAGTTAACGGTTAAAGATACTCGCCTCATCTGGACAAACTTTTCCCGCACGTGCTCACACTCCTCGCGGGTCTTGCGTAGCGCCCTCTTGTGGTAGAAGGGGGATGGTTTACATTTCCCCTCCGACAGCTCCTTGAAAAGGCCCAGCCAGCTCAGATGTTCCACGCTCTGTTGGTGGGAAATGGATGGATGGACCCATTTCTGCATAGCAGCGCTCCCCAAGCACTGATGTATTCCAGCCATGTATTAATTCTAAGAATTTCCCAAAAAAGTCTACAGGGTCCGGGAGCACCACTAGGGGGCGGCGATTGGCTGTCCACCCCAGGGAGGGGGGAGAGAAGCCGGCATGAGCTCGCTGCAGAGAGCTTCTCTGGCTGTATCAGAATCACGGTCGGCAATTAGCGAGTTCTGTCTCGGAGGAGGCGGTTCATTGTTCCTGCCACTACCGGTATCAGAACAGGCCAGCGGTGGGCTTGGGTGGGGTGGGGGGATAGTTGGAACAATAAAAGGTATAATTGGCCAACAAATTAGGAGAAAAACGGGTAAAAAATCTGATAAAATGTTTTAAAAGCCTACAGGGTAGTGTACTTAAGTCACTTAAGTCCTCAAATAGTCAGACGCATTAAAAGCAGACTGTAGAAAATGAATGACATCACCTGTAGAAAATGAATGACATCACCTGTAGAAAATGAAGACAACGAACGGTTGGTTGCCATCGTACCTCAAGTTTCTCACGGAACAACTCTACCTGGTCCTTCATCTCATAAACGATAGAGGGTGTCTCCCCGGCCTCAATCAAGATCTTCTTCTCCAGGCTCTGCAATCTGAGTAGAAGGCATCGATCAACGGACCCTTACTCTGGGCGAGCACAAAGACCACAGATCCTCGACTGCAACCAGATAGTCAGCTCATGCGTTCCTTTACATTCACTGAACTTCCTTATTTATTTATTTTTTTCAGATTTTTCCCCATTTTCTCCCAACTTAGTAGTCAATTATACGCTCTTTTCATGTCAACTATCCCCCCCTTGTATTGTGAGTTCACTGCCGTAGTGACAAAGGCGATGTACCGCCTCCTCCGAGCCGGAACTCGCCAAGCCATCAACTGTAACTCCGGTACACATAGAGCCACTCTTATATGCAGTGAGCTCATACCTCCCCCCTCTCTGGGGTGGATAGCCAATTGCCCCCCCCAGCGGCACTCCTGCCAGAGCTGAAATTGGCACGAATTTGGGACTGGGAATTTAACCCCGGTCGCAGTGGGTAACATGCATCCCGGTCGGACACTCTTACCATTACACCACCAGGAGGCGCTGTAGTTTCTTATTTAAGGAGGATCTGGTTGGTAACAGGATCATTCTGGTGCTATATTACAGTTTATGAATATTCATGAGTAGGTATGCCCAGGGACAGAACACAGGTATTTTGCCATTAAATGTTTTGTCCTGAAGAAATATTTATAATGAGGCAAAAAATCAGCTTCACGGATAGCAGAAGTAGAACATTCAGTGTTAAGAATATGGAGCAGACCATCTGGTTTAGTCTAAAGCAAGAACCCGGGAACCTCTGTTCCAGGGTTCTGATTGAGTTCTTCCTCAGGCTGAGAGAAGGAATATTCCACTCATGTCTGTCAAACAATGGCATACTGTATATTAAATAGCATATATCAAAAGAATAACCTCACCTTTTCTCCATAGAGGAAAGGTCAAATCCTAAAGCAACCGCAAGCTCTGCACCTGCAATACCACAACATGAAAAATATTGATTTCAATTTTGTGGAAAATCAATATTGTGCTCTGTAAGTTTATTTTATTTGAAAAAAAATACTTTGCTTGTGACCTTTAAGAGCTGTGGTGTATGAACTACAGGTAGATGTATTTTTTTAATCAGTTTGTGCAGTCAGCAATCTAATGCAGTCAGTTTGTACCACAGGGTGAATGTTTACATATTTATTACTTCAAGGCAGTGGTTCAGGTTTAGGATACTGCCAATAATTCTGCAGCAACATTATTAACCCGCAAGCTAAATCTAATCATAAAATTGGAAACTTTTACACTCTCAATACATTTAAGTAGTGCAATATCATCGGTGCAGCTGCTTGGCAAGTCCGACAACGGTACGCCATACCTAAAGGCTCCCTCTTGCAGTCTGTAGCCACCACCTCCAGTTTGTAGCAGGCGTGGGGGCTGTTGGGCTCTAGCTGGGGGGAGATATTAATGATGTTCCCCTTGGTGTTGTACAGCTTCAGGATGTCATGGGGGCCTGCCTCAGCTGCCGCCCGGAACAGGTCTGGAGAACAGGCCCACGACGCAGAAAGACAGATTACCGTCCTGTGTCCCCCCATGACAAGTTAGCCCACAACCTGGCCTCGAATGGCTACAACACACAGGAGGCCACAGAGGGTGGGTAACAGTGTGGGCTTGTCCATCAAAGATTTACTTTTCTTTCTTGAACTAATTCCAAATTCCAATTAAGCATACATTTGAAATAAAACCTCTTAGGTTAAACTGCTGACAGCCACTGCTGCCCACTAAGTCTCCATTATATATGCCATTTATACAGGAGTGAATGCATAAATTTTTTTCACTATATGTGGTTCCAGTGGGAATTGAACCCACAACCTAAGCGTTGCCAACGCCGTGCTCTACCAACTGAGCCACACAGAACCACATCAGTATTCCAAAAGGCTCTGAAAATGTATTCAAGGACCATAACCAATGTGGTGGTAGATCGGTTTATCTGGCTACCTTAATTTCTGTAGGTCCCGGCAGGGTTCTCTTACTGTGGGCGAAGTCAATTGCGCCTGCATTTTGACAGCTTGTGTATAAATAGCGTGCGCTCCTCTGAGCGCCGCGCTCCTCACAATAGAGAAGTCTGAAGCACTAAACACTGAGGGGGCCATGTGTCTGCCGAGAGGCAAAGCCCTTCAGCAACAAAGCGGGCTGTCACCTCCATTTGCTCCTCAAACCAGGGGGCGACCTCTGAAGAACAAGCTGTAGACACACTCCTTTATCGTTATCTAATCATGGGCAGCACACACGACGTGTGCACAAAGGCTCGCTGTGCCATTCACAGAAAAGTGTGAATGGACATTATTAAAACCTTATTTTCATACCCACTGTATTTTTATGTTACTAGAGTCCAGGGGTGTCAAACTCATTCCATCGAGGGCCGAGTGTGTGCAGGTTTCTGTTGTAACCAATGCAGTACACCAGGTGATTTCAATTAGGTTCCCTCCTTTGTTGAAGAAGTGAGCTAATTAGTGAAATCACCTGGTGTAGTGCATTGGTTGCAACAAAAACCTGCATACACTCGGCCCTCGATGGAATGAGTGTACTAGATGGTTTTGCTCTTTTAACTCGGTCTGAATTATGACTCCACCTGATCCTGTTTCAGGCAGCCATACAAAACTCTTCTAACCCGTGGTTCGAACGATCAGCCCAGTAAATGTGACCCCGGAATGTGGCCTAAATTATATCGGTGATCCAACATGAGGTTCTGTCATCTGCAAACCAAACAAAAATCATCCAAGTTGCCTTAATTTAGTTTGCTCTTTGGGAAACAACATGTGGCCACCAACCGTTGGACTATATTAATGTACCAACCTCTGGCCAATGTAGGCTGTTGAATGATAGCCACGTGTTTGGCCTTGTTGGGGGAAAGTTATCAGGACCTTCAGAATGCAAAAATTGGCTGCTTACTGATGTTGGTGAAATATAGATTGGCATTACCGGTCCAACACTGGTTGCTGATAGACTGGCAATAGTTGGTTAATTACAACACAACCAACCCAAGTTGGATGAGCCCTCTGATGGTGGCCTTCTCCAACCATATCCACCGATATCCAACACCGGACCAAGCAAGTCACATTTTATATATATATATTTTTTTTTTTCTCGATTTTACCCGTTTTTCTTCCAATTTGGTAGCCAATTACTCCCGCTGTGCTTAGTTCAATCCCCTCCCTCGTAGTTCGCTGCCGTAGTCCTGTGACCGGCAGTGACAAAGGTGAAGCGCTGCCTCCTGCGAGACAGCATTCGCTGAGCTGTCGACTGTAATTCCGGTACCCCAGAACCACTCCTGTGCGCAGCAAACTGTGTGTGCTGTAAATGCCTTCTAATCAGCTGTCCGCCCCCTCCCTGGGGCGGACAGCTGATTGCTGCCCTGATGGCACTCCCGGCCAGAGCAGACTCTGGCGCGACGGGGAATCGAACCCCCGTCGCCGTGGCCAGCGTCGGACATTGAAACCACTAGACCACGCGGGAGGCCCAAGCAGGTCACATTTACAGTGAGGACCAAACTGATACCAAAAGGGATCAGGAATGCAGGAGAGCCAGGGAACGCAAATCTTATAAATGCAGAAGGAAGGGTGCTTCTCCAAATGTTGGAAGACAGGTTTGTGCCTTGCTAAAAGTTGCATCAAAATGCATCCAACACCATCAGAACCACTTCTGCCCTGTGAGGCAGCTTTTAAATGATGGTCCATCTTTGACGTGATTCTCAAGAGAAGTAAGAAAGCGGTTTATCACAGGTGTATACACACAAAGGGTATCAATGAAGCAACTTCTATGTAAAACAACTCATTCAAAAGACGTGGATAGATAAACAAATAAATATTTAGGGAAAGACATTAAAATTACTTTAAAACCATGTATAGGCTACTGTGGGTGTGTGAGTTGTGTTCGTGTTCAGTATTTAATCAAGAACTTAAACTTCAAGATTTTAAATACAGAAAGTCTGATTGATTGAATCTCAGTCTGAACGCAATATATTTCAATTCATAGCAGAAATAATATTATGCTATCTACAGGAAGAAGACTCTCTCAACTCAGTAACAAAGTTATATACAGATAAACATTAACTTTATACAGATAGGGGTGTTACTTGACTGAATTGTAAATGATAGTGACAATTAATGGCCTTAGATTGTGTGATACTGCTATAAACTGTACACAGTAAACAAACAAGCGTATATTGTTACATCCACTGTTGTGCTGATTTGTCAATGAACCACTCTACTGACATGCTTCAGTTCCATCTTTGTAATAATTCTGAACCACTGATAATTCCTGATGTATTTGTGTAACATTTCTTTAAATCAAATCAAATCAAATGTATTTGTATAGCGCTTTTCACAAATGTATTGTTACAAAACGCTTAACAAAAGGGAACCCAGGCCTAGACCCCCCAAAAAAAAAAAAAAACAAGCCTAGAACGTGTCTTATTTTCACTAACACATTTTTAATAGTTTTTTTTCTATGTGCAAATATGAAAGCATGTACATTTCAATCCATGTTGTGCTCCAGATTACAGCCTACATTAACCTTGTACACACATCGCAAACCACCTTCTATTGCACTTCGTGGGTTTCATACAATGTTACCGAAATATATTCACAACGTAAAAATTGCATAAACATAAACAAATAACTTTAGTATGCCTACCTTTGACATCTTGAGAAGGACAGTCGAAATTAAACTCTGCTTGCTCGGGTCGCCCGTTCACCGTGAAGTAAATTATTTTTGTTGCCATTTTGACTACGTGGGAGAACGCAACAGTAAGCCTTCGACTTCCCCGGTTTACTGATAACACGAACGCAAACGTCCTTTTAAATGACAGCATCCCCGCCCCCTCTCTCCCTCTCTGTCCCTCTCTCCCTCTCTCTCTCTCTCTTTCTACCCTGGCTGATATATGCGCCCTCTATTGCTCATTAATTAGCCAGCTCCCGCTCGCTGAATAGTTTTGAGTAGCAATTGTAGATTAATTTTCACATGGTTGAAGTAGAAGCGACATTAGTAATAGCCATTAGGGCCCGCTGTAGCTGGCTGCACAATGACAATATATTGAAGATATTGATAACATACTGAAAATGTCTTCATTTTCTTACTGTAATAAGTTCATGTATATGAACGGATATTAAGAAATTTTTCTTTACACAGAGAGTTGTCAATGCCTGTAACAGCTTGCCAGGTCGGGTAGTAGAGGCAGAAACACTTGGGCTATTCAAGTCTAGGCTAGATGCAGTATTAGATACTCTTTAGATAAAGGAAACAATAACATAGTGTCTTAATAGGGAGCTGACCACCACGAGCCGCCAGGACAGCTTCAATACGCTTTGGCATAGACTCTACTTGTGTCTGGCCACTACTAATTATTCTCTAATATTTTCTATTAGTTATTTCACAAATGTAATGCTGGTAAAAAAATAAAAAATTGTTCAACAGAAATAAGAAACAACTTAGTGTTAATTTTGGATATGGACCTTGAAGAAATGTTTTATTCCTGTGCATATAATATTATGTAAAATGTTATTCCCTCTAGGGTATCTAGGGACTTTGCATTGGTATAAATGGGATTTTTGATGGGAACAAATTGCAATTCATGCTCATCAAACCATTCAGTGAGCACTCGTGCCCTGTGGATGGGGGCATTGTCATCCTGGAAGAGACCACTCCCATCAGGATAGAAATGCTTCACCATAGGATGAAGGTGATCACTTAGAATGGCTTTGTATTTATTGGTGTATACCTTGCCCTCTAAGGGGTTGAGTGGACCTAAACCATGTCAGGAAAATGCACCCCACACCATAACAGAGCCACTAGAACCATTCACTGTGGGAAACAAGCGACTAACATTATTTTCTTGATACTGCCTGCTCACACCCTAGATTAATATTTGTAGTCACCTGAATCAGAGCTGCTCTTCTGTTTTGCCTTGCATCTCAAACCGATGGCCGAGGAGTAGACAGACCCTTTAGTAGATGATTTATTTCCCCAGACTTCCATGCTAACATCACCTTACTCACTGTTCCTCATGAAACATGAACAATTTGAGCGGTCTTTGTCACTGAAGCTCCTGCCCAACATGCCCCAACAATCACCTCTCTTTTTCAGTCACTGAGATCTCTATCTTCTAGCCATGGTAACAAAAATAATGGGCAACTGGGCCTGTCCAGCATTTTTATATATGTTAATTGTATAATTAGCTCAGGAACCACACCTGTGTAGAAGCACCTGCTTTCAATATACTTTGTATCCCTCAAGTGCTTCCTTTATTTGGGCAGTTACCTGTATATAAACGCGAGGTAAGACACTTCAAGTCAGAATATCTTGAAATTACATCTAAATGTACTAAGGCTACCTCTACTTGTTCAGACAGGACATTTTACCCTCCTACTCGATAGGTGGCGCTATATCAAATATAACATGTTCATACAGACAGAACTCAGTCAAATATCGTTGGTTTTTATATCGCTGGGGAAGAAGGAACAACGTGGTCCGTAAGTGAGCTGTGTAGTGTGCTCAAGTAGTACCCCCAGACACATCTTATATTTGAAGATGACTACGATCAGAGTTTCAATGGCTGAAGGCAAATCGCCCTCTGCCAAACCGGCCAAAAAGGCCAAAAACCTGCTGGCTTTAAACCCGACGGAGGAGGCTGAATTCAAGAAGAAAGTACAGGAGGTGAAAAAGCGTCCAAAGAAAGTAAGTTCCCGAGAACCATGCCATGCGACGGCTGTGTTCACCCGCTCGCTCGCTGGCTAGCTAAACTTAGGAGTCGAGTTCGGGTAGCTGCCACATAGCTTCAGTCATAGTTTTTCTGATCTCTCATACCATTCGACCGGGAACTACTTTACCTAGACCGATCGCTAGTTAGACAGCCTGTATACCCCTCTAGGACGATAGTGCGTGTAGCGTGTAGCGTGTGCTGGCCTTCTCCAAGTTTACATTAGCTAGCTAGTTAATTTAGCCACTGGCAGATTACCCCTGCAGTAACGTTACCGTAGGTAAACCTGCAAAGCCAGTCCCTACTTCTGAATAACACTCGCATTTAGATGGCTAACCGCTATATACAAATGATATATTATAAATATTGTATATATTATGTGCAAAGGAGATGAAATATTTGTAGGCAGAGTCTGAAAATTGCCCCAGATGTGTCTGTTATCTGGGGCAAGATAACTGTGCCTAAAGGGAAGTGGTACATTAAGCTTATTGCTTGCTTTAGTAGCAGTGCAATGAAACCCATGTGCCTACAGTTTCTGTAATGGACGGGACTGTTATTATTTTTAAGATTAAATAATCCTACCTAGCGAATTTACATAGCCAGTCCCTATTTGTGAGTATCGCGGTTGCATATGGCTAGTTGGCAAAAAATATTTTGACTATATAAATTATATTTTCATCGAATAGCCAGGTTCACGACAATGAAGGCGAGGGAATTGGCAAAATAATGATTTTTAAAATGAGTGACAGTGAGGTGAATATCAATCACTCAGATGTAACAGACCGTTTTTCTGTTCCTTAGCGTGAGTCTATTACCCCCGGCGTGATTTACGTCGGCCACCTTCCAAACGGACTCTTTGAGCCCCAGCTCCGACAGTACTTCGAACAGTTTGGGACAGTGCGGAGGTTACGACTGTCCAGGAGCAAAAAGGTGAGTGACAATATACCCTTCTGTGTAAAAAGACAGGTTGTGTGGGGACTGCTGCAATTTCGCAAACCATTAACATTGTCTAGTCTAATTCCAAATATTTTTTCCCGAGATATGTTTTCCCTCAGCCTTTATTTTATTTATGTATTCGTCAATTTGTTGTGGGCGATACAATTAGTACAATTACGATGTATTGCACGTAAAGTTTTCGAGCCAAATTCGGTGGAAATGGGAAGCCTCGCAAATTATTGGAGACTCTAAACTGACATTCGTTACGATAATGTTAAACTCTTGGAGGTATACTGAAAAAATACTTAACTTGAGATGCCATATTCTCTATTTTTACAAGGAAGTGTTAGGTGGCACAGTCTGAAAATTACCCCAGATGTTTTAGTCATCTTGGGTAAGATAACTGTGCCTATACAAAAGTGGTACATTAAGCTCATTGCTTGCTTCTGTAGCAGTGCAATGAAACCCATGTGCCCACAGTTGAAATCTCTGCAAAATAAAAATTTTTAAACCCAATAAAACTAAAGTTTGGTTTGGTGAATTAAGCTTGTACCGTTACATGGTTATTTTTAGACTGGTGGGAGCAAAGGCTATGCCTTTGTGGAGTTTGACTGCGATGAAGTGGCCAAAATCGTTGCGGAAACCATGAATAACTACCTCATGGGAGAAAGGCTAATAAAATGTGAGTATGAGAAGTGCAGGGTTACCTTTCCGATGCTGTCGTTTGTGGCCTGTGGAATGGCCTGCTCATTTTGTAAGTCGCTCTGGATAAGAGCATTGCTAAATGCTTAAAATGTAAAATGTATGAATGAGGGGGCCAGGGAGAGGGGGAGGGAAGCCGACAGGATGTTCGCTGCGCACAGGAGTGGCTCTGGGGTGCCGGAGTTATGATCGACGGCTTGGCGAGTGCCGTCTCGAAAGAGACGATGCGTCGCCTTCGACACCGCCAGTCAAAGGGCTACGGCAGCGAATTCGTAGTACGAGGGGGGGATTGACATGAAAATAGCGGGTGTAATTGGATGCCAAAATGGGAGAAAAATCTGAAAATAAAAAAATGTATGAATGTGAAGTCCATTTTTCCTCTCCTCGTCCGAATAGGCAGTATAGTCCCTCCTGACAAGGTCCACAGCCGGCTCTTTAGGGGATGCCAGAAGATGTTTAAAAAGCCATCGTTCCCCGCAGTCAAGCGGTACAACAAGACTCACACGAAACGGGAGGCCAAGCAGATGACCAGCAAACTACTGCAGAAAGAAGCCAAGCTGCGCAAGAAGCTGGCGGAGAAGGGAATCGATTACGACTTCCCAGGATTCGTAAGTCTGACCTTCGTACTGGAAAAGACTTCTTCTTTTTTCTTTATTACTTAAATTTCTAAATGTAAAAGCTGAACTTGAATGTGCTATAAATGTGTTGTAATGTGGATACCACTATAAATGACTCGAATACAAAAAAAAAAAGTTTTTTAAATACTGTCTTTATTACTATCTGAAGGCTTCTCAAGTGCTCAAAAAGAAAAAGGCCACAGATGACGCCAATTCATCAATTTGCAGTCAAGTAAGTAATAACGCATGCTACATGTATCCGTATGCTTCACATGACTACGCATGTTTTATTACTGTGTTTTCATAAAGCGTTTTATAAAGTGGAGCAACAGCCATCTGTCTTCATGTCAAATGAAGGTTCCTACCTTGAAATATGTGTAAACAGAATTATAATGGGACAAGCCTGATGAAAGCATCGTATTGTGGAGAGACCTGGATAATTCAAGTGATCGGATCCCCGGATTGTGTGTCTTGTTGTAAATTACAGTAAACAGCTTTTGAATTCGTAAAAACAATTTAAGTGGTCTTCTTGAGTGAGTTGTAATTCCAAATTCAAAACTTGATCACTGGCTTGTCAAACTTTGACCGGACTTTCAACCATAACCCCAGTCCGGTTTCCTGGAAGAAAATGGGAGAGTCAAATTTGAGATAAATGGAGAATGCGTCAAGATTGGAGCTTTGAAATGACTAGACAATAGTTTTTTTATATCTTATTTTATCATTTAAAACCAGGTTCAAAAAGGAAGTTTCTCGGGTTTAAGTTTGAATGGAGAATGCATAGGTATATAGAATGAGGAGATGCATTTGTGTGGAATGCAAGGGTGCGCCTCAGCACGGAACGTGATTGTTTAATATGGGATTTGCGTTCCGTGAATTTTAAAGATAAGTTTGACTTCACTGATGTTCATTTAAATAGTATACTTAGGATATTAAAATGTATCCACTGTCACATTGCAGAAGGAAATATTTGTAGGCAGAGTCTGAAAATTGCCCCAGATGTGTCTGTTATCTGGGGCAAGATAACTGTGCCCAAAGGAAAATGGTACATTAAGCTTATTGCTTGCTTTAGTAGCAGTGCAATGAAACCCATGTGCCCACAGTTTCTGTAATGGATGGGACTGTTATCATTTTTAAGATGAAATAATCCTACCTAGCTAATTTACATAGTCAGTCCCTACTTGTGAGTGTCACTGTTGCATTTGGCTAGTTGGCAAAAAAATTAGACTATATAAATTATATTTTATTTATTTTTAAACAACGCCTAAAGACCCACTTTTATTCCCTTGTGTTTAATTGCATTTAATACCTTATTTTTATTGTTAATTTTCTGTATTTTATTATTTTGCTTGTTTTATGTCTTGTTTTATGTTTACTCTTTATCCTTCCCCGCCCCTCATAGTATTTTATATTGCTACTGCTCTCTTACCGTGCAAAGCACTTTGTAACTTTGTTTAGAAAGGTGCTGTACAAATAAAGATTGATTGATTGATATTTTCATCGAAGATGAAGGCGAGGGAATTGGCGACCCGGTGCTAGGTAGTGTAACATTGTTGGCTACCTGATTAGCAAAGTCGTGACAGTGACGTGTATAATTAATCACTCCGATGTCACAGACTATTTTTCTGTCCCTTAGGGTGAATCTATTACCCCGGTGTGATTTCAGGTTAAATAATCAGGCATTATCAACTGAGCTAACAAAGACGATGTGTTTTTCTGGTAGGATGTTACCCCGTTGTGCACGCCATCTGTCCTGGAGAAGAGGAAATCCCTCAAAATGGCTGCCGATGACGATGATGACGACGACGAGATCATAATCAAAGCCACACCTGCACCAAAAAAGTCTAAAGGCAACAAGAAGACAGCAGGGGCGGAAGTCAGTTAAACTGAGGACTGATATAAAATGGACAACAATGCTGATCCCACTCCCACTATTGTAATATAGAAAATGTTCTTTAAAATGGCATTTTACAGTGCCATTGGTATACTAGATCCCGGAATGGCTAAGGAGCTCATTGATGTGGCTGGGGAACATTTTGATATGTGGGGACTGCATCTGGAGAAAAATCAAAATGGTCTCTGGAGTGCCAGGTTTGCGATGGCCCCCCTGTAATTATTGAGATTCGGTTCCTTTTTGGGTGTGATTGCATCCAACTCGTGCATCTTCCTCTCAAGAATACCTGAATTTGCCCAGACTCAGTCGCTTGAGTTATATATGCAAAATTATGTGTAATTGTTCATTGTGCATAATGTCAAAGGACTTGTTTAAAGTAAATCTGAATCGTGTGGTATACTTAAACATGATGGTGTTGTCCATATGTAACTTGAAATGTATGAAGAAACTTTACCTGCCACCTTCAACATTCCTCTCTTGGGGGAGTTCATTAATTTGTATTTAAACAGGTTACAATTTCTACCATAACGAAATGTATTCTTTAGACATTTCTGAAATTACCATTGCATTGGGTTGAACTGCAATTTTAATTTGCACCAGTGTTTATTTAAGCGCTCGTTAAGCACACTACCTACAAGCACCAGCTCCCACTGCAAATCATTTGTCTCTAGGTTTCGCTACTGGCCCACCCATATTGCAAACCCATTGTCTCATCCGGAAATTCATTGTTCCCTCAACTTTGCCTGCTGACGCCATGACCACAAGATGGCGCCATAGAAACGTATTTTCAAAAATGTGTTAACGTTGAACGCTGAAATCAGTCCATCAGAACACTTATTACGAACTTTTGTTCTAGAGACATACCAGTCGGATCATGTTGAGTCGATCGAAAACCTCAAAATCAAAACCGATTGCTTCTCTTTTTAACATGCAAACACGGTTTTAAAATAACCAATGATCAGGCACCGTTTGTATCGATTCAAAATAGGGGCGTATAATTTAAATGACGTCATTACACTAATGTTATTTAATTGAAGGTGTACGGCCAAAGACGCAAAGACGTCACTTGCATTATGAAGCTATTTAGTGCGGTTTTCGGTTTACCACAACTGATGAATTTTAGACGAGATATTTTCTTTGATTCTGAATGGATGGGGATTGTAAATACCCGAAGTGCTTCTGTGTGGAATTAAAACAACAAGCAGAGGCATGTTTGTTGTGACTACTTTGCCGAACTTTTTGCCTTCTATGGCGCTTAGTGTCATTGAGTGAGAGACAACACCGTTTCCCCAATCTCAGTCAAAGGCAACCAAAACAACAACTTAAAACAAATCATCACCCAGCAATTTTATCCCAACCACATCGTGACCAGGAAGGTCGACATTCATATGTCGTTGGCCACGCAACTTGACTTCAAAAGCAGAAATGTTTAATCCAGAGCTGAAATGTTGTTGGCTGCATTCCCTTTCTTTCTAGTTAGCGAGCTATAAATTACACCATTTTGAAATCCCCTCGTCACTCTCTCTGCAGCTCACCCTGAACGGAAACGCGCTGGTTTGATGGTGGCATGTTCAAACGAGATAAAAAACATTAAAGGGTCGTAAACAATTTACCTGGCATGCTACTATTCTCAAGAGCTTTCTTAACCAGTTAAGTTTCGGCGTTGACCAAAGTGACCCATCATTTACTTACAAGCCAAAGTAATGACAGCTGACAACAATGTCTATCGCTGTATTACTGCACTGATCTCCTGCCGAACAATGATTGATCATACCCCGTATTAATGCACATTAAGTCGCTCTGGATAAGAGCGTCTGCTAAACGCTTAAAATGTAAAGTTAGTGTAGTACTGCAGCGCAACCAGCAGTCGGCCAGGAAGCGCGTGTCGGTGCCCATGCATTTGGTCGCGCATGCGCAGCGGCGCCTCCATTCTTGTCCTGCAAACAGCGCACAGTGTGCGGGGTGGTTAGGAGCCTCGATGCCGCTGTCTTAAATGCAGAATCGTCCTGGTTAGCTAATAAGAAAACCCTTTTTCAATTAGCGACACAAATTGCAAAGAGCTGGGCATGGTAAGTACGTCTATTGCCAATCTTTGCATTGATAAACGCATTTGGCCTGGTTAATGTTTGATTGCTTGCTATAGCTAGCTATATTGTTAACGAGCTCGTCTGCTAATCAGGCTAATCAATGAAATAGTGGACATTGTAGCGAGTATTGCAGGATGTTAATCGGCCGGTATTAATCAAATAAAAATAAAATGGGTTTAATATTTTTTGATTCCTTTGTTAAGCTATTTGACGGGTGATGTTGGGTTCAAATAGCAGAGCGAAACGGGTCTTTTTGTAGCTATCTTGCTAACTGCGACCTGGAATGCAATACAATGAGAAAGCAGAACGCCTTGGCTAGCTGGCTACATTGGATCTGGATTCAAAACGTACTGGTCCAACTACAAATAGCTAGCTAGCTCACGTCGCGTTGGCTAGTTACGTTGCCTATCGATAATTTACAAATATTCTACTTCTACTGTTACTGTATCACACAATTTTATTTGTCACGATTTTATTTCTTAAGATTGACAATGGTACACTTTTCCAGTGAGCCAAAAATGTTGCCAAAGGCGTATTTTGTAAATAACAGGGCCTCGCGCAATTGGCTGAATGGCGGTCAAACGGTTGTGCTAATGTCCTGTCAACTCCACTGGCCGAAACGTCAGTAGCGCAAGATTGCTAGCTAGCTGGGTGGCATAAATGTTCATAAAAAATATGTCACCGTTAATTACGATAACGTCAGTAAAAAGGTAACTAGCTAACCGGTCAACAAACTGGCACGGTCGTCTAACTAGCTCGCTGGACTTTTTATTTTTCACCGACAAGCTAGCGAGCTAACCAGTAGCTATCATTTTAATTCCGTTAGAGAGCCGAGCTGTATAACATTAGAATATTGATGCTTATGTTACGTAAATGTCTAAACTGTTTGCTTACTGGACGCGGTATTTACAATCCTAGAGTATTTCTGCGTAAAGATATCGTCGGGCGACTGTTAGCTGCGTTTGGCAATATCCTCCCTAGCTAGCTTTCATTGTACTTGGGATCAAATAATGGACGGTGCTTGTAATATTAGAGCTCGCGAGAATCCTTTTTAATATCAGAGGCTTGTGTGCGACTTCGACTGCCAGCTATAATTTCCTAAAAGGAAAACTGACTGATTTCGAAAGGCGATAGTCTAGAACTTTTCATTTAGACTGTTTTTTTTAGAATGGCGCTGCATAAATATGTTATGGTGGAAATAAAAAAAGATTAACATAAATATATTGTTATAGCGTATTTGATGCTTCAAGAAATGTATGCGTCAAAAGTGCATTGTTTAGGAATGCCCCCCATTTGGTAAATAATTAATACATGCCATCTCTGCTGTGCTGGACACTGGTACTTGACATTAAAATGGACACGTGGCCAATGAAAGAATGCTTACTACAGACACAAATCAATATCTTTGCATCTCATATTGTCAAAAAAACTGTTGTGAGAGAAGTGCACTTATTATTATTATTATTATTATTGTTCTGCTTGGCAGATGACTTTACTCTGTGTGATGCCTAACATTTGTACATTATTTTCCATTTTCCATTATTTAACACTGAAACATTTCAGGTTTCCTTTGCTAAAGGGTTCAGTGGGTGCACTGAACCTGTGCATACAACCAACACACTTCTGTTCATGCAGTCATATGACTATGCCCTTCTTTTAATGATTTAATTTGGCTTTGGGGAAAAGGGGAGACTCAAATATTGTTCCACATGACCCTCTGCGTGTCTGTGTCATATGCTACAGCTCCTCAATTCCTTGCTGTCACAATATCTCTGAGAATGAGGCTAACAGCTGTTTTGTTTGTTTGTACTGTCAGTAGGTGGGGGAAGTGGATGATATCTAAGGTGACTGTTCTTATATTCTCAGTGGTGTTCACCTGAATTGAGTTTGTGTGCTCCATTTAATTGTTACTCGAGGCTGTGCAGAGAAATGACCCGTGGCCTGTGTTACCTTTAGCTGTACAACATGTAGGCTATGTCTGGTTGGAGCTTGAAATCAATTTCAATTTTCTGGGAAACGTAGGCTTCAAGTAGGCTATTTGAAACTTGATTCCACAAGGAAGTGTTTAGTCAGACGTAACAAGCACATGGCAAGTAAATAGCCCTTAGAAGATTCATAAATGCATGGTGCAGATCTGAGTTTTCTCCTTTGACATCCTTAGATGCCTTGTAAAGCAGACTGCATTTTACATTTTACATTTTAGGCATTTACCAGACGCTCTTATCCAGAGCAACTTACACGGTCTACATTTCTTTACATACAATCCATTTATACAGCCGGATATTTTTACTGTAGCAATTCAGGTTAAGTACCTTTAGCTAAAGGGTACAATGGCAGTTCTCCACCTGGGAATTGAACCAGCAAACTCTTGAGTTGCAAGCCCAGTCCCTAACCATTACACTACACTGCAGAATTCATAATTTCACACAGCTTCCCTATCGTGAACATGTGCGCTGTCAACAAACCAGAAGTACAGAGCACAGAGGGGCATGTCTGCAATGATTCGTGTCACCCACGTGTAGTAAAACATGACCCACAATGCATTGCAGACTGTCTGGGAAGGGGGCGAATGACAGCGTGCAATGGCACCTTTTTTTTGTTGGAGGGCCGCGGGTGCTAAACGCTGCCTTCTTCATCTCGCCCCACACAGGGCTCCCCAGGAAGGATGCGCTACTGAATTATGAAGCACAGCCCCACCGGCCCCTCCCTCTCCGTCTCCAGTTACCGCTGTTGCTGCTGTCATCAGTACTGCTGCTGCTAGCTGTGTTCGGGCTCTTAAAAAAACAAAAACCCCACCATCGCCACCACCACCACCACCACCAGCACCAGCTGCCGTCCAGACACACATGGTGCATTGTTGCCATTCTCAAACTCACATCTCTGAGCTGTGGTATCTTACTTGCCCTGGGCAAATCTAGGGTCAACCCTTTTGGGATAAAAATAAAAAGTTGCGTGTGTTCTCTCTCTCTTTTTTTTTTTTTTTCTTCTCCGGGAGAGGGGGGGCATACAAACACCGCAGGTTTGCCCGTTTGCTTTCCCTCCCTTGTCTTGCCAGTGATATATTTTTTTGGTAGCGAAGGGGCGGGGGGTTGAACATGGAACCCAGCATGGAGCACTGCTTAGCTCAGGTGATGCAGAAGGACGTGGGGCGACGGCTACAGGTGGGACAGGAGCTCATAGACTACATCACGGACAAGCAGAAGTCCCACGACCTGGAGCAAGACCAGACGGCGCTGGACCGCATGGTGGACGGCATCGCCACCTCCTGGGTGAACTCCAGCAACTTCAAGGTGAGAGAGAGTGCGGTCTCGCGAAGAAGCAACCTGACGTTGGTGGTTATATGGTTTGGATTCGCTTGTTGGTTGTTGGTGTGGATTTGTGGAGAGTTTTCGACGGCGGGCTCATGATCACGCCCATTGCGTTAAAAAACAAGTCAGTCAAGACTTGAACAAAACTCAAAAAGTGACCCTTCTCTTGCTGTGCTGTAGTATAAAAATACAGCTTTGGTTTAAGTCACGAGAAATATGCCGTGTCTTGCAAGTTGTTGCACTTGTCCACTTAAATAATAATCATTTTTTGTTCTAAACCCCCAAGTTATCCTTTTGTGAAAGATCATTCCTATTCCTGTGCTTTATTGAAACCTGAACTTGACGTTTTGCGTGTAAAAATTGGGTTAAGGGAAGGCAAGGAATCGTAAAGTTGTTTAGTTTTTGAATTGCACAAGCGACAGAGCTGTATAGAGAGGAGGAATTTATTATTACCCTGAGCTGTTAAATATCAGCTCAGCAGATTTCTAACAAACATTGCATGACAGTGCAAAATGCCAATGTCAAGTTTTTAAAAACTAACGGAAGAATATTGCTTTTAGATGAACGCTCAAGGTAAGGGAGTGGCTGAGAAATGTGGCAGCTCAGATCTTAAATCTCTAATCCCGACTGTCCTTTGTCTTCTTTTTTAATGCTGCGGTTTGTAAGTTGAGACGTTTTCACTGTAGTTCTAAACAGCAGACGTTTGCTTATTGACTCCTAGTAGCAGCAGAGTTTTCCGATGTGCCCCGTTTGCCTCTAGTACTCACCCAACTGAGCTTCCACTGGGGGATAGATTCCTTAATGGCCACTGGACCCAGCCAAAAGATTAGTTTAACCAATGTGCAGCCTTTCGAGAATAAAGTGTTAAAGAATAAATGCAAGTTGCCTACTGCAGACGTGGTTCGAAACCCAGCTGTGCCAGACTGGCCCTGGCCAAGAGCCCCGATTGGGGGCGGCGGTTTGATTGGCTGTCCGACCCAGGGGGAGGGGGGGAAGGTGAGCCGGCACGAGCTCGCCGAGAAGCGCGAAGGGCGTCCCTATAAAGTAGGTGGGCGAGTTCCGTCTCGGAGGAGGTGGATCATCGCCGACCTATTAGCCTGCCCCGTAGTGACGGGCGGTGGGGCGGGTTCATGGAGGAGGGCAAATAAAAAAAGAAGAAGAAGGGTGGGAGAGTAAAACAGACCGGCTCTGAGTTTCTGTGTTGATCAGCAGGGTCAAGGCCTCTCAGGCTGGAGCAGCTTGAGCCCTGTGTAGCCCGCGCAGACACCGTGGTTATCGAGCATCATGTAGCAGTCACAGTCGCTTGTCTGAGAGGGCCGCTGTTTAAATTCCTGAGACCGTAATCTCTCGCCACTCTGTTTACAAAAGGTTCCGATGTCACGCTGTGCACTTTTACTGCCTGGCAGTGTTGCTAGGATGCGTCTGTCTGGACGTGGCCGTACCGACTGATCACAATTCCGACAGAGGTAGAGGGGGGACTTGTAAACTTTGTTCTTTGGTTCCTGGAGTTACATTTTTGGCACCAAGAATGGCACCAGTCCCCTGGCCTCATTGAAGTGCCTTTGCGATCACAGTTCGGCTCAAACCTGTGCAGGATTGTTGAGCGTTATTAGGATGGAAAGCCATTGCTTGCGAAGATGTTTAATTAACACCGTTGCCCTCGTTGGAGTAAGCTGAGCGGTCGGGGGCGGTTGGGGAACTCCGTATGGAAGAATTTGTGACGGACACTTGTACAGGGCATGCTCTAATTGGGAACTGAGGGCTTTGGTGTCAGTTTCATCTGTAGAGCAGGTAGCCAGGTCCCCATTGTGTGAAAGAGCACCGCGTAAAGATTGGGAGATAGCGCAGCAATAAACCGCAATAAACCGTCAGAGAGCGTCTTCACAGTTTGCCTTTTGAAAAGAAATGTGGTTTTCCGGTCGGCCCTCTATGTTGACAGACATCCCTGCTGGCGTTGGGCAATTCTCAAGTTCACGTCGGGCAATTAGACTGGAAAAGCAATCCTCTGAAACCGTTGTTTGGGACATAATGATTTAAGCTTGTTTGTTTTTTCCCCGTCTCTCCCAGTGAGCTGTAACCTCAGGGTGGGCAGTGTGTCCCCGGAGGGGGGGGTGGGGTGGCTGAGCTGCGCAAAGCAAACATAAAACATCTCTGAACAGAAAACGTATCGGAGATTGGTCCCTCATTGGATTTTGCAGGCACTAAATTGCGTCCTTGAGCGCCCTTGATCATGTCTGTGACATTTCTCTGGATCATTTGCTGAATGTTTCTAATTGTTACTGCCAAGCCACTGATGGAGTGTCATCCAGAAGCGAGCCCTTACAAGATCGTCCGTCCTTTAATAGCGGGTTTGTGTGAACAGCGGCGCTGCTCCGGGGGACTGGAAGAGATATCGAAGGCCGACACTCGCACGTTTGTGCTCCGCCTCTAACATCTGCTGGCTATTCTTCCCCCGAGAAAGGCGCAGTGGTCGACTCTGCGTTTGTTTTGTGTTTTCGTGCCGATATATTCTGTGGCCTCCTTCATTTTAATGATGACAACCAAGGTGTGGCTTACATGAAAAAAAAAAAAAAAAAGATCAGCCGTCAAAAAAATAACAATTAAACGAGCAGTATTTCTGTCAGATCAGGCCGATCCAAAGGAGGCCTCAAGCAAGAACAGACAGGCGCACTGGCACAGTGTCCGTCGTCAGACGGGAAATGTTGGCACCGATGGTCGTTCCTACCAGGAACATGATTTTTCATGTCATGTGAGCTGATGTGCCAGTTTCCTCTTGGTAGCGTAGACAGTAACACGGCTAGCAAAGAAGCGGCCTGTCTAATCCAGAAAGAGCCAGGGGTTTAAACCTGCAGAAAACAGCAGTCCCACAGCCGCTGGAGGTCCGTGCACATGCAGGCTCGCGGTGGGGCCTGATGATGCCCAAGGCCTGAGTCAGACTTGACCACTACATTCAGGTCCTGATGACTGCAGCTGCAGCTGCCTGCTCCCTACATGGCGTTAAACCGTGCCGGCCGGTGAACAAGTCCGAGGAGACTGAAGGCATCGGAATTCTGCAGTGACACGCGGTTCAAAACCCGACTGCGTCAGTCCAGCCCTGGCCTGGGAGCGCTAAGGGGCGACAGTTGGCTGTCCGCCCCAGAGGGAGGGGGGAGGGAGAGTCGGCACGAGCTCGCCGAGAAGCGTGAAGGGTGTCTCTAGGAAGTAGGTGGGCGAGTTCCGTCTCGGAGGAGGCGGATCAACGCCAGCCTCTGGGAATTGGCTTGACCCGGAGGATGGGCGGCGAGTTTGTGGGGAGGATGAATCGAAAGAAATAGAGGGCAGAATTGGCCACTAAAATGGGAGAAAAACTGGAAAAAATCTGGAACAAATACTTACTTATAATTATTTGTATTTTTTTAAAGAGTTCTGCAGTGACTGCTCAGTTCTACTGATGTCCATATCATATGGATGGCTTGTTGGCAGGCACAAAGGGCAAGATGAGTCACCTTCCAGGTAGTGTACAGATCAGTGAATCTGCCTAGTTCAACACTCTCTTTGTGAAGTACAAGAAGTGGGAAAAGACGTGGTCCCGAGCACTGTTAGAGGTATAGCGGAGTGAACTGTAGCACTCCGGTCATTCATTGGTTAACAGGGTGCCCTGTCGGAATAGCTCCGCCTCAGCAGGCACGGTTATATCCAACGTCTGCTTCTGTCACCTCCGTCTGTGAGTGAGTTGATTGTTCGGCACGTTTGGCAGCTTAGTCTTTTATCGGATAGTTAATTGCATGTCTGTTGAGGGAAGTCACTATTGTCCATCAGCGTTGAGGGTTAATGTGCAGAGCTTCCACTCAAGAGGAAGAACTTATCGCTATTTCAGGAATTTGCCTTGTATTTGCTCTCTGTCCACTCTCAGAAAACGCACATTCTAAATGTCACATAAAACCAAAGGAAGAGTAAATGTTTATATCGAGATGCAAATACAAGTTTGGTAAATCAATCATGAGATATAACAGGACAAAGATGACAGCATTTGTGATGAGTGAGTGTTGGTATTTGCATCTCGATATAAACATTTAAACATCTGCTCACTCATCACAACCGCTGCCTGTCATCTTTGTCCTCTAATATCTCATGATTGATTTACCAAACTTGTATTTGCATCTCGATATAAACATTTAAACCAGTTTTGTAAGTCAATCATGAGATATCACAGTGCAAAGATGACAGGCAGCGGTTGTGATGAGTGAGTAGATGTTTTGTGTTGCGTGGCGTGGCAGAGGTGAGGACTCGGTGTACTCTTGGAGGAAGTGTTGTGAAATGCAGAGCAGAGGGCAGATGAACATACTCATTCTGACGGCTCTCAGTGTGTGACCTTCACATAGAACCATGGTGGTGGGGACTTTGACCGCTGCAATATTTCTCACAACGGTAATCATTTTTTTGTTTTGGTCTTTTTTTTTTTTTTTTTTTGTCTCCCATTTGGACTAGAGAAGGCACTACCCCAGTGTCTGAATACGGAAAATGAAGAACATTTGAACAAAGGTTTTGAGAAAACAATGAGACAAAACCGTATCGTCAACATTAAAGGATCTCAAGAGCGCATGGTGATGGGTGTCACATTTTACATTTACATTTTAAGCATTTAGCAGACGCTCTTATCCAGAGCTGCTTACAAGATGTGCGTTAATACATGGTAGGAACAGTCATAGTGAAGTGAATCCTTCAGTGCATGTTTCCCATCCTGTACCAGCAAGCATACCGCCCAGCATTGAGCGGGGGGGGGCGGGCCAATCAGGAAGGAGATTAGGAAGTACAAACCCAGTGCTTTCCGCTACTTAATGATCGCCCACCCTCCTCCCCACACACCCAACAACTGATCCAAGATCAGCCTACCCACTCCTAATGCAAACCTCAACCAGCTTGTGGGGAAAGCCTGACAGCGACCCAGGGTCAGTGCCCGTCCGCGGTCTCGATGTACGCGCCGTGCTCTTCAGTCGACCTCTTCCCGCTTGTTGTTCCTCTCGGATGGAGCCTGGCGGTTTTCAGCGCGCTCTCGCTCGGTTTGACAAAAGCCCTGACAGGAAGCCCTGCGTGCGCGAGGTTCCTGCCAAGGCACCGGGCCTCACATGGGCCGACACATGTCCACACGCTTGTGTCCGCGTGTGAGTCTGCGTGGAGCAGCGGCACGGCTCCTCCTCTGCCAGGGGGTGCGCTCTGTCGTCCTTTTCAGCAGATTTTGTGTGGAAATGGAAATGTGCAAAAATGGGTGAAAAAAATGGGTTGAAAGGTTTTTGGTGTAGGCTAAATGTCCTTGTCACTCGGGGAACAGTGACAATAAAAATGGCCAATCTCTCAAAGAGATTAAATTAATTACGGTGACGCCATAAAGATTATGAAAATGACTCCGAACGATAGGTAATGTTGGCGTCTCTATTTTTTTCCTTTTTCTTAATTTAGTTAAGTTAATGCTGTGTTCCAGCAATTTAAAAAGTGCCAACGGAGCGTAGATGATGCTGAAGTCACGGCGTAAACCGTGCACCTGAAAGGAATGGAGAGACGTGGATGTTTTCCACGTTGAATGAAATATGGAAACTAAATACTGTGTTATTCCGACCCCCCCCACCACCCTCCCCTGAAAGAGAGAAAGTGGCCCTGAGGCCGTAGCTTGAGCAGTCTCTCTCTTGAGCGACGGCAACAAAGAAGCAGGGCCCATAAAGCCTTCATAACGTCAAGCGCCACCGATCTGGTTGACCTTGTTGATGATCCGGCTGGCATTGTGCACCCATCTGTGCCGCTGAGATAGCCCTAAGTCAGATCATTCCATCGCCGAGTGTGTGCAGGTTTTTGTTGCAACCAGTGACAACACCAGGTGATTTCAATTAGTTCCCCTCCTTGGTTGAAGAAGGAAGCTAATTAGTGAAATCACCTGGTGTTACTAAAAAACCTGCCCACTCCCCACGAGAATGAGTTTGACACCCCTGGTGCACACCCCAGCGGGCCTGATGGTTTATAAACTCCCAGACTGGTGCAGCTCGTTTTCCTTTCCCACGTGCAGCGCGCGGGGCCTGTTTAGTGTCACCTCGCTCTGTCCCCGGAGTGCGCAAACAGACTTGACCTCGCGTTTGCACCGGCCCTCCAAGACTTCCCTTCTTCAAAACGACCCGGCGTTAACCGCCGGCCGAGGACTTTGTTCCCTCGTGGGAGAAGATAAACGTTTGGTAAATGTTAAACCGAAAAGAGACATTCTTTAAAGTAAAGGAAGCCAGGGGCCTCGGGTGTTGTAGCGGTCAAAGCACTTGGGCCGGAATGCATGTTGCCCGTTGCGGCCGTGGTTCGAACGTTGGGCGAGGTGGGCGAGTTCGGTCTCGGAGGAGCCGGATCGTTGCCGTAGTGACGGGCGGTGGGCTCGTGGGGGAGGGTGAATCAAGAGAAATAGAGGGTACAATTAGCCACCAAATTGGGAGAAAAAGGGAAAAAAATCTGAAACCAATAAAAAATAAAATAATAATTAAAAAGTAGAGGAACTGTAATATGGTAATGTGTGTGTGTGTTTGTGTTGGGGCTGGGACTTGCATTCCTTAGCTGTCAGTTGTCAACAAGCTCAAAGTTTAAGGCCATGTCGCACTTTGACTGCAGGAGGAGATAAGACGCTGCTGAATGTGGACGCCTGCTGTGTGTGTGTTCAATGATCACTGGACTATCTGTGGCAGGGGTGTCCAATCTTACCCGAGAAGGGCCGGTGTGGGTGCAGGCTTTTGTTCTAGCCCTGCACTAAAACACCTGATTCAACTAATCAAGGTCTTGATTGTAGACCATGATTGGTGAATTAGTTGAATCAGGTGTTTTAGTGCAGGGCTCTAGGATAAGATTGGACCCCCTGATCTATGGAGTCCTGCTCATTTGTTTAATAGTATTCGTGATGCTTGTATGACAGCGTTGCTCAGATGCAGTGCACTTGCAGGTATCTGTATGAATAACGCAGGAGCAATGCTGCTGCTGCTGTTTCTGTTTCTGCTTCTGCGCGGTGGGGAGGATGAAAGGACATTCCAGCCGGCCTGTTCATGTTTCTAAGGGTGGGGGTGGGGGGGGGGGAAGCAAGAGGGGGCTGTTGTGGGGCTTGGTTGCCTGGCAGCATGTGGCGGCCAAGAGGGGCCAGAGAGCTCTGTTTACTTTCCCTGCGTCTCCGCACGGCTCTGTGCAGTGTCAATCACCTGTAAGGGGCGGATCTCCGCACGGCTCTGTGCAGTGTCAATCACCTGTAAGGGGGCGGGGAGCTGTCAGGGTCCTCCTCGAACCCGCGCTCTTCTCTCTTCTCGTTTGCACAGATTCAGATCGTCCGTTACTCCATAATGTTTCTTTCACACTGACACACACTCTCTCTCCTCTCTCCTTCACACACACACTCTCTCCTCTCTCCTTCACACTGACACTACACACTCTCTTTCCCCTCCTTCACACTCACACACTCTCTCTCTCCTTCTCTCTCTCACACTCACACACTCTCTCTCTCTCCTTCACACTCACACACACACTCTCCTCTCTCCTTCACACTCACACACACTCTCTCTCCTCTCCTTCACACTCACACACACTCTCTCCTCTCCTTCACACTCACACACACACTCTCTCTCTCCCTCACACTCACACACACACTCTCTCCTCTCTCTTCACACTCACACACTCTCTCTCTCCTCTCTCCTTCACACTCACACACACACTCTCTCTCCTCTCTCCTTCACACTCACACACACTCTCTCCTCTCCTTCACACTCACACACTCTCTCTCCTCTCTTTCACACTCACACACACACTCTCCTCTCCTTCACACTCACACTCTCTCTCCTCTCTCCTTCACACTCACACACACACTCTCTCCTCTCCTTCACACTCACACACTCTCTCTCCTCTCCTTCACACTCACACATATGATCTCCTGCTCTTACTTCCCTCTTCCTGTTGCTCCCTGTTCACTGTTCAGTTCATGTTCAGTTCCCTGTCCAATGCTTCCCCCTTTTGCTCCCTCTCCTATCACCTCACATTTAGTCCCTAACTTGCTCTCCCTCTCACACAGGCTCTCTGTTGCCCTCTCTCTCTCTGCTCTCTCTCTCTTTCTGCCATCTCTCTCTCTTTCTCGTCTACTCTCATTACCACTCTTGCTCTGTGTTGGTTCAATCTCCCTTTCACTGTCTTTCACTGTCACTCACAGTGGCAGTTTGGACTGAGAGCTGTGTGTGTGTGTGTGTGTGTGTGTGTGTGTGCGCGTGTGTGCGCGTGTGTGTGTGTGTGTGTGTGTGTGTGTGTGTGCGTGTGTGTGTGGGCACTGCCATACATTGCACATATGAATTAAAGCGACTGTGGCAGATTTTGTATGACAACAATAAGAGAACCATTTTTTCTACAATGTTTTTAATGTATACCTTGGAACAGCGTGTGCGTTTGGTACAACATGACTCCTGGAGGCCACTCCTCAACCGCCCCCTCCGCCAGCCCCATGCTCACTGCGCATAGACACGCCCTGTCAGTTCGTTGCTGTGGAAACCCCCCCCCCTCACACAGAGGCAGTCGGGAGCTGCGCTGCTTTTCTAACCCGGCCGGTCACGCGTTATTACATTTGCTGGAGGAAGGTATCCCATTTTCTCAGGCGATGGTTATCAGGCCCGCTGCAGGATACGCGCGGAGGGAGGGAGGGAGGGAGGGGGGGCGTGATGAGGCTCCTCTGCAGCGCAGGCAGAACTAGGCCGCGTGTGTGCCGCTACGGCGCGCTGATCGATGCTCTGGGGCTGCGGCGCAGAAACAGGCCACGCTGGCGGCCAGGGGGAGCGCCATGTTTGACAGCCCGGGGGGGGGAGGGGGGAGGGGCTCCAGGTGCATTGTGGGGCCCGGGAGTCGGGATTAGCGATGCCGCTGCTTCTCCGT
Organism: Aldrovandia affinis; assembly: GCA_029706075.1. NCBI lineage: Eukaryota > Metazoa > Chordata > Actinopteri > Notacanthiformes > Halosauridae > Aldrovandia > Aldrovandia affinis. Next base: position 1,167,496 of record JAINUG010000195.1, on the reverse strand, counting down.
GTGGCACTTCCCTGCTGCCACAGGCTGGCACACCGCCCCCGCTGTCAGCGCCTCTCCAGTCCCTGCCCGCCCTTCAGCTTTTAACCCTGAAAACCGCTCGGCCTGCCAGCCTGCCAGCACGCCCCAAACATCCCCTGCCAGGGCTCGACAAGCCTTTATCTTCTCGCCCTCCCTTTTACTCACGGTGCCCACAGTAGCCTAAATACAAGCCTTCCTTCACACATCGCACGGAAACAAAATGTCCTGGCGCTCAGCAGAACTGCCGTGAAATCTTCCTCAGCCGTTGTTTATGAGTGGAAGAGCGGGGGTTGGTGGGGGGGGGGGGGGGTGGTGATGCATGCGAATTGAAGCTGAGTTGAATGATGGCCTGGCCCCCCACACAAACAGCTTAACATTCTCACGGTGTTGGAGGGTCGCTGCAGCCGGACGGAGGCTTGGGTTCGACAGGAGGGGGGGCGCTGCGAGAGTGTCGCGTGTCTCCGGGGAGAATTGGTGCGATGGTCGCTGGGGCATCAAAAGACAGGTCCTCCAGTCAGTCCTGCACAGGGAGTTAAGGGATGTGGATAGAATCTGAGCGGCCCTGTCATCATCATCATCGTGGTTCTGTGTGGCTCAGTTGGTAGAGCACGGCGTTGGCAACCCTTAGGTCGTGGGTTCAATCCCCACTGGGGCCACATATACTGAAAAATGTATGCATTCACTACTGTAAATCGCTTTGGATAAAAGCGTCTGCTAAATGGCGTATATTATATATTATATTATCATCAGGCTCACGTGACTCTTTGGGAGGTCACAGTCCCTCTAACCCCCCCCCACTAGGTCCTGTATGAGCAGCGGCCATTTTGGATTGTGCTTTACAGGCTCAGATCTCAGTTCGGATGCCGCCTCTACGTCTTTGATTCGGTTACTGTAACCGAGGACGGTCTCTCCGCAGCTCGCACAGTAAGACGGCGCAGGCTCAAACACCGGAGACTGGTGTGACCCAAGAACACGGGTCAACGGGACAAGATAAACAAACATCTCGAGTATAAAAAAACAGGACAGGCCCTTCATTCCTCACTCAGGATGGCTGTGGCCGCCAGGATAAGCACCGCATCCAGTACAGCGCTTGGGGGTCCTGGGAATCCGATCGTCACAGAAGACTCCTAGATCTTTCGAGTAAAACCGTGGAAACAATAAAAGCTATTTTTGTGCGCAGTCAGAACAAAACATGCCATAGGCGTCTGCGAATGAAAACTCTTTTGATTTTCACGAAGTTATGTTCAGGTCTTGTGCTCTTAACCACCGTTGTCAAGACACCGGGAGGGAGTCTGGGATCATATGACGGTTCGTCCTGCGAGTTCACTTCTTCGAAAATAAGGGACTGTCGTTAGCGTATCCACAAGCACATTTTGTGGCTGTTGGGCTCATGCGATCTGCAGTGTTTGGTTTTTTAAAAAGCACGCTGTTGCTAAGTGAGGGGGTCCCTGTCTCTAGGGAACCGTTAAAGCCACGTGCTCTGCAGCGGTCATGTAACGGAACAGCGACCGAGGTGCGCGCCCCGCCGGTTCAGCCTCTGACCCGTGTGACAGGTTTGCTCCGATTGGCCACATTCCTGTTCCCTCCCCAGACCTGTCCCAGTGAGCCGTGGCGCCCCCAGGCCGTGTGATGTGTGCGTACTGGCTCCACAACACACACCATCTCATCTCATTCGCTTTGAATAAAGGCAAATTCCGCACAGATATTAGGAAGTATATTTTTCTTTACACAGAGAGTTGTCAATGCCTGGAACAGCTTGCCAGGCCAGGTAGTAGAGGCAGAAACGCTTGGGCTATTCAAGTCCAGGCCAGATGCAGTACTAGATACTCTTTAGATTAGGACATGATGAGCCTAGATGGGCCGAACGGCCCGTTCTCATCATTATGTATTCTTATGTTCTTATGTTCTTATGAAACCTCTCAATGTGCCAAACATAATGATACTGAGCCATTCCATTGAGCTAATGTACATTCAAACGTAAAATGTCATGGTTGGGAGGGAAAAGGGGTGTTATTTTTTACTGTAATGTGCGTTTTTACCTTTAAAGAACTGAGAACAGTAATAACACTATCATTGAGAATTTGTTAGTTATAATTTGCAGATTTATTTAGACAAATATCATTCCTCTTGGCCTATCATATGCCATGTATTGTTTTACGTGTTGAATCCCTAATAAGCTAGAGGTTAGCAAATCCACATTTCGTTCGTCCTGTCTAACCGTTCGACAGTCAGGTTTGCAGCTGTTCTCGGGCTTGGATTGGACGTCCTGGAATTCTCTCTCTGCTTCCAGAGAAAGCCACATTCTTTTTCACATGAGCGTGCAGGTTTGTGACGTCGTTGTTTCGGGAGTTGAGGAAACTTATCTACAGGCCCAGTTGTGGAGGGACTGAAAAACCCCCCAAAAACACGCTGGCCTTTTCTGCTTCCAACACACACATGCGCTGCAGAGCTTGTGCTAATTATACATGCATATTTGTCACTGGGGTTTGACATGGGCACCGCAATCTCACATTCCAGCTGTTTTTTTTTTTTTTATGCCACATTAATTGCGTATATATGTCACGAGATTGTGAGACTTCTGTGTCTAATTTATTATGTTGTTGTTGTTTTCTTTGCCCACACGTTCTTCACGGTGCTTCCCAACCTTTTGTTTCTGAATTCCTGAGTTCTCAGAATTCCCGGGAAACTTTGACTAGTGCAGTTGATGGATCGAGTGAACGCTTGGTGTTTTTTTGTTTCAAGCTTATTTTTTTTTTTTTTGGATTAACCCTTTGTAGTGGCGTTTTATTTGATTTCGGTGCTGTGGGGTTTATCAGGAGTGGCTCTCTAGATGTGCTTTTTATGTCTTTATGGTGTCAATTACTGAACTGCAGTCGGCTGTAGGCCTTCATGCCTGGTGGACACACATCTATAAACCATTATTGAGAGGTTGTAAAAAGTGTTGTTTTAATAGGCTTCGTTTTTGGCCGCCGCCACTGAGCTGCCCTCTAATTTGATACTACTCCAGCGCACTGGCGGTTCAGCCTTTTCTTAACGTGACTCGGAGAAGATTTATCGCTCGTCTTCAATTCGGCGGCCCAACGCATCAGAACGGAATTCATTAGCGTTGATTTTATCTAGTGATATGGATTTTAATTTGCTGAATCAATTGGGCTTTACATACGGTTTTGTAACAACTTGAATGGATGCAGTATCCCGTGTTAGTTGTGTGACTCGGTGATAATGTGCGTAGATATTGCATTTGTGTTTTGACTGTAGGCTCTAGTTGCCATTTTACATGTTATGTTCATTTCTGTACTTATGCTGTAGTTGCATAACCAGGATCAAAATCTCCTACCTTTTCAGTTACAAATCCGGATTGCAAACCACTGGACCACAGCTATCAGAAGATTTAAGCTTATTTTGGGAAAGAAAGTAAATACAAACAGTGATTTGATGCATGGAATCCGTAGTGTTTTCCGGGACTAACTCTTGATTGGAACTCGATTGGGAAGTTTTGAAACTTGTGAACTCGTCTGACACGTTCTGGCCTCTGAGTTCCATCAGGGGCACTGATGCCCGTTATGGAAAGCAAGCTTTTTGGGCAAAAAGTGAGGAAGGGTCGATTGTCTTCGCCCACGGCAAGCTGGCAGGGCTGTGGTGGTGACGAAACGAGCATGAATTGTACACGCTCACATTATTCAGACACTGGCTCCTTTCACTGGCCCTGGGATTGGCATCCGTTGCCTCAGGGGGCAGCAAACTTGTGTAATGGTCTCAAAGAGTGCTTTGAATTTGCTGGGGCAAACCTTTTTTTGGGGTCATTAGCAGATTTGAATTAAGCATTTGGTTTAATATACAGGTAACTGCCAAAATAAAAGAAACACTTGTGTAGATGAAGTGTTCTGGCGGCTCTGTTATGGTGTGGGGTGCATTTTTATGTCCACTCTCCCCCTTTAGAGGGCAAGATAAACCGATAAATACAAAGCCATTCTGAGTGAACACCTTCATCCTATGGTGAAGCATTTCTATGCTGATGGGAGTGGTCTCTTCCAGGATGACAATGCCCCCATCCACAGGGCATGAGTGGTCACTGAATGGTTTGATGAGCATGCAAAGGATGTAAACCATATGCCATGGCTGTCTCAGTCACCAGATCTCAACCCAATTGAACACTTATGGGAGATTCTGGAGCGGTGCCTGAGACAGCGTTTTCCACCACCATCCACAGAACACCAAATGATGGAATTTTGTTGTTTCATCCCTCCAACAGAGGTACACTTGTAGAATCTATGCCAATGTCCATTGAAGCTGTTCTGGTGGCTTGTGGTAACCACTATGTTGGCGTTTCCTTTATTTTGTTAGTTATTCTGTGTGGCTCAGTTGGTAGAGCACAGCGTTGGCAACGCTTAGGTTGTGGGTTCAATCCCCACTGGGGCCACATATATTGAAAAATGTATGCATTCACTACTGTAATAAAAGTGTCTGCTAAATGGCATATATTATATTATTATTATTATTATTAGTTACCTGTATATATACCTGTGTCTACCAGAACAGAGAGGTCCTGCTGGCCTGGGATGTGACTGAGATATCCCAGAAACCTTCTCAGCTTGCATAATGTAAGAGCTACTGTCTCACAAAATAAGAAAATCACTCTCTGCATATCCAATGATTAATCAGTAGCCCCTTCACTTTAGTCTTATGTGCTGTTAAAGTGTTGGATGGCTGAATGAATGCATTCATGAACAAACTGCAATTTTGACCATACGTTGAAAAGTTTGACAGTACAGTGAATGTGCACAGATTAAACATATAGCATAAGAGAGTTTTTTTTGTTTTTGTTTTGTTTTTAAAGATTTAGTTTCAGATTTTTTCCCCATTTTCTCCCAATTTAGTAGCCAATTAAACCCTCTCTTTTTCATGTAGCTCATATTGTGAGTTTGCTGCCATAGCCCTGAGACCGGCAATGACAAAGGTGAAGTATCGTCTCCTCCGAGCCGGGACTCGCCAAGCCGTCGACCGGCGTAACTCCGGTACACAGAGCCACTCCCATACACAGCGAGCTCGTATCGGCTTCAGGAGGCCTGCGTGAGACAGCTATAACGACGGCGGCCTGACCGATATGAATGATGTAATGAGCTCGTCCCTCGCGTGTGTGATTGGGGAGGGGGCCGTGCTGGGCCACGCGTCCCGTCGTCAGGGCGCCTCGGAATCTGCGACGGCCGTGTCGCATCGCGAAACGAGCGGCGTGATCCTGCCGACGCCTCCGGAGTTTTCGGAGGCGAATGCGCCAACGTTTCTGTCTGTCCGTCCGTCCGTACGCACGCCCATTGTCCTCTGTTGAATGAAGCCACTGTAAAGCCAAACATAATGAACTCCTTGGTTGTCGTTTTTTTCTTGAACACTTCCACTGAGCGGCTCTGGGTCTTGACTCGGTTCCAGGTTCTGAGGTTTTCCTTTTTTCTTCCCCCCTTCTCACAACAGCTGTTTGCCATATAAAACCTTCCCTGCGAATCTGACCATATACAGCCATACAAATGTTACGGTGCAGACAGGGAAAACTAGCCGGTGAGCCAAACACTTGTGTGGATTCGATTAAGAGGGGTTTGGGGGGGATGAACACAGAGATGCCAGTAAGCTGGCGATAATGACAGTGTCGCTCTTTTGGCACGGCGCGGCACTGGGTGGCTTTGCAGGGAATTGTGGGGCCGGGTACAAAACCCCGACAAAACCCCTGTGTGTGTGTGCTGTCCCGTCAACCTCCCCCACGAGGAACAAGTGGGCCACTTACGTAACGCGCTTAACGGAGAATAACGGCGCTCAGTGTCCTGCAGCCTTTTTACTGGGCCTTTCTCTTTTTTTTTTTTTTTTGCAATTGAATTATTGCAGTTTAGAGGACCGGGCCAAACATGTCCAAATGGAATCAAGCACACAGGTTGTGCTTTTGGAATCGGCTTTTGCCAGATTTTGACGTTGGTTGCTGGGGAGCCTGTGATGTCATGGCCATCTGGCATGGGTTGTGCCTTGAGCTGTCATTTTTTACCTACAGTTTTGTTTCCAAAATGTGACAGAGGCCTCAAACTCCACAAGGCCTAGGCAAACAGTTTTTTTTAAGGCTCATTACTTCCTAATCTAAAGAGTAGCCTAGCCTAGTCTTTTTGTTTTGTCATGGTGCAGCCGAATTTGAGCTGTGACCTAAAACGTCAGAGCACCCGTTATCCTAGCGTCTCCTGCTAAACCTTCGGTTTCAGTTGTGTGGGGAAAAGGAAATGTTTCATTAACAGCAGTTGACAGTTTGTGGTGGACAGCCTTTGAGGTTTGGGTTCTTGCAGCCTTCAAATGTCCGGCCATTTTGAACATCAGAGAGACCCCTGCAGGCCTGTAGGAGTGCTGCACATCCTGATGAATGAACACTTCCCGGTATCATCTTCATCGCCTGTTGAGCTCTATGGTGAAAGGATAACTGAACCTGGCATATGAATACATAATGACAGCCCATCTAGGCTAGTCTCGCCATGTCCTAATCTAAAGAGTATCTAGTACTGCATCTAGCCTGGACTTGAATAGCCCAAGTGTTTCTGCCTCTACTACCTGACCTGGCAAGCTGTTCCAGACATTGACAACTCTGTATAAAAATTGTCTGGCAGAGACGGGTTTCGAACCGCGTCCCCGATAGGCAGCGCACACTCGTATCGGACCAGCCAGGACCAGCCAGGATACATGAAGCTGTCCTTTAATGCACGGCACACGCAAACGTGCCGGAGAGCAACGGCTTGAGCGACAGCCCTGGAGTATAGGGTGGCTGTTTTATGGCGATTTGATTGGCAGAGACTAATGAGCGCTGAGTTACTGTATAGGCGAGCTGTCTGTAAGCTTGCTGTAAGGTGCTGTCGCGCTCTTGGCCCAGTGTATACAGGAGGGGAGATAAAGCTTCTTAGTGTGCTGTGCTGATTGGTTGAAACCAGGCTCTACCCCCTCCATAGGAATGCCTTTCATTCACCTGGGTCTGACAGTCATTGATAGCGTTGGCGAACTTAAGCAAGAGCTCCAGGTAAGGTCGAGGTCAAAGTAATTTGTTGGCCCCAGGTGTCGATGGGAGATTACAGACTTAGTGGTGGCAGTGGTTTGTGTTTGATAAAGCCAAAAGCCACGCTGCGAATAATTCTGCAGGTATTTGCACACACGTGCTCATCCTGATCAAAGTCTGAATTTTTTTTTTTTTTGGGGGTGGATTAAATCTTATCCCTCACTCCAGAGCACATTAACCGTGTCCCCTCTGGGGAGTGCAGTCGAACCCACAGGCCAGCGCTCTATCGAAGCCCTCTCTCCTCCAGCTGCCTCTGGGCTGGGAGGGTAGCGAAGCTGGGCTGGGACGGGGCATGGCACTGCTCATAAAAGGTGCGGGTATATTTTGAGGAAGGTCTATTTGCGGAAGAGCGGACAGGTGTGAGAGCCGCCGCCCTCCTCCCGCACCGGCCCGTGAGCGAAAGCCAGCCGGGTGACCTTGGGAAAACCGCGCCGCCGTCGGGGGTAACGAAGGGGCTCTACTTCTCTCTCTCTCTCTCTCTCTCTCTCTCTCTCCAAAAAACCACGAAGGAATGTTCCGGGCCGGCCTACACCAGCCCCACCAGCAGCCAGTGTAGGGTTGCCTGAGCCCGAGGGCGAGAGTGGCCATAAAGTCTCCCGCACATTAGGAGAAAGGACGTGGAATGCACCAGAGGTCTCACTATTGTTGTCCCCTCACCCCCCGCTATCCCTGTTGTCTCTTAAAAGGCTTTTTACATCCCCCCCCCCAATATTGCTTTGTTCTTCTCAAGGTACAAGGTATGCCTCCCCCGCTCCTCCTCCGTTGCCTCTAGCACATTTTTCTGCGCTGGTTTTTCAACCGCTCGCGACGGCCCCAGCAACAGCTCGCGAGCGGGTGAGAACCAGGGGCCTCTTCCTCTGCTGACCTTTAGCACCGCTGCCTCCACCGTAGTCCTGGTTTCCTAAAAAACCCACGGTCCTGCAAGAGTTAAAGCACAGTTTCACAAGTCCTGTCTCCGCTCCACCGCAGGATTCGTGACTAATCACAGATGAGGCACTCGGGGCCTAACCCACAGCCGAGGCCTCGCCCCGAGGACAGGGCTGAGTTTCCAGAAATGCAAGCTGTCTGGAGACATGTCCCACGATCCTTTGCAGCTCTCCCGTAAGAATGTACCTGAGCTCATTACGTTTACATTTTAGGCATTTAGCAGACGCTCTTATCCAGAGCGACTTACAAAAAGTGCATTTAAACATGGTAAGATTAATCATGGTTAGTGCAAGAGATCAGTGTAGTAGCACTGCAGTAGACATCATCGTTGGCAGCTGCACCGTACCTGTAACACAGAGAAAGAAAAGAAACGTTTTTTTAATTGTTTTTTTATTAAATTTTTACATTTTGTGCAAACAGTGGTGTTGGCAGTTCATTCGTGTAGAGGTGCCAGTGATGCTAGTGCACGTCCCGTGCTGCTCTGGAACATTCTGAATTGATAAAAGGAGTCGAGAATCAAAGCCCCACTTCCTGATTTGGGTAAAGAATTCAAATGGTATTCCATGGACTGCCTCTCTCCTGTGGACTCTGGTCTTGATCCAACCATTAGGTAATAATGCAGGAGAGAAACTGAAAGCACAGAATCTGAGAGAGCACCAGTCTGAACACCCTCACTTTCTCCATCGTACTGACACTGAATTACCCTGATAAGATTCCGAAGGGGATCGATTCGATTACGGTATTGATTAGATTACAGCTTTGGCACAGAATTTCGGGTCATTTTTTTTTAAATGAAAAAATGTAATAAATGACCCACTCTGTTTACTACCAGTCTATTTTATTTGATTCTTGCTTCATTATATTGCATTATTTATGTGCTTATATACTCCAGGGCAGCTTGCATTAGCGTATATATTTAGCATGTCATCCTTTTATACAGACAGATATTGCTTCAGTTACCTTTTTCTGTGGGGTGAAAAGCCGAGCCTTGAACCAGCAACCTCCTGGATGCGCAGTGCAGTTGCTCAACCAGTTCCGCGCATTACAACCGCCGTGTCATGTGTGCGACACTCATGTCCACGAGCCTGTTGTGAGTGTGTGAAGGAAAAAGAACAAACCTTTGTGATAGAAGCCAAAGAAAGCAGTGGAAAGACAGCAGTTTCTCCCCCGATTTCGTATGGCCGTGGTTCCTGTCCAGGATGACCCTTGTGTTCGGACCCCGTGACCTTCCTCCAAGGGCTAACACACTGGTGATGTATTTCAGCAGGTTTCATATATACACTATATGGCCAGGGCGGCACGGTGGTGCAGTGGATAGCACTGTCGCCTCACAGCAAGAAGGTCTCGGGTTCGAATCCAGGCCGGGGGCCTTTCTGTGCGGAGTTTGCATGTTCTCCGCGTGGGTTTCCTCCGGGTACTCCGGTTTCTTCCCACAGTCCAAAGACATGCACGTTAGGCTAATTGGAGAGTCTTAATTGCCCGTAGGTATGAGTGTGTGAGTGAATGGTGTATGTAGTGCCCTGCGATGGATTGGCGACCTGTCCAGGGTGTATTCCTGCCTCTCGCCCCAATGCATGCTGGGATAGGCTCCAGCCCCCCCGCGACCCTAACTAGGAATAAGCGGCTGAAGATGAGATGAGATGAGATGAGACTATATGGCCAAAGGTCAGTGGACACCTGACCATCACACCTATATGAGCTTGTTGGACATCCCATTCTAAAACCATGGGCATTAATATGGAGTTGGACCCCCCTTTGTGGCTATGACAGCTGCCACTCTTCTGGGAAGGCTTTCCACAAGATTTTGGAGTGTGTCTGTGGGAATTTGTGCTCATTCAGCCAAAAGAGCATCTGTGAGGTCAGACACTGATGTTGGACAAGAAGGCCTGGCTCGCAATCGGCGTTCTAATTCCTCCCAAAGGTGTTCAATGGGGTTGAGGTCAGGGCTCTGTGCAGGCCAATCGAGTTCCTCCACACCAAAACTAATCTAACCATGTCTTTATGGACCTCGCTTTGTGCACAGGGGCACAGTCATGCTGGAACAGCAAAGGGCCTTCCCCAAACTGTTGCCACAAAGTTGGAAGCGCCAAATTGGCTAAGTTGTACACGTATCCTGTAGCATTAAGAATATCCTTCACTGGAACTAATGGGCCTATCCCAAACCCTGAGAAACAGCCCCAGACCATTATCCCTCCTCCACCAAACTTTACAGTAGGCACTATGCATTCCGGAAGGTAGCGTTCTCCTGGCATCCGCCAAACCCAGATTCGTCCATCAGACTGCCAAATAGCGAAGCGTGATTCATCACTCCAAAGAACACATTTCCACTGCTCCAGAGTCCAGTTGCGGTGTGCTTTACACCACTCCAGCCGACGCTTGGCATTGTGCATGGTGATGTGAGGGTTGTGTGCAGCTGCTCGGCCATGGAAACCCATTCCATGAAGCTCCCGACGCACAGTTCTTGTGCTGATGGTGCTTCCAGAGCCAGTTTGGTACTCTGTAGTGAGTGATGCAGCAGATGATAGGCGATTTTTACGCGGTATGCGCTTCAGCACTCGTTGGCCCCACTCTGTGAGTTTGCGTGGTCTACCACTTCGTGGCCGAGCTGTTGTTGCTCCTAGGCGCTTCCTCTTCACAATAATAGCACTTACAGTTGACCGGGGCACATCTAGTAGGGCAGAAATTTAAGAACTGACTTGTGGCAAAGGTGGCATCCTATGACAGTGCCGCGTTTAAAGTCACTGAGCTCTTTACGAACCATTCTGAATTCTAAATGTTTGTCTGTGGAGATTGCATGGCTATGTGCTGGATTTTATGCACCTGTTGGCAATGGGTGTGGCTGAAACACCTGAACTCAATAATTAGTAGGGGTGTCCACTGACCTTTGGCCATATAGTGTATATATATATACCTGTATGTTGCCCCAGTTCTTAGTAGGAGACATCCTACACATCTTGCAAGTCACTCTGGATAAGAGCGTCTGCTAAATGTAAATGTAGGATACCTTTTCTCTGCTTGGATCTCTTTTGCATCCCAGGGTAGAAGTCTCCCAACAGACTCACTGACAAATCCACAGGCCCCGCCGAAAATGAATGCCACTGCTGTGCGTCTGTTGTTGCTGTCGCAAAACTCATAATCGCAGAACCGTGGCGTGGGAGCAGTGTGCAGCAGGTCACCTGAGCGCAGGGCCATGCGATGGTCACTCATCGATGGTTTGCCCACGTGTGTGGTCACGTGCTTCTTTCTGGGCTGTAGTTAAGGAGCCGCAGTAGTTACTGCTTCGACTGCAGGTTCGATTTTTGTAGGTAGGGCACTTGACAAAATCGTTTAACCCAAATTGCTTCAGTGAATATCTGCATATAAATCAATTCAAGCCCTCCTGGATGGGGGCATGTAAAGCCAAGCGTATGAATAATTTAAACATGATGTAACTAATGGCTTTTTTCTGCTGTGACCAGGGACTTCTCCTCTTTGCAGATCGCTAATCTTAAATCCCTTAGAGAGGGACGGGCGTCTAACTCTGGCGTTTGGCCAAGGGAGAGGGGACCTGGCGGTAGCGAGCCAATTCATTTTGATTTTTGTAATGAAATTTTCATTTCATTAAAAATGATGAATTAGTTAATGGTCGAGTGTGACCCGAGCTACTGCTTAGTGCAGGAATCAAATCTATAAATGGCTTTTTGATGTGTATTTTATTTTTTGTCATGCCTTCTCTCAGATTAACTCTTCCCGTTGGCACGCTGAGGGCTGGCCCTGTTTGACAGGCAGCATTGAGAACATACAAGCTTGGAAATACAATGAGTTACAGCCAGGACCCACATGTAAGGAGGTGGGCATTGTAAATCTTGCCTTTTATTTAAAAAAATGTATAAATAATAATAGTTCCAAAGTGATCAGTGTAAAATATTTTTATTCTTCGCTCCAAATGTTTATTTGTTTGTTTATCTATTTATCTATTTGACAGGGACAGCTGGGTTAGCTGTAAAGCTAATTTACATCTGTAGTTTACATAGTAAATGTTGACGGACGGTTCTAGAAAAACCATTGACGACATTGGAGTGATTGTGATTACTCTGGGCCTTGAACCCCGGGCCTGAAGACGTCTTTATCCCATTCTGCTCATCCGTAGATGGGTCAAAATGCACTTGAGTCACTTGGCTGGATCTAACTACAGTGCTCGTCATTCTGGGGGGAAAAAAGTGTTCATACAGTAAAGTCCTGTAATTGCGGTGGTGAATGTGGATATAAAATGGAGGAGGAGGAGGGGATTCTGCTGTTTTCCACTGCTGTGGCTGTTAAATTGAACCACTTTGTGACACTTCTGGTCATGTCTGATGTAATGGCAGCGTTAAATAAATGTTCTGCGTTGTGTATTTCCATTAGTTCACCGAGTCTGAGCATTGCTTACGATGAAGAGTCACGTTGACAATTGTGCCCGTTTTAGAACGGATAACGGCCCCTTTCACCCGCCTCTGGACTCACACACCATGAAAGTACATTTCCTGCCCACACGCCATCGTTCTGCACTGTGTTACATAACATAAAACATTTTTATGAACAACATAAGAACATTATTTTTTTAATGCTTGGCATTTTCAGGCACATTAATGAAATGGCAACCGTTTTAAAACTTCACTGAAAATGCCATTTGTCTCTCTGAGAGGCCCTGTGGTGACAGCGCAGACACAAAAACAGCCCCCGTCCCCCCCTCCCCAAGTCCTGCACACGTGTAGGGGGGAAACACTGCCATAGATCTATAATTTACCCCACAGCCTGGAGGCCCTACCTTCTAGTTGTGTTACAGGGCTCCGTCCAGCATTGCTCTGTGCACTATGAACGACAGCCTGAAGTTTCCATGTTGTGCAAGCCTCTGACCTGCAGAGTTGGACGTGAAACGCTTCCGTTCTGTTTGATCCAATATGGCCGCACGCGTCATACGTGCTTTTAGTCTCCTGTCGGTTCTGGCTCCACGATGGTGGAATGACCTTCCTGTGGAAGTCAGAACAGCTGAGACCCTGGCCACCTTCAAGCGACGACTGAAGACTGACCTCTTCAGGGTGCACCTCTCCCCGTAGTCCGGTTTTTGTTAACTTAGGGACATAGTTGCTTAGTTTTACACGTCTACTTGTTTATGTATTGTATTAGGCTTAGGCATTATTTTCTGCATTGATTGCTTTATTGCTACCTTTGAATTGTGGCTACAGATTTACCTACAGGGTCCTAGTTTAACTATGTGGTTGCTCCTAGCACCCAGGAACTGTACTTCCCACTAGGGTGGCTTTCAGCTAAACTGTTCTTGACTACGGTTAACACTTTGTTGTACGTCGCTCTGGATAAGAGCGTCTGCCAAATGCCTGTAATGTAATGTAGTGGGGAGCAGCCAATCTATTAATCCTACATCTATGACCCCTACTCTCCAGCAGAGGTTGTGACCTCATGCAGTGTGGATGCCAGGCGCATAGAGTTAGTGATTTTTTGGTATTCTGAAGATCCTCTTCCAGACCTCCTTGGTTATTTTCAAGCACATGATGTGTGCAGTGGGATGGGGGGGGAATTGTTAGATCTATACAGGAAGTCAGTGTCTCTACAGCCATCTGGCGATAGGATTGGAGCCTCTGTGAACATTTTCCTTCAGTGCAATCTGTGTTCTCGGCTGCCTGTCACATCAGGGACCCAGTGAAATAACGGCGAGGACGCTGAGCGTGTCGCATCAGCTGTCCTTGGGCGCACCAGCGGGACGCTGTGTCTCTTCCTGTTCCCGGGGGACGCTGTCTCCGTTATAGCCGTCACTCGGCCAGGACGGCGCGCTCGGGAACCTGACCGATGTTGGTGACTCGCCCAGCTCGGGCCTTCATGTCCCCTCTCGTCGAGTGAAGGGAACGTGAGCGGGACGCGGTCCGCCGCCTCCTGTGGCTGGAAGGAGTGGCCGCGTATCGTTTCCAGGGGCTGGGTTTGGGGTTTGGGGTTTGGGGTTTGGGGTTTGGGCTTGGCTGCTGACATCAAACATCTGCATTTTACATTTTACATTTTAAGCATTTAGCAGACGCTCTTATCCAGAGCGACTTACAAGATGTGCATTAATACAAGGTGAGAACAATCAAAGTTAGCGTACAAGATCAGTGCAGTAAAACGGCAAAAGACATCATTGCAGGTGTCTGCGTATCATACCTGTAACATTGGGAAAGAAAAGGTTAGTGGGTTTTTTTTTTTTTTTTTTTGAACAAGTAAACAGTGGTGACGACAGATTGACTAGATGGACAGTGTTCAGTGGTAGTGGAGTCTGAAGAGGTGGGTTTTGAGTCTCTTGCGGAAGATTGAAGCGATTCCGCAGTCCTGACCGATTGCGGAGGTCGTTCCACCAACGAGGGACCAGGACAGAGAAGAGGCGAGACCGCGAGGAGCGGCTGCCAGGCGCCCGGAGGGATGGGGCAGTCAGTCTGCCAGCGGAGGCGGAGCGGAGGGGTCTGGACGGGGTGTAGGGCGTGATGAGTGACTGGAGGTATGGGGAGCAGTACCTCTGGCCGCTTGAAAAGCCAGCACCAGTGACTTGAATCTGATGCGTGCTGCGATGGGGAGCCAATGCAGAGAGGAGAGTAGAGGGGTGACGTGGGTGAACTTCGGCTGGTTGAACACCAGGAGAGCAGCAGCGTTCTGGACTAGTTGCAGTGGCTTGATGGCACAGGCCGGAAGGCCTGCCAGCAAGGAATTGCAGTAGTCCAGACGTGAGATCACCAGGGCCTGGACCAGGAGTTGAGTGGCCTCTTGGGTGAGGAACGGTCTGATCCTCCGGATGTTGTGGAGGGAGAAACGGCAGGTCCGAGAGATCGCTGCAATGTGGCTCGAGAAGCACAGCTGGTTGTCCAGGGTTACCCCAAGACTCCTGGCAGACTGGGACGGAGACACTATGGAGCCTTCCCACGGTAATTGACGCATCAATCATCGGGAGCCCTTCGCTGGGAGGAAGAGCAGCTCTGTCTTCCCCAGGTTCAGCTTCAGGTGGTGGGTGGACATCCATGCGGAGATGTCAGCCAGGCATGCAGAGATCCGTGCCGGGACCTGGGTATCAGATGGAGGGAAGGAGAGAAACAGTTGATCTGCTGCTCACGCTGCGCACGCCTACGCGTGTGCGCGCTCTGAGAACACGCCTCCTCCCGACATGGCGTGCGGTCACATCTGCAGCTCGCCCAATCACAGTGCAGAGGACCAGCTGGGGGCGGGGTCTTATACTGTGCACATTAAATTAACTCCTCCCACTTCTCTGCTTTTCATGTAGAGTAATAATAATATAATATATATGTGGTTCTGTGTGGCTCAGTAGGTAGAGCATGGCGCTGACAACGCTTGGGTTGTGGGTTCAGTTCCCATTGGGACCACATATACTGAAAAATGTATGCGTTCACTTCTGTGCTTTGGGTAAAAGCGTCTGCTAAATGGCATATTATTATTAGAATATCTGTAAGACTGAGTAATACAGTACACGGTTAAGAGTTGATCTTTAAGAATTGGGGTGTGTGTGTGTGTGTGTGTGTGTGTGTGTGTGAGTGCGTGAGTGCGTGTGTGTGTGTGCGTGTGTGTGAGTGCGTGTGTGTGAGTGCGTGTGTGTGTGTGAGTGCGTGTGTGTGTGTGTGAGTGTGTGAGTGTGAGAGTGTGTGTGAGTGAGTGAGTGCGTGTGTGTGAGTGCGTGTGTGTGAGTGCGAGAGTGTGAGCGAGTGAGTGCGTGTGTGAGTGAGTGTGTTTGTGTGTGTGTGCGTGTGCGTGTGCGTGTGCGTGTGTGTGTGTGTGTGTGTGTGTGTGTGTGTGTGCGTGTGCATGTGTGTGTGTGCGCGTGTCTGTTTGAGACTTTAATGTTTTGAGAAAAGGCAGCGCTGTTGTTAGCGCTGTGTTTGTTATCACAACAGTACGGTTGTGATTCTGTAAATATCTTGAGGAGGTGAGCCGGGCCAGGCAGTCGCTCGGCAGTAGCTGTGTAGCGCCTCTGTGTGTGTTTTGGCAGTTTGCACAAAGCGCCCCGGTGGCTGCTGGAGAGCGAGCCGGAGGCGCCGGTCCCGTGGGCACTCGGGAGATGACACAGCCCGTCATCCCATGATGCTTTGTGCCTGGCGCCCGCTCCGTACGGCTCACGGCGCTCTGCTGCAGGTGGAGTGGGCGGCGTTCGGCCCATCGGCTGCTTTCGAGGAACGGGAGGGAGTGAGGCGACTGCGCTGTGATTACAGTCGGGGGGTGAAGATGTGGCGAGCGTCGCCGGTCTCCCCCGGGGGATGTGGCGTGCCGGGTCTTCGAGGCTGATGCAGGAAGCTGAGCTGTTAATAGCCGCCACGGACGCCCGCACGGAGGGAACGCTAAGTCCTTCAGCGCCTCGTCTCCTCTGCAGCCCTGCGGTTTACGGCCTCCTGCTAATCCCCAAAGCCCCTTAAACCCCCCTCACATCACCGGGGGGGGAATCGGGCCCACCTTGGGAAGGTGTCTAACGGAGGGAGCGGTGAGCGGTGCCCCTCTGGCCACGTGTGGGCATCGCTGGCCCTGTGCGTAGGTTCAGCCACGCGAGGGAATTAAAAACGGGAGGCTTTCCCCTCTCTCTCTCGTCAGTCGTGGAGCCCGGCCCGGAGAGGGGGGGTGGCCTGAGCTCCGCTGCTCTAAAGCCGCGGAGCTGTGTGGCGCTGATCCACAGCCCGGCTCCAGATGGGCGTCCCTGAGGCCCTGTGTACTGACCACTCCTGCTGAGTCACCTCCGCCGCCAGAACACTGCAGCGTAAGAGCAGGAACCCAGACACCCCCCCCCCCCACGGCTCCAGACCCCCCCTGTCTACCTGGCTCCTTTATGCTCTGTGTAGACGGTGCCCCCCCCTAGGCACTGATCCAGGATCAGCTAAAACAACCCTGTCTACCCGGCTCCATTGTGCTCTGTGTAGACAGTGCCCCCTAGGCACTGATCCAGGATCAGCTAAAACAACCCTGTCTACCTGGCTCCTTTATGCTCTGTGTAGATGGTGCCCCCCCTAGGCACTGATCCGGGATCAGCCAAAACAACCCTGTCTACCTGGCTCCATTGTGCTCTGTGTAGACGGTGCCCCCCCCTAGGCACTGATCCAGGATCAGCTAAAACAACCCTGTCTACCTGGCTCCTTTGTGCTCTGTGTAGACGGTGCCCCCTAGGCACTGATCCGGGATCAGCCAAAACAACCCCCGGCGGCTGAATCCTTATGGTTGTGTGCGCTTTTCTGAAACTGATCCGAGGTCAGTGCTGCTAAATGCTTAAAATGTAAAATGTAAATGTAGTGCTGGCCCTGGGAGGGGCCCTGTCCGCCCACGCGTGCGTGTGGATATCGACTGCAGAAGGGCTCTCTTCGGAGGAAAAGCTTGAGAAGGATTGCGGAGTATGAAAATGACAGGGCAGCGAAACCGCTGCGCACGAGTGAGATCGTCCTGCTGGTGCCCAGGCCTGTTCCCCGCGAGCCTCGCTCCTCCTCCTCCTCCTCCTCCTCCTCCTCAGCGACTCGACTCCCTGCAGCTGTTCCCCTGACTCATGTCAAGGTGCATTGTGGGTAGCAGGCTCACACGGAAAGGCCTTTTGTTTCTAATGAGGACAGGGTTGGTGGAAGGCCAGGAGGTCCTGCAGAATGCGCAGTCGGGTGTTTTGTTGTGACGTCCGGGCGGTGGGAGACGGTCGCAGGATGTGGATGTGGACGGCAGAGGGACATTTTAGCAGGAAGTCTGTCTCAATATCCCGCTGCTGGGGCTGCTGGAGAAGCTAGCCTGAGTGCCAGGCTCACTGTGGTCATTAGGGATCCCATGGCCCTTATGGTGAAGGCAGGGGCTGTTCCAGCTCTCGATCTGACCACCTAATCACCCCCTAACCCCTCCCACCTCAGCTGTGGTAATGAATCCTCTCCTCTCCTCCGCTCCTCAGCTGCTCTGTGTGTGTGTGTGTGTGTGTGTGTGTGTGTGTGTGTGTGTGTGTGTGTGTGTCTGTGTGAGTGTGTGTGAGAGTGTGTGTGTGTGTGTGTGATAGAGAGAGTGTGTGTGTGTGTGTGTAGATAGAGAGTGTGTGTGTGTGTGTGTGTGTGTGTGTGTGTGTGTGTGTATGTGTATGTGATAGAGAGTGTGTGTGTGTGAGTGTGAGTGAGTGTGTGTGTGTGTGTGTGTGTGTGTGTGTGTGTGTGTGTGTGTGTGTGTGTGTGAGTGAGTGTGAGTGAGTGTGTGTGTGTGTGATAGTGTGTGTGATAGTGTGTGTGTGTGTAAGGGCGCTGCAGTGGGGCTGACCTGGTAAACTCAGGTCTCTGTGTTGGGGATGATGATGATGATGATGATGATGATCTTGCCGTGCTGTAATGGGGGCGAGGGCCCCACGGGGCCGGGATGAGCCCGTTTCACCAGCGACGTCACACATCCCACTTCAGCCCTTATATCCCATCCACAAAGGGAGGGGGGGAAGGAGGACGCCAAGTAACAAAGCATTCCTCTGACTGACCGTCGACCCACCGGCTCATAGCTGAGCGTCTGAGAGGAGAAGCGGAGCACTGTGAAGGTGTTTCAGCGTCTGCGTGTGAGTGTCCCCGCTCTGTGTGTGTGTGTGTGTGTGTGTGTGTGTGTGTGTGTGTGTGTGTGTGTGTGTGTGTGTGTGTGTGTGTGTGTGTGTGTGTGTGTGTGTGTGTGTGTGTGTGTGAGTGTGAGTGAGTGTCTACGCTCTGTGTGTGCGTTAAAGCTCCATGGACGGACCTCTGAAGCAGCGGCTCTGTGCAGCTCTGGGACGGGCAGGTCTGTGCTCTGCGCACCTCAGGGGGCAGAAGGGGGCATCGATCGATGCCATCGGCATGTTGCTGACCCCCCCCCCCACTGAAACATCCTGAGAGAAGGAAGAATGTGTGAAAGAAACAAAACAAAAAAAGTGTTTTTAAATCCCAAATAAACAGGAGCGTGCAGGAAATGGAGCAATGGTGCCTGCGCCAGGACGCCTCCTTGTTGATTTCTGCCCAGGCTTCAGCAGAGAGACCCGTCCGCTGTGTGGAAGATCAGGGATGCCACGGCAGGGCGGTCTCTCCCGCGGGGGAGGGGGAGGGGTTTAGCCGGAGAGGCAGCGCAGCCATCTGTCTTATCTGAGGGTGCAGACTGTCTGCGCAGGCGGCTTGTCCTGGTGAGGGGGGGGTGTGCAGCAGGCAGGCCCAGGCGGGGCATGTGCCCCTGCCAGACAAACACTGGCACCGCAGCACCCACCCCCAGCCCTGCAGGAGGAATACCAAGTCTGGGAGACTGTGTGTGTGCATACGTGTGTGTGTGTGTGTGTGGGGGGGGTGTGCGCGTGTGTGTGAGAGAGAAAACGAGAGCAAGGGAGAGCGAGAGGGAGAGGGAAAGAGAGAGAGAGAGAGAGAGAGATGGGGCAGAGGGTGTGTGTGTGTGTGTGTGAGGGAGGGGGTGTGTGTGTGTGAGAGGAGGAGGTGTGTGAGAGAAGAGAGGGTGTGTGAGAGAGGGAGAGAGAGAGATGGGGCAGAGGGAGACAGAGGGTGTGTGGATGAGGTGTGAGAGAGAGAGAGAGAAGAGATGGGGCAGAGGGTGTGTGTGTGCGCATGCGGTGTGTGAGAGAGAGAGAGGGAGAGGAGATGGGACAGAGGGTGGGTGTGTGTGTGAGAGAGAGAGAGAGAACAAGAGAGAGAGAGAGAAATGGACAGAGTGAAGAGGGAGAGATGGGGCAGAGGGTGTGTGTATGAGGGGGTGTGCATGCGCATGTGTGTGTGAGAGAGAAAGGGAGAGTGAGCGCGGGAGGGAGAGGGAGAGATGGGGCAGAGTGGTGTGTCTGTGTGTGAGGGAGGGGGTGTGTGCACGCGTGTGTGAGAGAGTGAGGGAGAGAGATGGACAGAGCGAAGGAGAGGAGGGAGGGATGGAGCAGAGGGAGTGTGATTGTGTGAGAATATTTACCATGTATTAATGTGCATCTTGTAAGTCGCTCTGGTAGAGGAAGTGTGTACATATTTGTCTGTGAGTGAGTGGTTGAATGTGTGTGTGTCTGTGCATGAGATGAGAGAGGGGGGTGTGAGTGTGTGGTTTTGTAGGACCGCAATAAGAGGAAAATGTTTATTTTATTTATACGCTGAAGCGAGAAGCTTGTTTAAAGTGTGGCGTGTAGTGGATTTCCTGCAGGCGACTCATTGCTCACTGTGTGCTGGTGGTTCAGCTCTGCTCTCTGCAAGCTTTTGTTTTAGACACGTCGTCCCCTAATTACTGTAATTCCCCACTGTCAGAGGACAAAAGCTTCAGGATTACACATTCAGGCATTGCTGCACACAATTTAAGCAGTCATTCAGGTTGCACTGTATATAGTTGGATTTTCCCCTTTTTTTACGTGGGTAAGGAAAAAAGACACTGAGCAGCAGTGTGGCTAAACGTTTGTTTAAATTGCATTGTTTGTGTTTCTAATATCGGACTATAACATTCCTCATAATAATCATACTAATACAAACCAGAATGATGCACATCATTTCATGCTTGTAATCCGGTGCAGTAATGCAGTTTCACCAGTAGGTGGGGGTGTTCTGCATCTTCTTTCAACGCCTGCGTTTTTATTGTTCTTTTAAAACTTTTTGAGGGTTTCCAAAAATTGCACCATAGCCTGAACCCGAGGGCCCAGGTGATGCGAGATGTGTTGGTACGGTGTTAGCAGGGCTGATCTCGCTATACGCTCATTGAGCAGCCCGCATCACCCCAAGACAAGGAAGGTTGAGGAGTAGTTTACGTTTCTTTGACTCCAGTTGAGCGCTTGTGTGTCCGTTTAGGGTGTGTTAAAGTAAGATCAGATTTGCTTTGTTTACTGACCTCTGACATGGGTTCTCTAATATTAAACTGGTTTTAAGCAGCTGCCACCACCCCTGACCTATTAAATAAGGATTAAATGAAGAAAATGTGGCATTACCCATGATCCTTTGCTGCTTGTATTTGAATACTGTGTTTGAAAAATGACAAATTGAGCTCAACGTGATACTTTCTTGACATAATGAAAATTGAACATGAAATATTAATGTGTTCTTTAAATATTGATCTATTTTCATTATTTTTGTTCCTAGGTGGCGTTGCTAGGAATGGACATTCTGTCTGCCCTAGTGACAAGGTTACAGGAGCGCTTTAGAACACAGGTTGGCACAGGTAAGGAGACATCTCATGTTCTCAGTGTCACAGAACCACATTTTAACCTAAACCTTTTGAATTAGATTATTTTATAATAAAAGTTATTTTTTAAGATTATATTTATTTATTTATTATTATTATTATTATAATAGTACATTTTATTTATAACACACTTTTCATTATAAGTAAATATGAAAGTGCTACAAAAGTCATAAAACAGAAAACAAACACAAAGATAAAAACAAAACACCAAGTTAATAAAAGGCCTTGTTTAAGATGGAAGGTTTTTAGGCCTGATTTAAAAGCGCCCAGATTCTGAGTTTCCCCTCAGGTGGTCGGGGAGAGACTTCCACAGGCATTCCACAGAGATTTGACATTTGTACCACTAGCAGGCATCACATCGTTCACGCCTGGCCTTCTAGTAAACGTGTCCTTTCTTCCTGCCCGTTACAGTAACTGTCTCACCTTTGTTTGCTTGCCTCCCCAGTCCTGCCCAGTTTGATAGACCGGTTAGGGGACTCAAAGGACCAAGTGCGAGACCAGGATCAAACTCTGCTGTTGAAGATCATGGAACAGTCTGCAAACCCGCAGGTAACGCCCTCCCCCTCCCTCCGTGTCTGGCTGGCAGGCAGATAGGCAGGCACACACACCGGGCACTGTGTCACACCTCACACGTTCCTTTAATCATGCAGTTTTTCCAAACACTTGTTTGTAGTTTTTTAAAGTGTTTTTCAAACCAGTTTCAAACAGAAACAACACCTGCTATTGCGTCATTGCTTCTTTGCGTAGCCGATACCGGAGTCACAGTTTATACTCGTTTACGTAGTTTTGCGCATTTGTTTACACGCGGCTGGGTATTTCCATGCTACATAATTTACATGCGAAGCAATACTCTTGACACTTGACTAGAAACTTGACTTTGTGAAAGTACATCCTTAACCAGTGGTGGATGAAGTACACAAACCCTTTACTTGAGTCAAAGTACAGATACCCTGATAAAATGTTACTCCACTAAAAGTAAAAAGTCCTAAATTTAACCCCATTTGCCTTTGAAATGTAGGGCAGTGAAAGTAAAAATAAGAGTAAAAATGGAAATACTTAAGTAAGCACAGATACACTGTACTTAAGTACAGTAATAAGTACAGTAAAGTAAATGTATTTTGTTCGTTCCACCACTGTCCTTAACAGTGTGGTTCCACCACTGTCCTTAACAGTGTGGTTCTGTGTGGCTCAGTAGGTAGAGCGTGGTTCTGTGTGGCTCAGTAGGTAGAGCACAGCGTTGACAACGCTTTAAGTTGTGGGTTCAATTCCCACTGGGACCACATATAGTGAAAAATGTATGCATTCACTACTGTAAGTCACTTTGGATAAAAGCGTCTGATAAATGGTATATATAAAGTCACAGTGTCCACGTAGGAATGGACCCTGTGATACTCTATCGCCCGCGTTCCTTAATTGTTGCACCTCATTGCCTGCGCTGATGCAGTCCACTTGACAACCATCCTGTAAGAAATAAAAATTAATGAGCGTATGAATATTAATGTGTCATCGTTTGCACCGGAATGAAACTGGCCGTGTGAAGATGGATGGATGTTTTTTTGTGCCCCGGGTGGTGGGTGGGGCAGGAGTGGACAGGTGTGGGTTGAAGCGCAGATGAGCGGTGAATGTGTAACGTTGTTGCTGAATGTGCCTGCAGTACCTATGGGACCGAATGCTGGGCGGATTCAAACACAAGAACAACAGGACCAGAGAGGGAGTCTGCCTCTGCCTTATCGCCACGCTGAACGTGTGAGTGCGACCCGCTCCGACCCGCCCGACCCGCCTCGACCCGCCTCGACCGGGCCACCTCTCCTGATCACCTCACATTAGGGCACTTTTAACTCTTCCCATTTCGGGCCTCCCGCGTGGTCCAGTGGTTTCAACGTCCGTCGCTAGCCACGGAGACCGGGGGTTTGATTCCCCGTCGCGCCAGAGTCGGCTCTGGCCGGGAGTGCCACCGGGGCGGCGATTGGCTGTCCGCCCCAGGGAGGGGGGAGGGAAGCCGACACAGTTCGCTGCGCACAGGAGTGGTTCTGGGGTGCCGGAATTACAGTCGACGGCACGACGAGTGTTGTCTCGGAGGAGGCAGCGCTTCGCCCTTGTCACTGCCGGTCACAGGGCTACGGCAGCGAACTACGAGGGAGGAGATTGAACTAAGCACAGCGGGAGTAATTGGCTACCAAATTGGGAGAAAAACCGGGGTCAAATCGTAAAAATTGATTTATAAAAATTCTTCCCATTTCAGCCCGTCATACTCCAGACTATTATATAATACAATAATTCCCCTCCATAAAGAATGATAAGACGATTATGTGGAATCTGCCTGCGCCACGTGATTGCAAGCAAACAACGCAATTTTCCATTCTCACATGGTTCTGTGTGGCTCAGTAGGTAGAGCATGGCGCTAACAACATAGCTTAGGTTGTGGGCTTGATTCCCACTGGGACCACATATACCGAAAAAATTTATGCATTCACTACTGTAAGTCGCTTTGGATAAAAGCGTCTGATAAATGGCATATATTATTATTATTATTATTATTGTATTATTATAATTCCGTGGCTGTAAATGAAGTCATTGTTGCTATGGGCACCAGTGGTGACAGGTGCTTCATGAAAAGTGTTTCTCTCCTGCCTTTCAGATATGGAGCCCAAGGCTTGACCCTCAGCAAAATTGTACCTCATATATGTAACCTACTAGGAGATCCCACGAGCCAGGTACTGTGTCCTTCCATCGCCAGCACTTTCATTAACGCTCCTTTCAGCAATTTAAACAAGCTGCAAGTTCTGTCTGCAGCAAGAAAACCAACAAGAACAACTACAACTACAACATAGAGCAGCACTTCTATATTACCCCTTCGACTAAACCAGGGGTGGGCAATTCTGGTCCTGAGGGCCGGTGTGTATGCTGGTTTTTGTTTCTACCAATTACCCCTGGCTCAATTAGCTAATTAGTTGGATACGCCAATGCTGGTTCGCTTGTGGATTAGACCACAGTAACGTGTTTCATATGGGAACACAAGAACAGTCTTCAGCTGCCTTTCATGGGCTTATCAAGAAATTGAGCTAAAATGTCAGATCACGTAAATGATTTGGGCTGATTAAATAATTAGGAGCGGAAGTTGGCATGAAATACAGAAACGGATGAAGCCCTCCTTGCCCACCCCCCTGACAGAGGCAGCCCGTACAGTCGAAGGCAAATTCAGCATGTCACAAAAGCTCATGGGGCCCCCTGCTGGTGAAGAGGGCAGCTTGTGGAAATAGCAACGCCATCTGTTGGCCAATTCGAGGAAGTGCATTGCAGTTGTTACTGTAATTTACCTTGACCCTCTGAAATGGCATGTTAACCAGGAAGGAACTGAGCAGCAAATGCAGATAAACGCTGGAATAAACAAGTCCATTAGATGATAGTCTTATATATCACTTATATAATACTCTTATATTCATTATGTAATGTTTGTCTTTAGTGGTTGATTTTTAAGTTTTTTTTATCTCGTGATGGGAACCACATACATACATATATTCTACATGTTATCTATTTAAATAGATGTATTTTTAAACAGAAAAACAGGTTGAGTGCCTCGGGTCACCTGGGACTCAGACCTGCGTGTCTCAGGCCCGGTGTCTTAACCAGTAAGCCCCATCCCAGCCCCTGTGGCTCACGATGTTCACCTTCAAATCCTAGTCTTTTATTTTCAATGTTTCTGGCTCTTCAGGGTCATTGGTCCAGCCCTTGGGGGGTCTCGTGTTTGTCCTCCGATGCCTCAGGCAGAACAGATCCTCCAGGTCTCCTACAGACAGTTTTTTAAGCACATCCTGTCCCAGCAGTGGACACCCAGAGGTTACTCCCCCCCCTCCTGTGAATGCAGATATCTGTCATCACAGGAACAGCACTTCCTGTCTGGAACAGGAAACTCTGCCCATAGACAGATTGGTCCACTGACACTGCAGTGTGAGTCTGTGGAATGCAGTTCCCATGCCTGTTAAAGTCTGTTAAACGCCGTCGAGCACGGTCTTCATTAGACAGACTGTTTTCAGTGCATTGGGTATTCAGTTGAGAGGCGATAGAGGTGCTCACAAAGAGGTGACACAGAGTCAGAAGGTCAGAGTAGATGTAGTGTAAAATCACTATTTAAAGATCTGCAGTGTATCATGTCTAGTGTTAAAGAGAGCTGGGCTCTTCTGGGCGTGCTAAAAACCTGCTGGCTTTTCAGGGTAGGGTAGGGATATTTGTGGAACTTGGAAGTCACAGCTCACAGAAAAGCAAAAATTGTGTTCCATTCCAAAAACAGAAATGTGCACATGGTCTACGCTCCCATCTATTCATCTGTAACAATCAATGTCTTCCTCCCCCACTCTTTTACCTGTGGCAGGATGAGAGTGCATTGTGGGAAACTGAGTATTAGCCAGTCCTCGAGTCTGAGAATGATAGGAGTGGGTGCAGAAAGTGCGAGCCGGCAGTGTAGTGTAATGGTTAGGCAGCTGGGCTTGTAACTCAGAGGTTGCAGGTTCAATTCCCAGGTGGGGCACTGCTGTTGTACCCTTGAGCTAAAGGTACTTAACCTGAATTGCTTCAGTAAAAAATATCCAGCTGTATAAATGGATTGTATGTAAAGAAATGTAAAACTGTGTAAGTCGCTCTGGATAAGAGCATCTGCTAAATGCCTAAAATGTAAATGTAAAATGAGCCGTGTTCAGCTGCGCTGAGGTGCATTGTGGGAAACTGAGTTTTCTGTCTCCTGCAGGTGCGGGACGCGGCCATGAACTGCCTGGTGGAGATCTACAAGCACGTGGGCGAGAGGGTGCGGATGGATCTCAGTAAAAAGGGATTGCCACAATCACGGTACGCCCTCCATCCTTCACGCCCTCGCACCTCCGCCCGCTGCCCTGTTCCCAACCCCGTCACACCTGCACGGGAACACCATGACCCCCTCCCTGTGTATGACCATGTCTCCCCCCTTTATTCTCTCTTCTGCTGCCCCTTGAAGAAAGACAGCAGAATACTGCAGAGTGTTGCACTGTAATGTCAGATGGGACACCTCTGTCCACCAGCATATTAAAGCCATTAATCAGAATGGTCTGAGCGGGGACAGTACATCCCATAATGTTGCATAAGCCTCTCCCCCACATTAAAAGTGAGAGCTCTGTTTGGCGGCGGTGATTGGCTGACCGCCCCAGAGGGAGGGGGGAGGGAGAGTCGGCACGGGTTCACCAAGAAGCGCCAAAGGTGTCCTATAATTGAAAGAAATAGAGGGTGTAATTGGCCACCAAATTGGGAGAAAAACAGAAACGGAAATCAGAAACAAATAATGCTTTTTCAAATAAATGTGTTAAATGATAAATTCAGGACGCCACCACCGTTTTGTAATGACCCTGTGAACATGTCCAGATAGTAGGAGTGAACGTCAGGTTCCCCAGCAGTGTGGCGGGCGCAGCCATCATGACCGATTGCGTTGGTTGGAGCACAGGCTGCCTTTCCCAGGACTGCAGGGTTGTGCCTCTCAAATGATGGAGCTAATGTCCATGTTGCCCCAGTTCTTTGAGTGTACATCACTGTGGACCAGGGTAACCAGGCGGGCGTGTGACCCTCTCTGATCAGAACATTTTACATTGTAAGCACTTAGCAGATGCTCTTATCCAGAGCGACTTACAAGATGTGCATTAATACATGGTAAGAACAATCATAGTTCGCGCAAGAGATCAGTGCAGTAATAAAGCAATAGACATCATTGCAGGCAGCTGCGTACCACACCTGTAACACTGGGAAGGAAAACGTTAGTAATTATCATTTTTATTATTTTTAATTATTAAATGAGAAGGCAGAAGGGATACATAATGTTGAGCAAGTAGGCAGTGGTGATGACAATTGGCTAGATGTACAGAATTCAGTGGTAGTGGAGTCTGAAACGGTGGGTTTTGAGTCTTGCAGAAGGGAGATAAAAACCCCTCTGTGAACAGCAGCAGTGACACGCCGACATGCTTGTGACACAGTGTTTGTTCTGCTACAATCAAACATGAATCATACCAAACATGAATCACTGTGCCTTATTTTTTGTATCACTTTCTACTAAGCCCTCACTTCCTTCCCCTTGCTATGAGTGGGCCCTAAAAACAGACCTGTGGTTTTTGTGGTGTCCGGTAGCAAAGCATTATGGGTAATGGGTGCAGCCCATACCATGAGGGGGGGGATACCCCGCCCCTGTGCTCCTTTATTAAATTACCCCCTCTGCTGATAGGAATGATTGGATTAGCCCACGTGCCACTTCACTGAAGAGCAGCTGGGCTGAACCATGACGCATGCTGCGCAGGGGTGACCTGCCATTTCAGTGTCACACGGTCGCTTTCATGCCCTTCATTCGCCCTCCAGGCATCAAAAATCATTCATGTACTCGGCCCTTTAAAAAACCCCCCCCCTGAAAGTTTTCCTCTTTTTAATGTTCAGTTTCCTCAAAGCAAACATGTGGCCCCCAGCAGACCCTGCAAAGAGAAGTTCCTCACGCACAATTTTATTTTTATTTTTTGTGTGTGTGTGTGTGTGTGTGTGTGTGTGTGTGTGTGTGTCTGCGCACATGTTGCGATTTGCTTTTGTGGTCAGACTCGACAGGAACAGCTGTTAAACTTTTTCCCTTCTAATCAATACGGGAGCAGCCGGGGGTGGGGGGTGGGAGGGGGGCGTCTCAAACATCTGCCACTTTGATCTCCTGACAGTCTTGAGGGGACAGGTCTGGGCTCGGCGATGGAGACCAGAGCAGGGAGAGAGACGCTGGCGAAAAGCACCAGCCAGCTTGTCACTTGCCACAGATTTCATTATTCGTGTCAGGATTTTGAATCGTAAAACCTGGATGAACAAAAGGGCCATTTACCTAACTCGATATAGGGGCCTGAGCCGATTGGACGAGGCCCCCGTGTTAAGCTAATCCGAGGGCACGAGGAGTGGCACTGTGGCGATAATTAGATTGAACCCATCTCCCCTGCGGGCACGCCTGTGCCCTGTGCCCACCAGGGGCCTCTGTCTGCAGGCCCAACCGTAATCCCTTTTACACTGAGAGATTTATACACAATGAAGACGAGCATGAGGGAGGGCACATTCATGCTCTCAGCTGTTATGCCCTCCTGTTCATTCAGAGTGGTGGCTGTGCTGTCTGACATTTTACATTTGAGCCATTTATCAGACGCTCTTATCCAGAGCGACTTGCACAAAGATTATTTCTTTACATATAATCAATTTATACAGCTGGATATTTTACTGAAGCAATTCAGGTTAAGTACCTTGCTCAAGGGCAGTGCCCCCACCTGTGGATTGAACCTGCAACCTCTGAGTTACAAGCCCAGCTCCCTAACCATTACACTACACTCAGACTCGATGGCGACCCGCTTCTTTGCTCTGATTTTAAGAGCGTTCGACGGTTTCGTTCCGACGGCGGCGAGACATAAAATATCGGCCAACGGAGCGACGGGTTTGAATAACGGAGTTCGATTCTCTCACAGAGCTGCTGTCCAGGTTTATGAAGCTGCCGTTTGCGTTGGAGATTGAGCCGGAGAGATCGCAGCGCGGTTTCTCGCAGCCTGTCGTGTCCGTGCGTTAGTCAGTGGTAAGCGATGACACGGACAGCAGCCCGGGGAAAAAGGCTCTTTTTTAAAAACTTACTAAAATTGGATTACAGACGTTTCTATCGGGACACGTTTTAGTGATTCACTCCACAGACTTTCTCGTTTGCATTTTTACACTTGACCGTTTTTAACATTGTGGGCTGAGGTTAGGGCCATCGAGCGCAGTTACTGGTGTTCTGAAAGGCCTGGTGAAAGATGTTTTTCAGTGTTCTTATTGGCCGGTTTGCCTGGCCTTTCTCCGGCGCATCCATCAAGCGCCAGTCAGCGGGTGTTTGGACTGGGTCAAAGATCCTGGGATAGCAGCGTAACGCCGCCCCTGTGTTTCAGTCGGGAAGGTCAAGGGCTCTTATTGTATACCATGTGTCTGAGCACCCAATTCATCCACACCTTCGTAACATCGTCCAGCATTACTTTAAATATGACCTGACCGGTCAATCCATTTTGTGTGTGACTTAGCGATCCCTAGCATCATAATGTCATGGTGCCATTTCCAAATATACAAATATATAAGTGTATTATTTGTTCTCGCATGTGGACAGGAAGCCAACAGTCAAGAGTATGTGTCGCAAGCTTCTTTCAATCGGAACATCTGACACTTGTAAAATAGTTTTTGATTGGATCATCCTCAAATTCAGGGTTTTCTTTTCTTTGTCTTTTTTTGTACCTTTTTTTCCTCGACAGGAAGTGGGCGGAGCAAAAGCACTCTGCTGTGGTTAACCAGCAGCTTGTGCCACTCAATGTCCCGAGCTGTGTTTGCAGCGCTGCAGATTGGAACGAATCAATTTCTCAGGCCCCAGAGAAGAACGCATGACTTGTATTTGTTTATTGAAGCTCTTTGCTCGGGAGGGGGCTGGGGGAAGAGAACCTCACTTAACAGGACACCTCTGAGGAGTAGCCCTCGTGTGGTGCAGTGGTGCTGGAGTGGGCGATGCTGCTCCTTTCGAGTGGCATTGCTGTCACGGTTTATCTGTGAGATGCTGCCAGCTGCAATAATAACAATAATAATAATAATAATGGATTGGATTAGCGACGCAAATTCCATGATCCCAGAGCAGGTCCTGAGCACTGCATGTGCATCAATGCACCAATCAAACATTCCTGGAGCCAGGTTAGTCTCAGGCCTGAGCACTGCATGTGCAGTCTCAGGCTCGTCTCAATTAGTCTCAGGTTAGTCTCAGCTCTGTCTCAGGTTAGTCTCAGGTTAGTCTCAGGCTCGTCTCAGGTAGTCTCAGGTTAGTCTCAGGCTCGTCTCAGGTAGTCTCAGGTTAGCCTCAGGTTAGTCTCAGGTTAGTCTCAGGTTAGTCTCAGGTTAGCCTCAGGTTAGCCTCAGGTTAGCCTCAGATTAGCCTCAGGTTCGTCTCAGGTGTGTCTCAAAGTCCTGTAACAGTGAAGGGGGTGACCCCTCGGTGTCTCAAGTTTCACCTGCCTCCTCAATGCGCGGCTCAGCTCAGGTCATTCCACTCAAACTCCACACACCCATCCCTCCTGTTTCTGGTGCAGCGCTTGTTCATTTGACTCTGGTGTAAACACAGTGGGTATGGAGGAAGTCCCCCTCCTCGTCCTGGGGTAGGGGGCCGTTTGGGCCTGTTTGTGTGTGGTTCTGCTGAGCGAGGCTGTAACTGAGCAGACCAGTGATAACCCCCCTCTGTCCTGCAGATGCAGGGTGACCCTTTGTGTTGTGTGGGCTCTGCTTGTTTAGAGGAAGGGGGGATGTGTCTGAGACAGAAACAGAGACACATGTTTCCCCCCCCCCCTGTCTTTCCGCAGTGCCTTGACCGTTGTGTTGTTTTTCTCCCCCTCCAGGTTGAATGTAATCTTCAACAAATTTGACGAAGTCCAAAGATCTGGGAACGTGATCCCGTCTTCTGCCTCAGGTGAGTGGAGAAACCCCCCCCCCTTCCCCTCTCCTGTTCCCGCTGCCACACCTGGCCGCCCCCTGCCCCTCCCCGCTCCGCTCCCTCCACCCCGTACCATTGTCAGGGCGGCGCGGGAGCCGCAGTTGCTAGGAGACCCCTACCAACGGGTGGGCAGGTGACCCAATGAGGGAGATTGCCAGCAGGGGGTGCTCAGCCCTATCCACAAAGGCTCCCACACTCTGGGGAGGAACGTTCCACATGCAAGGAAAAGGAAAAGATACATGTGGACGGTTCTGTGTGGCTCAGTAGGTAGAGCATGGCGCTGACAACGCTTAGGTTGTGGGTTCAATTCCCTTTGGGACCACATATACTGAAAAATGTATGCGTTCAGTACTGTAAGTTGTCTGGTAAATGGCGTATATTGCAAGGGAACGCAGAACAGCCCGGCCCTCACCTCCCACGCTGTGGACGGCCTCTGGTGTTCCAGGCTGATTGCTCACGGGACACGGATTACAGACAGCAGCAGCTGCCAAATTAGGAGCCCCGCCCGCCCCCGCTCCTCTAAAGCTGATTGGCTTAATTGATGTGAAGCGCCAGCGTTAGCGTGAGCAGGCCGTCCCGGAGCGATCACACAGAGGGCCCTCTTGCTAGCCCCGCTCTTTTTCAGGAGCTCTCCTCTCTCGGAATTGAGGACGGGGGGTAAATATAGTTTGTCGATGCTGGTCTGTGCCGCCGCTCTGTGATGAGTTTGAACAGACTCTTCGTTCCAGTGAATTGTGCTGGAGACGTGCGAAGGTTTCTGTGTGGGATCTGGGTACGAGTGTGGCTGCTCTCCAGATGGAGTTGTAAGCCTACCAGCTGCATCGAGGGGAATGGGCTAGCTCTCCTCTGTTTCCCCTTCCCTTTCTCTCTCTCTCTCTCTCCCTCTCTCTCTCTTTCTTCCTCTCTCTCCCTCTCTCCCCTCTCTCTCTCTCTCTCTCTCTCTCCTCTCTCTCTCTCTCTCTCTCTCTCTCTCCCTCTCTCCTCTCTCTCTCTCTCTCTCTCCCCTCTCTCTCTCTCCCTCCTCTTCTTTGTCATTCTTTTTCCGTATTTTCCTCTTTCATTCTTTAATTTTTTTTTGTGTCCAAACACTCTCTCTCGCTCACTCTCTGTGTTTCCCTCTCCACCTCAGCCCTGGTTGGCGTTGGCCTGTTTTGTTTGTGGGGCAGACGAAGGCAAAGGTGACAGCCTCTCGTGCAAAGTAGGCGCCCCACAGGAAGTGGGCGTAACCCTGCCCGCAGATGTCACATTCCCTCAGCCGCCAGCGCAGGGACGGGACGCGCGTTAGCAGCACAGCCATAAATCTCTCACAACGCGGAGCGAGAAAAATGACTGCCTTCAACAAGAATGATTTCAAGCCAAAGTGTTTTTGCTCTCTCTCTCTCTCCATAGTGTGTGTGTGTGTGTGTGTGTGTGTGTGTGTGTGTGTGTGTGTGTGTGTCTGTGTGTCTGTGTTTGTATGTATGTGTGTGTGTGCGTATGTGTGTGTGTGTGTGTGTCTGTGTTTGTATGTATGTGTGTGTATGTGTCTGTGTTTGTATGTATGTATGTGCGTGTGTCTGTGTCTGTGTGTGTGTGTGTGTGTGTGTGCGTGTGTGTGTCACAGTGATTGTGTGTGTGTGTGTGTGTGTGTGTGTGTGTGTGTGTTATCACAGTGATTGTGTGTGTGTGTGTGTTATCACAGTGATTGTGTGTGTGTGTTATCACAGTGATTGTGTGTGTGTGTGTGTGTGTGTGTGTGTGTGTGTGTGTTATCACAGTGATTGTGTGTGTGTGTGTGTTATCACAGTGATTGTGTGTGTGTGTGTGTTATCACAGTGATTGTGTGTACACTCAAACTCGAGCCTTTGTTATGCTCCACTGACGAGGCGCATGTTTGCAGGTAGTTTGGGGATTTCTGAAAACTTTTCAAAGGGTTGTAGCCTCATTATTTTCCCTTTATGAATATGAACGGTTTTACCAATCTTGTGGTAATGAGCGGAGACTGGAGAGAAGGGAAAGACACGGCTACATGTCTGGAGCAGACGTGGAGAAGCTTCACAGCGTTTGCGTCCCTGCTCTCTCTCTCTCTCTCTCTCCCGAGCCGTGGGCCCCACGTTGCGGGAATAAAGATTGTCAATCATTTACCTCAGCACTTACTCAGCTGTTGTTATCACTCCGGTTTTAAATGAGCTTGTACAAATTAGCTCGTACAAAATGGAAAGGCAAATTAATTTGCGTAAGGGCCGGAATGCCGTGCCCGTAGCAGTAGAAGTGCCTCCGGTCCCCTTAGATCTGAAATACAAACAGATGACGAAGAAAAACCTTTTAATGAGGTCCTTTCATTACAGTCTTCCTCTTAAGTGGGGTTGTTTTTAGGTTGCCAGGATACCAGTTCTTGCTGTCATAGTGCTCCCATCTGCAGAAACGGGGAACAAAGCGCTCCGCCCCCACGCCTTATTGAGCGTGTCCCGTCGGCTTGACGTTTCTTTCTACCCAATAAGTTATTTTCCTGGGGGGCAGAGGGCAGAGAGGAACGGTGGCATTGAGCCCGCTGTGATTGATATCTGAGCCGTTTGTCTTTGTCTCTGGGGTGTATCGTTTCCCCCTCGCCCAAAGCAGAGGACTCTGGGACGCGAAGGGGCTAACGATCACGGTCAAGCAGCTTCCCTTTCAAGGCTGGCTTGGCGGGGAAAGAGAAGACGCTCGATTCAGGTCTTTATTACGCAAGCGAACTTTAAATCATCAGAGCGTGGGGCGCGAGCGTGCGGGCCGGTTACTACGTCTGTTTGTCATCGCGTTTGAAAGGGGGCAATAACACAGCGCCGCCCCTGTGGCCGCGTTTAACCCCGTTACGGCCGCCTGTTTGGCGAGGCCTTCTGCGAGGCTCATGTTCAGCGCACGTTAACCTTTTAGGGTCGGCTGGATCGCCGCCAATCCGAGCAGCAATAAAAGTATATTTCTGTTTCCAACTATTTTATCATACACATGCGGCAAAAGCATTGACAGAAACCTCAGAATCACGACTTTCCGATTTGAGCACTGGCAAATAATATGAGATTTTTTAAAATTAGGTTAATTAGACAAAAAGTAAACCTTGTCTTTTACTCTCTTTTGTTTGTCGATCTATTTACAAGCTGCATATGATACTGACCAAACTATTGATGGCATATAAATGTAGCTGTGATTGTCCTTCAAATAAAAATATCAAACACTTTGGAGTAAGTGTGTGTTAAGTTGATGAAATTGAGATAAATATCAGACGACAGCAAAATCACAAAGCCTCTGAGTTAAGCACGGACCTGTGGGGGTTAATGCGCGTTGAGTCGCTGGAGCGCTACCTCAGTGGTAATTTGTGTATGTTTCACCTGTGTTGGATGCAAATACATCGACTCTTTAAAAAGAGGCATACATTGTCGTGAGCTGAAATGAAGTGCACCCAGGTAGTTTTGTGAAATGGCGGCTCTTTCTCGGGGTCAGCCCGTTAGCGTTGCCTGGGGTCATGGGGTTTGGATGTAGACGTGCCCCTTCCTCCACGATCAATGTGCTTCCAGTCAGAATGATTTTGGGCGGCAGTGTCGATGAGGTCTGTCACTTTAACTCAGTAAGTCCTGTTCGATATTCAGAGGAAGTATGGAGCTCCCCGGAGGCACTTGGGTTGTGCATTCTTTTGTTTACAGTTTTTTTTTTTAGAAGCTGGCCCGTTTTTAGCAGGAAGGAGAAAAACCTGGACGCCTCGTTCGTTCCTCAGTTTGAGACGGGTGTCAGGATCGAGGTACTTTCACTGTTCTGAGATCAGCCTGACCGGGGCGTGGGCAGGCTCCTGTCCAATCCTGTCACACGCCGTCAAGCGAAGGGTTGAGACGAGCCTGTTTTAAATGCACACAAATGAGGCTATAAGTATGGTGCATTGTTTTACATATTAGAGATACATTATGCATATTTATGTATATATAAACATACATATCTAGTTACAGAAAGCCCTGTAAGAACAAAACATTGGCATTAAAAAGTTGCCAGCTTTCTGCATATATATATCCGTACCCAAGACCCATCCAGGAAATCTTTGTCAGAGCAGCCTTTTTTTTTCTTCTCCTCCCTGTGCGACTGAAAGGTTACAGAGACACACAGCTGTGTTGTGGGGCCCTGGTGGTGGCTGGGACGGGGGGGGGGGGGAGGGGGAGGGACTGAGTTCCTGGGCGCCCACAGCGAGCGACGGGCACGGGTGGAATGCCATCCGAGCGCCTGGGCAGAGTCCGGCGGCGTCGGGGATCAGAGACGCAGCTCTGGAGACGACGGAGAGGCCCGGTGAGGGACACACACACACACCGCACCGCACGCTCTTATTTTGGAGCAGGGTGGCAGCTTGTCGTCCGTGCGGTCACAAGACTAGAGGGGAGGGGAGGGGGGAGGAGGAGGAGGAGGACGAGGAGGGGGGGGGGGGGGAGTGTTAGTGCGGAGAGAGGCTGAGAGAGAGCTTGAGAGAAACGGCTCCCCTGCACACACACTGTCTCTCTCTCTCTCTCGCTCTGGTTAGTGTGTGTGGAAGGAACGCTCGCGCTCACGCTATGACAACCGGTGAAGGTAAGGATGTTAACGGAATGGCATTTTTAATGTCAGGGGCTTTAAAACGGGCGACGGCAGGGCGATGGTGTTTGCTCTCACTTCCTCTTGCTGAATTGAAGAGGAGCTTCGTAGGTGACGGGGAACAGAGCAGGGCTTTCAGGAGGAGAAAAATCTTAACCCTTTGGGGCTGTTTCAGTTTGTGTGGGTGTTTATTTGTGGTATCTAGCCTGTAGTAATCTGTTAGTGTGCGATTCAGCTTTAAGGACTCCGCTTTAAATGTGTTTGTAAACAAATGGTGTGGCGCACTTGTACTGGCAGGTGGTGGACCCCCCCATCCTCCAAGGTGCGTTTACCTTCTGGTCTCAGTCGGTGGACCGCGATGCCTGACGTTTGACAGCTCTTGCACGCATCGGCTGAAAGGGTCACGTTTGAAACGGGGTGTTGTGATGTGAGATTACACGCCTGCATGGTTCCACGCTCAGATGATCGGGAGAGAGAGATCTCATTCCCACCCACTCGCGCTCTGTGCTGCGTCCTGTTATGGAAATGCTGCTCGTTTGGTTCACAAATTGTTTTGCGCGGTGGCTCGTTGTGGCCGTGTTTTTGTCGGGCTCTGACGAGCTCTCTTCCGGAGAGAGAGAAAACGCACCGCGAGGCTGTTTGGCCACTCGGCCGCTTTGGGACGAGTTTGTTCAGCGGCGAAAAGGTTCACCGGTTTTGTTCTGTTTTGCCGTTCTCCTCCGGGCGCCCTCCTGTCTTGAGAGCGGGCCAGCCCAGCCCAGCCCAGCCCACGGCGTTACAGTGAAGTTGAAACTGCGCACTGTGTTTGCCTCAGCCCTGTCTCCGTCCCCTGAATCCCTGCGACAGTGCCGTGCGCTCTCCTCCGCGGGGGACTTTGTAGTTTGTTTCGTATCGATCGTCGAGTCGTGCCC
This sequence comes from Aldrovandia affinis, assembly GCA_029706075.1. Classification (NCBI taxonomy): domain Eukaryota; kingdom Metazoa; phylum Chordata; class Actinopteri; order Notacanthiformes; family Halosauridae; genus Aldrovandia; species Aldrovandia affinis. Next base: position 1,131,348 of record JAINUG010000195.1, on the reverse strand, counting down.
TCTGCCATCCCTCGTCTCATACCCTCGTAAAAGAGCCGTGTTAGTGTCGTTGTCTCGCAGCGTGGAGCGACGCACACTGAACCAAAACAGACCGGAGCATTCAGAACCTGGAGGAAATGGACCGGGGGGGGCAGGGTAGGGGGGGCGCCTCTGTGCCTCAAACCCACAGCTGTGCGATTGTGCCGAGGCTGCAGCCGCTGTAGACTGGCTCTCCCTTCAGCGGCCTGAATAGCGCCGTCGTCTTCGCTCTCGTTCACTCGAGAAATAAAATGGATTCTTGTTCCCCCTGAATGATGTGGGATCTGAATGAACTGGGCATGCAGTGGTTGAACACTCTGAAGAATGCTCTCCACAATGGGCACGTTGTCTCCTCAGTTTCGTTAATACACATAGCATGTTTTGCTTGGTGTTGTTTTGTGTTTTGTTTTCCCGTGACACTGGTGACTGGTAGGGCTTGGGACACTTTCACGTCTGTGTGCGTCTGGGGCAAGCTTGTCACACGCTGTGTTGTCAGAGCTCTGAGAAGACCCGATATGTTGTGTGTGTGTGTCTGTGTGTGTGTGTGTCTGTCTGTGTGTGTCTGTGTGTGTCTGTGTGTGTGTGTGTGTGTCTGTGTGTGTGTCTGTGTGTGTCTCTGTGAGTCTGTGAGTCTGTCTGTGTGTGTGTGTGTGTGTGTCTGTGTCTGTGTGTGTGTGTGTGTGTCTGTGTGTGTGTGTGTGTCCCTGTGTGTGTGTGTGTGTCTGTGTCTGTGTGTGTGTGTGTGTGTGTGTGTGTGTGTGAGTGTGTGTGTGAGTGTGTGGGTGAGTGTGTGGGTGAGTGTGTCTGTGTGTGTGTGTGTCTGTGTGAGTGTGTGTGTGTGTGTGTGTGTCTCATTATTAATATGGTAGCATGCGAGTGCACCTTCAGCGCGGGGCCGAGGCGTGGAGGTGCTGTGTCACGTGAGCGGGGCCTGTGGGTTTCGCTCTTAGTTTCGCTTGACTCAGCAGATACCTGGCAGCCCGGCCGCAGAACTCCGCTCAAATGTGACTCCTCATGTCAGGCCTGAAGGTGAAACGTAAGACGGTATGGTGGACGTCAGCGCCGCTCGCGTTCACACACACAAGCAGGCGTGGAGTCTTTGTGCGTTTGCGGTGCGATGGCAGTGTCTGAACGGGCCGAAACCATTTCCCTCGCACAGGAAGTCACGCTGGAGCGCGTGTGCCGTTTGGCCGCGAGTTCAGTTCCCCAAACCGGAGCGCTGTACGTGGTGCTGTCAGGCCCGGTCACTGGGCCACATGGTGACACAGCTGTGTGAAATTAGAGCGCAATCTGCCTTTAACAAATATATCCATTTCACAACACTCGTCTTGGATCACATGACAACGTCACAGGGCTCTCCCTAAACCACAGTTTGCCTGTTACAGCTCGTATGTCTGTCTGTCCTCTGCATTGTGTGCTGAGTACATTGAGTCCTGACTGCGTTCTGCTCTAGATGGGTCTGCTGAAAATGGCTGGTTGCCGTTGGAAACCCTCTCCAGAGACGGCCGATGCTTCATTGTGCATCCGTTCTGTTTACGTGTTTACATCGTGCAGGGGCCGATCGTGTGTGTGTGTGTGCGTGTGAGTGTGTGTGTGTGTGTGTCTGCGAGTGTGTGTGCGTGCTAGTGTGTGTATGTATGTGTGTGTGTGTGTGTGTGAGTGCGTGTGTGTGCGTGTGCGCGTCCGCGTGTGTTTGTGTGTGTGTGTGTGTGTGTGTGTGTGCGCCTGTGTGTGTGCATGTTTGTGTGTGTGTGTGTGTGTGTGTGTGTGTGTGCGCGTGCGTGCGTGCGTGCGTGTGTGCGTGCGTGAGTGTGTGTGTGTGTGTGCGCGCGCGTGTGTGTGTGTGTGTGTGCACGCGTGTGTGTGCGTGTGCGTGTGCGTGTGTGTGTGCACGTGTGCGCGTGTGTACGGATGTCCTGTCACACAAGCTCGGCGTTAGCGCTGGCGCTGTGTTAGCGGCAGTGACGCCCGGCCTGCCAGTGCAGGTTGTGATGGTGTCACGAGCCCCCACATCGCCGTGGTGATGAACAGAGGTGTGGGGTTGGTGTTTGGCCCCTGGCCCGGGGGGAACTGGCAGGCTGGTAAAGGGCTCTGAGACAGAGGGCCGTTTGTGCGCCAGACCTACACGAGTGGAGGGGGAGGAGCCGCGCTCTTCCTCTCCGGGGGGGGGGCAGAGCTGCAAACCACAGCTGTGTGACCTCCTCTTCCTCCTCCCTCCTCTTCCTCAGTACGACAAGGCATTCCTCCATTCTGCCCTGAGGGAGCAGGCAGACAGACAGACAGACAGACAGATTTTGAAATGAGGCCACAGGTCTCCATTCTGGAAATCCGCAGACACGGATAATCAGTAGGCTAGATATCCCCCCCCTCCGAAATGTCCATCCTTGCTCCCGGAGTGCCGGTGTCACGGTGCCAGACTGAGCCTGCGTCCGCTTCCTCCAGGACCTTCTGTCCACAGCCCAGCAGAAGGTTCCTCACCCGTTTGTGTACAAAAAACAAAATCTCCCGTCCCTGACTGCAGAGGGAAAGTCAGGTGATGCTTCCTGTGGTTCTGTGTGTCTCAGTAGGTAGAGCGTGGTTCTGTGTGTCTCAGCAGGTAGAGCGTGGTTCTGTGTGTCTCAGTAGGTAGAGCGTGGTTCTGTGTGGCTCAGTAGGTAGAGCACAGCACTGACAACGCTTAGGCTGTGGGTTCAAATCCTACTGGGGCCACATATACTGAAAAATGTATGAATTCACAACTGTAAGTCTCTTTGGATAAAAGCGTCTGCTAAATGGCATATATGTTACATATATAGGAGGACCTATATCGGCGAGCCGACAGCAGGCCCAATCACAGCGAGCGCCCCGCTTCCTAACGAGCACAGCGTTGGGAGTATTAATAACCTCCTGATCCTGAGGAAACCATTATCTGGTTGTCGGGCAGGGTGGGCCAGGCAGCAGGGTGAGGGTGGGGGGATGGGGGCCCCGATGCTGACAGAGGGTATTTGAGCTTCCTCAGCTGCGGGTTGGGGAGGTGTAAGTTACACCAGAAAATCTGGGGGGGAATAAAACTGGTTCATCCACTTCTAAGCACTTAAGGGCCATGCCCTGCAGCGTCTGCAGCGTCTGCTGCTGCTGCTAGCGTAGCGACACAGGGCTAGCGTAGCGACACAGGGCTAGCGTAGCGACACAGGGCTTAGCGACACAGGGCTGCGTGGCGACACAGTGCTAGCGTGACACTAGCGTGGCGACACAGGGCTAGCGTGGCGACACAGGGCTAGCGTGGCGACACAGGGCTAGCGTGGCGACACAGGGCCAGCGTGGCGACACAGGGCTCGCGTAGCGACGCAGGGCCAGCGTAGCGACGCAGGGCCAGCGCAGCGACGCAGGGCTAGCGTAGCGACGCAGGGCTCGCGTAGCGACGCAGGGCTAGCGTAGCGACACAGGGCTAGCGTAGCGACACAGGGCTAGCGCAGCGACACAGGGCTAGCGTAGCGACACAGGGCTAGCGTAGCGACACAGGGCTAGCGTAGCGACACAGGGCTAGCGTAGCGACACAGGGCTAGCGTAGCGACACAGGGCCAGCGTAGCGACACAGGGCCAGCGTAGCGACACAGGGCCAGCGTAGCGACACAGGGCCAGCGTAGCGACACAGGGCCAGCGTAGCGACACAGGGCCAGCGTAGCGACACAGGGCTAGCGTAGCGACACAGGGCTAGCGTAGCGACACAGGGCTAGCCTAGCGACACAGGGCTAGCGTGGCGACACAGGGCCAGCGTGGCGACACAGGGCTAGCGTGGCGGCACAGGGCTAGCGTGGCGACACAGGGCTAGCGTGGCGACACAGGGCTAGCGTGGCGACACAGGGCTAGCGTGGCGACACAGGGCTAGCGTGGCGACACAGGGCCAGCGTGGCGACACAGGGCCAGCGTGGCGGCACAGGGCTAGCGTGGCGACACAGGGCTAGCGTGGCGACACAGGGCTAGCGTGGCGACACAGGGCTAGCGTGGCGACACAGGGCTAGCGTGGCGACACAAGGCTAGCCTAGCGTGGCGACACAGGGCTAGCGTGGCGACACAGGGCTAGCGTGGCGACACAGGGCCAGCGTAGCGACACAGGGCCAGCGTAGCGACACAGGGCCAGCGTAGCGACACAGGGCTAGCGTAGCGACACAGGGCCAGCGTGGCGTGGCGACACAAGGCTAGCCTAGCGTAAGCGACACAGGGCTAGCGTATGGCGACACAGGGCCAGCGTGGCGACACAGGGCCAGCGTGGCGACACAGGGCCAGCGTGGCGACACAGGGCCAGCGCCAGCGACACAGGGCTAGCGCAAGCGACACAGGGCTAGCGTATGCGACACAGGGCTAGCGTAACAGAGTTTTAGCGCCCTCTGGATAAGAGGGCTAGACCAGAGCACAGTGATGTGTCCGTGTTTATACTGACAACATGAGCGTTTATGGTTTCTTGGCTTCTATGGCTTTCTCTTTATTTTCTTGACGCCTGTGCTGGGACGCTTTTCCGGCAGTGGGTGGCAGTGTAGTGTAATGGGAAATGAGGTTGCTGGTTCGTTCCCAGCTGGAGCACTGCTGTTGTACCTTTGAGCAAGGTACTTAACCTGAATTGCTTCAGTTAATATCCAGCTGTATAAATGGATTGTATGTAAAGAAATGTAAACTGTGTAAGTCGTTCTGGATAAGAGCGTCTGCTAAATGCCTAAAATGTAATGAAGTGACCGGTGGCTTTGAGCGCAGTGCTCCATTGTCTGTGTGGAAAACAGACTTGCTGGACTGTGGGCCTTCAGGACCAGGATTGTAAATCCCCCCACCCCAGTTTCTAGGGTTAGAGGGGACTAATTAAGCAATTTCCACCTTTCTTGCCTGTTTTTGTTTTGTACGATTTGCTGTGAGGGATTCGAGAGGTAATCGCTGTCGTGAGCCAGGCCTGGGCCTCCTCCCAGAATCCTCTGGGCCCCAGGCACCTGCGTGCGCGCACGGCTACACGTCTGGTCGGACGAAGAACAACGATGACACGATGAACCCTGTTACCTTTTGCTTTTTTTGAGTTTGTATAATAATATAATATATGTCATTTAGCAGACGCTTTTGTCCAAAGCGACTTACAGTAGTGAATGCACACATTTTTCAGTATATGTGGTCCCAGTGGGGATTGAACCCACAACCTAAGCGTTGTCAACGCCGCGCTCTATCTACTGAGCCACACAGAGCCACTGAGAGTTTGTGTCTCCCATCCTTCCCAGAACATTTTCACAAAGGGCTGTCTAAATGGGTTTTTTCTGTGTGTACTCCGTAGCCAGTCGATTAAGGTGCCCAGCGTGTGCTGTGATTGGCCCTGTGACCCCCAGGATGTTTATAGGAGCCTTTTAGGGGAGCCGCCCAATAGCTGGGGAAGGTGCCTTCTGCCAGGACAGGGCAAAAGCATTTGCCAAAGCGTTTGTTTGGGTCGCCCAGAAAGGGCCTAAAAACTGTTACCCAATCGACACGCGTTAATCGTGAGCACCAACCGGTGAACACCCTCAGTCTGTGGCATGGCTTGCTGGCGTGTCCTCAGTGCAGCGTTTGGGCGTGAAGGCCTCTTCAAGGTCATTTATGCGCACGGCTCGAGTGCCTGTCGTAGCTGAAGGAGTGGGAGCCCCTCCGCTCTCTCCTCGCGTTCTCCACATTCCCCCAGCCCACACGCACGCGACACACTGGCTCCGGCCCCCAAAACCAAACGGCCGCATTTCGGGGGGCGGTCCCGTTAGCTCGTTAGCTCATTTTCACATTAGCGAGGACACTATGCGCTCCAAACCCATTTCTCACTCTGACCCTCCCACCGTCTCCCAGACCGCGGAAGAGAAATGTCTCCTGAAACCGGATGTTGCTTTCCACTAGTTTTCATATTTAAAATAAACTGACCTGGCCTCCCGCGTAGTCTAGCGGTAAGAGCGTTCAACGCTAGCCATGGAGACCGGGATTCGATTCCACCAGGTCGCGCCAGTTTCGGCTCTGGCCGGGAGTGCCACTTGGGGCCGGCAATTTGCTGTCCGCCCCTGGGAGAGGGGGGGGTGTCTTTTCCGAAGGAAAGACTCGCTGCATATACGTATGAGTGGTCGTGCTTCGGCCTAGGCGGGCACTGGCATGAAGGAGGCAGTGCAGCGCTCGCTACTGGCCGGACTACGGCAACAAGTTCTCATACGAGGGAGGGAATAATTATCACGAAAAAAAGAGGGTATTGGACACTAAAAAGTGGGGGACAAATGGGGGAGAGAAACAGCAAAAATAATAAATAAAAAATAAGTAAACGGACCGAAAATTCTGTTTGAAAAAGAGCCGTCATCATGTTGCAATGATCTGTTAAAACCCCATTCTGCTCTAATGCTCTTTTGAGCCCTGCGAGCTCTCTAGGTGAGGAAAACCACATGTGTTTCAGTGGTAACAGGGTGAGGGGTTGAACAGGTTGAACCTGCAGCCACAACACACAGTTTAAGGTTTGAGGCTGTGGTCCACAGGGTAGAGACCGGATTCCCCTGACTCCACCTCCATCACCGTGGCGATGATGAAGGTCATGACCCTCAGCTGTGTGATGTCATAAGTAACCACAGGCTGGATCTGCAGTACTGGTGATGAGCAGCCACAGGCTAAAGCACTTTCTGCCACAGACTATTCATGGTCAAAATAGATTTTGGGATACAGTTTGGGTCTTCTTTCACTGTTTCAAGTGTCAGCTGAGTGGGTAACACAAAAAGGGTTCTCTGTGTGTTAATCCCCACAGGTCTGTGCTTAACTCAGAGAAGCTTTGTGATTTTGGTGTTGTCTGATATTTATCTAAATTTCATCAACTTAACACACACTTACTCCAAAGTGTTTGATCTTTTTATTTGAAGGCCAGTCACAGCTACATTTATATGCCATAAATAGTTTGCAGACCTACCAACCTGTATTTTGCGTACAAAGCACGCAATTCTTGGTCAAAATACGCTTGTGTCCGCTCAAACTATAAAAAAAAGAAAAATTCTACGCAAAATTTAAGAAAACGTAAAAAACAAAACAACCTTTTTTTCACCATGGACCGGTTCCGTACCCCCGTGCAGCTATTTTTCCCACCCCCGGTCCGCGAAATAAATGATCTGGTCTCAGCTTTTTTTTCGCGTACCCCCTTGGGGCGCCGTTACCATGGTCGCCCTCAATGTTCAAACGAAACCTGCCGCTGGTTGTACTCAAAAAAATTCCCAAGGTTGGCAGGTCTGAGTTTGGTCAGTATCATATGCAGCTTGTAAATAGATCTACAAGTCACAAATGTTGTGACTCCCGGAAACTAGCACCTTGTTACCATGTCAGTAGAAGTGGGATGGCACTTCCAGGTAGACCGAGAGTAAAAGAGAGAGTAAAAGACAAGGTTTACCTTTTTGTCTAATTAACCTAATTTAAAAAATCTCATATTACTTACCAGTGCTCAAATCAGAAAGTCGCGATTCTAAGGTTTCTGTCAATGTTTTTGCCGCGTGTGTATGATAAACAAAAAGTCCGAAATAGAAATCTACTTTTATTGCTGCTCGGATCTGTGGCGATGCAGCCGACCTGTAGCGGTTAATCTCTTTAAATAGGTTTAAATTGCTCGTACAGTTTGAAATGTTTGCGTCGATCTCTCTTCTCGTTGTTTCTGTTTTAAGCATCGCTAAAAATAAAAGGAAGCCATCTGTTGACGATACCTATGAGTTTAAGCGAAACGTGTTGGCGAATTTTTAAACTGAGGCCAGATTTTTCAAAGTAGTAGCACAGCATTAATAGCAGATGGTATGTCTGTTCCTTTACAACTGTGCCCTTCCTCTCTGGGGCCACACAGTGGGGTCCAGCTGAAACACACACACACACTCACTCACTCACTCACACTCACTCACTCACTCACACACACACACACACACACACACACACACACACACAGCTTCCACACAGGAGATGCAGTGAGACTCTTGAGTCTTTATGGTGGATGTGCTGTTCAGGAATCAGCACAGAGGGGAGCATGTGTGCAGTGTCCATCTATGTAAAGTAAATGGCACAATCCACATCCCCCCCTCTGGAATTTTGGGCCGTTCCAAGTGTTGTTTAGGGAAATGTGCTGGACGCATGAAAGTGACGTATGACCCGGTTTACGCACGTTTATCAGTCTCCCGCAAGGTCACTCTGACACTCTGACACTCTGAACTCCTGCTGTACGCTCTGTGTTAGGGCTTATCTCACCTATGTCCCTGTTGCTGCAATATGATGGCATGGCAGTCGAGCACTTAGTCCTCAGAACGGAGCGAACCACTTTGCCTCTACGGGGGGGGGTCTCCTGGAATGGCTTTTCACGTTTCCTCCCACCCAAGCACTGACCCATGTGTCTATTCTCCGTATTATGTAAACTTTGCGTGATTTGTTCAAAAATAAGAGCACAAAGAGCTCCTTTCACTCCTTCTAGCTTTCATTTCTTGTAAAAAAACAAAAAAACAGATATCACACTGTGGTATGATAAGATATTTCCCACAGATATTTCTGAAGAATGCCGTTTGTTCTTCTCTTCTATTTTAAACTGTTCAATTCTGCCCCGGAAACATGCCCCGTGCCCCCAATCATACGGGCTCCTAAATGGGGAAAGGGCTGCTGATGTTGTCTCCCGTCGCTCCAGGATCCGTGTGCTGACGTCTCTTTTTCTTGGATGGTTTTACGAAGGTGCGAGGATGGGGGGAGGTGGGGGAAAGTTCAGTTAGATGTCACCGCTCTTAATAGAAGCGTCTAGCAGCGCAGCGTTCCAAGTGCCTCAGTTTAGTGCCGCTGAATGTATTATTTACGCCTTTTCCGAAGGGAACGCTATTTCGGTAGCGGCCACGGTCAAGTGGCTGGATGTCGAGGCGCAGAAAACGACTTTGACCCAGGAAATGAGATTGAGATCGAGATCTTCCAAAAGAGATGCTGATCTTCCCTCGGCAGGGGGAGCAGTAGCTAAGGCTCTGGCCCTAGGGGGGTTGCGAGTTTAAACCATCCGGCAAAGCTGTGCTTCGGTTGCCGACGTTTAATGGGTCACAGAAAAGCGTTTAATGTAAAACATTTGAAGCCACCGTGAGCCGCATGCCTGCTCAGTAAATGGATTATGAGAACTCCGTGCAAGGTGTCCTGACACCGTACCCTAGGAAACAGATCTGTGGGCCCCCTTGTCACGCCCCCCCGTGGGCATGGCACCATTCATGTTTACGCTGCTTCTCACTGTATTTTAGACTGTAGTGAACCTCCAGATCCTTCTGAATCAGAGGGCCCGTAACAGACACAGTCCTCCATTGACTTGTATAATTTTTATAATTTTTGTTTTGTCGGCCGCGTCTAAACATCAAGCTAAGCTGACATGTTTGTTATTAACAGAGGGCCTTAAAAATCTCTCTCTCTCTCTCCGTGAGGACTCCTGGTTATTTTCCCCTGATGGAGGAGTGTGGGGTTTTGCAGAGATGTAAGTGAAGCCCGTGGCAGAGCCCCTGCCCGAAGGAGGCGAGCGGCCGAGAGCGCGTGCGTCGGCCTGGAGACAGACAGAGAGCGCTTTATGACCGGGCCTCACGCTACGAGCCCAAAAGCAGCTCCTCTCCGGACACAAAAAGCCCTGAGCCTCTTCTGCGAAAGGCAAACGGTTCGAGATTTCGTGGCTTGTTTTCCAGTGTGGAGGTTTGTGGCTGTGGAATTTGTCGAGGCTGCTATATGCCAACGTTCCCACATCGTAGGACTGGAGAGCATTGGGGCGGCCGGCCGTCCGATGGAGACTGGGTGCGAGGCGCTCTGAACAGTGACTCTCTGTTTGTGTTGTTGTGGAGATGGGAATGGGGATGGGGGGAGGAGGAGGTGGAGGGGGGAGTAGATGGTGAATCGTCCTGCTTTTAAAAGCACAAACTGCACTCTCCTTCTCAGTGGGAGGGGCCCTGGGGAGAAGGAGGGGAAGTGATTGAGCGCCTCAGTGGATCAGAGATGTGACAGATCTATAAATATATGTATTCATATTTTATTGTTGCTGTGGTTGTTGGTACTATTACTGTTATTATTATTATCATTATTATTTAACTATTTCTTTATATTTATGTGTGGAAATCTCTCTTGAATCTCATGAATCTCTCTCTGCTGTATTTTGCTTGCTATATAGGATTGGGATGGTGAGGATTTCTCTTTATCACTGTCTGCACTGGAACTGGGGGAGGGTGGGACATTTGGGGGGGGGGCGTTATTGACTTTGTTCAAAATGAAAATCAATTAAAAATAATAATAATAAAAAAGACAGATCTCAAACATTAAGTGAGACGGGGGAGAACCGTAACTAGACTAGTGCTGTCCTCCCCCAACAGAATATACCCCTTTAAGGATTTCTAGAGAGTTGTCCAGGCAGCCATTCAGAGAAGTCAGTTAGTTGACCCCCCCCCTCTGGCAGGCAACCAAAGTAAGAATGCCAAGGAGGCGAAACAGAAGTGATGCAATCCCTCGATACGTCCCTAACAAAAATATTTCAGCTGTGAGGCCTTCAGCGTTAATTAAAAAAAGATCAACGTCAATTTTCTTAGTATGTGATTAAAAAGATAATTCTCTGTTTTCTTGGCATGTTTTAGAGCTGTGTGCATCGAAGCTGAAAGGCACCAAAGGGCGATACTAGGAGAAAATAAAACTGCTCACAAATGACTTTCCCGAATACGTATAATTCATTCAAAGTTTTTTTTAAATACACGTACGGTATACCCGTAAAATAATGATTTTGAGCTGAACTATTGATTATTTCTGTCAGAGAGCTGGCCTGGACGAATCCCTTGTGTGGAGGAACATTGGCGTCTGCCGTTAAAATGTATTGATCGTATAATCACTGCAGATTTATTTCTGCTGGAGTTGTGTAGTCATCTGTAACGGCCTGTAATGGCACCTGAGCGCTGATGAGATTGTAGATCGTATCATACGACAATAGCGGCCGAACTTCACTAAAGAGGGGGTTTTGTTCTCTTGGCTGAGCAAGAGCGCCGGGATTGGTCAGATCCACCAGGCCGCAGGAAACTGGAAGTCCAGCCGAGTGTCTGAAATTTGGACGCGAGTCGCGGTGGCGTAAAAAAAAAGAAGTGAAGCCGTCCGACTCGGGAAACGTGCGTTTTGAAAAGCGCTTGTGTCACGATCCCCAGCAAGGCTCTTGTTCTGGCTCTGCAGCACTTTGAGAGATTGGAGCGCCAGCTTTAAGACTTGCTGAACGTAACCTAAATGTCTCACTCAGGGGGGGTTATGCGCGATGCCACATGTGGCAGACGCATAACCGGGAGAGTAAAAACAACAACCCACTCAAATGTGCAGCCTGGGCCTCTTACCTCCATCTAGAGGACGGATGCAGTACTGCGCGTGAAACCATTGCAGGCATTTTCAGTCTGCCCTAGTGTTTAAAAAAAATAGATCATTTTGTACTGAACCCCCTTTTTTGGGGGAGGGGGTATTTTAAATAAATAAGAATGACTGGTTAAAGGACGCAATCTGATCAAACCTGATAGGTCAGTGTCTGTGTAATGAATTGTGGACCACGCCCCCTCCTCCACTGCGTGCTGTGGAACGCCGATTGACAGAACAGCAGCCATCGTTCTTAAGCGATCAGCAGCAGGCAGTGAAGGGGATGGATGAGTTTTGTAACACAAGCTGCGTACTACGCCTCACGTTTGTAGGCTGGCAGTGTAGTGTAATGGTTAGGAGCTGAGCTTGTAACTCAGGTTCAGGTTCCCATGTGAAGGTTGCATGTTCACTGCTGTTGTACCCTTGAGCTAAAGGTACTTAATCTGAATTGCTTCAGTAAAATATCCAGCTGTATAAATGGATTGTATGTAAAGAAATGTAAACTGTGTAAGTCGCTCTGGATAAGAGCGTCTGCTAACTCCCTAAAAATGTAAATGTAAAATGTACGTTTGAGGCTGTTGCTGTGGATACGTCCACCGATAACGTAGAATGCAGAGCCCTGCCCCTCTGTCAGGGAGGCACAGTGACCGCAGGCATGCGTGTCTGAGGCCAGCAGTAGAGGGAAGGTCGGTTCTGTGGGTCTCTCTTCCAAAGCCCCATCACCACGCTTGAGCCCACAGTCTTCCTCTCACCTGCTTTTAATACCACGGGCCCCTGATGGCAAGAGATGTAAATGCAGAATTTTCCACACAGTGGCTTCAGCAGAGGCATTCTGGGAAATGGCGGATTGCTTGCTTCATTGTGCCTCGATGTTTCATAAAGAGATCTGTCCTGAGGGGCTGTTGCAGAGTGTGGCGCCCCCTGCTGGCTAAACAGTTCCTGTACAAACACTGTTTTAATCGCTCCGTTGGTTTTAGTGTCCTGTTTAGCCAGTGAGCTTGAGTTTTCTTTTCTTTTTTTTTGCTTTATTTGAACGTGGTCCCGTTCGGTTCCATGCTGTTGCTCAGTTTTGAAATTCCAGATATGATCACGCATGCTGACAAGCCTCAAAGCTTATCATGAGTTTTAATGTTCCAGAAAAGCCATAATGATTTTCTTTTCCCCAGTGGCCCCCTTCTCTCTCTCTGTCTCTCTCTCTGTCTCCCTACCTCCCTCCCTCCCTCTCCTCTCTGTCTCTCTCCCTCCCTCCCTCTCTCTGTCTCTCTCTCTCTCTCTCTCTGTCTCTCTCTCTCTCTCCCTCCCTCCCTCTCCCTCTCTCCCTCTCCCTCTCCTCTCTCCCTGTCTTTCTCCCTCTCTCTCTCTCTCTCTCCTCCCTCCCTCCCTCCCTCCCTCCCTCTTTCCCTCCTCTCTCTCTCTCCCTCCTCTCTCTCTCTCTCTCCTCCCCCTCCCTCTCTCTCTCTCCCTCCCTCCCTCTCTCTCTCTCTCCCTCCCTCTCTCTCTCTCTCTCTCCCTCCCCCTCTCTCTCTCTCTCTCTCCCCTCTCTCTCTCTCTCTCTCTCTCTCCCTCTCCCTCTCTTTCTCTCTCTCTCTCTCTCTCTCTCTCTCTCTCTCTCTCTCTCTCTCTCTCTCTCCCCCCTCTGTGACCTCAGGCAGCATGCAGAGGTCACGACCTCCAGCTTGTCCGAGCATTGAGAGAGGCCCAAGTCTGGGTCCTCTGTTATGTGTCTGTTAACCCTGTCAGATCCACAGGCATTGGGGGTGGTGCACCATTCTGTTTTCATTTACATTCAAGGACAAGGAAACCATCTTCAGTACGGCAGTTTGCCGACCTTATTATCTACACGCTATAGATAACTCATTCACCTCACGCGTTTAGTCAATATGAAAACACACTTTATTTTCACCTTGAAGACCAGTATGCGCACACACACACACTCCCTACACCAGTTTGACGATGTACTGCACATACAAATTCAGGTGGAAAAGTTGCAAGTGGAGGGGGCCTCGGGTGGTGTAACGGTAAAAGCATTCGCCCGGAATGCAAGTTGCCTACTGAGGCTGTGTTTTCAAACCTGACTGCGTCTGGCCAGCCCTGGCCGGGAGCCCCGATCAGGGGCGGTGATTGTGGCTGTCTGCCCCAGGGGGGGGAGCGCGGCACGAGCTTGCCGAGAAGCACGAAAGGCTGAAGGGAAAACTGTCTTGATCCCGAGGATGGGAGGCGGGCTTGTGGGGGAGGGTGAATTGAAGGAAACAGAGGTACAATTGGGCACCAATTTGGGAGAAAAACAGGGGGGAAAATCTGAAATATATATACTTTTTTTTTGTTGTTCTTGCAAATGGAGGGGCATTATGTGTCTCCTTTAAAAGCATACGTTCATCCATCATCATACACTTCCTGGTTGTTCCTTCTGTTTATTTAAAAACAAATTGCAATGATATAATCACATGACCTTCTGTACGGTAGAGACTAGCACAGGGCATGTTATTCTCCATTCAGAGAAAATAATTGTCCATCTTCAAAGTCAAGTCAAAGTCAAAGTGTTTTATTTATCAAGTGCACAGTATAACTCAGGTCATTCTGAACAATGCAATTCTTGGGACATGGCAAGCAACAACTAAGTATTAACAATAGCAGAAATATACATAAATATACAAAACAGAAAAACAGTAAACATTAAACATTTGTAGCAATAATTAAGAATAGGAGTTTTAAATATGTAAATATGTCAATATAAAGTGAGAAGTGCCGATGGATATGTGCATTAAAATTGAGGTGATGTACATTGAATGTACATACAAAGTGATTAGAGTACACATTGGGGTGATGATGTGATCAATGTGATCACTGAGATTAGTGTTGCTGGTTGAGAAGCCTGATGGCCTGAGGGAAAAAACTGTTAGTGAGTCTGGTAGTTCATTCTTGATTTGTGGTTTTTAATGTTTCCATGTGTTGTTGCAGAGCTAACACAGTAGCATAAGGGGATTATAGATGCAGGAGGGTTTGTGCTGGGAGAATTTGCTTGTGAAGGGACTTGAACTTCTCAACTTCCTGATCAACTTCCTGGTCCTTGTGTGAAAACAGACCCTGGTGCAGTGTGCAATATCTACCAGCAGAGGGAGCAGTGGGCACATATCACTGACGCAGCTTCGGAATCCCTGCACTTTAGTGTGCGTTACGTCTTTGAGGTTTATCAGCTGCTGGCGACCAAACCGAAGGAATAAAAGGAAAGAAAGTCACACACTCCTGAAGCTAACTGTGCATTGTATTAGATATTTGTCATAAACAGCGTTTCGCCCGTTACATGCATTCATCAGGGCATTGCGTTTGCAGTCTTGTGTCCCGCTGGCAATAGGCACGGCACAATAAACATGTAAACAGCCTGATTAAATGGAAAAAGAAAAAGTATGTTATTATACCCCCTCAGTGTTTTCACTGAGCCTGTATAATATATATATATTTTTATAATTTGTTTCTGATTTAATGTCCAATTTCACCCTCTATTTATTTTGATTCGCTCTCCCCCACAAACTCACCACCCGTCCTCCGGGTCAAGCTATTATCCCTGAGGCTGGCAATGATCCACCTCCTCCAAAATGGAACTCGCCGATTATTTTGTCCACAGGGAAGTCCTCCACGCTCCTCGGCGAGCTCATGCCGGCTCACCCTCCCCCCCCCCCCCTGGGGCAGACAGCCAAATGCTGCCCCCAATCGGGGCTCCCCACCAGGGCCGGTCTGGCACAGTCGGGTTTCAAACCGCGACCGCACTAGGCAACTCGCACTCGCAAAGCACCAGCCAAAGCGAGTGCGTTAGACCGCTACCCTATCGGAGGCCCCCCTGTATCATTCTTACCAGTTTGTGCCCCCCCCCTTTCCAGTCATGCATCAAATGCTTATTTAAATGCAGGCCACCACATCCACACGCAGTGCTAGGCGCCCATGCTGTGGAAGCTGATTTTCACGTCTACAGTAAGCTTGTGATTTATCTTTCGTCTTGGCATGAATATTACAATCTCATTTCAGACCCGTGGGTTCAGACTGCATCATAAATGAAGTGTATTGTCTGTAGTGTTGCCATGGTAGGGTATTATTATACTGTGCAATAAGATTTCATATTAGCCTGCGTTTCTGATGTTAGCCAATGTAAAAAGGGCTGTTTTTTTTGAACTGTTAGCCAATGTAAAAGGGCTTAGTTTTAAACTTAAGACCTTCCCTCAAACAAGGTCTTAGTTTGTGGCACGCTGTCGATCGCTGGCCATTAGAGCCAATCAAAAGCATCTCCTCTCCACCGGTGAGTCCATTGATTGGTTCAGAGCACTTGGAGTCGTAGACGGCACTTAATACCCCCGTCCCTTGTTACTTTAATATGCAAGGAGAGGATCGGTTTCAAATAAGTGATTGTCCTTAAACTTGAATATGCTTTAGACAGGAGCCTTTGATTTTTGTTGCTTCCTGTGTCGGTTGATTTAAGTATCCCACGTATGTTTACTTCCATTTTTATTATTTTAATTGAACGCTTTCAAAGCAGCAGAGTGTATTGTGCCAGTCTTTTATAACGTAGCGATCTGCCATCGTATGGTGCATCTATGCCCAACCCTGCCCTCATACATGTAGTCCTATTCTTCACATATATATATTTAGGACTGTGACGGTATGACATTTTCGCAGTATAATAATCGTACTACTCAATATCACGGTTTTCGGTATATCACGGTATCAGTTTTTAAGATAAAACGTACAAAAGTACAGGCTGCGCCACGCCAAAACGGCCGTTTTGAGTTATGACGTGTTATATGAAATAAAATTAAATACACGGTCATATTGGACATAGCTAAATACAAAATAGTCTAAGGATTACAATAAGACCAAAGTTGCCTGTTTTACATACAAATTACTACATTTACAATGAGATCTATTTTCCATTGACCTTCAGCAACATGAATCGCAAAAAGTTCACAAAAACGGAAGTAATTTCCCTCGTAATCCTTTAAATGATGAGAAATTCACCAACATATTGGTATATTCTAAAAGACAAACTTGTTCACGTTAAAACCAGTATAAACACATCTACATTGACACAAGTATTATAGCCTATTTTCGCTATAATATACAACAGCTAGGTTTGTTTGCGAGGGAGCTGCCTGCACGAGCGCAATCGCGTTGTAAACAGAACAAAATGCGAGACCAGCCAAAGAGGTGGTTGGATTAAATGACATTAGCAGACACCCCAGGTCCAGTATGATATTGTTTAATATGGGTTATTTAGACATTTTACTAGGGTAACGGTTGAAATACCCCCCATGAAAATAGCTTTTGCCATGTGATTTACTATCACGGTATTACGTCAAGTTTGTGATAGTGCTATTTCATATTTCAACATGGTGATATACCCTCATACCGGTATACCGTCACACCCCTAAAATATATATTATAATTCCTTTCTTTCTCCCTACTCACAGTGCACTCACGCCTATTCTCTCGTGTAACAGATTATTGATTAGACCATTTGTGGTTGGAAATTCAGCAGGAAGTGTGACCTGTAGTCCTGTGGGTTATTGGTCCATCTGTCCCCCCCTGCTGCCCAGTCAGGGGCCCAGTGTGGAGAGGAGGAGAGGAGAGGTGGTGACTGATCGCCCTAATCACACCGGTGCCTCTCAGGCCTGACCGACTGCTGGTGATGTCACCGCTGCAGATGCTGGGTTACCTCTGAGACTGCGATCCCTGCCCCTCCCCAGTGAGAAACAGTGTGAGGCTGTGTGAGAAATTGTGTGTGTGTGTGTGTTTGTGTGTGTGTGTGTGCTGTGTGAATGAGTGTGTGTTGTGTGAGTGTGTGTGTGTGTGTGTGTGTTGTGAGTGAGTGAGTGAGTGTGTGTGTATGGTAGTGAGTGTGTGTGTGTGAGTGAGTGTGTGAGTGTGTGAGTGAGTGTGTGTGTGTGAGTGTATGAGTGAGTGAGTGAGTGTGTGTGAGTATGAGTGTCTGTGTGTGTGTGTGTGTGTGTGTGTGTATGAGTATGAGTATGAGTATGAGTGTCTGTGTGTGTGTGTGTGTGTGTGTGTGTGTGTGTGTGTGTGTGTGTGTGTGTGTGAGTCTGTGCCCAAAGTGACAGGTATCGCACCATCGTGTCTGTGTGCTACTCCCCAGGAGATGCTGGTCACATGGTCTGCGTCAGTAATGAGCGGTCTCATGTCAGGCGTTATGTGGAACCAGTAAACAGTCTTTTGTTTGTGTTGTTGTTTTCTGCTG
Organism: Aldrovandia affinis; assembly: GCA_029706075.1. Classification (NCBI taxonomy): domain Eukaryota; kingdom Metazoa; phylum Chordata; class Actinopteri; order Notacanthiformes; family Halosauridae; genus Aldrovandia; species Aldrovandia affinis. The sequence continues at coordinate 1,113,752 of JAINUG010000195.1, read as the reverse complement.
CCTGGGTCTGACGTGCCTCGTCACTGGAAATCCTGCTTGTTGGGCACTTTACACCAGAACCTGAGAGCTTGTGCACTTTACACCAGAACCTGAGAGCTTGTGCACTTTTTTTGACATTTATTTATTTTGTTTGTTCCAGATTTTTTCCTGTTTTTCTCCCAATTTAGTGGCCAATTACACCCTCTATTTATTTCGATTTGCCCTCGCCACACGAATTCACCACTCGCCTCTACGAGGCAAGCTAATTCTCTCAGGGCAGCAAACTTCCTTCGAGATGGAACTCACCCACACATGTTCTGGAATCGCCCTTACGTGCTTCACGGCAACTCAAGCCGGCTCACCCTCCCCCCCTTCCCCTGGAGCGGATAGCCAAACGCCTCCCCCGATCAGTGCTCCCCACCAAGGCCGGTCTGGCACAGTCGGGTTTCAAACCACGACCGTGATAGGCAACTCACACTCGTAAAGGACCAGCCAATACGGGTGCGTTAGACCGCTACGCTATCGGAGGCCCCCCCGCTTGTGCACTTTACACCAGAGTCTGTGAGCGTGTGCACTGGTGCTTTGCTGGAGGAGGCTGGCTGGCTGTTGCAGCTGCACGTCAATCGCTTCCTCTCCTGAGATATGGAGCGCCATAAATTACCCACGATGCATCAGTGCGAGTGCGGCAAGGGGGCAATAACCGCCCCGGCGTTGACATGCAGAGCAATAAACACAACAGTGGCTCATATGTGTGAGTGGCGGGGTTAGGCGCTACGTGTGTGGAATATTGATCCTGTTCAGGGGTTCCGGTTAGAATTCGCCCGGTGATAGCATGCTGCACGGATAGCATGCCTGCTCTGTGACATGTGACCATTTTCAAAATGTCTTCGCAGTGGCAGCGCCCTTAGCCCTTAAAACCCCCAACATTATCTTGAGATTCAGGGCCAGTCCCATTAGCAACGGCACTAAAATCACAGGGCACTCTCTCACGCTTTTCCCCAGAGCAGAGGCAGATCGCGAGCGTGTTTTATTGCCCCGGCTCACCGGTCAGTCTCACACAATAGCTCCCGGTTTCCTGCGGCGGCGGAGCGGAGCGTGTTCCTGTCCCCTGTGGAACACGCTGTTCTCCTCGCGCCGCTCTGACAGGGACACGCGCTCGCCGCACGTTACGCCCCGTAGCCGCTCGTATTAAAGGTTAACGGTGACAAAAGCGTCTGCCATCGGGGGTGGCGTAGGGCATGCCCCCCCTTGGGACGGGTCCTGCCTTTGGGGGAGGTGGGAAGGGAAGGGGGCTTGCTGATAGCCCCCTCCCCACCCCTGTTGGCCCGCCTCTGTCCCCAGGCAGAGTGTCAGAGGCAGCGGCTGATTGGTCGGCCACCTCTTGGCTCGCCGGGAGGGAGAGAGAGAACGGGGCTGAACCGTGTAGGAGCGTGTCTTTGTGAAGCAGCAACAGTGGTGACGGAGAGAGCTCAGACCTTGTCACAGACACACACACACACACACACACACACACACACACACACAGTGAGTGAGTGAGAGGCGTGATGGGAGGGAGGGGGTGAGGGAGCGAGCCAGCCAGGGAGCGAGATCAATCGTGGCTGGGCGGATGAGCAGGACCCGTGTGGAGACGGCAGGACGCGATGAGCGCCGCGTGGAGAGTGTGACAGCATGCTGAGGAAGCTGGTGTGCAGGAGGATCTGTGCCCGTAAGCAAAGAGAGAGGGGGGGGGGGGGAAGCGGGCGGCAGATACGCTTTGGTGTTTACCGGCGACCGGGGGAGAGGGGCGAGGAGGAGGTCGCCCGTCATTAAGCCGACAAGCTGTGAACGTGACATATGAATCCCCGTAGGGCTGTGTTGGGGGGGTCTGGAAACATGCGTCGGGCTCTGCGAGATTAGCAGCGACGGAACTGACCGTCCTGCCTCGTCTCGCCCTGTCGCGCGGTCGCTGCTGTCTCCTGTAAGCGTGTCGGGAGCTCGGGGCGGGGGGGAACAAAAGGTTTGTGAGCCGCGCGTGTCGCCGCTCCTTTAGCGTAGCGCGTGGGTCGCGCGGTCGAGCCGGTGTGTTTTCTCTTTGTGCTCCGTCTCGCTGGACGCCACGCTCTCGTCAAGCGGTGGAGGAGGGCGTGTGTCTTGCCGAGCGGCGCTGCCACGGAGACGGTGTGGTGCGCGGACGCGTTTGGGCTGTCTCCCCGCCGGAGTGTCTGGGCGCTCTGAATAATTCACGCGCATCGATCGCCGGCCTCCTGAATTCGGCTGATTCCTGTGGCCCCCGCTCTCACGCGCCTGCCACTGTAAAGACTCCACTCGCGAGGTTTTCACCCCCCCAGGGGGTTTGGAGGAGGGACACAGCGGCCTTTCAGCGTGAACTCTGAACCCCCGTTCTGTGCGTCGTCTTCTCCGAGTGCGTCGGGGGGGATAATGTGCGGGATTTGTCGAACGGGAAATCTTGGTGGCTAGAAAGTCATGACTTGTACCTTCTTAGAAAGTTTGTTTCCTCAATATTCCCCTGAAATTAAATTCATGTTTTGTTTTTGAATTGTTATTGGAAGTTCATATAATGTATCCGGCTATTCTTTTGTTTTTGTTTTTGTTTCACCAGCGGGAACAGAGTGGCTGAAACACGTGATGAAAATCTGTCTCTCTCTCTCTCTCTCTCTCTCTCTCTCTCTTTCCCGTGAATCCAGCGTCTTAAGCAGACTGCCTTTTAAAGACATTCCTGCTTCTGCTCACGTGTCGGGGAGAATGACAGCGAAAGCTGGCGTCTTGACAGAAATTACTCAAGTTTGCGCGACGCGCCGAGGAGAATCGTGATTTCACGGCCCGTTGTCTCGCTGTGGACGGCTGCTTGGCACGCACTGCAGCTCAGATTTCTGACTGATGGTGTTTGCTCTCAGGAAACGCTGTGCTCGAAGGGACGACGTCACTGTAATTAGCGGTTTGATTTATTTTATTTACTCATTAATTCTTGCGTTCTTCCACAGAGAAGAACTTTGACGATGAAGATTCCGTGGACGGGGGCAGGTCCTCCTCCTCCTCCAAGGCCGCGCCGCCCCCTAGTGGCCGAAAAGGGGTGAGCATGGGCTCAGTGCGCCGGCCTGGGACTGCTGGCCCCAAGGGGACAGGTGAGAACCCCCCCCTCCTACACACTGCTCACACACTCACACACACACCTCCACACACACACACACACACTCTCACACATACACTCATACACATACACACTCTTCTCACACACACTCACACACATACACTCCCGCACACACACATACACTCACACACTCATACAACCACACACACACACACATACACACACACACACACACTTACACACACACACACTCACACAACCACACACACACACACACAACCACACACACACACACACACACCGCTCACACACACACACACACACACACACACACACTCTCTCACACACTCACACACACACACACACACACTCACACACACACACACACATACACACTCACACACTCACACACATACACTCAAACAACCACATGCACACACTCACACACACACACACACATACACTCATACAACCACACAACCGCACTGACACACTCACACACACACACATACACTCACACAACCACATACACACACACACACACTCACACACACACACACAACCGCACACCCACACTCACACAACCGCTCTCTCTCTCTCTCTCTCACTCCACACACGCACACATACACTCACTCCACACCCACACACTCTCTCACACACACACACACACACACACATACAGCGCTGGATACACACACACCTGCATCCATTTATTTACGAGACTGTGTGTCATATCCTGTGCATCGAACTCATTTCCTGTAGTGTGTATTGTGCTGAAGTATCTCCCATAATTATCGACAGGCAAGGCCCAGTGTTTCCAGGAGCCAGGCCTTTCAGCTCGCGATTCATTTGAAATCTGCTCCGGGTGTCTGTAGTCTATAACCACTCCTGTTGAGACCAATCGCAGTGCTTTTGGTGCGATCTAACACATGATGAACTGAACGGATTATATTTGATCATCCTGACCATGGCAAAAGCAGCAAAATCTTCGCCTTTCTGTGAACAGACTCACACGGCAATATCCACCTTGTACACTACCTGTTATCTTCCCACGGCACATTTTCACAACACAAAATCGATCCCAAACAGAAGAACAGGTTAACCAAATGACCAATGCTGATATTTAATAACCCAAATAAAATCCATTGTTTGTCTTTTATCTCGTGCGTTTTATAAATAACTCCACACAGGTAGCGTAGACAACACACCTGCAGAGAGACAGTGCCTAACGTAGGAACAGGAAACCAAAGTAACGCTTTTTCTCCCATGTGCCAGTACATTTACATTTTAGTCATTTAGCAGACGCTCTTATCCAGAGCGACTTACAAGATGTGCATTAGTGTGCATGATGCAAGATGTGCATGTCCAATAATCTGCCCCACATGATGGCCATTGTATTGCTGTGCTTTGTATGTTCAGCTAAATTATTTCCCTGAGTTTGGCTCTGTGTGGCTCAGTAGGTAGAGCGTGGTTCTGTGTGGCTCAGTAGGTAGAGCATGGTTCTGTGTGTCTCAGTAGGTAGAGCGTGGCGTTGACAACTCTTAGGTTGTGGGTTCAATTCCCACTGGGACCACATATACTGAAAAATGTATGCATTCACTACTGTAAGTCCCTTTGGATAAAAGCGTCTGCTAAATGGTGTATATATAGTTATAGTTATATATACAGTATATCTTTACACTCATTATTTTCTTCTAAGAGACTAAGTAAAATAGGACATTTTCCAGGAGAGAAGCGAGGTCTGTGTTCTGTAACGAAGGCTGCCAGGCAGACTGGCCCTCGGGCAGCAGAGGAGCTTCCGGACATAAGAACATAAGAATACATAATGACGAGAACGGGCCGTTCGGCCCATCTAGGGTCATCATGTCCTAATCTAAAGAGTATCTAGTACTGCATCTAGCCTGGACTTGAATAGCCCAAGCGTTTCTGCCTCTACTACCCAACCTGGCAAGCTGTTCCAGGCATCGACAACTCTCTGTGTAAAGAAAAACTTCCTAATATCTGTGCGGAATTTGCCTTTAACTAATTTCCACCTGTGGCATCTTGTTCTGCTGACCCCACTTATCTTAACAAATCTTTGATATTTTACTTTGTTAATCCCTTTTAGGAATTTAAAAACCTCAATCAAATCCCCCCGAAGTCTCCGTTTGCTAAGTTTAAATAGATTGAGTGCCTTAAGTCTATCATCGTAACTTTTACCTTTCATACCAGGTATCAGTTTAGTTGCCCTTCTTTGGACTTTTTCAAGAGCTTCTATATCTTTCTTGTAGTGCGGTGCCCAGAGCTGCACACAGTATTCTAAGTGCGGTCTGACAAAGGCATTATATAGATGCCTTTATATGATGCAACATATATACACATGTGAACAGAAGAACAGGAGCAGAGACATTCTTTAACTTGCAAAAAAACCCAAAACCAATTGGGACACGCAGTGAAACCTGAGCGTTTCTGCCCGTGTGTCACAGAGGCCTTGTGTCCTCTCCATTTGCTCAGCTGTGTTCCCGTGGCGATGTGTGCGTTAGTCAGGTGACTGGCTGTGAGGCCCTCTGTCCCTCGAGGAAGGAGTGTAATGTAGAGTAGTCTCAGGAATGCCTCACTGACAGTCATATACTGTCTGAACTTGGCAAGGAATGTGGTATTTGGGTGCGCGGTGTCCAAAACTGAAGCGGCCAAAAACATGGAACGCGCACGCCGCCACTCCGAGAGTCAAAATGAGGGGTAAAAACTCCCACATGCAGCTTTTCAGTAAACGTTTCATTCTATCCAAAAAATGTATTCCACGAGCTAAAAGCGGCAAAGTGTTAAGTGCAGTTAGTTCCAACTGCGCAGGACTACCGCCAGGGCAATAGAGGGCGCCAGCGCATCCCGTGGCTTGTTTCTTGTAACGCAGAGAACACCTGAGTTCCATCCGAACGGTGTTTGAGTACTTGTCTGCTTGAGTGAAAAGCTCCCACTGATATCTGTGCCCCTGTGTGCCCCCCCCCCCCCACAGGTAAAGAGGGCGCCAGTGTGGGCGCGGTGGACGAGGAGGACTTCATGCGCGCGTTTGAGGATGTGCCCGCAGTACAGGTACGAGGGGACGGCCTGTGGCCCTCTTAACGTTACAGCCCATTACACATGAACACAGATGTGACCCTTCAGACCATTACACACTAACACAGATGTGACCCTTCAGCCCATTACACATTAACACAGATGTGACCCTTCAGCCCATTACACATTAACACAGCTGTGACCCTTCAGCCCATTACACATTAACACAGATGTGACCCTTCAGCCCATTACAGATGGACACAGATGTGACCCTTCAGCCCATTACACACTAACACAGATGTGACCCCTCAGCCCATTACACACTAACACAGATGTGACCCTTCAGCCCATTACACATTAACACAGATGTGACCCTTCAGCCCATTACAGATGAACACAGATGTGACCCTTCAGCCCATTACACACTAACACAGATGTGACCCTCAGCCCATTACACACTAACACAGATGTGACCCTTCAGCCCATTACACATTAACACAGATGTGACCCTTCAGCCCATTACAGATGAACACAGATGTGACCCTTCAGCCCATTACACACTAACACAGATGTGACCCTTCAGCCCATTACACACTAACACAGATGTGACCCCTCAGCCCATTACACACTAACACAGATGTGACCCTTCAGCCCATTACACATGAACACAGATGTGACCCTTCAGCCCATTACACATGAACACAGATGTGACCCTTCAGCCCATTACACATGAACACAGATGTGACCCTTCAGCCCATTACAGACCAGCACAGCTGTGACCCTTCAGCCCATTACACATTAACACAGATGTGACCCTTCAGCCCATTACAGATGAACACAGATGTGACCCTTCAGCCCATTACACACCAACACAGATGTGACCCCTCAGCCCATTACACACTAACACAGATGTGACCCTTCAGCCCATTACACATTAACACAGATGTGACCCTTCAGCCCATTACAGATGAACACAGATGTGACCCTTCAGCCCATTACACACTAACACAGATGTGACCCCCTCAGCCCATTACACACTAACACAGATGTGACCCTTCAGCCCATTACACATGAACACAGATGTGACCCTTCAGCCCATCACACATGAACACAGATGTGACCCTTCAGCCCATTACACTCAGACAGTTACACACTAACACAGATGTGACCCCTCAGCCCATCACACATGAACACAGATGTGACCCTTCAGCCCATCACACATAACACAGATGTGACCCTTCAGCCCATTACACACTAACACAGATGTGACCCTTCATGTTTCTGCATCACTGTCACCCCCCCCACCCCACCAGATTTACTCAAACAGGGAGCTGGAGGACAACATGAACAAGATCCGGGAGGTTCTGTCCGACGACAAGCACGACTGGGAGCACAGAGTCGTCGCGGTGAGCACCACTTCCTGTCTGGTCTCGGGGCATGGCTGAGCGCTCACGGGGGATGACTGCTTTTGGGGGAGATTTTCAGACGGACAGATTAAAATCTGTGGATGTTGGGGCGTGTTTTGGCTGGTCCGATATGGTGTACGCTGCCTGTCAGGGACGCGGTTCGAGGCCTGCGTCTCTACCGGACCGGCCCTGGCGGGGAGCCCCGCTCAGGAGTGGCATTTGGGAGGGTGAGCCGGCTCGGGTCCGCTGTGAAGCACGTAAGGAATCTCCAGAATGTGGGTGGGCGAATTCTGTTTAGAAGGAAACGGAGTTCGCTGCCCACGGATAATTAGTTTGCCTCGTTGAGACGAGCAGCGGACTCGTGTGGGGAGGGCAAATCGAAGGTATAATTGGATACCAAATTGGGAGAAAAATGGGAAAAAATCTGAAACAAAATGTAAAAAATAATACTACTAATAATAAAATGCGTGGCTGGTGGATATTATTGTGTGGGTTAATGAGTTCCCTCCGCCCCCCCAGCTGAAGAAGGTGCGCTCCCTGCTCATGGCCGGGGCGCTGGACTATGAGGGCTACTTCCAGCAGCTGCGCCTGATGGAGCCCGCGTTCAAGCTCTCGGCAAAAGACCTGCGCTCGCAAGTGGTGCGAGAGGCCTGCATCACGCTGGGGTAAGAGTCAGGTACACCACACACCCAGACCTACCAACCTGTACGCATTTTGCGTACAAAGCACGCAATTCTTGGTCAAAATACGCATGTACGCAAATGTCCGCTGAAACTACGCAAAAAAAGAAAATTGTAGGCTACATTGTGTCTGATAGGCTATTTTACTACATCCCAGTGCTAACATTAGCCAGCTAACATGAACTAACATAAACTAGCGAAGTACAGTACATTATCGTAGCAAGCTAACTTGGGACTCGCATCAAAGCTGAGAAGCTAGAAAAATTTGTTAGCGAACCTTTCTAGCACTTGCTATGTATGCATTACATGAGTGTGTAACCAATCTTGAACTGTTGGAACATATTCCGGGTTCCGAGGGGCGCAATTATTTTTTTCGCGTAGTACCACCCCGGTCTGCGAAATACACGAACTGGTCTCAGCTTTTTTTCGCGTAGCACCCCCCCCCCGCTGGTTGTACTCAAAAAAAAATCCCAAGGTTGGCAGGTCTGCACACCTGTTCACCTGTTCACCCACACCTACTGCCTCTATCACACTCAGGTAAGAGTCTGCTACAGACCACACCTGTTCACCCACACCTACTGCCTCTATCACACTCAGGTAAGAGTCTGCTACAGACCACACCTGTTCACCCACACCTACTGCCTCTATCACACTCAGGTAAGAGTCTGCTACAGAACACACCTGTTCACCCACACCTACAGCCTGCATCACGCTAGGGTAAGAGTCTGCTACAGAACACACCTGTTCACCCACACCTACTGCCTCTATCACACTCAGGTAAGAGTCTGCTACAGACCACACCTGTTCACCCACACCTACTGCCTGCATCACACTCAGGTAAGAGTCAGGTACACAACACACCTGTTCACCCACACCTACAGCCTGCATCACACTCAGGTAAGAGTCTGGTACACCACACACCTGTTCACCCACACCTACAGCCTGCATCACGCTAGGTAAGAGTCTGCTACAGAACACACCTGTTCACCCACACCTACTGCCTCTATCACACTCAGGTAAGAGTCTGGTACAGAACACACCTGTTCACCCACACCTACTGCCTCTATCACACTCAGGTAAGAGTCTGGTACAGAACACACCTGTTCACCCACACTGACTGCCTCTATCACACAGGGACTTGGGACCAGCTATCGAGCAATCGTCAGTGTCCAGTTTTTGCCAGAATATTTCTGTAGTATCTAGTATCAGTAGAAAACAAAGCCCAGCTAGCTTACAAGCACACATCTCATAGTTTAAAAATCTCATGGGTAATGTGTTTTCCTTGCGAGATTTCTATGATTCCTTCAACTGGAAGCAGGGAAAGAGTCTAATCTCGCACGAGTAGTCTTCATATTTGGATGACACTTGGAAGGGGTGGGGGGATGAAATCTTAATTAAAAAGAAAGTCATCTTCCTCAGTCTTGGTCTAATGACGAAAGGCGAACTTGAATGGAGTCCAGAGTCATTAATTTTCCCTCCCGTGATCCTAATGTGGGCCTAACGAGGTGGAACGTACCGAGCGTTGAGTGAGTCCGCGCACGTTAAAGAGCAGCCCGCTGATGGATGTCCAGTCGCCGCGCGGCGCTTTAATGTCGCCGTTTCACCGTTGGCATTTGTGAGGCCTGACAGCCTAATCTGTAATAACAGCCCCGAGCCGGCGGGGGGGCCAAAGGTGGGCTGGGGGTTTCGGGAGATTTATACTCATTATTTCTGCTGTTTTTCTCTCTCTTTTCCTTTTCTCTCTCTCTCTCTCTCTCTCTCTCTCTCTCTCTGTCTCTCAACCCCACCCCCCAGCCATCTCTCCTCGGTCCTGGGGAACCGGTTTGACCACGGCGCAGAAACCATCATGCCCACGCTCCTCAACCTGGTGCCCAACAGTGCCAAGATCATCGCCACGTCCGGCATCGCCGTCATCCGCCTCATCATACGGGTGAGCCCGGCTCCAGAGATCGCCCTCTTTAAACCCCAGAATGGCCTCTGCCCCAAAGGGTTCACTTTGATGTCCCAGAATCTCTTATAGAGCCACAGTTTGCTAGAGGGATGTTAGGGGTGTAGAGGAACACAAAAATGACGGTTCGGTACGTACCTGGGTGCACTCTTCAGGGGTGTGTGTGGGTGGAGAGGCTCTGGCCCGTAGGAGAGCTCTCTCTGTCTCTGGGGCTCATCAGGGCTGGAAGGGCAGCGGGCCGTGTGTGTGGTTCTCACGCTCCTCCCCAACAGATCAGAGCAACAACCCCGTCCTGTCACTTCCAGCCATGCGTTACAACCCCTCTCTCTCTCTCTCTCTCTCTCTCTCTCTCTCTCTCTCTCTCTCTCTCTCTCTCTCTCTCTCTCTCTCTCTCTCTCTCTCTCTCTCTCTCTCTCTCTCTCTCTCTCTCTCTCTCTCTCTCTCTCTCTCTCTCTCTCTCTCTCTCTCTCTCTCTCTCTCTCTCTCTCTCTCTCTCTCTCTCTCTCCCTCCCTCCTCTCTCTCTCTCTCTGTGTCTCACGCTCACTCTCTCTCCTCCCTCTCTGTCTCTCTCCCCCTCCCTCTTCCTCTCCCCCCCCCTCTTCCTCTCCCTCTCTCTCTGTCTCACACTCACTCTTTCTCTCTCTTTCTCTCCCTCTCTCTCTCCCTCTCTCCCCCTCTCCCTCTCTCTCACTCTCTCCTCTCTCTCTCTCTCTCTCTCTCTGTGTCTCACTCTCTCTCTCTCCCTCTCTCTCTCTCTCTCTCTCTCTCCCCCTCCCTCTTCCTCTCCCTCTCTCTCTGTCTCACACTCACTCTTTCTCTCTCTTTCTCTCCCTCTCTCTCTCCCTCTCTCTCTCTCTCTCTCTCTCTCACTCTCTCAGCACACACACTACCCCGACTGATCCCCATCATGACCAGCAACTGCACCTCCAAATCCGTGGCAGTCAGAAGGTAAAGTCGCCAAGACATCATTTCACTAATTGAGTTGATTTATCCTTTTTTTACGCCAGGAGGTTAGTTTGTCCTGAGGCTCTTTTTATCGTTTCTGTTCTCAGGCGCTGCTATGAGTTCCTGGACCTGCTGCTGCAGGAGTGGCACACACAATCACTGGAGAGGTGAGACTCCCGCACTGCACCCAGATATACACACACACACACACACACACACACACACACACACACACACTCGCACGCACGCACACACACACACACACACACACACGCTCACTGGAGAGGTGAGACTGCCACACTGCACCCAGGCAAATGTGTTTCACAAAGTACCTTCCCAAAATATGTACATATGAACTACAATCAAACTGACACAGGTGTGGGCTACTTTTCAGGTGTCACAAACATATAAAACATCCAAAAGTGTAAACCTGTATCATGTATGAAATGTATGCATGTTAATCAGTGGTGGATGAAGTACGCAAACCTTTTACTCTGTCAAAGTACAGATACCCTGATAAAATATTACTAGATAAAAGTAAAAATTCCTTCATTTAACCCCATTTGCCTTTGAAATGTAGGGGCACAGAGACTTGAGAAATGTACTTAAGTACAGTAATTAACTTAAGTAAAGTAAGTGTTCTTCATTACTGTCCACCACTGACGGAAATACATATTTTAAAATGCGCGTGCTTGTACATCTAGCCCACCCCTAAGGGCACCTGTCATCTCACGTTTTAAAGGTTTTCAGTGAGAACGTAAACTCAGGTGAGGTGTTTGGTTGGACACAACCGAGCGTTAATTAATCATTATTATTATTAAGGGTCGTTTCATTGGTCTGTGCTTGGTGTGTCCCACCAAACCTCAATTTAGATAAGTTTCCGACTTCTTCCTGAAAACAAATTGCAGTTGGAAATATGCTGCGTAATGTTAAGGTAAATTTGCAGTTGGAAATTTGCTGGCGCTAGGTGTTATTTAACGAGCAGCTCACACACTTGTGATGTGTCCGCCACCCGCCCCTCACATCCACGCCCGCAGAGCGTCTCCGGACTCTTAAAAGCACTAGCTCACCACTGTCCCGCCCGCGTGCGCAGTCTCTCCACCGAGCGCGATATCGAGGCTGTCGGGGTGCGGCGGTAAATGGGGGGGCGGGCTGGGTGAGGGTTCGGCTGAATGGGCGACTGATGAGCCCCGGTGGGTTTAAATTAATGAGATGGGGGCGAGCTGTCAGCGGCGCGTCCCGGACCGTTTCCACGGCAACTTGCCTGGAGACCTTTTAAAAGCACGCCGCTCGCCCGCCTCCCCTCTCAGACTTTCCCCCGAGGGGCTCCGTGATGTAAGGGAGAGAGAGACAGAGAGAGGGAGAGAGGGAGAGAGAGAGAGAGAGAGACCAAGAGACAGAGAGAGAGACAGAGAGACGGGGAGAGAGAGAGAGAGAGACACAGAGAGAGAGACAGAGAGAGAGAGAGAGTGAGACAGAGAGAAAGAGAGAGTGAGACAGAGAGGGAGAGACAGAGAGGGAGAGACAGAGGGAGAGACAGAGGGAGACAGACACAGAGAGAGAGACCAAGAGAAAGAGAGAGAGACAGAGAGAGAGAGAGAGACAGACAGACAGAGAGAGAGAGAGAGAGACAGACAGACAGAGAGAGAGAGAGAGAGAGAGACAGACAGACAGAGAGACAGACACAGAGAGACAGACAGAGAGACAGACAGAGAGAGAAAAGAGCTTGTTGCCAGTTATTGTTATTGATTTAGTTTCTGCCGCAGCTCTGAAGTTGCGGGGTGTCTGTAGGAAAGGAGGGGGCGTCGGGGTGATATTTTGGACACAGCGGTCATGTTCCCCTATTACCCCAGGCACGTGGCGGTGCTGACCGAGACCATCAGGAAGGGGATCCACGACGCAGACTCAGAGGCCCGGTCCGTCGCCAGAAAGTGAGTCCCTTCTTTCTCTCTCACTCTTACTCTGGACTTTGTCAGGGAGAAATGTGTAGAGGTGAGACTCTACACATTTAGATTCTGTGTAGGTCAGTTGGTAGAGCACAGCGTTGGCAACGCTTAGGTCATGGGTTTCGATTCCCACTGGGACCACATATACTGAAAAATGTATGTATTCACTACTGTAAGTCGCTTTGGATAAAAGCGTCTGCTAAATTATTATATATTATTATTATTATTATTATTATTATTAGATTGGGCGGCAGTGTAGTGTAATGGTTAGGGGAACTGGGCTTGTAACTGAGAGGTTGCAGGTTCAATTCCCAGGTGGGGCACTGCTGTTGTACCCTTGAGCTAAAGGTACTTAACCTGAATTGCTTCAGTAAAATATCCAGCTGTATAAATGGATTGTATGTAAAGAAATGTAAACTGTGTAAGTTGCTCTGGACTTCTGCTAAATGCCTAAAATGTAAATGTAAAAGTTACAATCTGAATTACTCCTATCAAAAAAAAGGGGAGGGGAACCAATAGAGTGGAAGCACACTGCTGTTATTTATTTCTTATTTTTTAGTTTGTGTGATGATTTTTAAAAAATAATTTTTACTGCAACTTTATGTGATGCTGTGAGGGTTGCTTAAAATGATTTTACTCACTGCACTGTTTTGTTGTTGATAACTGGTCATTGTCTTGAAGGAAGCAAAATGTTCAGCATTTGAAAAGTTGTTCATTTGTGGCATT